>OX403608.1:1250000-2500000 GCA_948107665.1 Lomographa bimaculata | reverse complement strand
TGGCGCTATACGCTATGGCGAAGAAACTTTAGGATTGCGATATCAGCAGAGCATGGGAGTAAGTAGGTCTAAGTATTTGTAGTAAGTAGGTAAGTACGTGTAGGTAAGTATTACGTCGGTTCAACTCAGTTCTTCTATTATCAACGGCAGCGTCTAAATCAGAAATCGTCCAACAAATTACAACATTTTGTCGCTGCAGAAACAAAGTCGCTTTCCGCGTCTGTCTATCTGTTTATCCGCTAACTTCTAAACCATGCAACAGATTTTGATGCGGTTATCCCCCATCAGTTAGATGAGTTCATTCATATAAAAAAACCAGCTGTACCCGGCATACGTTGCAATGCCACGTTTAGTAAAAGAATTTTACCTTTACCACGTTTATGGTCGCCTAGTACTTTAATACCAACTTTTTAGAATTGTTAATACATAAATAAGAAAGAAAAGAAAAGGGATGACAGAGGAAGGGGGTGAAAAATACTTTACGACATACCCACATACATACCTACTAAATATAATATACAAAAAAAAACCATTAAAATCGGTCGAGCCGTTTCGGAGGAGTTCGACCACTTACACCGTGACACGAGATTTTAATATATACTCGTATTAAAAGAATTTTACCTAAATTATTAGTATCTAAGTAGAAAAAAAAACAATTTGCATAACATATAAAGTACACCAGGTTTGAGTCAATCGGACATCGGGTAGTGGGTCTAATTTAGCTCGCAAGATTTGATTACAGACCGACACATAGACAACGGGATAGATGATACCCAATAAAAGATTGTAAAAATCAATATACTTTCAAGGACTTTTAATTGCATTACTTCTATTCTATGAAACCAATTGTTCAGTTTGATTTGTGTGCCAAACTCTGAAGCTATTGACAGCATTTAGCACATCATCAGCGAAGATCTTCGGCAGTTCCAAAGCCAAGAAATGTCCTCCATCATCCATGACTGTCGTGTGAAGGAGGTTAGAAAACTTGGTCTGTAAGAATTTAGGAGATTGGTAAGCAATCTCATATCTGGCCTGGATCACCCATGTGGGGACTTTAGTTGGTATGCTGGAAGAGACAAACATAATCTTTAAATTTATATATATATATATATATCACTTTATGGCTGCGCCCGCGGCTTTACACGCTTAACTTATAGAAGTTAAAAACATACAATCACACTCACAAACTTTCGCCTTTATAATATTAGTGTGTAGTGATTCTTCCTATTGAGTGTATGTGACATTTTTTTTATCTGTGATAGGCAAACATTTGACCACTATCTCGACTTGATGTTATCTGACGATGTGGTTGACGATGGACACGCTTGCCTAGAAAATACCTATTCACCCTCGACTTGAAGGCTCCAAGATTGTACTTAAGACAGACTCTGGCAAGGAGTTCCAGTTCTTTTAAACTCCTCCTAAACGTCTGGACCATTTTTAATGATTTTTTTATGTGTGTTCAGGTGGATTCAAGATGGTTTAGATTACATTTAAAATGGTTTAGATTCAAGCAAAATAATTTTAATTAATAAACTAAAAAAACTGCAGAACTTACCTTATAACTTTAGTAGTGAACTTCTTATTAAGAGTCTCAGTATAAATCCTGAATGACGTCGTGATGCTGTTGCTAGCCCAATACATCATCAGGTTGTCGATTAGGGATTCTTTAGGATAGTGGTTGAGTCCACCGTCTTCGTCAGAAACGTAGTAAATGCGTGTTCCAGAAGAAAATATTTGAAGGATGTAGGCTAAGAGACCAGCAGGAGAGTCAGAGAGACAAATACCTGAAAAATGTTACATTAGAGCTGTTACAAGAACGTGGATCAAAATACTAGTATATCAGCGAAAAGCAAAAAAATGGAGGGCAATTTTCTGTATCTATTTGTCGGTCTGTAATAAAATCAAATGTGACATGATAATTTTATTATAATTTATCCCTTCCCTTTTACCATCAAACAATAAGACAAACTGTCAAACGTCATCCATTTATGGTTGACATACTTCCAGTTCGCTCGAAGCGTTTAGCTTTTACTTTTATCATCCATACAGCGAAGGAGTGGAACTCATTACAAGTTATCTGGTTTTATAATTTTTTTAGTCCTTTTATATTTACAATTGGTTCCCCTACCCGCCTATATTTTTCCTTTTTACCTTTATCATTATCATCATTTCAGCCATCAGACTGATGGATCTAGGTCCATCAGCGTTCTTTCGAAAAGAATGCCACAGCGCCCGGTAAAGTAGAGTAGTATAATTCTGTGGTCGAAGTTGTCAAAGATGCGTTAATTATGAGTTCTGTATACGCCTATAACTGATCAAACATTTTTTTTTACTTTTTTAAGAATATAAGCAAGATGGGGATTGAAAACTAAAAAATGTTAATGGCACGAAAGCTCTTACCAAATGTCTTACCAAGAGTATCAGGCTTTGTTGATTGCAGGTGCAGATACCCAGACTCCCTCAACAACCCCAAAGCTTTGTCTAGAAGGGGGTACATCCTGTCAGCTAACGCTGGAGACACCACGAGCGATGGAAAGACTTCTCCTGCGGCTAGTCCAACGAGCGCTTTGGTTGTCAAGGCGATGCCAAAATTAGTGTGGTAGCCGAGCACTTCCTAATATTGGAAAGAAACAAATAACTTAGGTAATAGTTGGAACACATTTCACATCGATATCTCCCTGAAGTAAAGCATTCTTTTGCATCACTGTCCCTATTCCAATCGAATCTATGAGACTCGTTTGCTACTACGTATCCAATTGCATGACCTCCAGTAGGTCCAAATTCTGTTATGTATACTCTGCAAATAATTAACAACCAAATTTCATCACCAGACCACCATACTTCTTCGTGAAATCGTTAGAAGTGGACTTGCATCTTATACCACGTCAATCAAAGAAAAACGGCCCGACTCTCGAGTGTAGAACTTTAGAATATCTTTATTTCATATGTCATACTAATTCTGTGCAGCTGTTCTAGATAGATAGTAAGTAGATTATCTTATATACATACTCCTAGTGAGAAGTAGTGACCTCTAGGAAAGATATATCACAAATCTTTTTGATTAAGCATCTAATTTCCAGATAGGCAAACTTTTGACTATAACTGTGGTCCGATGGTGATAGAGGATGTGGTCGATGATGAAGCAAGCTTGCCTAGAAGACACCTAATCACTCGCCACTTAAATTCTCCCATATCAGAAAATACCTACTCAGGCTAGAATTTCCGTTCCTATTTTTTTTTTTTCAACGGTATATTAAACTCAAACGTGCCCCACAGTTACTTAGCTTCAAGACAGCTCAAGTTACCTTATTCTGGTAGGCATTTAAAAAAAAAAAAAAACTCTATTTGCTGTTCTAATACCATTAATAAGCTAACACTGGAATTTTAAAGTTCCAATAATGAAAATCTTAAAATCTCACCTCTTGAAACAAAGTCGCCATGTTTGCGCCAACTAAACCACCCCAGTCTCCTCCCTGGATGTAGAACTTCTTGTGTCCAAGTCTGTGCATCAAGTTCCTTAGAACCACAGCCATGGCCTCAGCACTAAGGCCTGGTCGAACTGCTGCCTAGAAGTATCAAAATGACGTTTCTATGACCAAGGTGATTCCAGGTCTAGTAAGAAGTGTTTGATCGGATGGCAACATGAAGGATACGTTACAAAGAAGTCATTCATGGCCTTCCTCAACCATTTTTACCATCTTTCCTTCGTTTTCAGTAGGTTTATATATGAAAATGTTCATTTGTGTAAGGCACTAGATCACCTAGGTAGATACCAAGATATAAGTTTTATAACCTAGTTGGGTTATACCAACCTAGAGTTATACCAACATAGCTTGTAATTTTTTTTAAATAAATACCTTTACGACAAAGTTAATTTAAATTCAAATTCAAATTCAAATCTTTTTTGCACTCTCTAAATGTAGATAGGTGGTAGAAATAAATGACAGTACATTAGAGACCCTTTATTATATTTAGTGTTAATTCCGATAATGTTGTTAGGCTTCAAGCAGGATGCGCGGCGTGCTTGGTGCATCCTGCTTGAAGCCTAAGAACATTATCGGGATTAACACTAAATATAATAAATTAACTTTGTCGTTATGGATTTCCGAAAAGTAACGCCTAATTCAATTAATTTTCTTAAATACCTTTACATAAAAATAATATCTTTGAAAAACTTTTTTAAAAACAAGCTTTTAGAATTCCGCCATATTGGAT
This sequence comes from Lomographa bimaculata, assembly GCA_948107665.1. Lineage (NCBI taxonomy): Eukaryota > Metazoa > Arthropoda > Insecta > Lepidoptera > Geometridae > Lomographa > Lomographa bimaculata. The sequence continues at coordinate 2,495,782 of OX403608.1, read as the reverse complement.
TAAGACGACGTCACTTTATTTTTTGAGATATTCTCAGCAAGCCCTTTTATGTGACATCCATTTTGTAGGAGTTCAATATAAATAACTTGTTCCCCATTTTAGGTGTTCCGCCATGTTGGTTTAGAATAACGTTACAGAACCATGCATTGTCATCCAAACTAAACTTGAATACAACATTTCAGCTTAATCGGTTTAAGACATCTGTTTCAAAATTGAGTTACAAGATTCCACCTGGACAAACATAGTTACATTGCAAGTTAAACTTGTAAAAAGACAAAAGGAAGCAAAAACAATAGCAATTGAAAGAGAACGATTTACCTAGGCCTAGCAGTTTACAATCTACATACATACATCTTCACTTACCAGTAGATGAGATAGTATTCAAACGATATTTATAAAAACATAATTTTGAAGATATTGGATATTAAGTTACTCCTGTAAACTTGGATTTGATACTTACATCGGAAAACCCAAACCCTGGCAAGCTTGGAGCCACTATCTCTAATGCAAAATCTCTTTCTGTAGTAACAACAGTTAGCAGAGGTATTGCTTCATAGAACTCTCTTACAGATCCTGGCCATCCATGAAGGAGTAGCAACGGCACCACTTCCACACCAACTGGGACCTGTAGCAAAAAGCGAAAACTGTTAACAAACTATGTAGTCATTTAAGAATGTTTAAAAAATATTTTGATTGTGTACGGACCCTTGGTGAGTGAAGCAGACTCGTACTTGAGCAATTTGTTTAATTATAATAGTAGTGTGCATAAATTTAGTAGCTAGATTATTTAAGGTCTTCGAGTGTAAAAATATAATTAATTCTTTCCCACAGGCATATTAATAATCATTGTTTTTTTTTTTTTTCACAGCCCCACACTCAGTTCAAATACTTGTTTCGTGGGTGCCGGAAACATTCACATCACACACACATTACACCCAGAACCAGAAGCACAAATATCCCTTGGTAAAGGAATTTGTGCTCCTGCCGGGAATCGAACCCAGGACCCACGGCACAGAGGGCGGACACCTGTCCACTGCGCCAACTGGGTCGTCCAATTGTTTCTTCCTTATTGCTAATATTATATTTTGAATGTCTACGAATTATTCTGTAAATTGAATATAGATAGATTTGTGTAAAGGGATAATGATATACAAAGCGGCCAGGGTGCGCGCCCGCGACGCTTTCCCCCGCTTTGCCGACGTTTTGTGAAGGCTCTAGTGTCACTAAGCTGTACGGGCGCTCAGGGCGCTTTGTCTATGAAGTCCCTTAGACGTCCGCGATACATATATTCGGACTTTAGCCCAGTTAAATTAGCGAAAGATTATATGGAAAAATTTCAATAATTCATGATCGTGAAAAAATTAGGAGGTTCTCACCGTATTTTTTAATGTCTGTTACCTCATAATTTCTTTCAAAGTGCATAAATTTTCGTTTGAAAGCTGGTCCTTTCCCATGTGGTCCCATTTAAATTTGATCAAGATCTGACCAGTAGTTTTTGAGTTATCCTCAACAATGCGTATTTAATTCATTTAAGCTGATCAAAAGTACCGAAGATAAAGCGGTGAAGCCGCTTTGATTGCGTTTAAATTATTAGAATCCAAAATAGAGACTTGAAATTACCTCGTTATTGTAATTCCATAAAATTTCCGAACATCAATTTTTTTAAGCTATTGCATAGCTTCTATCGCGGGCCTTGAGCGTGGAGACCGAATCTAGAAATTCCGTAACGAAAATAACCTAACACCCCCCATTCCGACCGGCACAGCGGTGATACTTTTTAGTTTTGCCATCTATCGATGTATAGCAGAACTTTTAATGACTTTTTTGAAATATCACGCTTGTCTCTTTAGTTCAGCAACTCGCCTCTAGGTGGCAGGAAAAAAAATACTGCATAAATAAAATAAATAAATAATTATAATTGCATAAGTTGATAAAAAATGCTATGCAATAGCTTTACCGCGGCCCGAGTGCCACACGTCTTTTTTTTTTAAGTCGCCGTAGTTTTACTGGACTATTAGAGCGAGGCTGTGAGTGTGTAAGTGTTTTTTTTTAGTTTATTTGATGGTGTTCTTGTCTCACCTTTGGCTTTACCCATATGAAATGAATATCTAACCCTTGGATATTGGTTTTAAACTGAGGCAGCTGGTTTAAAAAGTCCGCCCTTAGCTTGAAGGGGTATTTGTTAGCCCAGTAGTCCATCCATCCGGGCATTTCCCTTGTATTGAACCCGTATTCAAAACCTACGTCAGGTAGGGTAGATTTAGAGGGACGGTAGTTCAGCAGTCGGTGTTTTAAGTCGAAAATCATCTGTGGAAAAAATAATGAGAAACTATCAATATTCCTATATAAATATAATGTTTAGATTGACTTATCATTTATGTATAAAAAGTATACTTACCAAATAAAAATATACCTTATAGTCAACACAACCTCACACTTTTTTAGTTGGTTGCGCGGCTGCCTTTTTAGCAGCGGGTACCGGGCTTGATTCCCGGTGGGAACACAAGCTTTCTCCCTAAGGGATAGTTGTTTCTAGTTCTGGGCGTGGATGTGATATTACTGTTTCCGGATCCCATCATCATCATCAGCCTGTTATACCTGACCAACTACCCTCACTAATGAGTATAGTTCTCCCTTTGGTGTTGCCATTTCCCTCTGTCTCTCGTCACTCATATCCACATTATTCCCGCTGTCTTCGTGATGTCATCGGCCCATCTTGATTTTGGTCGACATGGATATCTCAAAACCAGTCCTTGGCCTAGTAATTGAGTGCGGCCTTTTTACCCAATACCCCTGCATATTGGGTTCCCGAATGGAACACAAGCTTTCTTCCCACCCAAATTTGTGCTTCTGATTTTAGTGTGGTACACAAGACATCGAACTTTGAGTGTGAAAGTGTTTATGCTTAAAGCGTTTAAGTGTTAGTTTTGCTTGATAATTTAAGTAATAAGAAAGGAGATCAAAATGATTCGACGTAATTTTGGAAGCCTATCAGTATTCTATAAAATACATTGTGCAGCGAATATCTACAGGAACTGCACAACCTGGTTCCCGCTTCACGTTTTTTCCACCTTATATCCAGACGGACGCCGTCGCGTCACCTATTTATGGTTGAAATACCGTTCATTTGCATATAACGTTTCGTGTCTTCGTTAATTTATAGAACAGCAATAGAATGGAACGCATTGCCGTCATCTGTATTTCCCGAAAGGTATTACGGTGTGTTCGAAAGAAGAATTAATAAGTATTTATTAAGAAAGCGTGCTCCTAAGACTACACCGTCACTTTCCATCAGGTGAGATTATGATCATACGTTTGCTTAGTCAGTAACAGTCCGAAGATACACAAGCCGGGCTGGCCACTACGACCTATCGTAAGTCAGATTGATGCGCCTACGTATAAACTAGCTAGACATCTGGTCTCTATACTACAGCCTCTGACTGGGAAAACTAGCAGCTATGTCAGAGATTCAAGACATTTTGTCCAGCTAATTGAGGGTATCTGCATCCAACCGAACGAGATAATGGTGAGTTTCGATGTCGCATCCCTGTTTACTAATGTACCAGTAGAGGATGCCATAATCGTCATTAGAGATTTAATACATGCCGCTAATATACCTACTGAGTACATAAAGTGGACAGAGCTCTGCTTGAAAAGCGGCTATTTCGTTTGGCGAGGGGAATACTACCTACAAGTGGATGGAGTGGCTATGGGATCGCCGGTTGCTCCAACAGTGGCCAACATTTTCATGGAGTGGTTCGAAGATAGGGCACTGAGGGACGCTCCCATAAAACCGCGGTATTGGTGGAGATATGTCGACGATGTCTTTGCCATTGTAACTAGAGACTCGGTGGAAGACTTGACGCTACACTTAAACTCAGTACACAGCAAGATCCAGTTTACCGTAGAAGAGGAAAAGGACGGGAGTTTGCCCTTCTTAGATGTCCGGGTCATTCGCAAGCCGGATGGTTCGTTGGCTCACACCGTTTATCGGAAGCCGACACACATACCCTTGAGTGGTCCGGGAGTGTACAGGATACCTTGTGACTGCGGTGCTAGTTACGTCGGTGAGACTAAACGAAACATATCCACCAGGATAGCAGAGCATATAAAGAGCGTCAAGAACCTGGAAACCGTAGGATCGGCGGTTGCTGAGCACGCCCACATTCCGGACACTAGGCATTACCTACGTTTCGATAAGGTTTCGGTGCTCGCGCGGGAGAAGTTTTTTGTTCCGCGTAAAGTACGCGAAGCTATCGAAATAAGTCGGTATCCTAATTTTAACCGGGATAGTGGGTGGATGATACCGCCGGCATGGAAACCGGTGCTGGACGCCGATAACGCCAATGCATTGCTGTGGAAATGCGAGACAGACATTACAAGCACAGTGTGTCAGCATCGTGACGTCACGGAGACAAGTGACAGTGACTGCGACAACTCAGACGCCGAGCCAGCGACTGGAGTGCGGCAGGACGCACCACCACCACCACCCGATGCGGCTCCCGCGCCCTCACGTCGCCAGTCACGCGCCGAGGCTCGAGCCGCTCGCCTCTGCGTATCGCGCGTCTGACTCATCCTGATGAAGGACAACAAATTTGTCCGAAACTAGTCGACTACAAAGTAAGTCGAAATTTAGACGTGTTTCAAGCCGTACACAACATTAATTAAATTAAGTCAATTTCATGATTTACCTCATCCGTAAAATCCACTTTAAAAGGCCTCACAGAGGTGTCATTAGGCCCTTTCAGTTCTGGTCCCCACCATTCTTCATACCTAGACCAGTCAAGCTTGCACTCACTCGAGTTTGATAACCAAAACAAAAATATAACAATTGTAGACAAAATTAGAGTCAGACACATTGTTCTCGTAGATACCACCGATCGAAACTAAATGATAATATAGAATGGAAGGCAACGGCCTGCTAACGGCTGATATCGCGATTTTTGTACAGCTTGAGTTATTTACATATTATAACGTTATCGTCAAAATAAGTTAAGACGATAACCAACATTATTTAGCCGGAAGTGCCAAAAACCGACATGCTATTTACTCGCATCTCTTCAAAAGAGATGTACAATTTTTACACTCACAGCACCACACTAAGTTCGGTGACTTGAGCCGTGAGTGCCGGAAACATCAGAAACATTAAAAAAGCATACAGACGCTTTCTACACTAAGTTCGATGACATACAATCACACCCAGAACCGGAAACACAAAGTTCCCTTTGAGAGAAAACTTAAGTTTTCAACGGGAATCGAATCCGATACACGCTGCTTAGAAGGCAAACGCGCACACAACTAAATCAACGGGCAGTTTATTCACATCACACACATCACATCCAGTAAGTCAATATAACATAATTATATCTATATAGGTACCTACCTCTTATACCAATATAAAATCTTGTTTTGCGTGAGAACTTTTCCATAGAGAAACGAAAACAATTTTAATTTATTTAAACATTTCTTTATGCTAGATAGGCAAGCGTTTCATCTCTATCTCTCCTGATGGAAAGTGAAGATGCGATCAAAGATGTAACATGCTTGCCTAGAAGATGCCTATTTACTCTAGACTTGAAGACACCCAGATTGTACCATTTGGTAAACAAGAACGCAGGGAATGTGTCTCCCTCGTTTTACGGATGATAAAGGTTTCAATAAAAGCATTTAGGTATATAGTTTTTATCTTTGCCTGAGTAGAAGAAATAACAATGTTAGTGTTTAAAAAGAACTAATTTCGGAAAATAACTCTGTTGAAAAAACTTTTACCAATCATGCATCTGGTGTCCTTCTATTTATACAGACCGTGAACCGTGGTTTTCGCCAATCCTTTTTTTGTGGAGGGGATGCTAGGCATTTTCCTCTCACTTTCCCTCCTGGGTGAAGGAAAGGGATGTATGGGGCTCAAACCTACTAGAATTCCCTCCGTGAGCACCCCATCGCCAAGGTGGGGGAAGATAAGGTCGCGTTAACAGTCACTATGTTTCCCGAACGGTAGGCTCAGATGCAAGCCGTGCCACTGGGCCCATAGAGGGATAACCTTGGTTGTGATTTTTGTGTGATGTGAATTTTTCCGGCACCCACGACACAAGTCATTGAACTTAGTGTGGGGCTGTGAGTGTGAAAGCGATTATGTTTATGTTTTTACCAACCCTTGTGCTTTTTCCCATCCTGGAACGTTCGGTATTCGAATAATCTTAGTCTCGGGAAGGTAAATTGTGCTCCTGCTGGGAATCTAATCAAAAAAAATAAAATCCGCCGTCCTGGACCTTGCCCACCGTGCCAACTGGGTTGTCAATTTTATAATTCGTTCGTTGCTTAATTATTATTAACATGATTTTATTTTTCATTTTATTATTAATCTATTAAGTATATATGCAGTGGTTACATATTTGAGCCGTTTGGTGTTGAGACACTGGGTCCGTGGAGACCGGGAGCTCATTCTATTTTCAAAATTCTATCAGAGCGCCTGGTTGAGGCGACACGTGACCAAAATGCTGGCACTTATTTGGCTCAACGTATTAGCATTGCAATTCAGAGAGGCAATGCAGCCTGCATGATGGGAACGCTACCCACTGGTAGTGGGCTTGAGCACTTGAGTTACCTATAGGCTCGATGTCTTGTAGGTAACTTGGTTCTTTGCTGTATATAGTTTTAGTTTAGTTTTAGGAAATATAGGCAATTGGCCCGTAGATAGATACTAACATGTTCAAATTTGATATCTATTAAGAAATATGTCGATACTTATTTGTATAATTAATTAATGCGTTACTGAATAAGTAACGCATTAATTAATTATATTCCTAACAGCACAAGAAAATTATATAGCGTCTTTACATTTATTTAGTATGTCAGACGACCCGTATACACCCGTATCAGCTCTCTTTAAAAATAATTATGCGTAATTTCCGCATAATATTATACCAATCGAGTTTCAGATCAACGGTATTTTTACCCGACTACGGTGAAACTAAAGGGTTGGTTTGATTTGAATATAGGGAATTATTTTTATATAGGCAAATTACTACAACGATTGTAACTACACTAGGTTCACATACTTATTATCATTTCTTACCATATTACATGTCATAGGCAATGCCGCCAGCATGATGGGAACGCTACCCACTGGTAGTGGGCTTGAGCACTTAAGTTACCTATAGGCTCGATGTCTTGTTGGTTCTTTGCTGTATATAATTTTGTTGAGTTTTAGGAAATATAGGAAATTGGTCCGTAGTTACCGTGTTCTAAGCTGTTCTTAATAATATGGAGATGACCAGAGAGGGTCGCTGTAACCCAACGATACAGGTTCTAACGAGGCCTACTGTTGGGGACAGAGGTTCACGAAGGTACTCTATGTCCTAGTTTTAAGTACTATTTATTTATAAAACAATTACTATGTACTGCCACTATTTTTTAACAATAATAAAAACATTTTGTATTTTTGTATCTGTATTGCTAGAGACGCTGGTCTTTTGCACTTTTTCTCTGAACACGAAGACATACTCATTGTTCGCAGGTATCATGTTCCTTATGCCACTTCCTGAAGGCTCCAATAGCCTTCAGCACATCAGCAGCGAACAGTTTCGGCTTCTCTAACGCCAGGAAATGCCCTTCATCCTCCAGAACTGTCGTATGCAGCAAGTTGGTGAACTTGGTCTTGAGGATGGCGAGGGGTTGGTAACCAACCTCGTACTTGGCTTGAATTATCCACGTTGGCACTGACGTTGGAGCACTGAAAGCGAAAAAGAATATTTATATACAATGTGTAACAGAAAGGTGTAGTAATACTCAAGCCACGCATCTAGCTACATGTATGGAGTCTAGCAGGAACTTCTATGTTTGCGGCAGCAGCATCAATATTGAGTTAAGATGAATTAAAGTTTCTTAAAAACATTATCAAATTAAAAACATTACAAATCATTTGCAACCCTATTTCATCAGCTACCGTTCTACACCACATAGTCTTTGGACCTAGACGTCTTACAGTGGTGGCCATAACAAAGGTCAAGGTCACGCGGTACAGATGTAGCCGTAGGGTTGTCAAAAATATTAGAAAAATCTTTTTTTTATATTTTGTATGAATTATCTCCGATTTCGACTTTCGTTTTCTGTCAGACGATTCCTGGCACGATACACATACAGATCACCAAGTATGTATTATACTACATATATTTTTTTCAGGTTGTATATAAACTCTTTCAAGGGAAACATGCAGGTTAAAGTAGCTCTATGGCTGGGTATTTTTTTTCCAAGATAGGCCAACGTCTGACCTCTACTTCATCTGGATGCGGTAGATGCGCCGAGGCATGATATAGTGATTGCTAGCGCGACCATATCTTGCCCCACCTCGGCGAGGGGCTGCTCACGGTTTTTAGTGGGTTCGAGCCTCACACATAATTATGTCATACCACCTCTAATGATTGGACAAGTGGACTAGGAAGTCCAATTGCTTACTCATCAAGACATGGTCGGAACAACTTGCTTTAATTACGTACAAATATTATCTTTTTTTGTGTCTTCTCAATCTACAGACCAATAAAACTCCTTATTAAATCCTAAAACTAAATTTCAACAGCAAACACCTATGTGTTACCTACAAGCCACCAAGCTTATAGGTAACTCGGCAATTATCCTTGAGAGCCTGCGTATTCTATCCAGGTCTAGTGTGTTTACCAGCTTCGATCACATCGTCAATTACCATCAGGTGAGATAGTGGACAAGCCTGTCACAAATAAAAAAAAAAAAAACTCAAATTCTCAGCGTTCTGGCGGCATTGCCTCTGAATTGTAATACTTATACGTTAAATGTTTTTTTTTTGCAGAATAGGCAAGCATTTGACCACTATCTCACCTGATGGAAAGTGATGATGCGGCCAAAGATGTGACATGCTTGCCTAGAAGATACCTATTCACTCGAGACTTGGAGACTCCCAGATTATGTATAATATCTGTTATATTCTGTACTATCATATTATATTAACTACGAGCCAATTGCCTATATATTTCCTAAAACTAAACTAAAATTATATTCATCTTTACAGCAAAGACCCAAGTTACCTATGAGCCACCAAGTTTATAGGTAACTGAAACGCTCAAGTCCACTACTAGTGGGCAGCGATCGTATCAAGCTGGCGGCATTATCCCTCTCAACTTAATGCTAACACGTTGAGCCAAATAAGCGCATTTAGATCACGCATCGCCTCAACCAAGAGCTCTGATATCTAAAAAAATAACATATGTTCCCGGTCCCCTCGGGCCCAGTGTTTTCTTACCTTTTTATATGAACTTCAAAATCTTTATTTATGGTTTCAGCGTATAACCTGAAGGACGACGTGATGCAGCCGCTGATCCAGTATATCATCAGGTTGTCTATCAGGGTTTCCTTTGGATAGTGGTCTAGACCACCATCCTCCCTTGAGACGTAGTAATAACGTGTAGCAGAAGAAAAGTACTGGAGGATGTATCCTAAAAGACCAGCAGGAGAGTCGGAAAGAGCAATACCTGTCAATAAAATTATTAACTTTTTAATTTTTTTTTTTTTTTTTAACATTGGACGCCCGAGATGGGTCAACTGTAATAACATTACCTGTTAAAAGAACTTGCGAATACTAACGCTACAGTTTTTGCCGATAAAGAATTGTCTTATTTTATGTTAACTTAGTCAAAGTCAATGTTAATTTCTACGAAGAAGAAAAATTCTGTTAGAAAAATGTGAACCTACTTTTTAATGATACAAGATAAAGAAGTTTACAAATATACATATATACTTAGATACAAGATACGCGCGAAAAGCATAACCCTTCCTAGACAGTCAGGTAAAAAAAAACATAATTAAACGCAAGCAAAGCTTATAAAAAAACCGACTTCACCGCTTTATTTTCGGGACCTTGACCAGATTTAATGTATTAAACACACATAATTGACGATAACTTAAAAACTAGAGATCAAATCTTGATCAAATTTCAATGGGACCACATGAAAAGCAACAACTGTCAAATAAAAAAAAACGAAATCGGTTCAAGTGGAAAGAGGTTATGAAGTAACAAACATAAAAAAAATACAGTCGACTTGAGTACCTCCTCCTTTTTTGTGAAGTCGGTAAAAAAACCGATTTCACCGCTTTATCTTCGGAACCTTGATCAGATTAAATGTGTTAAACACGCATTATTGACGATAACTCAAAAACTTCTGATCAGACGTTGACCAAATTTAAATGGGACCAAAAGGAAAGCACCAGCTTTCAAACAAAAAAAAAACTATAAAATCGGTTCACGTGGAAAGAAGATATGAAGTAATACACATAAAAAAACAGTCGAATTGAGTACCTTTTACTTTTTTGTGAGGTCTGTAGGAAACATATGCAACTATACTCGTAGAGACAATCATGTTATGAAAAATTAAATTACTATATAATTTTTAAAACTTAATTTACAATCAAAGATAATAATTACCCACGTCCGTCGGAGGATACCCCTTAAGTCTGACTCCCTACACGTGGTCCCCGGGTGGTGCTAATCAGGTGACATTTGAGAGGTGGTAGAGCATTTTGTGAGTTGCTCGCCTGGCTTGCTACCAAAGTAGCTTACCACCATCAAGTTGAAAGTCTGCCGCCAAGCCAAATACGGTGTTCCGGCAGTTATCCTTGAGAGCCTGCGTATTCCAGGTCTAGTGTGTTTACCAGCTTCGATCACATCGTCACTTACCATCAGGTGCGATAGTGGTCAAATACTAGCCTGTCACAAATAAAAAAAAAAAAAAAAAAAATATATAATTAAACGCAAGCAAAGCTTGAAAAGAACCGACTTCACCGCTTTCTTCTCGTATCTTCTAGGCAAGCGTAATTGCTTCTCATTCAATATTCTAAAATTAAAATCGTTTATTCAAATGGGCCCCAAAGAGGCACTCATGAAAGTTAATGACTCTGGTCTGCTCGCTGCTTGCCCCCTTTCTGATTTTGTCTACTATTCTAACCAGTAATACAAATTGTGAATCTTTGCCCACTTTTTGAAACCCTGTTATTTTTATTAGTTCATCGCCCCCTTTTCTCGAATACTTCATCAAAATTTGACGATTTTCTGGAGTATTCTTATACAAGGTAAAGATTTGCCTACTTCCAGATTCGCAAAATTACAGATGCCTGTAATTTTGCCCTGCCGAAGAACCTGGCAAGAAAATCGGCGGCGCATTTTTTCGTTCATTTTTAACACACTTAAACACTTATACAGGAATTATATTAACCTATTATAGGTATATCTATATTATGTAGTCGCCAGAAAGCGCTTGTGCAGTTTGCCTCCATGCAATTACTCCATTAGATAAGGATTACTGACCAAAGCTAGCAAAAAAAAATATTGTGCCCTTACCAAGAGTATCAGGTTTAGTGGCCTGCATGTGCATATATCCGAACTCAGTCATCATTCCCATCAGATTGTCTATGAGAGGGTACATCCGATCAACCAGGGTTGGAGCTACTATCAAGGAAGGCATCGTATCTCCCACAGCCTGCATGATGAGCGCTTTGGAGTTGAAGACGGTGGCCATATTGGAGTGGTACCCCAAAACTTCCTAAAATAATGAAACTATTTATTTTTATGATAATTAAGTGAAATAACGAGCAAGTTGCTCGTCTGATGTTAAGCGTCACGCTTGCAAGTAGCAGTTCAGTGCCACCCAAAGTTTTAAACGGGTTATGCCACTGCGCTCCACGGCGATTGTTCTCAAACGATTGAATGTCCATACTTTGTATCCACTGGGCTCCACCGAACAACAATTATATTTTTAGTCGACATCGCTCCATGGAAATTTGAGTACCGTTAGCAAAAGAATTATTAGATTGAGAATATAGGGTCTTGTAGGTGACGCTGCGATCGATATTCGTTGTGTTTTTGAGTGGGCTTTTTGATGGTTTAGATTAACTTTGACCTGGTAGGTGGCGCTGCAATCAACATTATTTTGTAGTGTTTTAAGTAGGATTCCATATGTTTTAGAAAAAAATAGGTGGCGCTACGATCGATATATGTTGTGGGTTACTGGAAGTGAAGTAGGTTTATTGAAGTGGCCGAATAACTGTTTCAACTTAAGTCAAAATCCTGCTCGGCAAAGTACTGCGTTCTTCACCCTTAGATATTAGATGTATAGTCATGTTGCTTTTTAGGGCTTATGTGTTAATAAGCAAATGTATTAAACTGCCCGTTGGCTTTGGTTGCCTTCGCCTTCTAAGCAGCGGATAGCGGGTTCAATTCCCGGTAGAAACACAAGATTTCTCTCCAAATTAAATTTGTGTTTCTGGTTCTGGGTGTGAAAGTGTGTGTGGTGTGAATGTTTCCAGCATCCGATACAAGTCGATGAACTTAGTGTGGGGCTGTGTGAAAGAGTTATGTTTATGTCGTTTTAAATTTAAAATTTGATGATTAAATTGTTCCGTAAGTTATTACTTCATAATAATTGAAACGCAAGGAAAGCTTAAAAAAACCGACTTCATTGCTTATATTTCGGTTTTGGCTAAACCGATTTCGATAAAATTTATATGGGACTACCTCTGAAGTATACCCTACAAAACAAAAAAAAATCGTCAAAATCGATTTATAATTGGCGGAGATATCGCGTAACATACATACAAAAACAAAAAAACCATACAGTCGAATTGATAACCTCCTTTAAATTCCTCCTTCCTTCCCTTCGGTTGAAATTAATATACACAGCAAAAAACGAAGCTACCTACACACCACCGAGCTTTTATAATACACTAGCCGTGCCCCGCGGCTTCACCCGCTATTATCAAGTTAGAAAGTAGCCTATATGTTAATCCTAGGTATAATCTATGTACATTTTAAATTTCATCCAAATCCGTTCAGCCGTTAAAGCGTGAAGAGGGAACATACACTAACACACAATATTACGGATTTATAATATTAGTAGTATAACTCAAATATTTTAGACTATCTACGGGCCAATTGCCTATATTTCCTAAAACTAAACTAAAACTATATACAGTAAAGAACCAAGTTACCTACAAGACATCGAGCCTATAGGTAACTCAAGTGCTCAAGCCCACTACCAAATTAAAACCCAATACCAGTACCTATTTTACGATATTAATGAGCTAGAAGCAGAAAGACTTAGTCGGCTGAGTTTTGCCTTGGCACGTTAGTGGGTCCGATCAAATGCATGGTACCAACAAATAATTTAAACGTAAGCAAACCGACTTCACCGCGTCATCTTACGAAACTTTGATTAAATTTGGAATGACGACCCAGTTGGCGCGGCGGACCAGTGTCTGCCCTCTGCGCCGAGGGTCCTGGGTTCGATTCCCGGCAGGAGCACACTTTTCCTTCCCATGGGACATTTGTGGTTCTGGTTCTGGGTGTGATCGTGAGTGTGATATGTAAATGTTTCCGGCACCCACGATACAAGTCTCTGAACTTAGTGTGGGGCTGTGAGTGTGAATGCTTTTAAAAAAATGAATTAAATAATAAGCATGATTGAGGATCACTCAAATTGGTCATATTTTGAATGGGACCACGTGGGAAGCACCAGCTTTCAAACAAAAAACATAAATAATCGAAATCGGTTCACCCAGAAATAATTATGTGCTTCCTGCACACAAAAATAAAACAGCCGAATTTAGAACCTCCTCCTTTTTGTGAAGTCGTTTAAAAATAACGCAAAACTATAGAGTAACTGAAGTTGATTAGCGAAATTTTTCTATCTAAATTTATTATTTTACTAGCCGTGCCCCGCGTCTTCGGCCGCTATTATCAAGTTTAAAAGTAGCCTATGTGATAATCCTAGGTATAAACTATGTACATTCACAATTTCTTCCAAATCCGTTCAGTCGTTAAAGCGTGAAGAGGGAACAAACATACTTACAAATTTACTCACTCACACACACACTTTCGGATTTATAATATTACTAGCCGTGCCCCGCGGCTTCGCCCGCTATTATCAAGTTAAAAAGTTGCCTATGTGTTAATCCTAGGTATAATCTATGTGCATTCCAAATTTCATCCAAATCCGTTCTGCCGTTAAAGCGTGAAGAGAGAACAAACATACTTACACACTTACACACACACTTACAAACAAACTTTCAGATTTATAATATTATATACTAGCCGCGCCCCGCGGCTTCGCCCGCTATTATCAAGTTAGAAACTAGCCTATGTGTTAATCCTAGGTATAATCTATGTACATTCTAAGTTTCATCCAAATCCGTTCAGCCGTTAAAGCGTGAAGAGGGAACAAACATACTTACACACAAACTTTCGGATTTATTATATTAGTAGGATTAGTAGGATAGTAGGATAGTAGGATGTGACATCCTGATCCTGGATGTCAGTTACTATAGGTTACTACCTCCGGGAACATTGTTGCCATGTTGGCTCCAATAAAAGACCCCCAATCTCCTCCCTGGACGTAGAACTTCTTATATCCAAGTCTGTCCACCATCAGTTCCCTTAGAATACAAGCGATTGCGTCTGCACCACATCCTGGGCGAACTGCAGCCTAGAAAAGATATAATGGATTACATCATCATCTGTGTATATTAACAGTAAATTAGTCTCATATGAAAACACAGCCAAATATCTTGGCATCACGCTTGACGCAAAGCTACGCTGGAAAGCACACGTCAAGAAAAAAAAGGATGAGTTAGAAATGCGATACAAAAGAATGTATTGGTTGCTTGGAATACATTCTATGTTATCAACACATAATAAGATATTGCTGTACAAACAAGTCCTTATGCCTGTTTGGACTTATAGTATACAGCTTTGGGGCTGTACCAAAGAGAACAATAAAATGATTATCCAACGCTTTCAAAGCAAAGTACTAAGGGAAATTGTCAACGCTCCCTGGTACGTCAGAAATGACGATCTTCATAGGGACCTTAAGATAGAAATCATTGAAAAAGTAATAAATACATACGCAGAAGCTCACCAATATAGACTTTATCATCACGTTAAAGTCGAGGCAATCCAGCTCCTTGACGTAACAGACTTAGTGAGAAGACTTAAAAGAACTAAACCATTTGAACTTGTATAATGTTAGTATATATCATTGTAATATATAGTGAGAGTGCTGCAAAAGAACACATGAACAAAGTGTCTTACCCTTAAATAGAGACAATAAGAAAAGTGTTAATGGACACATTCTTAATTTAGCAATGTAGCAGTTTAAGTTAAAGTTAAATTACTGATTAGCCATAGTTTGGCTAGATTGTAATTTTAATAGGGCACTTTGTAAGAAGTACTCTAGAAGTAAAAAAAAAACATCATCATCATCATTTAATACCATAACCGGAATCACAAATTACCCTTGGGGAGAAAACTTGTTACCATTGGGAATCAAACCCGATTCCCGCTGCGTATAAGGCGAAAACGCCAACGGGCAGTTATGTTTGTGGTGTTGCAGTTCCCATATTGCTGAAGCACCTTATTTCATATTCCCGAACGGTATAATCTGGGAGTTTTCAAGTCTAGAGTGAATAGGTATCTCCTCTATGGAAGCTTGTTACATCTTCGGCGGCTTCGTCAGTTTCCATCAGGTGAAATGGTGGTCAAATGCTTGTCTACCATGCATTGAAAAAAAAGCATGCTTGATAATTAGGTCAGCTACAAAAGCTGCCAACTTACATCAGAAAATCCATACCCAGGGAGGCTGGGAGCTACTATTTCGACAGCAAAGCCTCGCTTCGCACTGTACGCGGTGATAAGAGCTATGGCCTCATAGAACTCTCTGACGGATCCTGGCCATCCATGGAGGAGCAGCAACGGCACCACCGGCATTCGGACACATGCTGGGATCTGAAAATACAATTATCGCTTTTGAAGTGCCCGCTAACGACTCTGCTTGGTGGCTAGCCAGCTGGTCCTATACCAGCTTTTTGATGCTGGAAATAAAATCTTCTTCCAAGAGAAATTTGTTTCCGGGGGATATGATATTTATTCAACGTCTTTTGACTCACAGCCCCGTACTAAGTCCTATGACTTGTGTCGTGGTTGCCGGAAACCTTCACATCACACAATCATACCCAGAACTATATACTCAAATATCCTTTGAAACTAGTGCTCCCACAGGATATCGAACCCGATAACCCATATTTAGAAGACAAGCGCGCACCTAAATCAACGGAGAATTAATACCTACTGATTATACTAATTCATTGACATTTCAAGTGTTTGCATATATTATCAGCTGTTTGTTTTAATTTACCACGGTTGGTTCAATGTCGAAAACAGGTGAATTAACGCTGTAACACTTACAACACCTCACCAAGTTCAACGACTTGTACCGTATGTGCCAATAATTTTTAATTACATCTACGTATACTAATATTATAAAGAGGTAAAGTTCGTTAGTTTATTTGTAAAAGGTAACTTCGATCCGTTTCTGTTTTTTTTTTTCATAATAACTAGCTACCTATGCTCATGTGTCAAAAATTATGGAAAAAAAGCTGGTTTTCAGTTTGAAATAACAATATTCGTAAAACAAGTCGGAGTAAAATTAACTAATTTCCCGCTTTATCCTTATTATTTATATTTTCCCTTGTCTAAACAATTTAACATCAGTGAATGCAAGAAACAGAATCACAAATTTTCCTTGGGGAGAAAACTTGTGGTCCCGCCGCGGGAATCGAACCCGATATTCTGCTTATAAAGCGAACGCGCACACATCTAAGTTCAAATACAAAAGGAACAATACCTTGGGAGATACTCCGATGAAATGCATATCCAATCCTTGTATGTTGGTTTTGAACTGAGGGTACTGGTTCAAGAATTCCACTCTTTTCTTGAAGGGGTAGTCATTGGCCCAATAGTGGATCCAATGATATAGTTCCTTAGAGTTGAATCCATATTTGAATCCAGCGTTCGAATATGAAGGCGAAGGATGTTTACAGTTTCCAAGCCTATATTGAAGGTCCGTTATCATCTGTAATTAAATGTATAATTGTTTTTTAGGTTCCTATAATATGTTACCAAACTACAATAGTAAATATAGTAAAAAAAAAAACTCGACTGCGTAAAAAGTGAACTTACTTTTATATTTACTTTTTTATTAATGAGATCTATTAAGCGTTTATTTATTTGATTTGCCTACACTTATACACATTTACTAAGTATTAACGGTTAATAATCCACCATTATTACACATTGACACACGAAGAATCTAGGTTTTTTTTTGTATAATTTTCTAGAACAGGTTCTAGAAAATTATACAAAATTAAAACGCAGCCACATTTGCAGCAAAACTCAAAAAAAATATTCAAATACCTATTCAATAAGATTAATTCAAATCGATTGAAGTGAGAATCTCTTTTTTTATGCCTGATTGCCTATCTAGGCAAGCATTTGACCGCTATCTCACCTGATGGAAAGTGACGATGCGGCCGAAGATGGAACATGTTTGCCTAGAAGTTACCTATTCACTCTAGACTTGAAGATACCCAGATTGTACTGTACAGGGAACAAAGACGCAGGCAATGAGTTCCACTCCTTCGCTGTACGGATGATGAACGTAGAATCTAGGACAATCGAACAAACTAACATACACATTTACTTTGCGTCGCGTAGTAAAATTATAACTATTGAGTAAATGTTAAATACCTCGTCAGTAAATTCTATATGGAAACGTCGAATGGATGAATCATTTCTCCCTCTTAACTCTTCCGGACCCCACCAATTTTCCTTACAATTTTGATACTCCAGGCATTTATTATTCGCATTGAAAATACTGTAAGTTAATGTAAGTACTATCATTGATAGAACAATAAAAACTGTCATTGCGAAGACACAACTACGCAGTATGAAATTCTAAGGGAAAGTCAACATTTCATTGACGTTCACATTACAGGTGAACCACATATTGTCCTTGTGTGTAACATCAAAGTCAGTGTGTGAATAATTGGTACCTTTATATTAATAGTTATTAAACATTGCATATTTGTCCTGCAGTTTTGCCTAGTTTACCAATTTGCCATGGTCCTGAAAATTGTAATTGATCTTTATGGAAAATGTGGGCGCTCGAGTCGTAATGTACGGCGCTTGCATTTACATCGTAATTTATAGCAGTTTCAAGTGATGATAAATATTATTTTGTGAGTAATGTAATGAAATGATTATTTTTTTAACTTTTGATTTAGATTAAATAAAGACCTAAGTCACATAAACGCATGAATTCTGCGTCAGAATTGTGACTATTTTTAATTAAAAATCGAAGTAAAGTAGGGTTAAAATAGGGTTTTTATTTAGTTTTTTATTATTCAACGTAAATAAATATCTAAATTCCGCTACATTATGTGTCAATAATATTACGTGCATAATGTTTAGGCATATTTAACTAATAGATTCAATACATTTTAAACAATGTATATAGAGCTTAAATTTTACTCTGTTGCCGTTTTCACTAAAACTAAGTTCTGAAGATTGAATATTGTAATATAATTAGAGATATTTAAAAAAATCTGTTACATTATGTCACAATTCCAAAGATTGATCTTTATTTAACACATATAAACAGTATGAAATATATTCCTTAGATAGTAAATTATAGAGGTGTGGCGTATATACTGGAGCAGGTTTTAAGACTAGGTTTCAGCGAAGACGTCTCTGTACTAAGTCTCTGAACAGCGTCTAAACGCGTCTTGAGTATTTACGAGTACGGCGATTGTTATCTCAATGCCCGCCCGCTCATCGCACTTCTAAAGTCAAACCCATACTTTGCCGAGTACGCGCTTGATGGAAGCATGTGTGAGTAAGGCAAAAATGAACTCGACCTTAACATTCAAAGCTAAGGTTCATTTTAAACTAAAGCAACAACTCCTGCCTCGTACTTGTTGCGAGACGCGCTCGACGAAAGTAGTATGAATGAAGTGAGAATAACAGCTTTCGACTTTAAAACACTAGCATTAAGGATGGTTTTTAAATGAAATAACTTGTACTTCTTGTACATACGCGTGCGTGACGCGTATACTCGTGGAGCTAGTATTTGGAACGCGTATTTACATGTACTCGTACTAGTAAGACTTAGTACGTACATTTACGAGTATGACACACCTCTAGTAAATTACTCTACACTGAACGTGCGAAATTGCTGTGAGTGTGAAAGCGTTTGTTTGAATCCTAGAAATTGCGTCCAGAAAGAAACGAAATCACGAAATCAGTATAAACAATAACACACATACTTGTATACATTAGTTTTTACTATCTATTCTACCTATAGATTAATTGTTCTACTATTAAACATCTATTAGGTACGTGAACTAATTTGCATGTTAACTAATGTAAAAAGTTGATTCGTTTATTACATTGTGAATAAGATAAGATGTCCAAAATAGTCCAAATATTCTAAGGGAATTGATAGTAGGATAAAATAATAAAACACCAAAATTACTGATTCTTTTAGATCGGTTCAGTGTTATCGATAAGGTTCTTTTAAAACGATTATTAATCACACGCCAAATAGTTACATGGCATCGCGGAGAATCTCGTCACCGCGATGTAGGATTGTGGTCTCAAAATACAGCGACATCTAGTGGTGGACATTAGAATCATTTACATAAATATTGATTTACGTTTGTCAAAACCAACTAAATGTCGCTGTAACGTGTAGCAAGTTTGTACACATTGTTTATTCGTTAGTTACATGTTAATGTTATTTATTACTTGCTTAAACTAGGCATAATTAAATAAATACTCTACACATCTGACTACAAATAAGTTGGCACTTTACATTGAAACAAATATTTATCTCAAAATGGAATAAAAACTACTAATTGTTAAACCAGTAAGCTGCAAAAAGTGCGAAATGATTCCAAGGAACGGAAGCTAATAGTCTTTGTCGGCTTTAAAGCAATTTGTTTCTACTTTGCACGAACTTCGATCGTCACCAAACGACGCTGTCGTCCGAATGTTGGGACGAAATTTTTTATGTATTTATATAAGAGCTACCGGATAATTGAGATATTTTTCTGCGCAATGGAACTTTTAAAAGCAGAAAGAACATTTATCGCGAAACAAATTATAAGATTGAAGATTGAGATAGCACTTGGAGCTACAATGCGCGTGTATATAATTATAACAGTACGTGTATTGACAATCGATTATAACATATTTAGGACATAATGCCTTATTCAATAATTTAATCACAAGCAATGCTTAAAAAACCGACTTCACCGCTTATATTTTGTAGATTTTCTCATAAAGCGCTAATCAATTTCATTAAAAATTATATAGGATCACCTCTAAAGTATGATCTACCAAACAAAAAAAGAATCATTAAAATCGATAGACTGAAGTATCACTTCCTAATAGATTATAACCGACTGTCTCCATAAACAATCATTGTTTAGTCACTATAGACCCCATAGTGGCACTTATGAAATTTAATTGCTAATTCCAAATTCGCTAATTCAGAGCCATCTCTAGAAGAACTTTGTAAAAAACACGCCGGAAATTAAAAAAAAGATTACCTACAGCTATAATATATGATAACAATTTATAAATAAATAAGCAGGCGCTTGCCGTCAGCATATATGACTGCCTGTCTCCTCTAATAAATAGTATATGAAAAACTTTCATTAAAATTATTATTAAAATAGAAACAAGATTAAGTTGAAGTAGATTAATAGTCGCCTGCAGGAATTTTGCCAATTTTACTTTGTTATCCCTAAGGGAATTTAAGGTGGCCCGTCTACTGGAGTAGAGTGGTGCTGTGGCTATATTAACCAATAGAATCTCCGATCCGCTTCAGTGGACATAGATTTAAACGCTTTCACACTCACAGCCCCGACACTAAGTTCGATGACTTGTGTAGCGGCTGCCAGAAACATTCACTTCACACACAGTCACAACCAGAACCAGAAACACAAACATGTGTTCCCGCCGGGAATCGAACCCGATACCCCTGTTTAAAAGGCGAACGCCAGCCAACTAAGCCAACGAGCAGTTCGATTTGTAAACTTAACATATCATTTAATGCGGAGCGGAGAAGTGGAACGGAGGAGCAGGACTCGTCGCCAACCAGCAGTGCGCACAGCCTGGCTCCTCATAGTATCCAAATCCGATCCGCATAAAATGATATGTTAAGTTTTGGACAAACACAGTTCCCAACCGCTTCGGGAGTTTTAAAGCGAAAGTGAAAAAATGACGTGTTGTAATGGTGGATTACTAGCCGTTAGTACTTAGAAAACATGCATAAGTGTAGGCAAATGATACCAAGTTGAAAAACGTGATTTTCGCCTCCGCTCCACAACTCCTATAGAATTTCTAGTAAAGTCTAACACTTTACTAAGGCATGAATTGACTATGATCGGACCTTGACTCTTTTTTTTAACTTTGATTATGACTTGAGACTAGGCCTTTTAATGAGAAATACACTTGAAATATATTATTACTTGACTATGGCTAAATGCACAAGATCGCAACGCCAAAATTAAAAAATAAAACTCCGCTTTGCATTTTACTCTCTCGTCGCTCCGATCTGCTTATTCGCCTCGCTCCTGCAGACGGACAGTCTTATTTGGCAAGAGAAGAGGTTTCGGCAGAGTTCCCAAGATCCTAATACTAAAGTTCGCACCCTTTCTACTAGGCATGCCTTTTAAATTCTGTCGTTTCCATATTTCCCGGCAATTTTGAATTTGGAACTGTTCTATATTTGAATGTGTTTATATTTTGAATCTCAAAACAGTTGAAAGTATTAGGATTAATACTATTGTTTAGTCACAGCGTCGATTGGAATCTGTCAGGTTACGTACGAAAATGAATCTTTCTAAGGAAAATGTTCGTGCAATAATTTTCTACAACTTTAGAAGAGGCCTGACACGGCTTCAGTGTTTTGAAGAGCTAACATCTGTGTTCAGTAATGAAGCCCCAGGTCTGCGGACTGTCGAACGCTGGTATTTAGAATTCCAGCGTGGACATACTAGTGTTAGTGATAAATCTCGCGAAGGATGCCCAAAATCCGCCTTCACTGAAGATAACATCATTGCTGTGAGACAACTAATTCTCGAAGATCGTCATGTGACGTATCGAGAGATAGAGGCTCTATTAGGCATCTCAGGGACAACCATTCAGGAGACCTTGCATGAAGCGCTTGGTGTGAGAAAGCTAGTTTGCCGTTGGATACCGCATCTGCTTTCCGACGATCACAAGGCGGCCCGCGTCAGATGGTGTAAGAAAACTCTGCAAAGGTTCAACCGAGGAGAGTCAAACCACGTCTACGACATCATCAGTGGTGACGAATCTTGGAAATATGCCTACGATCCTGATTCCAAACAACAATCTACAATGTGGGTCTTTCAAGACGAGCCAAAGCCGACTAAAGCTGTTCGTTCTAGAAGCATTTCAAAGAAGACCACGTTCGTTGGAAAAACCGGCCATGTTGCGACTATTGCACTTGAAGATCGTAGAACGGTTAACGCAGAGTGGTATACCACAGTTTATTTACCACAAGTCATCGCCGAACTTCGAAAATCTAACTCAAAGCGACGCATCATCCTGCACCACGACAACGCAAGCTCACACGGCGCTCGTCAAACGATTGAGTATTTGAAGCAGGAAAAATAGAAATTTTTGACCATTCTCCATACAATCCTGACCTAAGCCCTAAAGATTTCTTTACATTTCCTAAAATTAAGAAAAGTCTTCGTGGTCAAAGGTTACAGTCCGGTGAAGAAGCAGTCGACGCGAAGTCAGCCATTTTGTACACCCCCACTTTAGAGTGGAACAAATGTTATAATAACTGGCGAATGGAAAAATGTATTAAGCTACGTGGTGAATACTTTGAAAAACAATAAAAGTACTATAAGGTTCTAGTTGTGTTTTTTTTTTTCAAACGACAAAACTTAAAAGGCACGCCTCGTTAACTCTAAATTCTCGCGTAATGGTGGGTGCTGCATCCTGTTTGAACCCTAAAAACCTTAACGGGATTATTATACACTAGGCGTTCCCCGCGGCTTCGCCCGCTATTATCAAGTTAAAGAGTAGGCTATATGTTAATCCTAGGTATAAGCTATCTAAATTCCAAATTTCGTCCAAATCCGTTCAGCCGTTAAAGTGTGAAGAGGGAAAAACATACTTATACACTTACACACAAATTTCCGGATTTATAATATTAGTAGGATAATAAAATTATTATACATAATAATTATGATAAATTTGTCCTTAAAATGACTACTTAAAGAATAACAATAGCAATCGAGTTTACATTAACGCTGCATTATTATATGTCAACCTATTGGCAAAATACCACAATGATATAATAGGTCTAGTTTAAAAAAACTTTTTGTTGAGATTATTCTAAACAAAAAGTTTTTTTTCCACTAGACCTATTATATCATTGTTATATTATTTACAACATTTTATAACAAAAATATCATCGAAGCAATTAAATTAATTAATCTTATTTTTTAATCTCAATCAAGTAAAAAATTAGCCTATGTGTTAATCCTAGGTATAAGCTATCTACATTCCCAATTTCGTCCAAATCCGTTCAGCCGTCAAAGCGTGAAGAGGGAACAAACATACTTACACACTTGCACACAAACTTTCGGATTTATAATATTAGTAGGGTAATAAAATAATTATACATAATATTTATGATAAATTTGTCCTTAAAATGACGCCTTAAAGAATAACAATAGCAATCGAGTTTACATTAACGTGGCATTATTAGGTAGTACCCGGAGGACCTTATATCCTATGATTTTTTTTCAATGTTAAATGACGTTTTCTAAGAATTAAACCTAGCTAGATCGATTTATCGCCCTGGTGACGCGAGTAAAATCGCTGGCGTGAGCCCACCATTTACGAATTAATATTTTAATGATAACGGTAAATTAAATTTGGATTAAAACATTGGCAAAGATCAGTAGAGATACACGGATACATTTAAAGTGTTTATTTAAGCCCACGTATCTTAGACTGCGTCGAAACCGCCTCCGGAGCTCCCCAAGAAAGGAACTACTGCAAACTGTATGTATGCCTAAGCGTACACACACAACTCCACGCCGCGCCGGCCGGCGAGTTTAAATCCGAAAATATACGAGGCACTGATCACTAAGTTATATCACAGATGAAGTGGTCGATCACAAGAGACACGATGAAGTTTTTATTTTAAGACCTGGTTAATTAGATGATCATTATTTGATTAGTTTTCTACGTCACAAAATTCAATAGCGGAGCGTTTTTGTCAACCACACAGAGAAGACAAACACGAAGAAGTCGCGAGCGTGGAGTTTTGCCGCGAAAGTGAAAAAATGGCGTTGTTGATTTTGTAAAATTTTCCAAAACCTGTGATTCTTCGAGTGTTAATGTGTAATAATGGTGGATTGTTAACCGTTAATACTTAGTGAACGTGCATAAGTGTAGGCAAATCATACAAAGTTGAAAAACGTGATTTTCACCTTCGCTCCAAAACTCCAATAGAAGTTCTAGTAAAGTTTCTACCACTTTACTAGGGCATGACTTGACTACGACTGGACCTTGACTCTTTTACTTGACTTTGACTGTGACTTGTGACTAGGACCTATAATATGAAATACACTTGAAATATATTATCACTTGACACTGGCTAAATGCACAAGATTGCAAAGCCAAAACTAAGAGAAAAAAAAAAAAAGTCGCGAGCGCAAAAATGTCACTCGAAACAACTGCAAATAGCGCCATCTCTAGGATTTCCTTTGAACGATCTCTAACAGTGGTCAGCAGAGAGCCTAACACACTGCAAATGTACACAAATATCCCAGGATTCTTGCTTTGATTATGAATATTAGGTATATAAAGTGAAGTATTTATTCACAGATGTATAATTTACATTTATTTTTTATATTATAAAAGCCTAAGACGCTTCACCACGCCCCCAAAACCTCCTGCTTACTAAATTTCATGAAAATCGTTGGAGCCGTTTCCGAGATCCTGATTACATATATGTATATATTTACAAGAATTGCTCGTTTAAATGTATTGGATAATAATATGTCAACCTACAGACAAAATGCAATTTTATTTTTAATTCAAACAAAAACTTATTTATCAAATTAGACTTATTGTATCATTGTTATATTATCTACAACATTGTATAACAAAAATTTCATCGAAACAGTAAAATTAATAAAATTTATTAGTCAAAAATATTTTTTTTTAATCTCGATAAACATTTTGTGCGCTGTGAGTGTGAAAGCGTCTATGTTTATGTGTATGTCCGGCACCCACGACATAAGAAGTCATCAAACTAAATGAAAATCACATAGAAAACACCAGCTTTCAAATGAAAAATTATCATCAAAATCGGCGCACAAAGAAAGAAGTTATGACTCATAACTTCTTTCTTTGTGCGCCGATGTTTGTGATGATTATTTCATATTGATATATATTATCATATATTGATGCTCATAACTTATTTATGAGGTTACTTTTGAAGTCGGTTAAAAACGAGAACATCGTTATCGTAGTCCACAGAATAAGCATTATTGAGAATAACTCAAAAACTATTAGACAAATCTTGATAAAATTTAAATGGGACAAATTGGAAAGCAACAAGTACCAAACAAAAAAAAATTGGTTCACGTCACGAGGAACAAAGTTATGAGGTAACAGATAAAAAAAAAAGTGAAGTCGGTAAAAATAGGTATATGTTGTGTTACTATTAGTCAAAATATATAATTATTTTTATGTGTGAACAGGAATCTTCTAGGCAAGCATGCTCCATAAGATAAGATAAGATAAGATAATTCTTTATTGGCTAAAACTGTAGTGTTAGTATTTGCGAGTTCTTATTGCAGGTAATGTTATTACAGTTGACCCATCTCGGGCGTCCAATGTCAAAAAATTTGATTATACAAGCCATACAAATTTTCATTATTTAGATTATAGATATTTGGAATTTATGTACAATAATTATAATTAGTTTGTGAAATATAACCATCTTCGACCGTATCGTCGCTTTCCATCAGGGGAGATTGTGGTCAAACACTTGCTTAGTCACATAAAAAAGAACTAAGTACCATATTGTATAATTTCTGGAATACATGTGTATTTTGTCTATATATGCGTGGGCGGTGTAAATGTATGTAAGAGAGTGTTTGTGTATGTGTGTGTGTGTAAACGCATGTGTGTATGATTGTATTTATGTTGGTTTTAAAATTTTAATTTGGAATAGTACATAGCAAGCGAATCCGCAGAGTTCCACGAGTTCTTAGCTTATATATATCTTACATAATTACGTAACAACTTATCGTAATTATCAATTTGATTTATCAACATTTCAGTGTGGTACCGACTGCCGTCAGCATAGGACGTGTGTTCAAAAATCATTTATTAATATTTTAATAAATGAGTAGTGTTTAATCTTCGCACTATCAGTTAATCTACTGGGATCGGTTTCGAGGTATGTCATTGCAATAATTATTGGCTGCATTTCGGTCATTACAAGCTTTTATTTAGTCCTGTCTTGGAAGCTAAATTAGACCCACTTCCCGATGTTCAGTTGGACTCAAATTTGGTTTAGGTATGTATCTTTGGTTTACAATATAATGATATGGTACCATGTAGCTGGTCTGATGATGGAGACGGAAGATGCCCATAGGAACTTCTGAACTATACAAGATAAACCCACCGAGTTTGGGCTCGTTTGATTCGTCTGGACAAGTTTTTTTGTATATAAAACTTAATAGTCCTTTTTTTATTTACTATTGTTAAAAGTTTGATTTTTAAACCTTTTTAAAGTATTAGGTAGTTATATTTATTTATTTATTCGTGAGTATTGGGGCAGAGCCTAGAAGATACCTGTTCACTGGTGATTTGAAGAATCCCAGATAGTATTAATCGGGTAACTCGGACAAGGAGCTCCAGTTTTATGCGGTACGTGTAATAAATGAGGAAGCAAAACGCTTCAATTTTTTTTGCTGTTACAATATTAAAAAATCGACGTTGCTTGGATTATAGGGGATTAAGGAATTACATTATGTAGCTAATTTCGTGGGACACTCGCCGAAATGGCTACTTCCGCATCCTTGACGTCTAAATTTGTGTTTCTGGTTTGATATGAATGTTTCCGGAACCCACGATACAAATCTTCAAAATTAGTGTGGGATGGACTTTGTAAGCGCTTATGTTTTTTTTTTTGGGTAGGACCTTTTCTATTATCTAGCTATGAATACCTTCTATGATCGCTGAAAAACTTTCGATGAGTTACCGGTAAAGATATATCCAGGCAATTAACGAACTTACCATCCACGCGCAACATTACTTAGTTAGCAACAGGAGTTATAGTAGTTGGACATTAAAATAATTAAAAAAAACTTGAGAGGTGTCAAGGGACACCCGGATGGAAAGAAGTTTAATTTCCGTCTAGCCCCCTTTCGCCACGCGCGATAAGGAACTTTCGTTCCAAAATTAAAAGAAACATGCAAAAACCAACATCACGCGGTGTTCCTAGGCGGTCACCCATCCAAGTACTGACCGCGCCCGACGTTGCTTAACTTCGGTGATCGGACGAGAACGTGGTATGGCTTACAACTATAGCAAAGAGTTTTTGCCGCGAAAGTGAAAAAATGGCGTTGTTGATTTTGTAAAATTTTCCAAAACCTGTGATTCTTCGAGTGTTAATGTGTAATAATGGTGGATTATTAACCGTTAATACTTAGTGAACGTGCATAAGTGTAGGCAAATCATACAAAGTTGAAAAACGTGATTTTCACCTTCGCTCCAAAACTCCAATAGAAGTTCTAGTAAAGTTTCTACCACTTTACTAGGGCATGACTTGACTACGACTGGACCTTGACTCTTTTACTTGACTTTGACTGTGACTTGTGACTAGGACCTATAATATGAAATACACTTGAAATATATTATCACTTGACATAAGATTGCGAAGCCAAAACTAAGGAAAAAAAAAACTATAGCAAAAAGTGTCGTTACAACTTTTGGTCTTATTTTTTTCCGTCTAGCCCCCTTTGGCAACGCGCGATAACCTTGTACCTACTGTTGTTTTGTGCAAAAGTATTAAATAAAAAAATAAAAATCCCGAGGAATGCGCATTATTGAACCCGCAAAAATGATGAGGAATCCCGCATTCGCGGGATTCCGCGTTACGGATAATTACATTAGTGGAGTTTTAACGCGAAAGTAAAAAAAAGGCAGATCATACAAAGTTGACAAACGTGATTTTCGCTTTCGCTCCAAAACTCCAACAGAAGTTTTTAACACTTTATTAGGGCATGAGTTGTCTATGACTGGATTTTGACTATTTTACTTGACTTTGGCTGTGACTAGCACTTCTATTGTGAAATATGTAATACTCTTAAAACAAAGTAAATACATTTATTTGACATCAAAGTTACTTAATATTAAAAACAAAAATATATAATAATTTTAAATATTTTGAAACACTTGAAATATTTTATTACTTAAAACTGGCTAAATGCACAAGATTTCGGAGCCAAAATTAAAAAAAAAGCGTTAGTCTATTATATATAGAGATAGGATGGTTACATAGTATTTTTATTTTATTTTTATTACTTTATCTCTCCATATAAATTCGATAAGGTAAGATAAATTACCTATTATCACATGTGTTACTAAAAGACACGTCAGGTTATTTAATCTGTGATTTAACACGATAAATCCACACTTATCGTAATTACCTAATTTTCATAGCTGCTTGTAGTAAAAACTAATGATTTATTTACACAAAAACATGTGTTTCATATATCATCATCTATTTTCTTCACCTTTTTCGGAATGCGTCAAATTGAATGAAAACTAACGATATTATTTAGAAATACAAATCCGTGAACTTATTGGAAAAAATAATTAATTTGGCTCTTTATTTATCAACTTTTTTCCCACTATCTCACCTGATGTAAAGTGATGATGCGGCCGAAGAAATGACATGCTTGCCTAGACGATACCTATTCACTTTTGATTTGAAGACTCGCAGATGTATACTCCTCCGGGAGAAATGAAGGAGTGGAACTCATTGCCTGCGAATGAGTTCCACTCTTTCGCTGTACGGATGATGAACGTATAAGCAAAACGCTTCGATCGAACTAGAGGTATGCCAACTATAAATGGACGACGTGTGACAGTTTGTCTGGTTGTTAGATGGTAATAGGGGCATGGGGGAATTAACTTATGTAATTCCTGCGCACACTCTCTAAAATGCAAACGATGGAATAACTTTTTGCATTGCCTTTTTTACTTTTTTTATTTGCCTTTTTAATTTAAATTAGATAAAAAAGTAACCAGTAGCGATAATTATTTCGTTTAAATGGTCTTAAGGCTTCTTTAATTGTTGTTAGATTTAATCATTATTTTTTTATTAAGTTGGTGCTTTCCATGTACTACCTACCATTTAAATTTGATAAAATTCTGACCAGTAATTTTTGAGTTATGCTCAATAATGCGTATTTAATTCAATTAATTTGATCAAGGGTGCCGATAAAGCGGTGAAGTCGGATTTTTAAGCTTTGTGCGCGTTTTAATTATTTCAATAACTAGAGTATATATGTTCAAAAATGTAAACGAAAGATTAAATAAATAAAAAATAAATACCGACTTCACCGCTTATTTATTGGTCTTGGCTTGATCGATTTCCTCTTAAGTTCCAACCAAAAAAAATATTTTGAGAATCGGTCCACAAATGAGGGAGAAATCGGTGAATATATATAAAAAAAAAATACATATAGTCGAACATTACCTCCTCCTTTTTTGAAGGTCGGTAATAAATAGAGAAGTAATCTTAGCCGAAAATTAAAAGTCATTACTTTTACAAAACTTTTTGATAAAAATGACTTACTTCGACTCATTCTGAGTTTACTATTATAATAGATAAATTTTCAAGGTAGATAACTATGACTGGCAAATTTCGGTTCAATGCAAATTAACCATGATGAGCAAAAACGAATCAAAACTAACCAGTAATCGCTGCATGCAATATGTTATCTGTGGCTTACAGTTTTGCACGCTATATTTAGCAATAATTAGTTACACATAATTAAACGCAAGCAAAACTTAAAAAACACCGACTTCACCGCTATATCTTCGGAACTTCGATCACATTTTTTGTACTAAACACACATTATTGACGATATCTCAAGAACTACAGATCAGATCTTGATTAAATTAAAATGGGACCAATTGAAAAGAAAATTCTTTCAAACCAAAAAAAAAAAAATTCGAAATCGGTTCACGTGGAACAAAGACATGAAGTAACTAACAAATAAAAAAAATACAGTTGACTTGAGCACCTCCTCCTTTTTTGTGAAGTCGGTAGAAAATCAAATTTTTGAAAATACTCCCGACGCGCGACGCTCTGTCTGGAAAACAATTGCACATATTTCTGTCGCTTCAGTCGACTTTCAAATAAATAATTAAACGCAAGCAAAGCTTAAAATAACCGACTTCACCGCTTTATCTGCGGAACCTTGATCAGATTTAATGTATTGCACACGCATTATTGACGATAACTCAATAACTAGAAACGAGATCTTGATCAATTTTCAACGGGACCACATGGAAAGCACGAGCTTCAAATAAAAAAATAATCATTAAAATCGACTCACAAAGAAAGAAGTTATGAGGTAACTTTTGAAGTCGGTTAAAAACGAGAACATCGTCAATGTAGTCCACAGAATACTCATTATTGAGGATAACTCAAAAACTACTAGTCAGATCTTGATAAAATTTAAATGGGACCTATCGGAAAGCAACACATATCAAATAAAAAAAAAACAAAATCCGTTCACGTGTTACGTTGTCGTGAACGAAGTTATAAGGTAACACACATAAAAAAATAAATACAGTCGACTTGAGTACCTCCTCCTTTTTTTGGGAAATCAGTAAAAAACTAAATGAATGGCAAATGAAAATGTATTTATTTATTGATTTTATTTATATAGCACTAGCCTAAGTATACTATAGTGATGAATTTAAATACATTAAAAAACATTTTTTTTTTCTTTTCTAAATTTATCACTATTTATTTATTGATTACCAACAAACACAATGAACACCATTACAAGCATAGAGTTAACACGTTGCTGTTAAAAAAGGTCAGAAACCTTACAATTATATGTGAAGACTGCATGCATATTAGTTTGAAGCAAGTAACAACTGTCTTTGTTTTACATTTATCATCTAAGTTTATCTATGTATAGTATATTTAGCTCAACGTATTAGCATTGCAATTCAGAAAGACAATGCCGCCAGCATGATGGGAACGCTACCCACTGGTAGTGGGCTTGAGCACTTTAGTTACCTATAAGGTCGATGACTTGAAGGTAACTTGGGTCTTTGCTGTATATCATTTTAGTTTTAGGAAATATAGGCCATTGGCCCGTACTTACTTAGTATATCTAAGTATATGTATAGTAACTATATGGGAGCGAAATTCTTTATTAAGGCAACAAACACCAAAACTATTTTTTTTTAATTCTTGTCTTTCTATCTGTCTGGATGTTCGTACACGCATCACGTACAACTACCTGCATGGTATTGAATGCAGTTTTTAACCGACTTCAAAAAAGGAGGAGGTTCTATGTTCGACTGGATGTATTTTTTTTATGTATGTTTACCGATTTCACACCCATTTGTGGACGGATTCTCAAAATTCTTTTGGTAGACTATAGTTCAGAGGTGGTACCATATAAATTGTATCGAAATCGATCAAGCCGAAACCAAAATACCAGCGTTGAAGTTGGTTATTTTAAGCTTTGCTTATGTTTAAATTATTGCCAATAGTATATCTAACTTAAAATGCTGTGGGGTATCATTGAAAAGAGCTTTACAAGTATAGAACGAATGTGGTTATAAAAAAATACAATTTTAAGACTTATGCTAAGGGGCTCAAGCCTCCTTCAGAGGTAGTTTCCGCTACGCAGCTAGCAAATGCTGGAATAATATTCCGCCGCCGATGAAGAACCTGCATAATGTTCACAGTTTTAGACTTAAATTAAAAACCTTTATAATTGCACATCAGAAACAAGAGGAACCACTAAAACATGATAAGTACGAGTGCAATATAGATTGGTAGAAGTGTGCTGGACAAATCCGTACTGTGTAATTTAGAAATTGGTACCTATATGTTATATTTGCATTATTTGTAAAATTTGTATAATTTTTTATTGTTATGTGTTCTCGTATTGAGTGTATGCCTATGCCGTGATTTCACCGATCGGCTCCAACGGAAGATCAGCGCTGGTCATCTGCCAGCATTATGCTGAGATGGGACCGATATGTGACTTTCATTTATATGTATACTAGCCGTGCCCCGCGGCTTCGCCCGCTATTATCAAGTTAAAAAGTAGCCCATGTGTTAATCCTAGGTATAATCTATGAACATTCCAAATTTCATCCAAATCCGTTCAGCCGTTAAAGCGTGAAGAGGGAACAAACATACTTACACACAAACTTTCGGATTTATAATATTAGTAGGATTTTATAATAGTATTTTTATTGTTCTTTTATCTATTTTGCTGAGATAAATTATTTTCTTTCTTTCTTCCAAAAAGCACGGACACTACCGCGGGCGGTAGGGCAGACCAGACGACAATCCTGGATGCACCATTGGTCACCGTTAGTCCCAAATGTCAGATGTCGTCATTTCTTTATTGACACAGTAACCCTGTAATTATTTCGACTCATTCTAAATTTACTAATCAACTATATGTCATCGTGACCACGTATGACTAGAATTAAATGCAAATTAACCATGATAAGTTATTTTTTTGTGTTTCGGTGGATTTGAGATATAAACTGTATTTATTATATTTATTAGTAGCTGAGCCCCGCAACTTTTCCTAATAAATTCAATCAAACCTTGGACGCTCTATCCAGAGAACGACTGCACCGATTTTCACGAAACATGCCTACGAACCGAAACCGGTCCAGCCGTTTTAGAGTTATGATGCCATAGACTGACACACAGATATACAGATGCATTATACAAACTTAAAACACCTTTTTCGTCGTGGGTAAAGAACAATTGACATTTCGACGTACATAACTAAATTTTGACTAAAATGTCAGTGACATCTTTTATTTTAATGACGGTAGTACAGGCGCGCGGCGGGCGAGCGCCCCGTACGCGCGCCTCGGGCGCTTTGTGTATCAAGTCCCTTAAAGTCACTATGTTCCGCATACGAATTTATTTTACTTGTTTCTAAATGCCAGTTTAAAAAAATATATGTATTGCTGAAACATGTCAAGCATGATTGGGATGTTTCAGTTACAAGCATTTTAACCATGACTATCAAAAACTGAAACACCTATCTTACTTCAATTTTAATATGAGTTTTGGTGGGTATCCTACTATCCTACTAATATTATAAATCCGAAAGTTATTGTGTAAATGTGTGTGTAAGTATGTTTATTCCCTCTTCACGATTTAACGGCTGAACGGATTTGGATTAAATTTGGAATGTACATAGATTATACCTAGGATTAACACATAGGCTACTTTTTAACTTGATAATCGGGGGCGAAAGCCGCGGGGCACGGCTAGTTGTCTATATTTTGAAAATAAACTTTAACTTTATACAGCAAAGACCTAAGTTACCTACAAGACATCGAGCTTATAGGTAACTCAAGTGCTCAAGCCCACTACCAGTGGGTAGCGTTCCCATCATGTTGACGGCATTGCCTCTCTGAATTGCAAGGCTAACACGTTGAGCCAAATAAGTGCCAGCATTTTTAAATACATTAAATTAAAATCATGTAATCTTTATTTTCCAGAACAAGATGAGTCGTGTCCTCTTCATCGCCCCTCTTGTGGTGTTCACATTCTTTCCCTTCTACTTCCTCTTCTTGAAGAGTCCACCTCCTCTACCAGATGTGGACTTGAAGGCGTTTTGGGGCCCTGAAGAAGCTAGGGAGAATGTTACTGTAGACACCGACATCAAGCCATTCAAAATCAAGTTTACTGTTGAAGTAAGTATAATTTGGTCTACAAAGCGCTCCAGGTGGATAGGGTGCTGTGAAGATAAAGTCTTTGGTGCCTAAGCCTAACGAACGAAAGTTTTTTTTTTTTTTTTCGTGGTAGGCAAACTTTTGACCACTATCTCACCTGATGGTAAGCAACGATGTGGTCGACGATGGAGCAAGCTTGCCTAGAAGATACCTATTCACTCGAGACTTGAAGACTCCCATATTGTACTCATCAGGAAACACCGACTCGGGTAAGGAGTTCCATTCCTTTGCGGTTCTATAATATACTAATATACTTGGCATTGCGGGCGCACGGCCGAGCGGCGGATTGTGACGCTTCCCTCGCTCTGCCGACGTTTTGTATAGGCTCTTGTGTAACAAAATATACTGAGCGGACAGGGCGCGCGTATTTGTGCTGTGACAATGTTCGACACGGAAAACTAGAGCAGGCGGCGGCCGAGGCGCGCGTACTGTAAGTTAACATAGACGCTTTCATGCTCACAGCCCTAAGTTCGATGACTTGTGTCGTGGGTGCCGGAAACATTTACATCACACACACAATCACAACCAGAACCAGAAACACAATTTTTTCACCCAACTAAGCCAACGCTTAGTTGCACTTAGCCAAAGGGCAGTTTAAAAAACGTGGTCTTTTTCGGACACAAATTTGTAATCAGCACCCTCGAATATAAGTACCCAAACATCGGTTTTAAGCGGGATTGGTGACCCTCAATTTCTATTTAAACACAATCGGTATAAATATACAATCTCTTCACAATTCCAGATGGTAAAAGACCTTCAAGAGAGGATCAAACGGAGGAGCTCCTACACTCCTCCTCTGGAAGGAATAGCCTTTGAATATGGCTTCAACACCGACCAGCTGAACAAGTGGCTCCATTACTGGGCGGAGGAATACCCTTTCAGCGAGCGTCGGAAGTTCCTCAACAAGTTCCCGCATTTCAAGACAAATATCCAAGGGTTGAATATTCACTACATCAGGGTTACTCCTGAGGTAAGTTTATGAAGCTATAAGAACCCATGATCTTTATATGTACGCCACAAAGATAGTTGTTATGAACTTGGCTCTCAGTGACTCTACAATGCCAGTTTTCAGCTCGGAGGTTTCCACCAGCTCCACCTTCTCTTTAGTTATAATTATCTGCTTAATGTCACTTTTAAGTTACTAATCAGTTATCTCGGCAGCCTTTTTACCACCTAACAACATCGCAAACTGTCAATCGTCATCCTTATATGGTTGACATACCTTCGGTTTGCTTGTTTCGCTTCTACGTTTATTATCCGTAA
Organism: Lomographa bimaculata; assembly: GCA_948107665.1. NCBI lineage: Eukaryota > Metazoa > Arthropoda > Insecta > Lepidoptera > Geometridae > Lomographa > Lomographa bimaculata. The sequence goes on along the minus strand of OX403608.1, from coordinate 2,460,561 downwards.
AGCGAGGGAGTTGAATTCATTGCGTGCTTTTTTGTTTCCCGAACGGTACAATCTGGATGTTTCAAGTATAGAGTGAATAGGTATCTTCTCGGACGCATCTTCAACTCCCATCAGCTGAGATAGTGGTCAAATGTTTGCCTATCGAGTATAAAAAAAATATTTTCAATAATTATTTATGTCTATTTATCTATCCTTCCATCATGAAGTAAAAAATGGCATTTTAAATTAAATACACGAAAATATTAAGGGGACAAACGCATCTAAGTTGGGAGCAAAATAATTTTATTTAGGTTTTCTGCCCCTGCAAAAAATAAATTTGTGATTAGAGTACAAAATCGTATTAAAAAAAATCTACATTGGAAAGTTACAATTTGGTAGGACACACCGGTTACGGTTATTTGTTTTATTTATACTGATATGAAAGGACACAAACAAGACTGATGGTACGATGGTAAACGACACACTCAGTTGTATACATCTGCACTGCATGTAACCATACATATTTAAACATTTTACTGTCTGAGCTGGTCCAATCATAAAATTCGAAATTAAATTATTTTGAGAGGTGGTAGAGCATTTTGTGAGTTGCTCGCCTGGCTTGCTACCAAAGTAGCTTACCACCATCAAGTTGAAAGTCTGCCGCCAAGCCAAATACGGTGTTCCGGTAGTTATCCTTGAGAGCCTGCGTATTCCAGGTCTAGTGTGTTTACCAGCTTTGATCACATCGTCACTTACCATCAAGTGAGATAGTGGTCAAACACTAGCCTGTCACAAATAAAAAAATAAAAAAATCTCGCATTCTTCCAGGTCCCAGCTGGAGTAGAAGTTGTTCCACTGCTGCTAATCCACGGTTGGCCTGGCTCCGTCCGAGAGTTTTACGAGGCCATTCCTCTTCTGACAGCTGTCAGTAATGACCGTGACTTTGCCTTTGAAGTCATCGTACCCAGCTTACCAGGATACGGATTCTCTGATGTGAGTATATTTTGTCATTTTCAACCAACTTCAAGTGGAGGTGACAAAAAAACTGTCCAGCTATCACTGTTCTTGAGATACTGCCTGGTGACAGACGGACGGACGGACGAACAGCGAAGTCTCAGTAATAGGGTCTCGTTTTTACCCTTTGGGTACGGAACCCTAAAAAACAACGGGTTGCACTCCGGGAGTGCCTTGAAATTTTTTGCCGCGCGGTAGAAAGAGTGGGCGATATTACTTCCTCTACATTTTCGATCAGGTCACGTGTCCTGACGCGAGTTTAACATTTAATAATCCCTCAATAGTGCACAACGCCGCTAAAGAAATTTTCACTTCAATAAATTACGTCTTCCATAGTTGTAACTCTTCAACAACATTTAATGGGACCTACCTACTTAATAACAATATAGCTCACACATTGAAAAGAAGCAGTTTTATTATATAACTTGAAAAAAACAAGGTTGGTAGTCCATATAATATAGTCACCAGATCCATACAATCCAATAATAAACTACCTAATCATATTTCGATCTGTCCATTCCCAAATCAACTTATCTGCTTCGATTTTCAAAACAACAAGACCAAACACAAATTTTCTCCTTAAGGAAAATTTGAATTTCTGATTCTAGTTGTGAGTGTGAATGTTTCCGGTTCTTATGATTCAAGTCATCGAACTTTATGTAGTGCTGTGAGTGAGAAATCATTTATTATTATTTTCAGGCAGCAGTTAGACCTGGCCTCGGCGCCACGGAAGTGTCTGTGGTCTTGAGGAACCTGATGCAAAGACTGGGATTCAAGAAGTACTACGTCCAGGGAGGAGACTGGGGTGCTATTATTGGCAGCAACTTGGCGACTTTGTTCCCTAATGTGAGTATTTATAGGCATAGAACAGTAAAAGTTAGGTGAAGAAAAGTATTTCAAAATACTCCTGAAAAAAATAAAAACAAAAAAAAAAAAAAACCAGTGCGCTATGAAAACATTTGGGACAAGCGAGGCATACAAATTAGGATAGGTGGGATTTTTTTTATGTGGAACGAGATTCTGTGGGACGAGCGAAGCACAAATCCATTTGAATAATTACATGACATGTTATCATGAACAAAAATATTTTTAGTTAGTATGCTTTTATAATTATATAGCTATGCCCGGCATGCGTTGCAATGCCGCGTGAAGAAAAAATAATTTTACATCTTTCATGTTTATGGTAGCATACTAAAACTTTTTAAATAAATTAATATTTCTACTATGTTATTACCTTGTTCATTTTATGTTTGCCTATTACTTTTACCAAATTCGAGTGACGTATTGTTGTCCATGATAAAAAAATGTTTTTATTTTTTGCATGTTTTTTGTGAATGAATACTTATTCTGCTTGAATCTAAACCATTCTTGAATTCACTTAAATACACACAAACATCAAAATCGGTTCAGCCGTTTAGGAGGAGTTCAATCACACTCACACGGACAGAAGAATTACACAAATAAAGACTAGATGGCACGGTGAATTTCGTACCACGCTATCTATTGAAAGTAATCTGAAGTGGTAATTCCCATACAAAATTCCAATTTAGATTTGGGTTATCTTAATTTTCTTTTCCCTAATCCAAACGCGTTTTGAGGCGAACAAAACAATAAAATAATATACAAATGGGACGAGCCATTTTCGAGATTTCGCGAGATTCATCATCTCAACCATGAAATGAACGCATGAAATCCACTGCTGGATATAGGCCTCTCCCAAAGATTTTCAAAAAGAACGGTTGTTAGCGGCCTGCATCCATTTCGTGAGATTAACGCACGGCAATTGATCGTTACAAAATATTAATTAAACCAATAATGGTAGCGAGATAACTCAGAAATAAGAGATAATTATACTTGGTAGTGTATCGGGAATACTTCAATACATGGCCTAAATACTCTCCCTGCGATAAATGGCCTCACTCAGATCCAGGGATAATTTCCACTTGTTGCAATAACATTTATTTTATGGAACGAGAGTAGGAATGGCCCAATGATGATGTTAAGCGTGTAATCGTATGTTTTCAGGAGGTCCTAGGCTTCCACACAAATATGGCTCTAGTTAATACCCCCGAAATTACCTTCATCTCTGTGATCTGCTCGATTTTCCCATCTCTCATCGTGGATTCGGCGCTCGCTGACAGGATGTACCCACTGAGTGAGAAATACGGGAATCTGATCGAGGAGACGGGATATATGCACATTCAAGCATCTAAGCCTGATACCTTGGGTAAGTAAAAGGGAGCAGTGATGGGGCGATCAGGGCACTAAGTCTTTGAGCTATGTTATAGCTATTGAGCTGCGAAATCGCAAGTCAATTGTAAAAAAGTAATACTTTAAAAAGTTTTTTATCAAACTTTTACTAGTTGTCAATAAAAAGGACTAAAAACTTATACAAGCAGAGAACTTTTCAAGACGAATCAAACGAGCCCAAACTCGATGGGTTTATCTTGTTTGGTTCAGAAGTTCCTATTGCCATCGACGATCTTCAGACCAGCTCCATGGTGCCATATCATTATGTTGTCAACGAATATTCGTTGACAACATAGATAAGATGTCCGATTCGACTCAAATTTGGTGTACATAAGTATATACTTATGTACACCAAATTTGAGTCGAATCGGACATCGGAAAGTGGGCCTAATTTAGCTTGCAAGATTTGATTACAGATCGACAGATAGCGGGTCAGGTAAATTAAATAAAGGCTTGAAAAAATTGATAGTTTTTTTAAGTTTTCGTAGTCTGCTTGTTATTTCGGGTCGATCGCAAGTCGGTTGCTATCAATAATCATTACAAACCTTCTTTCCTCAGGAGTAGCCCTCACAGACTCTCCCGCTGGTATCCTGGCTTACATCTTCGAAAAGTTCTCCACTTGGACCCACCCCGACAACCGTCATAAGCCCGACGGAGGTCTCGGCCACAAATGGACTCCGGAGAAGCTAATCGATAACCTGATGATTTACTGGACTTCTAAGTCTATCACTACGTCGATGAGGTTATACGCTGAATCTTTCAACACCAGACATTTGGGACTGAATATGGATGCGTAAGTTTTTTTACACTATGTTAACATTTTTACTTATAGAAATTGAAGCCGCTATGGTGCCGTCGTAAACAGCCCGATTTCTAGTGAAGGGGCGGAGTTTCGAATCCTACAACTAGTTTGAACTTTTGGTGAAGGTAACATCGTGTTGAAATCAATTGTGGAAGAGTGAAGAATTCTTGTGCTTGCCTGGCTAGCTATCGAAATACAGCCGTAGTTCACCAAAAAACCACCCTCAAGAAGAAAAATCTTTCGCTATAATTACTAAAAAATATGAGCACCTATCATTTATAGCCAGACATTCTAGGTCTAGTTTATCTGGGGGCCACTTACCATTGAAGGTTGCCTGGTAGAGATCGCTATTAGTGATAAGGCCGCCTGTTGTGATACTTTACGTATAGGCTTGTTTGTTACCATTGTATTATCTCATCTTGTAAAGTGGATCAATAAAGTATTATCTATCTATCTATTAGGTGAGATAGTGGTCAAAGGATAACCTATCTTTGTTTAAAGAAAATGAGTTTTCTTTAGGTACTATTTAGAAAAGAGAGCAAATAGATATCAGGAAGTAGAGTCGCATAAAAAAGTTTTACATTAACTGAAACCTAGTAAGGAGGTTTCTTTTTACCATTGACACAGATTAAGTAAAATAGTTCGGTATTGGGTAGTTTTTTTATGCTAGCCTCCTAGCATAAAAAAACTACCCAAGCAAGGAAAATATTTGACCACTATATCACTTTATGGAAAGTAAAGGCGAGCCCAAAGATGTAGCAAGAAAGATTTGAGAGGTGGTAGAGCATTTTGTGAGTTGCTCGCCTGGCTTGCTACCAAAGTAGCTTACCACCATCAAGATGAAAGTCTGCCGCCAAGCCAAATACGGTGTTCCGGCAGTTATCCTTGAGAGCCTGCGTATTCCAGGTCTAGTGTGTTTACCAGCTTCGATCACATCGTCACTTACCATCAGGTGAGATAGTGGTCAAACACTAGCCTGTCACAAATAAAAAAAAAAAAAATTTAGAATCCCTCCAATACCTCTTGAGAAGGTGGCTCAAGTCATGAGATAACAGGTTAAACCAATCTATGAAGAATTGTTCCTCCATTGAGTGCATCGTCACTTTCCGTAAGGTAAGATTGTGGCTAAATCCTTACACATTTGGCATAAATCTTGGAATAAGGTATCAAATTGTATAATATTGCATTTTTCCAGGATCCCAACCCCAGTACCCACCTGGGTGACTCAAGCCATCTACGAGCTCGCCTTCCAACCGCGTTCTCTCCTCAAGTTCAAGTACCCCAACTTGGTAGACGTCACGGTGCTTGATGATGGAGGCCACTTCTTGGCCTTCGAGCTGCCTGAGGTTTTCTCCGAGGATGTTATCAAAGCAGTGACCGCTTTTAGGAAGATTGCGAAGAGCAGTGGAAAGACTGAGCTTTAGTGTCTGCATCATCATTTAAATAAAGTATTATTTATGTTTTTCTATGAGTATTTATTTAAACAGTATGACCGGACCTTTGTTAGGTATTAGCGGAACCGTAGCCAATGCGAAGAGACCTATTATTTAAGTTTATAATAGTAAGTCAAGAGTGAATTGGTATCTTCTAGACAAACATGTCATAATATTATCTTCGGCCGCATCATCACTTTCTATCAGGTGAAATATACGTAAAGAAAAACAAGTCAGCAAGACAGTAAAACGAGCAACTTTGATTATTTTTATGAAATATTGTTGTAAATTTTGAAGTTAAAAATAAATGTCAAATCAGTAGCATAGTAGAAATATATCTACCAATGCAGTAGTTAATAGTTTACAATCAGACCACATGTCAAAATAAAAATATCAAGATAAAACAACCTTTTAGTTTTGCCGCGAAAGTAAAAAAAATAGCGTTGTTGACTTCGGATGAATTTCTAAAACCTGTGATTCTTCGAGTGTAAATGTGTAATAATGGTGGATTATTAACCGTTAATACTTAGTGAACGTGCATAAGTGTAGGCAAATCATACAAAGTTGAAAAACGTGATTTTCACCTTCGCTCCAAAACTCCAATAGAAGTTCTAGTAAAGTTTCTACCACTTTACTAGGGCATGACTTGACTACGACTGGACCTTGACTCTTTTACTTGACTTTGACTGTGACTTGTGACTAGGACCTATGAAATACACTTGAAATATATTATCACTTGACACTGGCTAAATGCATAAGATTGCGAAGCCAAAACAAAGGAAAAAAAAAAAAAACAACCTTTCGACTATAATATAGAGATACATGACCACTTACCGTGAACACGTTGAATAATGTAACCGGAAAGCTGGTTAAAATGGTTGGAAGAGTTCTAATAGATGAATAAACGATGTCGAATAGCAAAGTTACTTTTTTTATGATCAAGCAAGTATTTGCCCGCAATCTCACATGTTGGAAAGCGGCGATGCGGTCGACGAAGGCACGTACTTGCCTAGAAGATACCTGATCACTCTTGACTTGAAGAGGCCTAAATTATAATCATCGGGAAACAAGAACGAAAGCAGGGTGTTCCATTTCTTTGCAGTTCGCATAATTAAAGTTGAGGCGAATTGGAGGAATGTCCACCATGAAAGGATGTCTTGTATTAGTACGCCTTGTGATGATGGAAGGGAGGGGAATCAATCATGCAGTTCGATCGCATACTTTCCGAAATACACATAATATACATAACAGCGTCTTTGACCTTTATCCGTATAATTGTTATTCCGCGATGAGTCTTTTCATGTATTAAGTAGGTAATACCTTTGTCGAATAATTTAATATCTTCATTAATATGCGCACAGCTCACACTCACATTAACTTTAAGTTAAAATACTTTAGACTTTAAAGTTAGATCTTCATTAAGTACCTAATTAGTAAAAACGTTTTTAGGATTCTGAATTCGACGTGACAAGTATTATTGACTATCTAAGGATGATAAAATTATGCTCTGACGTCACCTGCACGTGGTGCCCGTTCCGATCACATAAGCTCCGGTGGTTTATAAAAGCATCATCATCATTATCATCAGCCTTGATTGGGGGCTGAGTCACCCACGTCCGTAGGAGGATACCCCTTAAGTCTGACTCCCTACACGTGGTCCCCGGGTGGTGCTAATCAGGTGACATTTGAGAGGTGGTAGAGCATTCTGTGAATTGCTCGCCTGGCTTGCTACCAAAGTAGCTTACCACCATCAAGTTGAAAGTCTGCCGCCAAGCCAAATACGGTGTTCCGGCAGTTATCCTTGAGAGCCTGCGTATTCCAGGTCTAGTGTGTTTACCAGCTTCGATCACATCGTCACTTACCATCAGGTGAGATAGTGGTCAAATACTAGACTGTCACAAAAAAAAAAAAAAAAAACCTGTGTACCTAGCCTACCGCCTGGGCATAGGCATCCCTTTGGTTTTGCCATTCACCTCTGTTTCTCACGTTTTTCTTACTATCTTCTTGATGTCATCGGTCTTGCTCATAAAAGCATGCCTATCATAAAATTTCTGGATAAAATATGCTTGATAGGCAAGCATTAGACTATCTCACCTATGAACAGTGACGACGCGTCACACATACAGTCCGTCTAGACGCCGCATGCGAAACAAATATCATTTTACACCCTGACGCCAAGCTAGGAGATAGAATCAAATCAAATCAAATCGTTTATTTTCCAGAATACATGTAAATAAGATCTTAATGTAATAAGTGACACAATATGCAAATATGTGTGGTGGGTGCTGCGGAGGCTGCTGCGGAGGATGCTGTGGCTGTTGCTGCCCTTGCATAACCATCTACACTTGCTGTACGAAGATCTGCTAGTCTCCATAAGCATGATCGCGCCTTGAAATGCAAAATGCCAAAGCCAGGCACGAAGAGCCATGCTAAGTGTCGTCCGTACTGTTGTCAATAAAGTGTGTTAATTTATATATTCAGTCTGCAAGCAGACGTGCAAATGATACTATGTCTACTATAATATCTAGACTAATTTACTAAAAATTCTTAAACTCCTTAACACTATAGAAACAATGGATAAGAAGCCAGCTAGTTAAAGATTTTTTAAGTTTGTTACCATTTAATATTTTGATTTTATTAGGTACATTATTAAAAAATATAAACATTTATTTTCTATAATTTGAATTAATTGCCTTCAGCATTTAAAAAAAATAAGCAAAAAAAATTACTAGTAAACAAACAAACAAACAAACGCATTCACACTCACAGCCCCACACTAAGTACAAAGACTTGTATCGTGGGTGCCGGAAACATTCACATCACACGCACATTACACCCAGAACCAGAAGCACAAATATCCCTAGGGTAAGAATTTTTGCTCCTGCCGGGAATCGAACCCAGGACCCTCGGCGCAGAGGGCAGAGACTTGCCCACCAAGCCACTGGGTAGTAGGCAATTTTATTAGAATAATAATACTGCATTTCTAACTTATAAAATAATATTACATATTAATCACACTATATTATAAATCCGAAAGTTTGTGTATGAGTCATCGAAATACGTATAGCGTAAGTGTATAAATGTGCAAAAGTGTAAGTGTGTACCGTGACCTTTGTTGTTTTTTTTTTTCAAGCTGCAACGGCTGAACGGATTTGGATGAATTTTGAAATGTACATTGCTGGACCCTGGATTAACTTATGGACTTTTTACATTATTTAACGCGGGTGAAGTCGCAGGGCACGGTTAGTATATGAATGAATGTATCTTTAAAGATTTAGGTAAAATTAATATCAAATACTAAAGGTTGTCGTCTCTCGGAGTTAGAAAAAGTAAATGTTATATATAATTTATGCAACAATAATAAAAATCTTAAAAAAAAATTACCGACCTCAGAAAACACAAAAGCCACTAAAAAGTGACAAATTTCGTTTACTTCGATGACGTAATTATTTTTACATTTATTTTGTTTTTAATGTAACGGGTTAGCTCTGCCCTCAGCGCCGTGGGTCCTGAGTTCGATTCCCGGCAGGAGCACATGGTGGATATTCCTCAAATGCGCACGAAGCGTTTTGCTTCCACTTTCATTATGCGCACTGCAAAGGAGTGGAACTCTTTGACAGAGTCTTTGTTCCCAGATAAGTACGATCTTGGAGTCTTCAAGTCGAAAGTGAATAGGTATCGACACCTGGTGAACTGGGAGCCGGAAGTTGTCATATTTACTAGGATAAAAGGAACTACAACGACTTAAATACGGCCGGAAACAAGAAGAAGTAATTTCAATTTTGTTTAAAAGGCCTCGAATAAGGCTCCGGATATAATATAAGTTTTAATGGTAGGTAAAACTCTTCTATTTTCTGGACAAACGTGCTCCATCGTCGACCGCATCGTTTCTTAACATCAGGTGAGATAGTGGTCAAATGTTTGCCTATAACAGTTAAAAAAAACATTTAGATCAATTATGATAAAATTAAGATTGGAGGTAGCTAGCACGCTGAATTGACACATGCTTCTTTTTATCCTAGAATTCCTGCGGGTCCAGGGTAAAACCGCGAGGCGCAGCTAGTCCTACTAATATTATAAATTCGAAAGTTTGTGTATAAGTAAGTGTGTAAGTATGTTTGTTCCCTCTTCACGCTTTAACGGCTGAACGGATTTGGATGAAATTTGCAATGGACATAGATTATACCTAGGATTAGCACAGGCCAATTTTTTACTTGATAATAGCGGGCGAAGCCGCGGGGTGCAGCTAGTACACGATACAGCGTAGTCTTGAACATTATTATGCGAACCGTACCCTATCTTTAACTGTAACTACTACTTATTCTGTTGCACACCAACCGGTCACCGGCATATAAACATACGAGTACATACGATACACTCAAATACGTCATTCAGTTAGCTACAGGACGTCGTGGAGTGTGATTGTGTGCTTTGACGAACAGGAATAAGCCGGTAAGATTTTGTATAATATCTTTATGGACGTAACAACATGTTCTTTATTTAAATGGGGCATGTTTTAGTTGATTTTGAAGTTGGAACTTATTATTAGAGATGGGTAAATAAATGGTTCAATTGTAGCATGTCATGCTGTAATAATTGTGGGTATAAAAAGATAATGCAGTGTCTGTCTGTAGGTATTTTGCTGTTCCCGACTCAAGTGTTATTTTATCTGTGGTCAAGGTCATGAGAGTCAGAAAGTGAAATATTTACTTTAATAATAAATAAGACTATATTTCTTATTTTTTTTCATCCTCTACCTAAAATAAGCAAGAAATATAAGCAACCGTGCCCCGCGGCTTCGCCCGCTATTATCAAGATGAAAAGTAGCCTATGTGTTAATCCTATGTATAATCTATGAACATTCCAAATTATATCCAAATTCGTTCAGCCGTTAAAGCGTGAAGAGGGAACGAACATACTTACACACAAACTTTCGGATTTATAATATAAGTAGGACTAGCTGACCCGCCCGGCGTCGCTCGGCTATACAAAAGCACACAAACGCTTTCACACTCACAGCCCCACACTAAGTTCGATAACTTAATATGAAAATGAATATGAAAAATATATTAAGTTTATCGTTACACTATTCAGTCGCTACAACTGACTCATATTTAAGATGGCTCCGATAATGATATATTATCAGAACGTTCGCGGCTTGCGAACCAAAACAAGTGAGTTCTATAGAAATGTGTGTATGCATAATTATGGTGTTATTTGTCTTACTGAGTCTTGGCTTCATGAGGGACTAAGCAGTTCAGAGCTTGTAGACGATAGGTATCTTGTTTGGAGGCGAGACAGGGACTACGATACTACAGGGCAGTCCCTCGGCGGAGGGGTACTGATCGCCGTGCGTCGGGACCTCGCTGCTGAGGGGCACCTTGACTGGTGTTCCACCGCTGAAGATATATGGGTGACTTTATCTATCCAATGCACTAACCCCAAGGTTAATTGTAAACTTCATATTTGCGCAGTCTACATATGTAATCAATCGTTGGCCTTGCAAACTACAAACTTTTCAAATAACCTTAATGACATTGTTCAAAATCACCCACTTGACAAATTCATTGTTTTGGGTGACTTCAATTTACCAAACATTACATGGATGCCCTCGAACGACAGTTGTTCATTTGAGCCGCATAATATTCAAGGCGCGTATCAGTACAACCTATTCGATATTTTTACTCTATGTAACATGTCTCAATATAATTCATTATTAAATACCAACAATAGAATATTAGATTTGATTTACTCTAACGACATCATTACAGTTTCAGACTCTAGTAGCCCCTTAGTCCCTGAAGACCCTCACCACAAATCTCTCTGTATCACAGTTGATTTTTTACAACCCCATACACTTACACCAAAATCATATACAAAATACCTTTATCACGCTGGCGATTACAATTCTATAACATCGGAACTAAATAAGGTAGATTGGTCCAATGAAATGCATCATAAAAGCCTCGATGACGCCATCAATATATTTTATACTATTTTAAAAAATCTTCGCACCGATTACATTCCCTCTAAAATTGTAACACCGAGACGTAAATATCCACCATGGTATAAGTCGCCTCTTATAAAAATATTAAAAGAAAAATGCAAATACCGTATGAAGTACAAAAAATATAAAAACCTAAATGATCTTGACTCATATAATACCCTACACGAAAGGGCGAGGTTATTAGAGAAAGAAATGTATAAAACTTACATAGGCAATATAGAAAGTAATATTAAAAATAACCCAAAAGCTTTTTGGTCTTATATTAAAACTAAAAAACTCTCAAATGCTTACCCCTCGGTACTTAAGTTTGGTCAAAGCTCCTCGGATCAAGGTGATGAAATATGTAACATGTTTGGTGAATACTTTCACTCTACTTTTCTTGGCCCTTCCTCCTCTTCTCACAGTGTACTCACTACTCATAACTTGGAATTACCTTACACTAGCACGGACATAGGATCTATCGAAGTTGTCGAGACAGAAGTACTCAAACTTTTTAAATCACTAGACCTACACAAATCAGCCGGACCTGATGACATACCCCCAATATTTATTCATAAATGTGCAGTAAGTCTAGCAGTGCCTCTAACTCTAATTTACAAACGGTCATTAAACGAAGGCGTAGTACCCACTTTGTGGAAATCGGCATATATAACCCCCATTCACAAAAAAGGACCCAAAGACTCAATTGAAAATTATAGACCTATCTCTAAATTGTGTATATTCGCTAAAATACTAGAAAAAAATGTGTATAGACAGCTATATTCTTCACTTAAGCACTCGTTAAGTGATCAACAGCACGGGTTTCTTAAGGGTAGGTCTACTACATCAAATCTATTACTCTGTAGTGAATACATCTCTAAACACATGTCGGAACCTGCTCAATTGGACATTGTTTACACAGATTACACTAAATGTTTTGATAGGATAGATCACGTCATATTATTAAGTAAACTCGAACATATAGGTATCCATGGGAACTTATTTAGATGGTTTTCTTCGTACGTGCAAAATAGATGTCAAACTGTTGTACTCAATGGTTATACTTCAACTGCTATGCATATCCCCTCAGGAATTCCGCAAGGATCCTTGCTCGGACCACTTTTGTTTATTATTTTCGTATTTGATATTTCGTCTCACTTTCACCACTCCAAAATTCTTCTGTATGCAGATGATATGAAAATTATATGCCCCATTAGAACTAAAAATGATACCTATTTACTTCAAAATGATCTATACCGTTTTCAAAGCTATTGTACGACTAATAAACTAGATCTAAATGTGTCTAAATGTTATGTATGTTCTTACACTCGTAAGCCAAACCCAATAATTAATAATTATTATATAAAAAACTATCAAATTGCACGCGTATCTACAATTAAAGACCTAGGAGTAACATTTGACAAAAAATTACTATACGATGAGCATGTTAATACGATTGTCAAAAAAGCCTCAAAAGCATTAGGATTCATACTACGAATGTCCTCTGATTTTTCTTCAATTAAAACCTTTAAAATATTGTATTGCACTTACGTTCGTAGCCACCTTGAGTATGCTTCGCAAGTCTGGAACCCTGTATACGGAATCTACATAAACAGAATTGAGGGTATTCAAAAGCGATTCATGCGTTATCTCCAATATCGCGCTAAAACATTTTTGCCAAATTATGTCTCTCGATGTAAAAAATTCCACCTACTCCCTTTACATGCGAGACGAGAGGCCGCTGATATTTCTTTTCTTTTAAATATAGCCAATGGTACTATAGACTGTCCGGAGCTTCTCGGTGAGCTAGGGCTGAGAGCACTCACGGCGTACACACGCAAACCTAATATATTAAATATTCCTTCAGCAAGATGCAATTACCGTCAAAATAGTTTTCTAATTAGAGCTTGTAGGTGTTACAACAAACTCGCTAATGAATTAGATTTGGATATTTTTGTTACCCCAGCGTCTAAGTTTAAGCGGTTTTACAACAATCGCTTTTTTTCTATTCTCAAATAATTATTATTTATCAACAAACTTTGTAGCATTAACATTTTTGTCTTAAACGATAATTTAACGCAATTTGTATTGTATAAATGTTTCATAAAAAAAAAAAAAAAATTGTATTGTATTCGTACTTTCAATTATTATTTACTAACAAACCTATACTTAATTTTTACAATTTATATTTAATGTGTGTTTTTTTAATCTAATTAGTTAGCTTATCAGTGAAAACTTTTAATTGGCCTTAGTTTCATAGATATTTATTATTTCATGTACCTAGCTGTTAGTTTTCCAATAAAAATAAAATAAAAAATAAAATAAAATAAAAACTTGTGTCGAAGATGCTGGCAACATTCACATAACACACAATCACAACCAGTATCGGGACCACAAATTTTCTTTAGGTAGAAAACTTGTGCCGGGCATCGAACCCGATACCCCTTGCTTAGAAAACGAACGCTCACCCAACTAAGCCAACGGGCCGTAGCAACAAACAGTATCTTACGAATAAAATTAACACTTCACAGATTATCTAATAGTTACTACAGCTATGTGTATCAGAGCGCATTCAACTGAGATAAATAAAGATAATTTTATACTCGGTCTAACTGCATCATACCGAATGTGTATGAATATTTCAAAACTCTCAAAGTGAGGAAATGAAGTTTTTATCAGTTAAGAGGGTTTATTCCTTTTGTCTTCTCTCTCGCTCGCACATTTAGTTTTTTTTTTTCAAATACAATTAGCTACGTGTGTTTTAGTTTGAAAGAGTTTGCTTTCTAATTGGTCCCATTTAAATTTGATCAAGAACTGATCAGTAGTTCTTGAAACATCGCCAATAATGTCTATTTTGTGACGAAAAATGCGTACTTTGACGATGTTCTCGTTTACCCGACTTCAAAAGTTACCTCATAACTTCTTTCGTTGTGAGCCGATTTTGATGATTTATTTTTTTATTTGAAAGCTGGTGCTTTTTATGTGGTCTCATTGAAATTTGATCAAGATCTGATTTCTAGTTTTTGAGTTATAGTCAATAATGCGTGTTTAATACATTAAATCTGATCAAGGTTCCGAAGGTAAAGCGGTGAAGTCAGATTTTTTAAGCTATGTTTGCGTTTAATTTTTATACCGGCACATCCTGAATAAAAATAAAAAAAAAAAATTAAAAAATGTAAAAAGCTTAAAAAATCTGACTTCACCGCTTTATCTTCGGAACCTTGATCATAAAAAATATCTATAAAAAGAAACCTTGATCAGATTAAATGTATTAAAAACGCATTAATTATGAGAACTCAAAAACTACTGATCAGATCTTAATAAAACTTAAATGGGATCAATGGCAAAGCAACAGCTTCCAAACAAAAAAAACATTTTCAAGGAAAGAAGTTACGAGGTAACAAACATAAAAACAAAAAAAATACAAAATACATTCGAGGTTGAGTACCTCCTTTTTCTGTGAAGTTGGTAGAAAAAAATAAAAATAATTGATAGAAAAGAAAATGCATAGTTCTATACATAAATAACTGTAAGGTGTCCTTGTATCTATCGATTCGCGCTCTTGAAGCCCATATTGTACTTACTAATTAGGAAACACCGACTCAGGCAAGGAGTTCCATTCTTTTGCGGTCGCAATCCTATGTTAGTGCAAAATCAAAATCAAAATCGTTTATTCACATGGGCCTTAAAGAGGCATTCCTGAAAGTTAATGATTCTATTGCCAGATTCGCAAAATTACAGCCATCTCGAGAAGAACCTGGCAAGAAACCCGGCGGCGCATTTTTTTCATTCATTTTTTTTAACATTTTTAATCTCTAATACATAATTTTATTAACCTAGGTGTTATTATAGTAGTCGCTAGAAAGAGCTTGTGCAGTTTGCCTCCAAGCATCCTTGTCATTAATAAAGTCAGTGCAGTATAGGTAGAAGCTCAAAGTACAGCTATCTCTCTTTTCGAACGAAGCATAAAACCCAATAAACCTCTTCTCCTTCCAGACCACAATGTTCCTCAAACTCCTTGGCCTCATCATCGTGGGAACAGCAGGATGGCTGGTCTACACATGTCTTCTGAAACCGCCGACACCACCAACAGAAATGAACCCTCATGAGTGGTGGGGTCCCAATGAGCTGAAGGGGAAGCTGGATCACACCGTCAGGCCGTTCAAGGTCAAGTTTAATGAAGAGGTTAGTTAGAGATTATTTAAGTTAATCTGCTAGCACTGGATGCCGTATCTCATATGGAGTTAATATCTATTTTCTTTAAAAAACACTTTGGACACGAAACCTTTTTAAAACTAGAAGAACGCGAAGAAAATTAGGTTGATTTAGAAGGTCAAGATATCTATTCTGGTGTCCAAAGTTGCCTAGCAAATAAAACAATCTCTAACGACTTTTTCAAGCAGTTCCTTTTCCTTACAGCTTATCAAAGACCTAAAGAACCGCCTCCAGAACCACAGACAGTTCACACCTCCACTCGAAGGTGTAGCCTTTGAATACGGCTTCAACACCAACGAGCTCAACACCTGGGTGAAGTACTGGGCTGAAGAATACCCCTTCCAGCAGAGAGAGAACTTCCTCAACCAGTTTCCACAGTTCAAGACCTATGTACAGGGGTTGGATGTACATTTCATTAGGGTTAAGCCTCAGGTAAGATGGCCGAATTCTGCCATGAATTTATACTTTTCTTGTAATGAAAATATGAGAAAGATGGTTTGTTAATTTTTGTTGTATCCAAAAGGTGCAAGATATTACGCCCTGCCGTCTACCTTTCTGTCTGTCCTAACAAAGGCTAAAATTTGCTTCTATCTTTTGATTTCAATCCGAGCGACTTCAAGTCTAGAGTGAACCTATTCACATTATATTCACCTTCTAGGCAAGCATGTTCCATCTTCGGCTGTATTGACACTTTCCATCAGGTGTGATAGCGGTCAAATGCTTGCTATCCAGTATAAAAAAATACTATTCTTGTAAAGTGTCTACTACTTTACAGGCCGTGGTTATCCTAATTGACTTGGAATATTATAGAAGTAATTAATACACTTTTATTTCCTGACACCTAAACGCTCATGGTATGAGCAGCCAAAAACAACAACTTTAAATCTTTGTTTCTGAGATAATGACTGCGAGGCTCCAGAAGGTAAAATAATAAAAAAATATATATTACCGTGCCTCACGGCTTCCCCGCTATTATTAAGCTAAAAAGAAGCCTATGTGTTAATCCTAGGTATTATCTATGAACAGTAGGATAACACTGCCACATCATACATATTAAAATAAACACTTAAAATGTAAGGTACAATAAGGAAATTTTCTGATATGCATGACAATTTCGGCATGCCTATCACTTGCCAAATGTACTCAAAAAGCAATAAAAAATAAGAAATGAAATTAAAAATAGAAGGAATACTTAAAATTTGTACAATCACTACGCAAACTTACTTAAGATTAAGTGTACTGCGTGCTTGCGACATATACCTTAAAATTTTGAGTTTAAACACTGGAAGAGAATTGCTGAAAATATCAATGTCACTGATTTAATTGTTGATTCTAAAACTCATGAAATATTTACCAGGTACCTGCCAATGTCCAAGTGGTGCCACTGCTGCTTCTCCACGGATGGCCCGGCTCTGTCCGAGAGTTCTACGAAGCCATCCCACTGCTGACCAAGCACAACCCAGACGTGGACTTCGCGTTCGAAGTGGTTGTGCCCAGCTTGCCAGGATATGGTTTCTCCGATGTAAGTTATGCTTTGGTATTCTAGGATAAATAAATTATTAAAATAAATATAAAAATGATTTATTTATCCGACATGGTGATGCAAAAGGGAGGGTTATGTTTTTGACCGGTATAATTGTGTACATATGTTTATCTGTTCTTTCTTAACTTATAAACTACATAATTTGTCAAATGAGGTGACGTAGGATTGGAAGCGTATTTTTTGTAATAACATATTTTTTTTGTTTAGTTCGTTTTCTATGTAGTCGTCATAAGATACTACTTATATTTATGTATGTGTATTGTACCTTTTATCTTATATTATTTTTATGTATGATAATATAGTATATTTATATTTTGGTATATTTGTTGTATGTTATGCTATGTTTATATGTAGGTATATTTTAAAGGGTGCCTATTGACTCGCATAATTTTCCAGTTCCTAGTTTAATTTGGCCGAAAATGTTTCGCATAACAAGTTTTGGCATATTCATGATTTGGCATAATAATGTTAGGGCATACCGTTTATTTTTGCATAACTGGCCTAATGTTTTTAGGCATAATATTTGAATTGTTGGCTAAGTTATATATGTATAGATGCTACAACGAGCGAAGCGAGGAGGAGCGTTAGGTTACTGGTGACCACAAAAACGCGCGAGCCGAGCGAGCCTAGCGAGCGTGCCGCGGCAGCAGCTGGCGGAACGCCAGGATATAGTTGCCTCTGCACATTCGTTTTAGGCCACTTTATCATTATGCTCAATATTGTTATCATCATAATTATGGCGTTTTGATGCATAGGCCAAAAGTTGTTATGCCACTTTAATTATGACTTCAGATTTTATGCGAGCCAATATGGACCCAAAATGCTTAGCATTAGTCCTCCGTGTACAAATGTATTGTGCAAAAGAATAAGTATATAAATTAATTGAATATGGCTTCTAGGGGGAATTAAAAAAAAAATCCCCACGCCATTATGTGTGGCATTATTGAACAGGGATTTAAAATGGAGGTAAGGTTTGATACAACATGTTTTTGTCAAGGGTGCCGTTTGCGAGATATATTTTGGGGGCTGAGTCACCCACGTCCGTAGGAGGATACCCCTTAAGTCTTGACTCCCTACACATGGTCCCCGGGTGGTGCTAATCAGGTGACATTTGAGAGGTGGTGGAGCATTTTGTGAGTTGCTCGCCTGGCTTGCTACCAAAGTAGCTTACCACCATCAAGTTGAAAGTCTGCCGCCAAGCCAAATACGGTTATCCTTGAGTGCCTGCGTATTCCAGGTCTAGTGTGTTTACCAGCTTCGATCACATCGTCACTTACCATCAGGTGAGATAGTGGTCAAACACTAGCCTGTCACAAATTAAAAAAAATATCCCGTAAAAGTCATGAAAACTATTTTATTATTTGGTGGCAGTGGACAAATGATGGATGATAAAGATCATTTCCCATAAGTTAAAATAAATGTCAAAGCTTCCCTATAGATCATAAAAATGTATATTTATTTATTTATTTATTTTCTTCATATGCATTACATGTACATTAGGTCATAAGACTAAACAATATTAATATTTTATTATATTTTACAGCCAGCTGTTCGCCCAGGCCTGGGTATTCCAGAAGTAGCAGTTATCTTCAGGAACCTGATGCATCGCCTCGGTCACAAGAAGTTCTACGTCCAAGGAGGTGACTGGGGAGCTGCTATCGCTGAAGCCTTGTCTACCCTTTTCCAGGATGATGTTCTGGGTCATCATACCAATATGCCAACAGTACAGGTATGAAAACAATTAATACTTTAATTTTTTTTTTTAAATCAAGCTTTTACTAGATGTAAATACAAATTACTAAAAAAAAAACCAGAGAACTTGTCAAGACAAATCAAACGAGCCCAAACTCGATGGGTTTATTTTGTTTAGTTCAGAAGATCATCCTTCGTCTCCATCGTCAGACTAGCCATATCATTGTTTTGTCACCGAAGATATATAAGTACACCAAATTTGAGTCCAATCAGACATCGGGAAGTGGGTCTAATTTAGCTTACAAAATTGGATTACAGATCGACAAAAAGACAGACAACGGGACAGACAGTTAAAACTAAATAAAAGCTTGTAAAAATTAAAGACCCGTATTATTATTTAACCGTATATTAAACTGTGCCGTGAGAGTTGAAAAACAATGCGCCGCCGTTTCTTGTCAGGTTCTTCTCGAGATGGCTGTAATTTTAAATTTTCTGAATCTGGCAGTAGAGTTAGTTAATAACTTTCTTTAGTGCCTCTTATTGCTCATGTGAATAAACGATTTTAAATTTGAATTTCGAATATTTGGAGTGTTGCCGCGAAAGTGAAAAAAATGACTATCGATTTTGTTATATTCTCCAAAACCTGTAATTCTTCATTTGTTTTTATATAACAGAACAGCTGTGCTATGATCAGAACATTCATCGGCGCCTGGTTCCCATCCCTGGTGGTGGAAAGCCACCTGGCTGAGAGAATGTATCCTCTCGCTGAAAAATTTGCCTACGCCATGGAGGAGTTCGGGTACTTCCATCTTCAGGCCACGAAGCCGGATACTGTAGGTACGTTTAAAAAATGTGCTAGAGATGAACAAGGAAGTTCTGCTTGATGGTACTCGTCACGCTAGCCTCTAAAACTTAAAGTTCCTAGTAGACAAAAATGAAAGGAGGAAATCGACAATACACCCCAAAGTCAGTGAAGAACTTATCGCCTCCTATAAGAATAGAAGAGAATAGAATAAGACCTGCATTATCACGTTGATTACTAAGTTTTACGTCTGCAATGTGCTTTTCTTCTTATAAATTGGACTGGACTCATTCCCGGCGTAATATTTATATTTTTGTATATTATTATTATTGTCATTGTCTGCGTCAATTATTATTTATCTGTAATTATATGTTTTACGTAAGGGGGCGTCCATTAATTAAGAAAGGCGTGGGGGGGGGGGGGTCGAGCCGAACCTCACCAAATCTCACTAAGGGGAGAGAGGGTCGAAAAATTGCCAAAATCACCTCACGTAGGTAATTAGTAAAAAAAGTAAATTAAAAATTGTTTATTTCATGAATTATTGTACATTTTACAATTAATGGATGCCCCCTAATGGGTATTGCTCAGACGCAATTCACACACTCATTCACTCCATACCCTGTTTAATCCACTCCCGCGCAGTCGAAGGAACCGCCCAGCCGCGCGCCGCAAATATGTGATCTTCGATACTTGGAGACTCTATTACGGCCAGCTTACCGTCATAAACTTCATGACAACACTTTGGTGATAGAGGATAGAGGACCTGAACCAGTGAAGACCGTGAGTCCCTTTTCCCTTTATCACCCAGACATGATATGCTTCATTCCAGGTGTGGGTCTGACAGATTCTCCCGCAGGACTGATGGCTTACATTCTGGAGAAATTCGCCGTTTGGACTCGCAGGGACCATAAGTTAAAGGTAAGAAGTATAAGGCGATGACAATCTGATAAGGCCTAATAAGCCTGATAAGCTTTTTACTCTTGATCTTTACTGAGCGCATTTTTGCAAAATTTTATAGTAGCAAAATATAATACTTTTAGAATTCATGCAAGGGCATCTAAGTTTCTGAAAAACGACTTCAAATATTTTTCTCGTTAGAAAAAAAAAGCCAAAATAGTTTTAAAACGTGCTAAACGAATGTCTTTTTTTAATGCTTTATAGACATACATTTGACCACCATCTCACCTGATGGAAAGTAATGATGCGGCCGAAAATGTGACATGTTTGTCAAGAAGATACCTACCTATTCACTCTTGACTTGAAGAGTCCCAAATTATACCCCTCGCTATTACTCAATTATTTTGAAGTTATTAATTCTTTTGGCGCGTCTGGGAAAAAATATGGGAGTGATTTTTCAGAAGTTGGTTGGTAATTGTCTATCAAGTTTTCGTGAGAACTGATAACTATATTCAATGTAGTCAGTTAATGTTTATTTTTCACAAAAAGGGTTACTGGCACGGGATACAATTTTTAGTTATTTTTGTTTTGTTACGGTAAAGAAGTATAACTTCTTACGTACGTACACAAATACACACACACACACACGTTTTGTTATAATAAATAAATAATAAACGCTTTCACACTCACAGCCCCACACTAAGTTCGATGACTTGTGTCGTGGGTGCCGAAAACATTCACATCACACACACAATCACAACCAGAACCTGAAACACAAATTTTCCTTGGGGAGAAACTTGTGTTCCCGCCGGGAATTTATTTAAAAAAACATAGTTTTAATTGCGTCTCTCTTGGTTTCAAAACTACATTTCCGGCTGAGTCTCAATTCAATTGTCGTAATTCCAGCTTGATGGAGGCCTCAACTACCGCTTCTCAAAAGACCAGCTGATCGACAATCTGATGCTGTACTGGACTACCAATTCTATCACAACTTCCATGAGGTTTTACGCTGAGAATATGAGTAACAAAGCCAGAGGAAGGACTTGGCAGCAGTAAGTGTTAAATTCTTGATAAAGAGTCGATAGATGAGTGATACTTTTACCCGACTGCCAAGGAAGGGTCATGTTTTACGCGTATCTTGTATGCGTTTATATTTGTAAATTTCTTTGTTACCGTACCTTCCATACGGATGGATGGATTTCGACAGTTAGTAACGTTATATTCCTTTTAAAAACTCGAGTAGACTTAGATAGGTGTTTGAAAAAAAAACATTAAGCGGGCGCGAAATAGTAATACGGTAACAAGATTAAACAAACATATACAGTAAGGTATCGAAATAATTAAACGCAAGCAAAGCTTAAGAAAACCGACTTCACCGCTTTATCTTCGAAACCTTGATCAGATTTAATGTATTAAACACGCATTATTGACTATAACTCAAAAACTAGAGATCAGTCAACACTGATCTTGATCAAATTTCAATGGGACATGAAAAGCACCAGCTTTCAAATTAAAATAAAAATCAACAAAATCGGCTCACAACGAAAGACGTTATGAGGTAACTTTTGAAGTCGCTTAAACAACAACATCGTCAAAGTAGTCCACAAAATAGGCATTATTGACGATATTTCAAGAACTAATGATCAGATCTTGATTAAATTGAAATGGGACCAATTAGAAATAAGATTAATATGTTGCTTTCCAATTACCCATTTAAATTTGATCAAGATCTGATCAGTATTTCTTGAAATATCGTCAATAATGCGTGTTTAGTACATCTAATCTGATCAAAGTTCCGAAGATAAAGCAGTGAAGTCGGTTTTTTAAGCTTTGGTTGCGTTTAATTATTTAATTTTTAGAACATTGACTAGTTGAAATATTTGAAGCCGTCGGTGTCATCGTACGAGTCAAAATCAAATCGTTTATTCACATGGACCCCAAAGAGGCACTGATGAAAGTTAATGAATCTATTGCCAGATTCGCAAAATTACAGCCATCTCGAGAAGAACCTGGCAAGAAACTCGGCGGCGCATATTTTTTTCATCCATTTTTTAAAAAAACATTCTTAATCTCTAATACATAATTTTCTTAACCTAGGTGTTATTATGGTAGTCGCTAGAAAGAGCCTGTGCAGTTTGCCTCCATGCATCCTTGTCATTAATAAATAAGTTTGGCTTCCAATCAGGGGTTGTGTTTTCGAATCCTGCAACGGACTTGATCTTTTGGTGAAGGTAACATAGTGATGATATCCATGTTGATAGGGCATATTCTCGTGATCGCCTGGTTTGTTACCCTGAACCGAAATACATACGTTGTTCACCACCCTCGAGTCAAAAAATCTTTTACCAAATTTACAAAAATATATGTTCCGGCAACTATCCTTGATAGCCACTTATTCTAAGCTTAGCGTAATTACAATCCTCGACCATATTGATGAAATTGTACCATAAACTTCTACCATGTGTGGTTGACTGGTAGAGAATGCCCCTAGCATTAAGTCCACCTTTTTACTTTTTGTGCCATAAAGAATGAAATAAATTAAGTTGATAGTAGTCAAAAGCTATCATATGTAAAATATAAATAAGTATAAACGTTTTCACACTCACAGCCCACCAAGTTCGAATAGTTGTATTGTGGTTGCCGGAAATATTCGCAACACTTATTTATTGTTATAAGTTGACTTGGGTGGTTCAACAAATTGTCCATCCATCAATCCGTTAGTCTGTCCGTCCATCTGACCGTCAGTCTGTCAGAAACATTTGGCGTCTAAATCATACAAGCGAATAACTACAAATTCTCAGAGAATATGTAAAGCTGCAGTCCAAAGCCATAATAGGCAATTTAAATTATATAAATGAAAATATTTAGGGTACCCCATACATGTGAGTGGGGAGCAAAATATTATTTTTTCTGCCCAAATTAAAAACATTGGCTAATCTTCCCCATTATTTTTCAGCTACCCCTCCCAAGTCCCCACCTGGGGATTCCAGGCGAAGAACGAACTCTTCTACTCTCCTCCAGGTCTGCTCCGCATGAAATACCCCAACCTCATCGATGTGACCGTCCTCGATGATGGAGGTCATTTCTTGGCCTTGGAACTGCCCAATATCTTCGCTGAGGATGTTTTCAAAGCTGTGAAGGCGTTCAGAGCCTGGCATAAGAAGACTACGAAGACTGAACTGTGATTGAGTTTTTTTTTCTAAACTATTAACTCGTAATATTATTATGGATTTTAAATCAGAAAGGTGAAATAGAGGTTGTTTTTTTTACATTTAAAATTGACTTTATTCCCCTTTACCATCTTTCAACAAATCTAACTGTCAAACGTCATCTATTTATGTTTGACATTCGTTCAGATTGTTCAAAGCGTTTCGCTTCTACGTTTATCATCCGTAGTGTGAAGGAGTGGAACTAATTGCCTGCGTCTTTGTTGTCGGTACAATCTTGGAGTCTTCAAGTCAAGAGTGAATAGGTATCTTCTAGGCTACATCTTACATGACTGCCTCTTTGGCTGCATCATCACTTTCAATAGCGTTTAACAAGTAATATTACAACTGTAAAGTCGCCATCTAGCAGATCATTTTAAAGTTTGTTCACCGCTTCTAAACTTAAAACGTAGATCGTACATAGTCTAAGCAATAACACATAGATGGCGCTATTTTTAATCAAAGTCAAATGGCAGTAAGAGGCGTCTGTTCGCATGCTGGTTGACCTGTATTGCAGACTTGGTGCAGATGTCAGTAATACCTAATACCTGTAGCTATCTAGGTAGAGATAACACACGATAACATGGCGCGCTCTTCCGAAATGCAAAATGTTTAAAAGTATTAGTAAAAGTATTTACAAAGCGCCAACGAGACTCGCAGCGCATGTGTGCGTCCGGCCTGCTGTCTACTGAGGACGAAAACTTACAAATACATAACTACAAACGTCTTCGTAACCATGTGACTAAACACATTGAAACAGTAATTCGGAGGGGTGCACCAAGTACCTACTAGAGAATTAGAGATATGACGTTATTCATAATTATTTGTACTCGTAGAAACGGACAACGTCTCGGGAAGTAGAGTAGTATTTAATCGTTAAGTGAAGCTGTCAAAGTTGCGTCAATGATGAAGATTTTTATGTTTTTTTTTGGCTTCACAATCTTGAGCATTTAGCCAGTGTCAAGAAATAAAATATTTTAAGTGTATTTTATATTAAAAGTACAAGTCACAGTCAAGTAAACTAGTCAAAGTATAGTCAAGTCATGCCCTAGTAACGTGGTAGAAACTTTACTAGAACTCCAGGAGTTTTGGAGCGAAGGCGAAAATCACGTTTATTAAACTTTGTATGACTATACTTAAGCGCGTGTACTAAGTGTTAACGGTTAATAATCCGTTATTACACATTAACACTCGAAGAATCTCAGGTTTTGGAAAATTATACAAAATAAAGAACGCTAGTTTTTCACTTTCGCTGCAAAACCTAATGATGAGTTGTGTAT
This sequence comes from Lomographa bimaculata, assembly GCA_948107665.1. Lineage (NCBI taxonomy): Eukaryota > Metazoa > Arthropoda > Insecta > Lepidoptera > Geometridae > Lomographa > Lomographa bimaculata. The sequence goes on along the minus strand of OX403608.1, from coordinate 2,435,462 downwards.
TGTAAATGCAAAAACCTTGGGCTATGGCTAGACTGACTCCTGCAGCTATGATTGGATCGTGGACGTCACAGAAAGGCCGTCAAAATGGGCGCTTATTAATTTTCTCAAACCGCACGCATTTTTAAATATTTATTTAGACATGTAGGTAACTTTATGTTTTGATGAATTTAATTTTATTCTAAAAAATGTACGTAAAAAATTGAATTAAAATTATTTTGTTCTGCAATACATATTGTCCAAATAATATGTATTGCAGAACAAAATATTGTATTGTTTTGTACATAGAAACCTTTTTTTTTCTTCTTTATTTATTTAAACAGGGTATATTCACATGAATATGTCACCCTTATTGCTAATAACTTAAAATATTAAAAAGAAAAATTAATCACACACGGAGTTTTACGCTGCCTGATATCCTACTAATATTATAAATCCGAAAGTTTGTTTAGAAGTGTGTTATTATATTTGTTCCCTCTTCACGCTTTAACGGCTGAACGGATTTGGATGAAATTTGGAATGTACTTAGATTATACCTAGGATTAACATATAGGTTACTAGGTTACTTTTTAACTTGATAATAGCGGGCGAAGCCGCGGGGCACGGCTAGTAAATCATGTAACCTTCCAGCATCGTCGAAATCTGGTTGCGATAGAATAGGTAATATTGCAACCTCCGACCTGCCAGAAGATGTGATCTATACAAAACAGTTGGCGACACAAACCCTCATCCCTAACACACTCCTACATAGAAATCTTTTATATAACAATTATTTATGTACCTAATAGTTAATGAATTAATTTCCTAAGTCAAAGGCAGAAAAGTATAGGTATTTTTTTTTTTTTGACAGGCTAGTGTTTGACCACTATCTCACCTGATGGTAAGTGACGATGTGATCGAAGCTAGTAAACACACTAGACCTGGAATACGCAGGCTCTCAAGGATAACTGCCGGAACACCGTATTTGGCTTGGCGGCAGACTTTCAACTTGATGGTGGTAAGCTACTTTGGTAGCAAGCCAGGCAAGCAACTCACAAAATGCTCTACCACCTCTCAAATGTCACCTGATTAGCACCACCCGGGGACCACGTGTAGGGAGTCAGACTTAAGGGGTATCCTCCTACGGACGTGGGACTCAGCCCCCGTATTTATAGGAACAATGAAACATCCACAATAACAAACCAATCTATACTTTATTGAGGCATATTTTTCAGCATTACATAAACTCTAGAAGTGATTCATAATAATAAATCTTAATCTATAAGATTTTAACAGAATAATTCCTTCTAATTATTGTCAATTCACTATTTTTGATTAATAACCTTAATTCCTATGAAGAGTTGACCTGGTAAGTAATCTAGAATAAGAATTCTAAATAAATACATAGAAACATACATACTGACAAAGAATATGAATTTTTTTATATTTTATAGACTTTTCATGAAAAATTGTTTAAAATATTAAAAAAAATGTCTGATAATATAAACTATTTTTTAAAATTAATAAACAATTTCAATCTCAAATATCTCCAAAACTCTTCACAAATCTTGATCAAAATTGGGACCAACTAGAACGTATACCTTGTCGAACAAAGAACAATTTACAAACAGGGTTAATAAATGACGGAGTTCCGAGTACAAAAAAAAAACCGACGAATTGAGAACCTTCTCCTTTTATTGAAGTCTGTAGAAAACAGGTAATTACTAAACAATTTTGAAGTCGGTTAAACATAGATATTATAATAGCAAGCAAAATCCATCCACATAACAGATGACGTAACCTAAGTTGACTTATAGAGAGGGCGCTGCTTGTAAACAAACTTGTCATTTCAATATGAAGCGGTGTTAGTTCTACTTTTTCCCGCAGGCCAAGTTAGGTTGGTCTTTCTGTACTGCAGTAGCGGCCACAGCGATTAGGCTTCGTTGACAATGTTCCAGTAGGTAATGCAAGTAACTTGACTACTGTTTTAGAGTGCCTTTTGAAAAGTGTAGGTAATAACGTCGCAATGTTATTTAAATACAATTAATTATAAATTGCTATTATGATAACTGTCTCAACGTCTGAATTAAAGATTATTGAGTGAGATTGTAATCTTAATCATTAATGTCGGTACATATAACTAAAAACTAGTACTAAGTTTGAAATAAATATAATTGTAGTAGGTACTAAAGAAATTATATATATTATTCTATTTTATACTGTATTAACTCGTACTTCAAATAAATATATATAAATATAATAGGTTGATACTCTTCATAAGAACTGCTTTTCAGTCTATAACACCTACCTGCTCATACACGATTACATATTTATGAAATAAATATAATGATATATTTTATTATTGTAATTTTAACATTTTTATTACAACCAAACTTCTATAGAGGTATGTATGATATGTAATACAGTTAAATTAACAAAATATCCTGAGAAATGTTTTATATTAAAATTATCAATGCAAAAAGAAATTTGCAAAAGCAAACAACGTTGTTTTTTTCTATTTCTTGAACATTTTTTTAAAATTAAACCCAATCAAAATTAGAGTCAATATTATAGATTTGATAATTCAATAATTGAAACCTGAAAAATGTATATAATAAGACTAATAATAATATAAAGAGGACTCCATAAAAGCGCCGTTCCGCGCGGTCAAGCATGTAGAGTGTATGAATATTTTTTTTCTTACTATATAATTATAATTATTGTCATTCATTTAAAAATAGTGAAAAAATAAACTTCGTTGCCAGATTACTAGATATAGTTTTTGAAATAGATTATACAGAGTAATTATATGTTTTTGTACACTCTAAAGTCTTTTATGAAACACTAAGCTAATTAAAGCCTTTCTATTCTTAGTCGCTATATGGGATTGTATTAGTTTTATTTAGATTTTTATAGCTTAAAACATGTACGCATACTTATAATAAAGCAATTTAAATAACACTTTCTATTAAATAATATCCACTTGTGACAGCTAATTTAACTAAATAATAAAATTTATGCACTAGCACTAGTAGGAAAATATTTTGACTATCATTTATTGATCGTGCGAAGCGAGATCTCTAAGTTAACTTGGGTGGTTCAGCGCTTTGTCTGTCCGTCCGTCCGTCAGAGGAATTATAGCGTCTAAACCATACAGCGAATAACTTCAAATTCTTAGAAACTAATATGTAAAGCCCAAAGTAAAAAATATCAATGGAAGACCGTACACGTAAGTGGAGAGCAAAGGTTTTTTTTCGGCCTCTGTTGATTATAATTGAATAGATCGTTGCAATGAGAATACGAAACCTTTAAAAAATATATGTTGGAAATAACAACTTAGGGCACATCAAAGTCACTGATTTTGGGGCAATTTGATCCTAGGATCAATCTCAAAAACGGCTACAAGTTTTGAGCTGAAACTTCCATATAATATTCGCTATATTCTCTAAACAATTAAACGACAAACACAACAATCAAACAGTTCTATTAGGAAATAAGTTATAAGGAATTACGTCAAAAATTGATCTCGTTGAGGCAAAATGTAGGCGCGATATCTCAGTATAGTGTTTATTAAAAATAAATATCATTGGAAGTAAATTAACATTACAAACAAGTACAAGTATTTAGGTGTAAACTTTTAATTTTAATGAGTTTGCAGTTTAATGTAAATACTTATAACATATGTATTAATTTAATTCTGTATCTAAATCTAAGAAAGACTAAACAGGCACACTCCTCTAACACTTCACGTAGCTAAGGCTAAGCCGTACCTACTCTAGTTTTCACACTCTTGTTATTTATCAATCAAAGAATACAGTAGTAACTCACAAACATATTAATTGACAGGCAGCTGGAAACACAAAGAATACATGGAAATAATGTATGTTTGTATGTGCAATAGCTGCAATCTAGCAATTCCGTATGCTGTCTAAAGTATTTAAAATATTTTAGCGTTTACGTGGCACCGCTATCTTCATAGTGTTTCCATTACACAGATAAGCTGCTTTTTCACTTGAAACATCAAAAATAAAATAATTCTATTACAATCAATTGTTTTTTTTGTCTATCATACAATTATTTTGTAAAAATACTCGAATTAAAATAACAACATCTATTTAATTAGTAAATAATTTTCTTAAAAATACGTATGTACGTACTTCATATAAATATTTTAATAAAATTTATTCATTCACACCTTTCTAACTAATGCAAGCAAGCAGTAAGGGAACTTACATTGTAAGAAGCATTTTTTTTTATTTTTTGCATATTATTAATGATTATTATAAAAAATCTAGAAAATGTATAAATTCACAACCTATTAATTTGTCTATTAATTTATATATTATAATTCAGTGGCGTTAATGATACTATCTCTGAAGTAAAAATATTATAATATAATAATTATAAACTGGCAAATTATTATCTACTTCATATTCATGGTAGATATAATTTGGTACAATCCTGCAGGGGTTTAGGCCTTCTATCAACCATTGTAAGCTTATTTAACGTAATTAAATCTTTTTTTTTTAAATAATCTAGACCATTGAAAATACAATTTACTAATAGAAATATACATTTATGTTTATGTTTGGTCATTTTTAAATTATAGTTTTTTACTTGGCAGGTTCTATCCTCAAAAGGCAATTAGTTTTAATTATTTGGACACTTCGATAAATTATTTTTATGACCAATACACTGATCCAATAAACCAAGGATCTATAACCGAACGTAACGGAAAACGACCAATATATTTTGTAATTTATTTTTTACTATTCCCAGATTTGTTATACCTAAAAGAAATTGTTTTTTTACATTTTTGATATACTAATAGATTCGATAAAAAATATTTCTTATTTCGTAATTGATTGTCCACCTATTTGCGAGTACATTGAGGCATTCCCACTAAATTATTTAATTAATAATTAAACTATCAATGTAAACGCTTTAATAATACTGCGAAGCTAAAACTAGCACACAACTTCAATTCATAAGGTTTGAAAGGAAATTGTTCCCTCTATATTTTTATTTACATTTGTTTATCGCAACGCCGAATTATGAACGAAAATTTGACGGAAACAATGGCTGTGGATGTATAGGAACACACCACTAAAAGTAACAAGGAATGTTTAAAATGTTACATCAATTATTATTATTCTTTTTAGCATATTATATTGTTTAACTATAATTATAGAAATCTTAATTGATATTATGTCAAACAAATAAGTGAAAATAGCGGGTATGACATAGAAAATACACATTTTAAAATTTATTATTGAATATGTTTCATTAACAGTAACACGAAGTAAGAAATAAAATTACCAGTTAATTTTTTAAATCCCGAGTTGCGATAAACATTACATTACCTAAAATTACATAATAATTATACTATAATTAACAAAATAGTTAAACGCTTATGGTCTGATTGAGTAGTTTATTTTTAAATAGACAAGGAAAAATAATAAAATAAGATATTTTCCTTTTTTATGATTAAATTATACTGCTGGTTTTTAAATATTGTGATGGTTTTTTTTTTGGTAAAATTAAGATAAATAAAATATTCCAATGATGAACTTACGACAGCATCATTAAAATATTTTGTTTCCTAGAAAATTGTATTGAGGTAAATTTGTCTAATGTTTTCATCTACTTTAGTATATAATAGAAATTTATTATTATAATTATTTTTCACTCCAAATCAGCTAAATCCACCTAAAATAATTAATAACATATCATAATTACGCAACATCCACTAAACTATATCAGTATCAATTACAACAATTTATAAAGGTATTATTGTCTTATTTTTATTGTCATACGTTAATACAGTAAAGGTAGGAAAGCTCGATTAAATATTATTCAGTAATTAAATAGTTGATATTTTTCGCTATATAAATATGATACCTCACTTACGCTACTCAAGTACTTGATTAAGACGATGAATAGGATTGTTTTAAGCTATTGCATAGCTTCTATCGCGGGCCTTGAGCGTCGAGACCGAATCCAGAAATTCCGTAACGAAAATAAACCTAACACCCCCCACTCCGACCGGCACAGCGGTGATACTTCTTAGTTTTGCCATCTATTGATGAATAGCAGAACTTTAAATGACTTTTTTGAAATATCACGCTTGTCTCTTTAGTTCAGCAACTCGCCTCTAGGTAGCAGGAAAAATATGCATAAATAAAATAAATAAATAATTATAATTGCATAAGTTGATAAAAAATGCTATGCAATAGCTTTACCGCGGCAGTCCCCGAGTGCCACACGTCTTTTTTATTTAACAGTCAAGTACTTGAATAATGTAAACAAAGCATGAAATTTTTTGTCTTCTTCTACACATATAATAATAGAAGGAGAAGAGGTAAAGAATGGACCACTGAAGTAAAAAAATAGTTCTTGGACACTATTTTAGTGGAATTTGTGTAAGATATGGATAATTGGATATGCGAGTAATTCTAATAAATATTCACTAGTCCTAAAAATTTAAACCACCATAAAATTACGTGGCGTAGGTTTTAAAGATTTTAAATAAGCACAGCCAAAATTTTGCGGTGGATTCGATATAATTTTGTTCCTACTTACGTACATTTTACATACAAAATTTGTAGTTGCATCGTATTTACTTGATTGGTTTCATGTTACTAAGAAAATTTATGAAAAACGTGGCAGAATGCGTTTCATTTTGAAGGACCAACACCGAATAAATCTCAACTGCGTAAGTAAATACAACCAAAATATTGATATTAAAACAACTGCGGGACCTCTTTCCGATTTATGTTGCCCTGATACTTTTAGTTTTTTCAGCCTGCACCAATTATTTTTTACAGTAAACAATAATTATTGTTATAATTAGAACTGCCTGTTGACTTAGTTGGGTGCGCGTTCGCCTTCTAAGCATGGGTATCGGGTTTTATTCCCAGCAGAAACACGAGTTTTCTCCGCAAGAAATATGTTTTTTCTGGTTCTGCTTGTAATTGTGTGTGCGGCACCAACGACACCATTCATCAATCTTAGGATGTGACTGTGAGTGTAAGGCGATTAAAAATAATTAAAGTGACTGCTCATTATTTTTGTTTTTCGATGAAATTACCATAACTTTGCTGAGTAGTAACATAGTAGAAATATTTCTACTATGGTAGTAATCCGCATGCTGCTATAACAGGTTCTACGTGTTTATTGCGTGTTATTGCGTCAAGGTTGAATTTTAACATCTTTGGAAACTATCAGAATTGACCAGTCAGGTTTCTTCCCAAACATCCTAACTTTAACCAAATCCCAAGTAAATGCGAAGCCTAACTACTACCTCCTACCTCTTCGGCGACAGATTCTTCACATAGTTCGGATCCATCTCATCCAAGTCCTTCCCTTTCGTCTCCGGGACACAGCAGACCACGAAACAAAGACCACCGACACTTATAGAAGCGTACAACCAAAACGCCCCGTGAAGACCTAGAGCCTGCTGGAAATCCACGAAGGTCTTGACCCCAACGAAAGCACACAAGTAGCTAAAAGCCGTGGCCATTGCACTGCCAAACGCACGGTATTCAAGGGGAAACAGTTCTCCAATCAGCAGCCAGGAAATCGGACTCATTCCTAAAGAAAATGCAATCGTGAACACCAGAACGCAAAGCAACGGGATCCAATCGTTCTGCCCAACAGTTTGATGGAACATCACATTCTGAATCCTCTGGTTACGATGCACTTCTTCGTAATACGCGTAGCTGCCAAAACCTGCCAAAGCCATCGACATCAGAACGGAACTTACAATCAATAACGGTAGACGACCAACTGTATCTATGAGCAATCCAGAGAGGCATGATGCGAGGAGCTGAACGAAAGAGACAGCAATAGCTGCTCCGTGAGGGTTCATGCCGATGAAGGTCTTTCTGAAAATTGGGACCGCGTAGAAAGAAAATGCATGAGCACCGGAGAATCTTTGAAACATCATCAGTCCGCACGTCACTAAAATAGGACCAAGCAGCCGATTCATAGTTCTGACATCTAGGGAGTTAATCAGCTGACTTCCTGACATTTGACTCTGTCTTTGACTGAAATTCTTGCTAGCTAGGACATTGGTTCGTATGGTAGCGAGCTCTTGAGCGACGTCCGAGTTCGGCCCTCGGAGCCAGAGCAGGCTTTTGTAAGCCTCTTCGTCTTTCCCGATCAGGACGAGGTAGCTTGGCGTTTCTGGTATGTACAGGATTGTGCAGAATAGGAGCAAAGGAGCAGCGGATATGCAGAGAGCTAGTTGTTGCCAGTCGAGGTAGGCTCCGATGGTAAAACTGAAGAGAACTCCGAGGTGGCCGACGATTTTGAGGACGGCGCTGAGGCAGCCTCGGATGTCAGGGACTGATATCTCGCTGATGTAAACCTGGAAAAGAGAAGTATTTGATTGACATAAATGCTAACATTACATATTAATACTAGTAGTCGCGCCGAACTGAGATCTTACGCGTACATTTTGTCCCATAAATAAAAACTTTTGAGGTTAATTGCTTATAACTTGTTTTCTATATAATAATATCCTATGAGAATTCGAAGTCATTCGCTTATATGGCTTAGACGCTAGATGCCTCTGACAGACGGAAGGACGGACGGACAAAGTGCTGAACAACCCAAGTCAACATAAAGTTCTCGCTTCGCTCGATCGATTAACCAATACATATATAGGTACTATTGAAGCACTTATTTTTAATAAAAGGCTATTTAAGCACAAAGTTGTTTGGCAAATAAGTTTCTAGTAATTGATAAGTACCTCTTAAAAGTTGGCATCTCGAAAATCAAAGCATCCATTCAACTCATCGTATGCATATTCAAACTGCGGTAATAATTTAAAAGAAAATACTTAAATTGCAATTCAGCGTAGTTTCTCTAAAGTACTAACAATCTGCTGACTCGTTAAATGCAGCTCAGTTTAAAAAGTAAATTCAATGGCTCAATTATTTTTTATCGCCTCTATCTTCTCCAGAACTTTAAATTATGCAAAGCTTATTCATAATGTTTACTTCGTAAGTTCTAACTGCTATTTCAAACAAATGAAAAACTCATTATACGTTCAAAGCGACTTCCTCTCTAATAAATAATGTAATTTAACTAAGAACTTTCCATTGAGATCCAAATTTTCTAAATTACACAAAGTATAGAACTGTAAGGGACGAGCCGCGTAATATCAGTATGGACGCGGGCATGTTTTGACAAAACACAATATCAAAGTTACAAAGAAAAGTGTTTTTACCCGTGCCCCGCGGCTACGCCGCTATTATCAAGTTAAAAAGTAGCATATGTGTATATCTATGTACATTCCAAATTTCATCCAAATCCGTTCAGCCGTTAAAGCGTGAAGAGGGAACAAACATACTTACACACTTACACACAAACTTTCGGATTTGTAATATTAGTAGGATTTGACCACTATCTCACCGGAAGATGATGATGCAGCCGAAGATATAGCATGCTTTCAGAGCAGGTTATTGACATAATTATAGTAAAATAATGCATTCAACTTGCCTTCATTAGGCGTACAAATTGCAAGTCGAGACTTATCAACAGGCGAGATAGTGGCCTTACGCATATATCAAAGATAATAAAACCTTTTCTGTAACAAATTTCAAACCAAAAATCTAAACGTGTAAGTCCGTTACAGAGTACTCATGTCCCTTACTGTTATTACCTTGCGAGGGCAGTAGCGACGTTAGAAGAGAAATTTCTTGAAACTTATGCGAGGGCTTTATCAATTATGAGTAGGGTGTTCTGTATTATTATTTTTATGGGATAAACTTACTTTTTAAAGGTTAGATGTCTTTTCTTCGATGAAAATGTTTTTGTTTTGTTATTGTTAAAGTGGATTTTTCTTGGAAAGGTCCGAGCGAAGCGAAGTATTTAAGTTGACATAAATATTTCATTCATTAATTCTAAGTTTACTTTGAAGTCATTACATTTATTCAGGATTAATCAAAATACAGATTTAGCTAAACTACTTACCTAATACAAAAAGTCATTGGTCGGTCATTGGTCGTTGCACAGCGAGACTTAATTGCTGTGCGAAAAACTAGATTTTCGCCTTCGCTCCAAAACTCCAATGAAAGTTCTGGTAAAGGTTCTATCACTTTACTGGGGCATGACTTGACTATAACTGGACCTTGATTCTTTTACTTGACTTTGACTGTGACTTGTGACTGGGACTTTTATTTTAAAATATACTTGAAATATAATTATTGTTACTTGACACTGGCTAAATGCACTAGATTGCGAAGCCAAAATTAATTAAAAAAAAACCAAATTCGAAGTTTACGAAACCATGGTCATCCTATGGATCAGAATCATGCGGGCTCTGAAATTAGTTTCTTTAACCGTCTCTAATCTGTACCTTATTTTCATGTAGCTAAATACCATTTTACCATGTTATTGTACTTTTAAGATTGTTTGAGGCAGTTCTAAACGATTTGGCTAATCTCTGTATTTTTATCAAATAGAAGATGAAAATGTTAGTTTAAACATCTGTGTGATTGGATTTAAGAGTAAAGATTTAATTTTTTGTTTTTTTTTTCAATCTTCATTTGTTAACGCGGGTGAAATCGCAGGGTGCAGCTAGTTAACACGACGAAAAATCACAGACCCTACTAGTACACACTCAGCCCCACTCTAAGTTCGAAGACTTGTGTCGTGTGTCCCGGAGAAATTCACATCATGTTCATGCACACAATCTCACCTAGAACCAGAAACACGAAATGTTGTATTTCCTAATTAATGGAATCGAACAGGATATTATATCTGCTGCGCTAACAACAACTACGCCAACGCAGCATCGAATTTTAAATAGAAATAATTAAACGCAAGCGAAGCTTAAAAACCGACTTCACCGCTTTGTCATCGGAACCTTGATCAGATTTAATGTATAAACACGCATTATTGACTATAACTCAAAGTTCAGACCTTGATCAAATTTCAATGGGACTACATTAAAAGCACCAGCTTTCAAATGAAAAAAGAATCATCAAAAACGGCTCACAACGAAAGAAGTTATGAGGTAACTTTTGAAGTCGGGTAAACGAGAACATCGTCAAAGTACGCATTATTCGTCACAAAATAGACATTATTGACGATATTTCAAGAACTAATGATTAGATATCTTGATTAAATGGGACCAATTAGAAAGCAACATCTGTCAAACTAAAAAAAAAAGTTATGAGGTAAAACACATAAAAAAAAAAATACAGTCGACATAAAAAAAAAATACCTCCTCCTTTTTTGGGATATAAAATATTTACTTCATCACCACATGTGTGTCATTTATTTATGAGTTTTTTCATTTGTCATCTATCTCTATAGTATTTGTTTATTTTATTTTTTTGTCACAACTTTGTAAAGCCCCATGGATGCCATTTTGTTTCTTTATAAAAAAATCTTGATTTTTTTTTTTACTATAAGCTTTAATAAAATAAACCGACGTCACCGCTCATCGCCGGAACCCTTGATCAGATTAAATTAATTAAATATGCATTATTGAGAATAACTAAAAAACTACTAGTCAAATCTTGATTGAACTGAGAGCCTGCGTATTCCAGGTCTAGTGTGTTTACCAGCTTTGATCACATAGTCACTTACCATCAGGTGAGATAGTGGTCAAACACTAGCCTGTCACAAATAAAAAAAAAATTAAATGGGACCAATGAGAAAGCACCAGCTTTCAAATAAGAAATCATCAAAATCGGTTTACCAAGAAAAAAGTCATGAGGTAACAAACATAAAAAACTACAGTCGAATTAAGAACCTCTTTTTGTAAAGTTGGTTAATAATTACACCCGTAGAGTTGAAATGAATTCAAGTATTCCCTACATGTCATGTTACAATCATTTAATTAAACGAACATACATACATAAATACATACGGTGTTAAATTTTAAACCAAATTTTTCTTGCACCTGGAACTTACCTGCGAAAGCATAGTCAGTATAGAGCAGCAGAATCCCCCTAAAAATGCAGTGATGCACATCATCCTCACTGATGTAGCTACTACAGTCAGCAGCCAAGAGAGGCTGCACGGGGCTGCAGCCAGCGAGAGCACCCGGCGACGCCCGTGCCTCATGGCTGCCCCACCTGCCATGCCTCCGAATAGAGCTCCTGAAAATGAAGAAGGGGCCTGAAAATGAAGTAGGGGCACGGGTTTCTTGTCAAAATGTTTATTTATATGTATCTACCGAGAAGTGCTCTTAAAAAATTTAGTTGAGGTCGAAAAACGGCTTTCTAATTAAACATGTTTATTCATAGAGGCCTACTAAAACGAACTCCTGAAAATTATGTAGGGGCCATCAAACTGCTTTCAAATAATAATATATATTCATATGTACCTACCGAAAAGAGCTTCTGAAAATGAAGTAGGGAACGTCAAACGACTTTCAAATTAAACATGTTTATTCGTATAGGATTATAGGCTCATTAAAAGGACTCCTAAAAATGAAGTAGGCTCTCAAATTGAAACATGTTTATTTATATAGGATTATATAATATGCTCACTAAAAGAAGTCCTAAAAATTAAGTAGGGGCCATCAAAAGGCTTTCAAATTTTTAAATCAATAAAGACCCTATAAAAAGACTCCTGAAAAATAAGTCCATATCATAAATCGGTTTTCTGATCAAAAATACTAATTTAGGTATATAGAGGCCTCCATCAATAAAGACTTCTAAATATGAAGCATCAAACAGGATATTTTGAATCTTACAAATCTGAATGTTTATTCATATGGGCCTACCGAATAGGGCTCCATAAAAATAAATAGGGAAACGGATTTCAATGCAAAAATAAAATAGGAAAAATTTAATGGGAAAAAAGCGTATTGAAAATAGAATAGGACCATCAACAAATGACAAATCGAACCAAAATTTAAATGTTATGATTGAAGATTGTGAAATAATCATTAATGGCAACTAAAATTATACTTACTTTTCAAACGTAAAAAATATGCATTGGCCGGGAATCGAACCCGGATCAACTGCTTGGAAGGCAACTATGCTGACCATTACACCACCAACGCATCTGACCAACTTTTAACATTTGTAAAACGCTATATAAAAACAGTTATTAAAACTATTACATCTATTCAAATAAAAAAGTAATCAATTATTAATTTCTGAGGCTATTGACTGTATTTGTTCAAACTAACGAACGGCATTGTCGAGAAATCAATAGGTATACATTGAAGGTCGATCTAAAATAAACAAAATACTTATACAATGTGTAACAGAAAGGTGTAGTAATACTCAAGTCACACATCTAGCTAAATGTATGGAGTCTAACAGGAACTTCTGCATTCGCGGCAGCACCATGAATATTGAGTTATGATGAATTAAAGTTTCTAAAAAAATATGTCATTGGCAACCCTATTTCATCAGCTACCGTTCTACACCACATAGCCTTTGGACCTAGACGTCTGACAATGATGGCCATAACAAAGGTCAAGGTCACGCGCCACAGATGTAATCGTAGGGTTGGCAACAAAATATTTATTAATTTTTGTACGGAGCAAATATCTCCGATTGCCGCACATGTAACTGTAGGGTTGTCAAAAGTATTTGAAAAATATAACTTTTAATATTTGTACGGAAAAAATTATGTCCGATTTCGACTTTCGTTCTCTGGCAGGCGATCCCTGGCACGAAACATATGCACACCACCAAGTATTACTACACCTTTTTGTTACAGGTTGTATACTATTTTTATCTGTCCAATATCTAAACATTACTGTATGTGAATTGTGTAGGTTAAATGTATTATAGTTTTGTAGGTACTTATGTGTAATTATTTATTTATTTTATGTAAGTTTATTTTATTAGATATTCTGTTATTTCTAATGGTATGTATTGTTTATGTAGTTTAAAATTTTAGTATTATTATAATCTATTTCATTAATTTTATCACGCCACCATCCCTACTTTCACTTTTTGTTTATATTTCCATCCAAAGGTTGTCTGGAAGAGATCGCTCTTAGCGATAAGACCGCCCATTGTACTTATATTTTTTAAGTTTCTCTGTAAGCTGTATTTATCTTTTGGTGTCAATAAAGAGTTATTGTATTGTATTGTATTGTACATTGGATAACTTCTTTTCAATTTTCACCCGACTGCGCGATGCAAAGTAGGGTGTGATGTAAATGTTTACTTAAATCCACTAAACAAATCCATTGAGGGGGAGAGGGGGATTTCTACCCCTTTTTATTCAATTTTAATCCATTGTACCGGCACCCGCGATACAAGTCATCGAACTTAGTGTAGGTCTGTGAGTTTCTCCTGGAAGAGCTTAAAAGCTAGGTGAATAGAAGGGTTCCAGTGGCGTTCAGCGAGATCCTGGAGCCCTTGGCCGCCGAGGGGGTTTTAGTGAGTGAAAATCTCACATAACTCGGTTGCTCCCCAAAAGTAGCCAGGTAACTTTAAAAGAATCCCCCACCCCCCCGTCAATAAAAAAAAAGTAAGTAAAGTAAGCAATATAAAAAAAGTCTGCGAGTTTAAAAGCGTTTACCTAGAAAGGACAGCGAGGCTAGCCAGCTGGCTTGCTGATCAGTGAGCTGGAAGTCTCGCCTGGTAGCGTTTGCAGCTGGACCCTGGAGAGAAGCGATGGCTGGAGAGCTGTATCCCTTGCCCAATCCGGCTGAGAATGGAGCTAGGGAGACTGCGAGCGCTGCTAGGACCTGGAAAAGATTTGGGAGTTAGATTTATGTCACTAAAGCTATTATGACAGTAATGATGTGTAACTAAGTGTGTGATGTGAATGTTTCCGGCACCCACGACACAAGTCATTGAACTTAGTGTGGGGTTGTGAGTGTGAAAGCGTTTATGTTTATGTTTTATAAAAAAAAATGATTTATGCCACATTCGTCCCGAATTTTTGGTACAGTTAGCGGCAAAAGTATAATTTATCATCACAACCAAAACTGTGGTGATCTATTATTTATTATAGGCTGAAGACTAAGAAGAGTATACACCACTTAGCACTTACCACCACCCAATAGTGATGGTGATTACTAGTAATATTATTAAATTATACATAACTAGCTGCGCCCCGCGGCTTTGCCCGCGTAAGTCCCGGACCAGCCAGAATTCGGGGTTAAAAAGTAGCCTATGTCCTTTCTCAGGCTCTAGACTATCTGTTTACCAAATTTCGTTTAAATCGGTTCAGTAGTTTTAGCGTGAAAGCGTAACAGATAGACAGACAGAGTTACTTTCGCATTTATAATATTAGTAAGGATTATCAAATTCAAAGGTCTCAGTTACTACCTAAATCTGTAAAGAATTATGTAATAAATAAAAGAAACAACTACATAGCGACAACCTGACGTTACATTTCATTTGTTTTGCCGCAGTTCACTTATTTTTGTATATATCATATCTGTACTCGACTCATTCGTCCTTACCACAATCGCTTTTACACTCACAGCCCCGCAGTAAGATCATATACTTGTATTGCAGGTGCTGGAAACATTAATGTCACAAAGCAAACTATAACCAGAAACTGACGCAAGATTTCTTTCCAAGGGACATTTGTGATTCTGGTTTTAGGTGGGATTGTGTGTGTGATGATACACACACACGATATACAAGTACCTTTGTTACGACCTTTATATAGGTAATTATATGATTTTTCTTTACGTGTGTATGTAACTGAACTCTTCCTAAACGGCTGGACCGATTTTGATGTTTTTTTTTTGTGAGTTTTCAGGTGGATTCAAGAATGTCGTAAAACAACTCAAGTGGATTCTGGGAGACGATAGTGTACGACCCGATATTTCACGGCCCGATCTTGTATGGCCAATAATACGCACCCTGATAATTCATATACACGGACTCGAAATATCACGCCGTGCATTCTCGTATCACCAATTATTGCCTGTACAAAATCAGTCCTTATCGATAATGTACGGCCAATAATGTACAGTCAATAATTCATGTATATGGCTTCCAAATATTAGAGTGTACTGTGTAATACTCTGGCTGCGTAAAATCACTCCATGCCGATATTGTACGGCCAGTATTGCATAGCCAATAATTGAAAACCAACCATAGAGAAAGCGCTTAAAACGAAGTTATTGAAAGAAAAAAAATATTGAATAATAATGAACAAAAAGCAAAATATAATTCGTCATATCTCGGTTGGTCATTACGTTTGTACACAAATTATCGGCCGGACATTATAGGCTGTACATTATCAGCTCGTGCTAATATTTTTCGACCTGTATTGTACGGTCAGTATTGCTCAACCTGATAATTCGTGTACATTGGATACAAATATGGTCTGCGATTTCCTGGCTGTGTAATATCTGTACAAAATCGGTCCGTGTTGTTATTTCACATCCAATAATGTACGGCCCGTATTGCACAACCTGATAATTGGTTGCCATGTTAAGGATACTGGTTGCGAATTATTGGCAGAACATTATCAGGCCGTGCATTATTGCTCGTATAATATAGGGACTCCAGATTGCAACAAATAAGCAAACATTTATCTATGTTCACCTAAATTCTAGGTCCTAGAGTTTCATCAATACATTACTCAAGTAGGTACAAACTAGTCCTAAGTCACAGACCCAAATCAACGAACCTCACCGAGACAACGAATTTGAATAAAATTTCTCAAAGATTGAATAAGAATTCATTTCGAAAATTTCCTCGTTTAAAGATATTAGATATATATACAAGAATAGATGATAGAATCGCGCGTGCTTGTTCGTACCTACGTTTTGTTCCCCACACAGTTGTTTACTAACCATCACCTGCCAATATTTTTACAAGAACATACAAACACAATATATTCCATGTCACGTTCGAACCTCCGTGTTTACTTACTGCCGTCGGACAAGAATAGATGTGATCGGGAATCTTTTACTTTGAACAGTTATCAAGTTAGAAAGTAGCCTATGTGTTAATCCTAGGTATAAGCTATGTACATTCCAAATTTCATCCAAATCCGTTCAGCGGTTAAAGCGTGAAGAGGGAACAAACATACTTACACACTTACACACTTGCACACACACTTACACACAAACTTTCGGACTTATAATATTAGTAGGATTCAGTAATTTTACACGCTATTATTTAATTTCACCTATCCCATTATCTGCTTGTCGGTCTGTTATCAATTATTTTAAACACATTCATACTCACAGCCCTAAAATAAGTTCGATGACTTGTGTCGTGGGTGCCGGAAACATTCACGTCACACACGCAATCACAACGAGACCTAGGAACACCAATTTTCCTTGGAAGAAAACTTGTGTTCCCGCCGGGAATCAAACCCGATACCCATCTAACTAAGCCAATGGATAGTTCAACATCTGATTCCCAAAGATAAAAAATCTTGCAAGCTAAATTAGACCCTTTTCCCGATTGGACTCAAATTTGGTGTACTTATGTATCTTTGGTGACAATACAATGATATGATACAATGGAGACAAACACTTAAACGCTTAAACGCTTTCACACTCACAGCCCCACACTAAGTTCGATGACTTGTGTCGTGGGTGCCGGAAACATTCACATCACACACACAATCATAATCAGAACCAGAAACACAAATTTTCCTTGGGGAGAAAACTTGTGTTCCCGCCAGGAATCGAACCCTCTGCTTAGAAGGCGAACACACACCCAACTAAGCTAACGAGCAGTTCCGAGTTGGTCTGATGATGGAGACGGAAGAATTTTTTTATGCTAGATAGGCAAGCATTTGACTATCTTTTGACTTTGACTAAACAAGACACTTAAGTTTGGGCTCGTTTGATTCATCTCGACAAGTTGTCTGGTAAAAGTTTGTTTATAAAAAACTTTTTAAAGTAATTAACTGCCTCTTGGCTTAGTCGGGTGCATGTTCACCTTTTAAGCAGGGGTATCGGGTTCGATTCCCGGCGTGAAAACACTTGGAAGGTTCTCACCAAGGAAAACTTGTTTTTTCTGGTTATCGTTGTGATTCTATGTGTGATTTCAGTGTTTCCGACACACACGACAGAAGTCATCGAAGTTAGTGTATATTGTATATATTGTGAGTGTGAAAGGGTAAAAAAATCAATTTATAATATATTAAAATGTATTATTTAGTAAACAGTTCTTTTTAGACTTTGGTAAGGCATAGCAATATCGATATTAAGTAGAGAGGAGGACTCAATAAAAATCTATAAATATATATTTGTATTGTACAATAAAAAAAAGGCGTTATTGTATTGTTTTTACCGATTTTTTCCAGAAAAGGAAGAGGTACTCAAGGCGACTGTTTTTTTTTATGTATGTTACTGTATGTTGATTGTAATTTTTTTTTAGTTTAAAAGATGTTAAATTCCAATTAATCCCATTTAAATTTGATCAAGATCGGATCAGTTGTTCTAGAAGTATAATGCGTGTTTAGTACATCTATTCTGATCAAAGTTCCGAAGATAAAGCGGTGACGTCGGTTTTTTTTAAGCTTTGTTTTTTTTTTTTTTTTTTTCCAATATCCTGTACTAACTACGGGCCAATTGCCTATATTTCCTAAAACTAAACTAAAACTTTGTACAGCAAAGAACTAAAGTTATTGTTCCAGCAGCCCCACAGAGCTAATTAATGCTCCCTTTTTAGTCCACTAGACGACTCAACAAAGGGGATTAATCATTATGGAGCAACTTAAACCAACATTTGGCCCTATCGCCACCCGCGCACCAGATGCTGATTCATCGTTATCGTTGCTGTTTGCGCCGATTAAGATGATAGGAAGAGGGGCTCGGATGAAAAAGAGCGGGGAAGAGTTTATTACCCTACTGAGCGCTAAAGACGTTCACGCTCGTAGATAGGCGTCCCCAATTGAGGCTCGGCGGCGGCCTTCACGGGTCACAGGACCTCGGGCCATCATTCGTGCCACCATACATAGCGTTCCCATCATGCTGGCGGCATTGCCTCTCTGAATTGCAATGCTAATACGTTGAGCCAAATAAGTGCCAGCATTTTGATCACGCGTCGCTTCAACTGCAACTCTGCCGAAGTTGCCGCGACGCCAACCCCATTCTGTGTTTCAGGAAGATGTGACGGAGCTAAAGTATCGACACAAGTTGCATCCCATACTAAAGGCCGTCCCATCTTCCATGGAATTAAAGTCATGCCGTCGGGTCTTTTACCATCGTCACGCATCAGACCATTCGGTTCGAGAATGGCTGGAACGTTGGCACTGGTAAAATCCCGGCGGATGATATCGTTGAGGCTGGCGTGGCGGGAAATTCGGCCAGCACTTTTCTGGCACGAGAGGCCGTGGTGACCGAGCTGGTCAACAGCAGTACCACACTGACAGCTATGGGCAACATAGCACCTTGCACCCAAACGTAAGCATATAGCGAGACGGAAAGCAGATGGATCTATAAGTGTACCAGTATTAAAAGAGGGAATGGCCTGCAACCAAAGCCCTGACTCCCATACAGAAACTGCTAGAAGTCGAGCACGCTCTGTGACGCTAGGACACGTATCCAAAAGATGTTTCCGTGCTAGTTCACAGAGCGGCCGATCCCACAGTCTCTGTGAGGATAACCTCACTGGGAGCCCGGTATTTGGGCATGCCATCTCCCAGGCGCTTCTGGCCTCAGTCAGGTTAGCTATTTCTAAAGAACCCAAACTATGTGAAAGTATTTTTTCGACTAATTTAGAAGTACCATGAACTGAGGACAAGAAAGCCGGTAACGCAACACTAGAAATTTTACGTATACCTAAGCCTCCTAGTCTTACAGGTAAAGAAGCTTGCGACCAAGCCCTGTCATCTATGTCAATATTCAAAACCGATATAAGAGTATTCTTTACGATATTGTCCATGCTCTCGAGGAGCGCGCCATGTTTCCATAGCGGACAACATCTTAAAGAATACGTAAATTTTGAGACAAAAAGACAGAATCTAATAATTGTAAAAGCCATATGAGTGTTAATTTTGAGCAATCTGTCGGAAGAATTTTTAAAATTTTGAATTTTTTCTTCTACAAAAGGTGAAATTGATTCATCTAATATCGGCGAACCCAAAAGGCGAAGTGAAAACTTTGCTTGCGTTTAATTATCCTTTGTCAATTAAAGGATGTCAGTAAAAAAATAAGGTGCGTCGTAAGAACACACGATACAAGTTAAACTTTTGTATTACAGGGAAACATTTTAACACATCTAAAATTTTAAAATGTTGAAATTATTTAACGTAGGTATTTATTAATAATTTTACCTTATAAATAAATTGTTCAAAAGAGTATCTATTTTAAAACAACAGTTCCAACAAATACCTTAAAAAGGGTAATTTATACTTCCTGAAAATGAACATTCAACAAAACAAATAACCCTCCCGTGTCCCGGGAACACATATCCATGAATATACAAAATACTAAAGACACACAGAGGGCAATCCATTACAACCACTCGAAATAATTAGCTGATGGGTTTTCAGCGAGGACTGCATCTACTAAAAATATCGGTATCATTTGTTTTTCTCTCATTTGAACTTCAATTTGTACAAAGCTTAAAAAAACAATCTTCTCCGCTTTATCTTCGGAATCCTTGATCTGATTAAGTGAATTAAATACGCATTAATTATTGAGGATATCTCAATAACAGTAATATATTTTATACTAGCTGACCCGGCAAAAGTTGTTTTGTCATATACATTATTTCTAGGAAATATTTTTGGTCCAATAAAAATAGGGGTTGATCGTAGAAGGGTGAAAATTTTGGGTTGTATGTATTTTTCAATGCTAAATCATAAAAAAATTAAAATAAATTGGGTAGGACCGCCCTTAGCATTTAGGGGTATGAAAATTGAACATCATTATTATCAGAGAGTGAACTAAAAACGTACCTCGGCAAGTTTTATTTTACTTTTAATTTTGGCTTCAGAATCTTGTGCATTTAGCCAATGTCAAGTAATAATATATTTCAAGTGTGTTTCATATTAAATGTCCTAGTCACAAGTCACCGCCAAAGTCAAGTAAGAGAGTCAAGGTTCAGTCATAGTTTTATAAGTTTTATAATTTTAATTAAGAAACACAAAATGGGCAATTTAACCTGAAATAAAGAAATTTGATTTGATTTGATAGTCAAGTCATGCCCTAGTAAATTGGTAGAAACTTTTCAAGAACTTCTATTGGAGTATTGGAGCGAAGGCGAAAATCACGTATTTCAACTTTGTATGATTTGCCTACACTTATGCACGTTAACTAAATATTAACGGTTAATAATCCACCATTATTACACATTAACACTCGAAGAATCACTGGTTTTGAAAATTATACAAACAACGCCATTTTTTCACCTTCGCAGTTAAAAAATACGCCTCGGAAGTGTATACCTAAATTATTCTTATCGGTAAACCGGTATACCGGTCAAAACCGGTATTAATTCCTTATTTTAAAGTAATATTTGCACATAATTCTAGCTTTTAGCATAATTAATGAGGATGAAAAGGCATTTACTGAAGTTCAAAAGCCTGCGGGTTCTCTGTGGTTGTTTTGTAAACGAAATATTATAAATAGCAAAACATGTTTTGTGGTCGGATTTCATACTCCATTTATTTTTTAAGTAGGTCGGCACAAAACGTATTCTTCTTAAAAGGAATGAAAGTATTTTTACTCGTATATCATGCTATATATAAAACTAGCCGTGCCCCACGGCTTCGCCCGCTATTATCAAGTTAAAAAGTAGCCTATATGTTAATCCTAGGTATATCTATGTACATTTCAAATTTCATCCAAATCACATTTACATACTTACACACAAACTTTCAGATTTATTTATAATATTAGTAGGATTAGTAGGATTTGGCAGTAGTTTTTTGACCGGCCGCTTGCAAGGAAAATACACCTGTAGAAAATATAATTGAAACGCAAGCAAAGTAAAAAAAAACCGACTTCATCGCTTATATTTCGGTTTTGGCTTGACCGATTTCGATAAAATTTAAATGGAACCACCTCTGATGTATACTCTACCAAAAGAAAACTAATAATCAAAATCGATTCGTAATTGGCGGAGATATCGCGTAACATACAAAAAAAAATACAGGCGATTTGAGAACCTCCTTTTTTGATGTCGGTTGAAAAGTATAGTTTTTGCGCTAGATACAAATATTCTTAGGGATATTTTTTTATAATATCGTATTTAAAATTATTTTGTATTAGTATATCTAGTCTTATTCGCAATGTGCGTTAATTAGACCATAATGAAAATGTTTCCAATAAACTGCGATACAAGCCTTTGAACTAAATGCAGTGCTTTGTGTGTAAATAAGTTTGTTTATCACTACAAGTATATTAGTACTATAAAAAATTACTACAATAGACATTGAATTTTCTTTTGTTTCGTTGTCAGAAATTGTGTATTAATGCACAAGGTGAAAGTACCCAATTTAAGTAAGTACATATTTTTTATGTCGCACAGGCTAGCGTTTGACCACTTTCTCACCCGACGGTAAGTGATGATGAAGTCATTAAAGAGACAAAGAATGAGAGAAAGAAAATACTTTCATTCGTGACAATATGCAACTCCAAAACACAATAAACAACACTTAATAATCTATACAAACTATAATTCTCATACTTATATTATAAATCCGAAAGTTTGTAAGTTTTTGTTTCTTTTTATTTTGGCTTCGCAATCTTGTGCATTTAGCCAGTGTCAGTCATAATATATTTCAAGTGTATTTCATATTAAAAATCCTAGTCACAGTCATGGTTAAGTAAAAGAGTCAAGATCCATTCATAGTCAAGTCAAGCCCTAGAGTGGTAAAAAATTTACTAAAATTTCTATTGGAGTTTTGGAGCGAGAGCAAAAATCACGTTTTTCAACTTTGTATGATTTGCCTACACTTATGCACTTTTACTAAGTATTACAGTTTAACAATCCACCATTATTACGCATTAACACTCGAAGAATCACAGGTTTTGGAAAATTATACAAAATCAACAACGCCATTTTTCCACTTTTGCAGCAAAACTCTGTTTGTAAGTTTGTTAGTGTGTAAGTATGTTCGTTCCCTTCACACTTCACACTGTAACAGCTGAACGGATTTGGATGAAATTTGGAATATACATAGCTTATACCTAGGATTAACACATACGCTACTTTTAATTTTTGATAAACACGGGTGGGGCCGCGGGCACGGCTTGTAAACAATATAACGCTGTGTGATGCCATGAATGAGATTCCTACTCAGCATATAACTAAGTAGGTTGGATTAATGGTAAACACGCTGAAGATTTCCACAAACCTACTAATATAATAAATCCGAAAGTTTGTGTGTAAGTATGTTTGTTCCCTTTTCACGCTTTAACGGCGGCACGGATTTGGATGAAATTTGGAATGTACATAGCTTATACCTAGGTGTAACACATAGACTACTTTTAAACTTAATAATAGCGGGCGAAGCCGCGGGACACGGCTCGTAAAATAAAAGAACTTGAGAGGTGTCAAGGGATACCCGGATGGAACGAAGTTCAATTTCCGTCTAGCCCCCTTTCGCAACGCGCGATAAGGAACTTTCGTTCCAAAATTAAGAGAAACATGCAAAAACCAACATCACGCGGTGTTCCCAGGCGGTCACCCATCCAAGTACCGACCGCGCCCGACGTTGCTTAACTTCGGTGATCGGACGAGAACGTGGTATGGCTTACAACTATAGCAAAAAGTGTCGTTACAACTTTTGGTCGTAATTTTTTCCGTCTAGCCCCCTTTCGTAACGCGCGATAAGGAATTTTCGTTCCAAAACTTTCGTTCCAAAAATAACGGGTTGCACTCCGGCACGGCAGTGCCGGCAGAAGTGAAAACTTGAACATAAACGTTGTAAACAGCAGGAGCAGGCATACATTTTCGCTGCGCGGTAGAAAGAGAGGGGGATCCTTTCCTTAGTCTTACGAATATTTGGTCTTACGAATTTTTGATCAGGTCAGGTGTCCTGACGCGAGTTTAACATTTTTTACCCAACCCTAAAAAGTGCACAACGCCGCTAAAGAAGTTTTCACCTCAATAAATGTCAGATGTAGGTACCTACCTACTTATTGCAATACTCAACCCTGCATTTTTTCTGATCCAAGAACAAAACATCAAAAGCAAAATATCCGACAATTTATTGCAACTATTTTAAATCCTGAAAATAGTCCTTATGATGCTTCATTTAGATTCATTTTCAAACGCTCGCATTCAAGTATGTCGCTTAATCCGCTTGACCCGTTGTCCAAAGGAATTTTCCACATTACCGGAATACTTTTAGCAAAAAAAGGGAGGAAAGGGGCCTTTAAAATCAGGTCGCTCTTTAGGGCTAACTTTTTACTGCATACGGGATCGTTACCCTTAATGAGCTCTCGAACTGTTCTAAATTAGGGAGGAGAGCTGGGTAGTTTAGCCGGATAATTTTAGACGGAGGATCATGTTTTGTCACTAATTAAAATCTGGTCCAAGTCGATTCACATTTTTACCCTCAATGGTAAAAATGGTACCTATATGGTAAAAGTATGACGCGACTAGCTTCCACATTTATTATACGTACTGCTAAGGAATTGAATTCTTTGCTTTGACGACCCAGTTGGCGCAGTACAGGTCTCCGTCCTCTGCGCCGTGGGTCCTGAGTTCGATTCCCTGCAGGAGCACAAATTTCTTCTCAAGGGATATTTGTGCTTCTGGTTCTGGTTGTATTTGTGTGTGTGATATGTAAATGTTTCCGGCACCCACGATACAAGTATTTGAACTTAGTTAGGGGCTGTGAGTGCCACATCGTCACTTTCCATCAAGTGAGATAGTGGTCAAATGCTTGCCAATGGAGAATGAAAAAAAAGTTTTTACACGACAACTTTCCTTCCCAAGATATATTTGTACTTGTGGTTCTGGGTGTGATTGTGTGTGATGTAAATATTTCCGACACCTACGTTATAAGTATTTGCGTTTAGTATGGGCTGTGAGTGTGAACGTGTTTGTTTGTTAATTTTAATGAAAAATATGGATGGTTGCTATTCCATAGGGGAGGCTGTTGGTAAAGGGGAAGATTTTGTTGAAAAAAGGCAAAAAGGTACTCCTAAAAATTGGTAAATAGTTCTTATTCTAATGTGTGGTAAGCCTGCACTGACGTTCTGCTTGGTTGTGCATTTTCCCCTGGCGGGAACCAAGCTACCCAAGCTATCCCAGCTCCTTTATATAGCGTAGGATGGCTCTGGGTCGCCGACTAAGCTGTTCCAAGTACTGTTATACAAGAAGCATGCAAAAGTGGTGTCGAATGTGAAGAGAATGTCAGTAGAAGCTGATGCATGAGTTTTTGATGTGAATGGTTGAGGGAAGTCTGGCCTTTTACCTCTCCATCGGCTTGCACGGCCCCACACGTCTGGGGGGTGGCATTGGTGAGCAAGGTCACCTCTCCATGGGCGGAGGAGTTTGCATCCGGGCCTGTCGCCAGGGCAAGATAGTGACTGCTAGCGCGACCCTATCTTGCCCCACCTCGGCGAGGGACTACTCACGGGGGGGTTTTTAGTGGGTTCAAGCCCCACATACCCCTTACCTTCTGGTGATTATTTTTGGGGTGGAAAATCCCGTTCTCCATCACATTCTAAAAGAGTTTTTCTTCTAATTTCTTCTGTAGCCTTGCATTGGAGAATTACTCTACAGTCTCATCTTCCTCCATGCAGCCTCTGCACAGAGGGCTGTCCGTACTACCAGTTTGCAGGGGTATAGAGTTCGATTCCTGGCGGGAACACAAGTTTTCTCCCCAATGAAATTTGTGTTTTTGGTTCTGGGGGTGAAAGTGTGTGTGATGTGCATGTTGCCGGCACCCACGACACAATTTATCTTACTTAGTGTGGGGCTGTGACTGAAAGCGTTAATGTTTATGATAAGACCTATAAATATAGGCGCAAGTCTTGTATAAGCAATTTTCAAAGAGTATTTGTTATTTAAGGGCGGAAGTAACGTTTTTCACCGACTTCACAAAAAAGGAGGAGGTACTCAAGTCGACTGTTTTTTATGTTTGTTACCTCATAACTTTTTTCCACGTGAACTGATTTTTTTAGTTTGTAAGATGTTGCTTTCCAATTTTATTGGTCCCATTTAAATTTGATTAAGATCAGTAGTTCTTGAAATATCGTCAATAATGCGTATTCTGTGGACTACATTGACGATGTTCTCGTTTTTAACGGACTTCAAAAGTTACCTCATAACTTCTTTCGTTGTGAGCCGATTTTGATGACTATTTTTTAATTTGAAAGCTGTTTTTTGTATCGGTAGTCGCACGGACACATTGTTATGTATGCGAGCCATCAAAAACTGCCGGAGAAACTCATCGACATTCTGTCACATCCCTATTCAGCGCTACATAAAGGAAAGTGCTTTTGGATATAACACGATGAGCTTCTTTACATAAGCTCATCGTGTTATATCTTTACATAAGCTCATCGTGTTATATCTTTACATAAGCTCATCGTGTTATATCCAAAAGCATACGGTTAGAGTTTCCTCTTCTTTATGTACCTCGTGTTATACTATAAAGGGGTCTTCCATTGGTTCGAACACATCCTGAAAGCATCGTGCGGGTAGTAGGTACCTATTTATTATGTATAAACATAAACACAACATACTCACACATTCACAGCCTTCACACTCACAGCCCCACACTTAGTTCAACGACTTGTCCTGGGTGCCGGAAAAAAATCACATCACACAACCAAACACAACCAGAACCAGAAACACAATTTTTCCCTGGGGAGAAAACTTGTGTTCCCGCCAGGAATCGAACCCGACACCCCTGCTTAGAAGGCGAAAGCTCACCCAATTAAGCCAACAGGTAATTCAAAGTATGTAGCAATGTTATACCTATCGCAGAAAATTTGAGTTTCTTTGCCGAAATAAACATAAATATAAACATAGAACGAGTCTCTCGTGACCAAGGCCGGTGCAACCCTGCCGAAACGTCGAGGTTATTCAAAATAATGTTATTATGTTATTTTAAATAAAAATCTCGAAAAGACCTGGTTGTCTCATAAATACATAAACATTCTTTTTTCAAACTCATTTACCTTTGAAACGAAAATTGTGTTCTTTCCGGGAATCAAACTCAAGACCGAAGGCGCAGAGGGCAGAGACAACTGCGTCGTCAGAATCAATTCATATAGCTATGTCGACAGTTGAACTAAGAAAATTAGCCCGGCCGTAAGAAGTGGGTTGCCAGAAGCCGGACAACTGAAATATTGTGTCAGTTTACTTAGAGTTATTATTCTGAGTCGTTGGGCCGGAAGATCTTGTTAAGGAGGTATGGCGGTCCAAATTGTGACACAATTCTACGGTAGGGTTTCACGTTATAGCAATTATAACATTTGATTGCAAAGCCGCCATTTTGGGCTTTGAGTAACTTTTTGCCACCAAGTTTTCTCAGTTATTTCTTATACAAAAAGTCAATACTTTTAGTCAATATTTAAACTGCCCGTTGGCTAAGTTAGGTGAGCGTTCGCCTTCTAAGCAGGGGTATTGGGTTCGATTCCGGCGAGAGCACAAGTTTTCTCCTCTACATTTAAATAGAAAGGAAAAAAATATTAAATCTCAACCAACATCAATTTGTATTTTAGTAACAACATATGCCATTACAATTCATAATATGAAATATATAACATTTTATATGAAAACACTGAGAAAGTTATTTTATATACGCCTATTTACTAGACGAATGAATTCTTCAGCAAATTTTTTTTTGGTTTGTTTTCTCTGAAATTTAATACAACTATATAAGTTACACGTTAAAAACTTTTTTAAAGACAAGCTTTTAGAAGTCCGCCATATTGGATTTAGAGTGACGTCACTTTATTTTTCAAGTTACTCTCAGCAAGCCCTTTCATTTGGTACCCATAGGAGTGCATTAAAAATTACTTGTCCGCCATTTCGGGTGTTCCACCATGTTGAATATAGAACAGCTAACCATGCATTGGAGTTTTGCCGCGAAAGTGAAAAAATGGCGTTGTTGATTGTGTATAATTTTCCAAAACCTGTGATTCGTCGAGTGTTTATGTGTAATAATAGTGGATTATTCACCATTAGGAAACGTGCGTAAGTGTAGGCAAACCATACAAAATTGAAAAACGTGATTTTCGCCTTCGCTCCAAAACTCCATTAGGAGTTCTAGTAAAGTTTCTACCACTTTACTAAGGCATGACGTGACTATGACTAAACCTTGATTCTATTACTTGACTTTGACTGTGACTTGTAACGTTTAATATGAAATTCACTTTAAATAACTAGTTGACGCTGGCTAAATGCACAACATTAAAAAAAAAACAAGTATTGTCATCCAAACTAAACGTGGATATAAAATGTCAGTTCAAGATTTCACATGTTTTTTTTTTTTTTTTATTATTATTTCATGACCATGGATGCATAGTCCTTCAGTCGAAATATTAAACAAATATTATCAATTTCTATTTTTTATAATAAAAGTCTTAGTCACAAGTCACAGTCAAAGTTAAGTAGTTAGTCATAGTCAAGTCATGCCCTAGTAAAGTGGTAGAAGCTTTACTAGAACTTCTATTTGAGTTTTGGAGCGGAGACGAAAATCACGTTTTTCAACTTTGTATGATTTGCCTACACTTATGCACGTTCACTAAGTATCAACGGGTAATAATCCACCATTATTACACATTAACACTCGAAGAATCACAGGTTTTGGAAAATTATACAAAATCAACAACGCCATTTTTTCACGTTCGCGGCAAAACTCCCTGAGATTTCACATGAACAAATATACATTGCCAGTTAAATAAAAGCTTGTAAAAAATCAAAGATGCCACGCGTGACGTAACCGCCACGATGTAATTTACGCAATATACACCTTTATGAGTCAAAATGTAAGGGGGATAATTGGCTGTGGTTAGAAAAGTTGCTCGCATTGTCGTATACCTACCCGCCCTTTAAATCGTTATGGTCAAATGAAAAATGATTTAAGAAACCTAAAGACAATTTTCAAACACGAGGATCTATTCAATGAAATACTTCCCTTATCTTACTTAGTTTCTCGACGTTGATTTTTTTTATTTTCAACCGACTTCCAAAAGGGAGGAGGTTCTCAATTCAATAAAATGTTTTTTTATATGTATGTTACGCGATCATTCCACCAATTTTTATGAATCGATATTGATGTTTTTTTTTTGGTACATTTCAGTGGCGGTCCCATGTAAATTTTATCTAAATTCATCCAGCGCTTTTTGAGAAAATCAACAATAAATAAAACGATGAAGTTGGATTTTTTAAACTTTGCTTGCGTTTAAATTATTCACAATTACGCTCGCAAAAAGACAAATCGATTGACTTTATAGTTCGTGTGTAGTTCGCGTTATGACAAGCAACATTTCCTACTCCCAGGACTCTACTACTCACTCCTAGGACCTAGGGTGACACCCGCTTTGTATGCGGCATTAAGTCGTTTTTTCCATGTCAGTGTATGTTCGGTACGGTAGCGAGGTTGCAGTGTAAATTAAAGATGTTAATTGTTTATAATAACTATCACTGTTTATTGTTCATGTAAAATGTTCTTAAAGTATGTTCTTATGTTAAATGTAAATGAATTGTTAATGTTAGGCTGAATCCACCCGTGTACCGCGGTAGCCAAAAGTGCACTGAATCCAAAATAGTAGATATTAAATTAGTTAAGTAATGCGGCACGCGTCACGGATCAAAGTGCTGTGTAAAGTGTACGGGTTATACCCCGAACAGTGTATCTAGCTTAAAAATAATTAAACGCAAGCAAAGCTTTAAAAAACCGACTTCTCCGCTTTATATATATAAAAGCTAAACACGCATTAATGACGACAACTCAAAAACTAGTGATCAGATCTTGATCGAAATTAAATGGAACCAATGGGAAAGGGGTATAATTTAGACGGCCACCAAAAATTCTAAACGGTTACCAAAATGTTTCCTAAAATAAAATTTCCTGTGACAGAACCAAATCCGATAACAGTAGGTTAAGGTTATTTTTTTTTTTTAATAAATTCTAAAATATTTATAATACGAAAAATGGATTTATTTCATAATATTTTAGGAAACGTAATTTGGTGACCATTTATCCATTTTGGTAACCGTTTAGAACTTTTTTGGTAGTAAGATAGTTACTTTTTTGGGCAGTGTTTAAACACAAGCCATGGGAAAGCACCAGCTTACAAACAAAATCTTCAAAATCGGTCACATTAATAAAAATACAGTCGAATTGTGTACTTTCTTTTTGTGAAGTCGGTAGAAAAGAAGCTCCACCTCGCATCACACACTAACCACACCGTTAAAATTAACGCCAAAGTGTTAACGCCAACCAACACCAATATTATCTCGCATGTGGTTTATTTGGCAAGTAACACATGCCGTTTAATTAATGTACTGTCAATAGCAGAGAATTATCTTGATTAAGGTGTAGAAGAAAACAGAGACGAAGGTACAGGCAAGGTCAGAGAGAGATGATGAAACATAGCATGTTTGGAACAAGTAGCCTAGGTAACAAAGTCAAACAAAGACAAGGATACATAGAGGCAAACTGCACAAGCGACTGCATAATATAGATATACATACATAATGACGTTAATATAATTATGTATTAGTGTTAAAGTAGGTATGATTTAAAAAAAAATATGACAAAAATGCGCCGCCGAGTTTCTTGCCAAGTTCTTCTCGAGATGGCTGTAATTTTGTGAATCTAGTAGTTTAGTCATTAACTTGCATGAGTGCCTCTTTGGGGCCCATTTGAATAAACGATTTTTGATTTTGAAAACAACAAACAAACACATTCACACTCACAGCCCCACACACAAGTTCAGAGACTTGTATTGTGGGTGCCGGAAACATTAACATAACACTCACAAAATAAGTTTCATTTGGGAGAGATAATAGTGCTCCTTGCTAAAAAAAACGTTTATTAAGAGCAAGTTATCTAAAAATTTAAGAGTCCCAACTTGAAGAGTCCCAGATTATACCATTCGAAGAACAAATATGCGGGCAGTAAGTTTCCACTCCTTCGCTGTACGGATGATGAACGTATCAGCAAATGGCGAACAAAATAATTAAAAATTAAGATGTTTATTTTTGAAGTGAAAACTTCTTTAGCGGTATTGTGCACTTTTTTGAGATGGGTAAAAATGTTAAACTCGCGTCAGGACACGTGCACTGATCGAAAATTTGTAAGACGGAAAATTCGTAAGACGAAGGAGAGGAAGTACCCTCTCTCTTTCTACCGCGCGGCGAAAAATGTTCAAGTTTTCACTTCTGCCGGCACTCCCGGAGTGCAACCCGTTGTTTTATTTATTAAAAATGCACTCACCCTAAACCTAGTGTCCGTCCCTTTTTTAACTATAATCATTTTTAACAATACATAAAATAAGAAAGAACAATATTACATCAATCCCCGCCTCAAGCGATAATTTTTCCTTATCACTAAAGAAAAATCACTTTAAAACTACATTATAAACGAGCCAGCCGTGCCCTGCGGCTTCGCCCGCTATTATTAAGTTAAAAAGTAGCCTATGTGTTAATCTATACACATTCCAAATTTCATTCAAATCCGTTCAGCCGTTAAAGCGTGAAGAGGGAACAAACATACTTAAACACTTACACACTTTCACACAAACTTTCGGATTTAGAATACTATAAGATATTCTAAGCTAACATTAAGGTATATTTAACATGCTGTAACTTATTTGACTGTACAAAGTTTCTGTGTAAAGTCAAGCTACTGTTAAACATCGTCTGACCTTAAGTTAAACAGAAGTGGTTAATTTAGCTTGTGAGTAATGTTTGCTGGTGTATCATCGACATATAACTGGGGTAAAGATTAACGAGGTGGTATCGGCAGAATATGAATTATAACAGATGGTGTGGAACGACCTGGGTATCAGAATTACAGAGTCTCGGTCACCGATAGGTCACAAGTCTATCGGAATTCTACCGTTTAGACTTTGGAGAGTGTGCGCAGGAATTACACGAGCTAATTGAGTCACCCACGTCCGTAGGAGGATACCCCTTAAGTCTGACTCCCTACACGTGGTCCCCGGGTGGTGCTAATCAGGTGACATTTGAGAAGTGGTAGAGCATTTTGTGAGTTGCTCGCCTGGCTTGCTACCAAAGTAGCTTACCACCATCAAGTTGAAAGTCTGTCGCCAAGCCAAATACGGTGTTCCGGCAGTTATCCTTGAAAGCCTGCGTATTCCAGGTCTAGTATGTTTACCAGCTTCGATGACATCGTCACTTACCATCAGGTGAGATAGTGGTCAAACACTAACTAGCCAGTCACATATAAAGTCCCATATAAATTTCATCGAAATCGATCAAGCCAAAACCAGAATATCAGCGGTGAAGACGGTTTTTGTAATGAAATTAATTAAGTAAAATTGTAAGCTTGGCTTACGTTTAAATTATCTCATACGACCTTGAATACAAAATTATACTCAGCTCAATGTTACTAAGCGTAGTGTTACCATATGTGACGTAACAAATAACATCGTGAGTCGTAACATAGAGATATATTACCGTAGCCCTATTTGAACGACCTAATAAACCGGGTTTTGATAAAAGCGGCCTATGTGTTAATCCAGGCTATCAGTTTCCATACAAACATACAAATACGTACTCACAAACTTTTACCTTTATAATATTAGTGTGATGATAGTATGAAGTGTGATATACAAAATAATTATGCAATAAATTTGAGTAGGGTATAGTTGTTCACAAAATAACTTATACCGTACTTTTCTATATAAGTATACACAATAATATACAGTATACATACGTAATCTAGACATAATCCCAAAATAATTGCAGTCATTAAAGCAATCTGGGGTCTAATAGCAGGGGCTGAGGCCTTTCCCTTAACTAATGATTCGTAGGTACCCGATAGGTATCTAAGGATGACGTGCCACGGATAAGCCGGATGTTTAAGCAGCATATGCCGGATATCCGGAATATTCTAGGATTTATCTTGAGTTCCAATCTACACATTATTAGAACTAAAATGTCTTCTAAATGCGTGATTTTGTAACCGTTTACAGGACATTAATAACAAAACTTACTTCAAATTGGAAATTACTGAAGGTGGCCCAGACTCAAAGATAATATAACCAGTTGATGAGGCATGAGGCCATTTTTGAATCAAAACACAACTCATCACGTCGGGGTCGGGGGACACGTAATAATTACGCTTGTGATTGGCCGACGCAGCCACCGCGGCCGACGCGAGCCGAAGCTGGCCGATCCCAGCCGAAGCGCGAGTTCTAGCTATACGTAGAGATATAGATTAGTATTGTGGTACATACTACTTACAATACGACCGATAGCAAATAATACAATGTATCGATCACATCGGCAACAAATATTTGTCTGTTGTAAATATAAAGAAATAATTTACGAATAGCTTACGAATCACGTGTGCAAAGACCTCTTGAGAGCCGCGCAGTAATAACACTATGTGCTGATTCTCGTCAATAGCATACCTATCCTATTTTATATAACAGTGTCAAATTTACCCACCAGGGGTAACGTTATAACAATCACGCGAAGAAAACCCGTGATTCGGTGGTATTTATTGTTTAAAAAAAACAATGTTTTCTATACTTACCTTTATAATATTATGTAGGTAATGTTAATTTGTAAAAAAAAACTTACGACCATGTTCGTACTGAACCCTCGGTGCCCGAGTCAGACTCGTACCTACCCAGTATATTACAATATTTTTCCATTCCAAGATTGAATACTTCATTACTATATGTTAGAATAGATCACAATAAACATAAAATGATTATTTCGACTTTATTCCACAGTATTATTACATACTGCGAAGCTATGTCTACTACGGACTTATCTTCGCGGTAACAATATTTATAATATACACAGACTGTCGTATACGACAAGTTTTCGATTATGCATGGACAGCTCTATGAAGGAAAAAACGGGAAGGCGCAATGTAAAACTAAATCAAGCAAAGCGAGACGGCGAGAAAGAAATATTCACGTTATGGTTTTGGTTTCTATTATAGTTTTTGACTAATTACTACAAAGGTAAGCTAACCTGTGAAATGAAATACCATCCTTTCTAAAACTAGATATATTGGAGGTCTTCCTGCAAATTACTGCTCAACTAGGCATGTTTCTAATAATATTTGCAGATTTGTTGACTCGTTCTATGGCAAATCACAAACTCGGACTGGCAGTTAGCTCCGCGCTCGCGCAATGAATATCTTTAAAGTGGTATATATTAGGCATCAGAGGGGGTATGGTACAAGCAGTCAATTTAGTCTTTGCCCAGACTGGATCCGAGATGTCCAGGTCGAACAAAACAAAGGTGAACAATCGATGACATCAGAAAGATAGCGGCAAACATAAAAAAGATAGACAAACGCGAATGGACCAAAGGGTTGATGATTTATCTTACTTCTATTTGTTTGTATCGTTTCACTCATCGATTTTGTGTAAATTTTTAGATAGATCCTTTATCAGATTATTTTGTCTTAAATTGTTTTATTTAAGAATATGTATTTGATTTTTTTAAAAGCACACGTTTTATAATAAATCTTTTATTTTAAAATCTTTGAATTTTACTTTGTATGAATAACTTTTACCATCAGTCATAATTTGTTACGTTTTTTAATATGGTACGACGGCTTTTTGTTTTAACACATGTAAGAGTTTAGTTACAAATACATATAATATATGAATGTATCTACATATATCTAAGTAAAATAACAATGAAATGCAACCAGTGCGATTGTTTGTAATTTGGTATATTACATATATGATGATGGCGTCGTTGTTCAAAGATCTCAACAAATTTTAATAAAAGTTTATATAGGTACATTTTTGCTTCCGGCAAAAACATAAACGTGTTCAGACTCTGCTGAAACTTGTGAAACATAATAACTCTTTCATTGAAAATGTTTCGGCAGATATTAGTTTCTCGTGACGAGCTCACAATTCATTAGTCCAGGATTGGATGTAGTAAGCCTTACAGGAGAGTTCCATAGTATTCTCGGTCTACATCTGATCCCCAAAGTGAACAAACATTTCTACAGAGAAAAATCCAACTTACCTGCGGAAGATGCCTCGTCCTCCGCGGCATTTGCTTTTCCTTCCCGCTGCCAACATTCCCTGATAAGCACTTTCCGTTCGGTTCACTCGATATCGCCATCTCGCTCTGTATCTCATCCGTCCCGTTCACTCGTACCAACGGCTTCGCTATCGGAATATTATGCTTCTCGAAATACCCATTCTGTATCATCTGATCTAATGACACTTCTAGTTCTCTAACTGGAACAACTTTTCGACCGCAAATTGGATCATCGACGATCATTTTCCGGCTTCCAGACACTTCGGAGAATTTAACGTTCTTTTTCGTTTCTTCGGATTTCTTCGGGCGCGTTCGGTTCCGCTCGGGCACATCCATCGTCCAATAGCGAGCGTTCTTTTCTGAGATACGTAACGGTTTACAAACTGCCACGTTCTTCGGATTGGCCGCTTTTGAATTCTGCTCTGTGATTGGTTTGGTCTGGGAAACTTTGGGACGTGTATCGTTCCTCCTATATCCATAATCACTTCTCACGCTTTCTCTCTCTCTTTGATTTTCACTCTCATTTCGTCTCTCTCGTTCTTGTTCGATTCTAAAATCGTAGTAATCTTTCTTATACCGTCGCCTGTCTCCTTCATAGTTGTAATAGTTTCTTGGTAGCGAGTTGTATTTGATGTCATAAGATGTTGGCAGGTTCAGGAACTCTGGTCTTATAGGTCTAAAGAGAGATAGACGGCCTTGAGCTTCATCAAAGTCGGAGTATATATCTTCGTAAACGTATCCGTTTTTGCGTCGAGGCCGATCGTATCGTTCTGTTCGGTCGTGCCGGTCGGATCTATCCGGTCGCCGTTCCTGTCTATAGCGGTTAGTTTCGTGATAGGGTTCGTATCTTCTTCTGTATTCGTACTCATCCGACCTCCTTTCGTATAGTAACCGTTCTCTGGATCCCGCCATTGTTCTCTTACACTTCTCCCTGTAACAAAATACAGAATTAGTTATTGGGATAAATTGGAATAACCTAACCACGGCGAAACAAAAAGGAGAGTTAAGATTTAAACATTGTATGTATGTTTGTACCCTCGCAGTGCTCAAACTAATAAACCAGATGTAACGCATAAGATATCGTTGAATTTTTCTCAATTCAACAAATGTTAAAGGCTAGGTATTTTAATAAAAGAGAAAAAAAACAAATTGGCATGTGTAGTACTCCTACAACGGACGCCTTTGGTTTTTGCTATGAACAAAAATACTGTCAAGAAAATAGTCAAACACCATTGAATCGGCATGGGTTCGGCCACCAGGGCCTCCCGGGGATCCTGGTGAGCTCATCTGTTCATCAGAATCCCCAGGATCCTCGGCATGAGTATCAAATTATAGATCTCACAATACCATCTCAAAAATTTACACCGCGATTCTATCGTAGTACTATTACGAGTCGCGGGATTTGAATCCAATACCCATTCATATCCGTTATAAACATAAACGCTTTTACACTCATAGCCCCACACTTAGTTCGATGACTTGTGTCGTGGGTGCCGGAAACATTCACATCACACCCACACACAATCACAAACACAAATTTTCCTTGAGGAGAAAACATGTGTTAGAAAGCTCCCAAACAATCCAACTTGCAATTCTCAAATTTCGACAAATTATTAAAATTCCATTCATATAGGATCTTACTCCCGATGACATGAATTCATCAAACAAGCAATTATTCCCAAACACTGTTCCACAATCCACATATCAACCCACAGATCTAATCAAACCGTATCTCACAACAAAACCATGCATACATTTGCATGAGCGTTTCAATTAGATGCAGAGCCTAGGGAACACGTATGTATGTATATCGTATAATGTGTATGTCGCCGTATAATACGATTTCATATGAAAATGTAATTTATACGGTGGCGCTGCCGTGCCTGCTTGCTGTGGGTATTGTGAAATGGAATTAGTTCCAAGTGATTGGATCAATTATTAAATTTTTGTAACATATACTTTACATGATACCGTTTTTTTTTATGCAATACAATAAAATACAACAAGCTTACATAAACACTTAAAGTGATATAATAATATAACTATGAATAAATGAAAAAATAGTGCTATCCACTTTCATCTACTTCTTTTCATAAGTTTAAATAAGCAATTAGGCTTTTAAACACATTCGAAATATTTAGACTGTAAAGTTTTTAGGATATAATTTACACTGAATCTGTACTTATATAATTATGTTATAAATAACTTTTAAATAAAATACAAAACTCTTTATGGTGTAACCAGTTCACAAAGTGTACAACTAAACATTTTTTTAGAATAGACAGATTGTTAAGGTTTCCAATTCCGGTTCTAAATTGTATAGTTCCCTTTGTAGAATAAAATGTGGTCCTTCAAACCCGCTACGCTCGTAGAAGGCTGAAAGACAAACAGTAACTGCTTTGCAAACGTAGCAACAAAACGGTGAGTTCTCGTTAAAAATTTGGACCCGTAACCCGCTACACACGTAGCAGGCAGAAAGAAAAATTGCTACGCCAACGTGGCAACAAAATTGTGAGTCCCCGTTAAAACTAATAGCTAAAACTAAGCGAAAGAAAAATCGCTACGCACGTATCGGGTTAGAGGAACCTAATGAAGTTCCTCTTACCCGCTACGTGCGTAGCAGGCTGAAGGACAAACCGCTACGCCAACGTAACAACGAAATGGTGACTCCCCGTAACGGTTTCAAAGCCCCCAACGGAATGAATATCGTTATCGTTATTCGTTATACATCGTTTGGCTCCAGATGAAATTTATCGATGGATGGTATGGTACCGCAGTGCGCCAGACGTGCACTAGGGATGGGACGATCTATCGTGATAGTTATTGTTGTTTATTGAATATCTGCTTTGCAAAATCGCTCCTGTGACCTCATTTATCTTTAACCTGGTGACAATAGTTACTGCAGTCGAATTAAGGGACAATAATAAGAAATTGGAAAATCGATATTTATTTATTAATGAGCATTTAAAATAGATAATAATATGACTATAATCTAATTAATATAAGATAAAGCGTTTACTAGAGTTTAGATTGGAAATTATTATTAAAAATAGGTTGCTATATAATAATTATACCAAATAAAATTTAACGTGAGGTGCATAAACGGGATTGCATAATTCAGTAATTGTTAGAAATATTTATTACATCACAGTTTGTCGTGAGTATGTGAGAACATACACACAAGCCTAAACGTACAAATTGTAGAGTCTCATCTCTATTATATTGTTTACAAATAATATTTTCAACTTTTAAAATGTTATTTTGTTGTTAGATCGTATCACATATCATATATTCAGATGTAGGTAACTTAGTTCTTCGCTGTACACAGTTTTAGTTTAGTTTTAAAAAAATAGGCAAATAACATTCTTCTTTTATTATTGTACAATCTTTTGTTAAAAAAAAAAATCCAAATGTTATAACAAACATAACGCTTTCACACGCACCACTATTAGTTGAGTAGCGGGTGCCGGAAATATTCACACACACAATCACAACCAGAACCAGAAACACAAATTTTCCTTGGGGAGAAAACTTGCGTTCCCTCCGGATATTGAACCCGATACCTCTGTTTGGCTAACGCACACCCAACTAAGCCAACGGGTACAATTTTTTTTTTCTGAGACTAAGCGTTTGACCACAATCTCACCTGATGGAAAGCGACGATGCGGTCGAAGATGAAGCACGCTTGCTCAGTTAATACCTATTCAATCTCTTCTTGAACAACCCCACATTATACTTTTCGGGAAACACAGTAGACGGCGGGGCGTTCCATTCCTTGGCAGTTCTCATAATGAAAGTGGAAGTGAAACGCTTCGAGCGAATGGTCGGTATCTTTACCATAGAAGGTGCCGCATTATCGTTTATCTAGATTTTCGGTAGTTACATATTCCTATCCATCCAAAGGTTGTCTGGAAGAGATCGCTTTCAGCGATAAGACGGCCTATTGTTACACTTTTCTAAAACTGTACTGTAAAAATTTTTCTATTTGTGTTATTTATTTATTAAGGTGTTCAATAAGGGTATATCTATCTGTCTATCTATCTATATTAAATAACTCACGATAATGATACAGTTCTGACTCACATTGTCGCATCACTATTGAGGCTTACAAGTATAAGGCACAAGTCTCACGGTTACGGCCTCCAAGGGAATGTAATAATGTAACCTATTCCATCCTATTTTATAAGTAAATTTACATAAAAGCAATTTATTTTCGTCTATTTGAAGAACCAATCAAATTTAGTTAAAGGTCAAGAATCTTTGGTTGACTTAAGGGTCAGCTGTGTTTACAATACTCTTTTGTAAACGCCGAGAAAAAATTTTTTTTTTTTTTATGCTCGTTAAACAAGCGTTGGCCTCTATCTAACGAAAATGAAGCACGCTTGCCAAGATTTTTTTTTTTTTATTTGTGACAAGCTGGTGTTTGACCTCTATCTCACATGATGGTAAGGGACGATGCGATCGAAGCTGGTAAACACACTAGACCTGGAATACGCAGAACAATAGGTATTTACTCCTATTAATGGTATATTCTAGGTTCGACTTGAATGTTACTTATCGGATCGAATTGTGAATCTAAACCACTCTTAAATCCACCTAAACACTGTCCATCTACTGTCTATCCACATCCCTCTCAATTCAATCCCACAGATACACACACACATACACATAACATATACTATACACACATAACTACTTTTACAAAGTTAGACACAACATAATGAACAAAAATTACCAGAAAATAGAAACCTATAAATGTATATTATCAACTCAAAAATGGCACAAATGGGAGAAACTGGTGCGTCCGTCCGTCCATCCATCAGCCCATCCGTCCGTCCGTATGTCTGTCAGAGGCATCTAGCGTCTAAGCGATATAAGCGAATGACTTCAAATTCTCATAGAATAAGTAAAACTACGGCCCAAAGCCAGAAATTAAATTTAAAATTATATAAATGAAAATATTAAGGGGGCTATATGTAAGTGGGGAGCAAAATATTTTTAAATTTTTTATCTACACTTGTGGGGTATCGTTGAAAAGGCTTGACAAGTAGAGTAAGAAATCGGTATAAAAAAAATCTATATTTAAAAATAACGATTTGGTAGGCATCTAAATCACTGTTTAGATTATTTAGTCCCGGGGTCTATCTAAAAAACGGCTTCATACTGAACGCTGAAATTTACGTATAATATTTGGTATGTCCGGTACTTGAAAAATACCTACAGAAATCAAACAAATATTGTATAGAAAAAAAGTTGTAAGCAATTAACCTCAAAAGTTTTTCTCTATGGGGCAAAATGTAGGCGCGAGATCTCAGTTCGGCGCGAACGACTCGTTTATGTTTATGTTATGTTTATGTTATGTTTATTATCTACCTTAAGACGTTTAGGAGGTGTTCTGTCATTATATAAAGACACTAGACTGAAGTATATACTATACTATACTGTAGTATATATATTAATTTGGTATTTAATTTATATGAACTGTTCGTTGGCTTAGTTGGGTGGGTGGTGGCGTCCGTCTTCTAAGCAGGGGTATCGGGTTCGATTCCCGGCTGAAACACAAGTTTTCTCCCCAAGGAAAATTTGTGTTTCAGGTTCTGGTTGTGATCGTGTGTGTGATGTGAATATTTCCGGCACGCACGACACAAGTCATCGAACTTAGTGTGCGGTTGTGAGTGTGAAAGCGTTTATGTTTAAAAAAATATATATATATTGACATGAAATTGCAATCAATGATAAAAAAAATCTTTATTCTATCCATAGAAATGAAAATGGCTGGAATACGCGTCAAATAACTTATTATGTGAAATAAGTATTTTCTCTGTTATCTGATACACAAAAAATCCAGGCTCCATTTCCAGCTATCACCAACCACCATTGCAAAAACGGAGTCCCATTGAAAGAGTACTTTGAAAACATTCAACGATACCATTCAACTTGGAACGGAAGTGGGCTAGTGCGGAAATTAAAAAAGTGTAATATTTTCGATTTACACTGAATGAAGTTACGACGTATGTAGTTCAAACACTGAATGTTGGAGCAACAATACAATACACTAGTTGTGTGCTCCGGGGCTTTGCTTCTGTTACTGATGATGATGAATCAAAATAGCTTAAACACAAGCAAAGCTTAAAAAAACCGACTTCAAATTCAAATTCAAAATCGTTTATTCAATGTTGAATGATATCGCGGAATGATTTCAAAGTACTCTACTGCCAGATTCGCAAAATTACAACCATCGAACAAACCAACGTCATCCATATATGTATGGTTGACATACCTCATTTTTGCTCGAAGCGTTTTGCTTCAACATTTGTTATTCGTACAGCGAAGGAGTGGAACTCACTGCCCGCATCCTTGTCCCCCGAAAAGTATAATCTGGGAGTCTAAAGTGAATAGGTATCTTATAGGTAAGCATGCTTCATCTTCGGCCGCATCGTCACTTTCCATCAGGTGAGATAGCGGCCAAAGGCTTAACTGTCATGAAAAAAACTCGAAAAAAACCTGGCAAGATTTCACCGCTTTATATCCGGAACCCTTGATCAGATCTTGTTCATTTTGATATGGGACCAACTTGATAGATTGATGAACCTTTCAAAAGAATGAGAACATGATCAATGTAGTCGAAGTCAATTAAAAACGCATTATTATTAAAAAAACTACTGGTTAGATCTTGATCAAATTTAAATTGGACGATATGAGAAGCACCAGCTTTTAATTTAAAAAAGAATCACCTACCAAAAACCAAATAAGATCTGAGGTTAACACACTCAAAAAAATATACCTACAGTCGAAATAAGAACCTCCTCCTTTTTTG
The DNA here is from genome assembly GCA_948107665.1 of Lomographa bimaculata. Taxonomy (NCBI): domain Eukaryota; kingdom Metazoa; phylum Arthropoda; class Insecta; order Lepidoptera; family Geometridae; genus Lomographa; species Lomographa bimaculata. The sequence continues at coordinate 2,393,615 of OX403608.1, read as the reverse complement.
AAGTCGGTTAATAACATAAGCCGTTATGGCTTCGTAGTCGCAAATCCGCCATCTATAATCAGGGGTCGCAGTATCTTAAATCCTTCGACTTCCCGCCGGGATCGAACCCGATGATCCCCTTCTCTATTTATTTATTTATAACAAAAACTGCACTTACAGTCGTGACCAAAGCGTGCAGCAATCCAGCAACAATTGGAGCTCGAATACAAAATATTAACTATTAACTTACTAAACAAATTATGTACCCATCTTCTAAATATATATAACTCAAAGGTGACTGACTGACTGACTGACATAGTGATCTATCAACGCATAGCCCAAACCGCTGAACGGATCGGGCTGAAATTTGGCATGCAGGTAGATGTTATGACGTAGGCATCCGCTAAGAAAGGATTTTGATTAATTCTACCCCCAAGGGGATAAAATAGGGGATGAAATTTTATTGTACTTCTTAACGCGAGCGAAGCCACGGGCAAAAGCTAGTTTATTATAAAATAGTTTAGGCTTACAAAAAACATTATATTATTATTATTTTTTTTGTTATAAATAAATAACTTGACACTAGCAAAATGCACAAGACAGCGAAGCCAAATAAAAAAAAAGCGACCAATGCCTTAATCCTTTCAATATACGAAATTGCTATAACCAAAACATAAATGTGCCCCATATAACAACTACAATAATATTCTCTTTTCAAAACCTTGAATGCCTAATGTCGCAAGCAAATTAATTTAAAATTGGCAAGCTCGCGGCCGCATTGCGACGTTGCCATCCGGGTGTCCGGGTGTTTTTGTTGAGCTATGTTGCAGTATTTTGGGGGCTAAGTTAAAAGCAAAGCAGACTCTACATTGTCACTATGAGTTATTCTGTGGCTGTATCTACATGAGTCACGAATATTACATGTACATATCACACTCATATTATATATCCGAAAGTTTGTGGGTAAATGTGTAGGTATGTTTGTTTTCTCTTCGCGCTGTAACTGCTGAACAGATTTGGATGAAATTTGGAATGTACATAGCTTGTACTTAAGATTAACACGTAGGCTACTTTTAAACTTAATTAACGCGGGCGAAGCCGCGGTGCATGGCTAGTAAGTACATATAATATTAAATGAACATAATATATGTGCATATAATATTCGTAACTCACACACACTAATATTATAAAGGCGAAAGTTTGTGAGTGTGTTTGTATGTTTGTTACTTCTTAACGATTAATCGGGCTCCATACCAAATTTCATCAATTTTGATGACATTTGGAATGGAGGTAGCAGACACCCTGGATCGGAAATGATCTGAAATGATCATCTGGACATGATCGGAAATGGTATGCATATAAGATGATAGATAGATAGATAACTCTTTATTGTACACCAGATTTATCGTACAATAGAGGAAAATACATTAAAACGAACTTAGGCTAGTACAATGGGCGGTCTTATCGCTTAAAGCGATCTCTTCCAGACAGCCTTTGGATGGAGAGGAGATAGCAAAATGTATTGGGACTCAGGTGTACAACATAGTTACGCAAACTTTATAATAATGGATTAAGATGATGATGTTCGTTTGTTTCCAACAGCGAGCGTCCAAACGAATTAACTAATTGTTACGTTTAAGGTATTAGTTGATTTAATAACCTGTAGAGAAGAACAGGCGGACATTCGAACATACGAAAGCATTTTAGCCCAAGCTGAAAGGGAGATGCTTCGCTCACGCTTCGCGCTTGCTCTGTATCATATAAAGGTTTGTAATGCTTTCCTTTACACTAATTTAAGAAACAGGACTTCAGTAACATTGTGATAATATATAATGTGTAACAAAAAGGTGTAGTAACAATCAAGCTACGCATCTAAGCTAAGCTACATCTACATGTATGGAGTCTAACAGGAACTTCTGAATTCGCGGCAGCGGCATTAATATTGATGACCTTTTTTTTTTTTTTATTTGTGACAGGCTATTGTTTGACCACTATCTCACCTGATGGTAAGTGACGATGTGATCGAAGCTGGTAAACACACTAGACCTGGAATACGCAGGCTCTCAAGGATAACTGCCGGAACACCGTATTTGGCTTGGCGGCAGACTTTCAACTTGATGGTGGTAAGCTACTTTGGTAGCAAGCCAGGCGAGCAACTCACAAAATGCTCTACCACCTCTCAAATGTCACCTGATTAGCACCACCCGGGGACCACGTGTAGGGAGTCAAGACTTAAGGGGTATCCTCTTACGGACGTGGGTGACTCAGCCCCCAAAACCATCAGCTACCGTTCTACATAGCCTTTGGACCTAGACGTCTGTAAGTGGTGGCCAAAGATAGTGGTGGCCATAACAAAGTTCAAGGTCATGCGCTACAGATATAACCGTAAGGTTGTCAAGATTTAAAAGTATAATTTTAAATTTTTTGTATGAAAAAAAATATCTGCCATTTCGACTTTTGTTCTCTGTCAGACGATTTCTGACACGATACACATATACACCACCAAGTATTACTACACCTTTTTGTTACAGGTTGTATATGGTTCAAATGAACGATTAATTGATTGATTACACAGTCGTGAGTTTAAAATTGTAGGATAAAAAACTAGCCAAGCAATAAATAGTGTATTGTAGCTATCCTTAAGAACCAGTCACATTCGAGACCTTGAGTGTAGAACAAGTAGGGTTCAAAGTCAGTTTTCTAAAACTAAACTCAATTATTGATATACAGAAAAGACCCAAGTTACAAATCATCGAGCTTATAGGTAGCTCAAGTGCTCAAGCCCACTACCAGTGGGTAGCGTTCCCATCATGCTGGCGGCATTGCTTCTCTGAATTGCAATGCTAATACGTTGAGCCTAATAAGTACCAGCATTTTGATCACGCGTCACTTCAACCAAGGGCTCTGATAAATTTTAAATTAAAATAGAATGAGCTCCCGGTCCCCACGGACCCAGTGTCTCAACACCAAACGGCTCAAATATTTAACCACTGCCGAGGTTTCCATATTTTCGCCGTTTGCGGTGCTTTGCCGAAGTTGCCGCAGCACAGCCCCATTCTGTGTTTCAGGAAGATGTGACGGAGATGAAGTGTCGAAACAAGTTGCATCCCACACTAAAGGCCGTCCCATTTTCCATGAAATTAGATTCATGCCGTTTGGGAATGGCTGGAACATTGGCGCCGGTAAAAGCCCGGCCCGGATAATGTAGTGTGATTATATACTTACATAATTAATATGTAATGTAGGAATTATAAAACGTTAGAGCCAAGTATGATTCTTTGCCAACGCTTTAATGAAACTGAATTATTTAACTGATAAATTGATCAAAGTAAAAGATAAATGTCAAAACTTAGAACTTTGCGCTCAAATGAAGTTGGTATCTCTTTGGCGAAATTCCAATAATTTCTGGCAAAGGATAGGTCTGTTAGATTTCAAACAGATTTTCTTTGATAGGCTTGTTAATGTCCTAAAAATTGTGAGAATAACGATCAATGTACTGTAAGCCACAATTCAAAATATTACACAGACGATAAACGCTTTCACACTCACAGCTCCACTCGAAGTTCGATGAGTTATGTTGTGGGTGCTGGTAACATTTACATCACACCCAGAACCAGACTCAGAGGGTGTGATGTAAATGTTACCAGCACCACCATGTCAATGTTACCAGTTATTATTGTACCTTCGGGCAGGTAAATAGCCCTCGTTTTAATTTAAAACGCAGCATAGGCAGGAAGCAAGTGCCTACAATGTTTGTACCCGTTACATAGTTGTACAGTTGAACGATACGAAACTCGATAAAAAACTAAGTTAAAATGTTGGCCAGTTTACTTGTGTACACATTCTGTGTTATCTATGTATAGATATCATATCTCTACGTAATAGTTTGTATAGTAAATATATACCTCTTTAACTAAAATGTAATTTCTTTAAACTCCACGGGATACATTGTTCAAATAAATTAATTTGTTACGGGAAGTGTGACGACAATGTTGCCACACTACCCACTTCACTGCGCTGCGTTTATGTGTTTGAATAATGTTGCCTGTTTCACTAACTTTAATAACAAATTGTTTGTAATTGTTTTCTTGTCACAGCTGTTCAGTGTTGTTATTTCGCGTGCGACGTCACCTGCCGTTCTCAACGGAAGACCAGCGCTTGTTTTTTAGACCAGCATTATGCTGAGTTGAGGACGGTTTGTGGTAAAAAAGTAAAAAAAAAAAAACACTATTTGTTCCTTTTGTCAATTGATTTTTTTTGCCACAAATAAATATATGTCTTTATGTCTTTTATATAATTGATGTTGTGTACGGCTTGAAACACGTCTAAAATTTCGACTTACTTTGTAGTCGACTAGTTTCGGACAAATTTGTTGTCCTTCATCAGGATGAGTCAGACGCGCGATACAACATAGCCGTACACAACATCAATTATGTGTAATACTCACGACAGTTTTAATTTTCATAGTAAATATATATGTTAAAACTTTTTAAAAACAAGGATTTAGAAGTCCGCCGTATTGGATTTAGAGTGACTTTTTTTTGGAGTTATTCTCAGCAAGCCCTTTCATTTGAATGCATTAAAAATGACTTGTCCGCCATTTTGGGTGCTCCGCCATGTTGGATTTAGAATGACATCACATGACGGATTTGGAATGTGCATAGTTTATACCTATAGGATTAACACATAGGCCTTTTTAATTTTAACTTGATCAACCGAAGCCGCGGGGCACGGCTAGTATATATATAAAAATGTAAAGAACTGTGTTAGTACCTAACTATAATTACACAGTAATAAACAGAACGGCAGTTTTAATTAGGTCACATGATGCGATGGCATTTTTTCTGGGCGTACCGAGTTTCCCAGTATTTTTCTAATGCCAAAGAAGGTTTTACAATTATTTTTTTCCTGAGAACAAACATGGAGCTCTACAAAGAGGTCTGCAAATGCAAAACTTCATTTTCATTTTAATAATTGCATCTGGCACACTGTGAATAATATTGTGGTGTCAGAAAAACATGAAGGTATTCTGTAAATTGTGATAGCTGGCAATCTTATATACTGTCATTGGTAAGTGGAGTTTTGCCGCGAAAGTGAAAAAATGACGTTGTTGATTTTGTATAATTTTCCAAAACCTGTGATTCTTCGAGTGATAATGTGTAATAATGGTGGATTATTAACCGTTAATACTTAGTAAATGTGCATAAGTGTAGGCAAGTCATACAAAGTTGAAAAACGTGATTTTCGCCTTCGCTCCAAAACTCCAATAGAAGTTCTAGTAAAGTTTCTACCACTTTACTAGGGCATGACTTGACTATGACTGACTACTTGACTCTGACTGTGACTTGTGACTAAGACTTTTATTATGAAGAATAGAAATTGTTAATATTTGTTTAATATTTCGACTGAAGGACTATGCATCCATGGTCATGAAATAATTAAAAAAAAAATCAGTGGTAAGTAGTGCACAATTCTGCAGGTGGTGTTTTAGAATAGACAGCTAAGCAGAATAAAAAAATAACCTGTCGTGTCCTCTTGACACGTGTCAGTTACACTATTTATAACTCAAGAACAGCTGAGCTAATTTTTAGGGTTCCGTACCCAAAGGGAAAAGACGGGACCCTATTACTGAGACTTCGCTGTCCGTCCGTCTGTCGCCAGGCTGATCTCAAGAACGGTGATAGCTAGACTGTTGAAATTTTCACAGATGATGTATTTCTATTGCCGTTATAACAACAAATACTAAATATAAAATAAAACAAATATTTAAGGGGGGCTCCCATACAACAAACTTGATTTTTTTACCGTTTCTTGCTCGATACTAATAACGGTGACAGGTAGACGCTTTAACTATTCACAAAATATTTAGTTTTATGTTATCTTTAAATATATTTAATTAAAATAAAATAATAATGATAATGGTACGAAACCCTTCGTGCGCGAGTTCCACTCGCACTTGGCCGGTTTTTTTATTATGATCTTTGATTTGTTGGTTCTGTCTCAGCTCCGAATAACAGAATAACTTTTTTTTATATACTAGATAGGCAAGCATTTGACCGCTATCTCACCTGATGGAAAGTGACGATGCGGCTAAAGATGGAACATGCTTGCCTAGAAGGTACCTACCTATTCACTCTAGACTTGAAGACACCCAGACTATACCGTTCAGGGAACAAAGACGCAGGCAATGAGTTCCACTCCTTCGCTGTACTGATGATGAACGTAGAAGCAAAACGCTTCGAGCGAACTGGAGGTATGTCAACCATAAATGGATGACGTTTGACAGTTTGTCTTGCTGTTTGAAGGTAAAAGGGCATAGAGGAATTATATCATGTAGTTCCTGAGCACACTCTCCAAAATGTAAGCGATATAATACCGATAGGCTTGCTACCTTACGTCGGTGACTAAGACCAACTATTACAAAAAAGAGCCCTCTAAATGTTCGGACAGGCAAATAAACTTACTACATTAAGTAATAGTATCTATTTTGCATCCTTACAGTACGGAACACTAAAAAAGTTGTCATATAAAATCAATTTCACACTTCAAGAAGGTTACTTCCGTGAAGGTTTTTAACACTTTTATCGTAGATGTCGTTGGAATTAACAACATAGTGCCAATGCATCTCAAGGGACGCCACTGCCCAAAAATTGTATGTGTTTATTATGTTAAATAAAGAAATAGAAAAACATACGATGGCTTTTGTTAATAGTTTGTAAGTGCAAATGTAGATGGCGCTAACAACCATGTTATGTTGTCAATGAGAGTAAGTAGTTTGGTTTTTTGGCGCGAAAGTGAAAAAATGTCATTGTTGATTTTTTATTATTTTCTAAAACTTGTGTATGATAATATGTAATAAAATAATGGTGGATTATTAACCGTTAATACTTAGTAAACGTGCATAAGTGTAGGCAAATCATACAAAATTGAAAAACGCGATTATCGCTTTTGCTCCAAACTACAATAATAGGAGTTCTAGTAAAGTTTCTACCTTAATTAAAGCATGACTTGAGTATGACTGGATCTTGCCTATTTTACTTGACTTTGACTTGTAAATAAGACTTTATTATGAAACTAGCCGTGCTCCGCGGCTTCGCCCGTTATTATCAAGTCAAAAATGAGGCTATGTGTTAATCCTAAGTATAAGCTATGTACATTCCAAATTTTATCAAAATCCGTTCAGCCGTTAAAGCGTGAATAAGAAACAAACATACTTACACACTTATACACAAACTTTGGGACTTATAATATTAGTAGGATTGCACAACTTAAAATATTTTATTACATGACATTGCAGAACCAAATTAAAATGTCCCACAGGGAATCAAACCCCCTGCAAAAAGGCATGCGTACACCACCAGGGAGCTCTCATTTCTCAATTTGACTGTGAATTTTGATGCAAAATAAAACGTACATTCATACAACTATAGATTCAATTGTAAATGCATTTTCCAATCGACTATTTTCCATCGACACGTGCTGGATTAAAGCAGTGCGATCCGGTATCATCCGGTATAATCCGGATAATGAAATGACCGGTTGTGAATCCGGTTATCGGATATTTATTAAAAGTTCCCTTTCGATTCGTTGCATGGCTTAGTAGTAGTAAATCACATTATCATACACCTCTATATGAGTACATATATAATAGTATATATATATATTATATATATATATCTAGTTAGGGTGCTCATTATCTTCTAACTGCTGAGCAACGAGTATCGATTTTCGGGTTCGATTCCCGGCAGAAACACAAATTTCTCCCTAATGTGTGTTTCTGGTTCTGGTTGTGATTGTGTGTGTGATGTGAATGTTTCCCGCACCCACGACACAAGTCATCGAAACAAACTTAGTTTGGGGCAGTAAGTGTGAAAGTGCGTTTAATGTAGATAGTTTAGGTGCCGGAATAACACATAGGCAACTTTTCAACTTAATTAAAGTGCACGGCTAGTCCTACTATAATATTATAAATCCGAAAGTTTGTTTGTAAGTGTGTAAGTATGTTTGTTCCCTCTTCACGCTTTAACGGCTTAACGGATTTGGATGAAATTTGGAATGTACATAGATTATACCTAGGATTAACACATAGGCTACTTTTTAACTTGATAATAGCGGGCGAAGCCGCGGTGCACGGCTAGTACAAAATAAACGCGGAAAACATAACCTTAAGGTAAAAACATTATATTGTTTTTAAACATTGTTATTAATTGTACTGATGTGGTTTATTTATTCAACTGTTATTCTGATAATTATCTAAATGTTCTATCTATTTCAACACATGTTTCAGCTGCGTTGGTGGTGTAATGGTCAGCATAGTTGCCTTCCAAGCAGTTGATCCGGGTTCGATTCCCGGCCAACGCACATTTTTAAATATATTTTCTAGTATAATTAGCTTACAGTCATCTGTAATTTACTTTACGATCTAGTACCTTATCATGGTACTAGTTGTTAACCGCGGCTTGGCCCGCGTAAATAAACGGGCCAACCGTTAGAGTTCAGTGACATACAGTACAGTAGGTACATATGTAAGTATAAAGATTTGCACATAAATCGTTAAATTGCAAGCTGAAAAAAAAAGTAGGTTATATAACATAGTCGTATTTGCTGTAGTATAAAGGTTTAATAAAATAAATAAATCAAGGGACAACCGGATGGAACGAAGTTCAATTTCCGTCTAGCCCTCTTTCGCAACGCGCGATAAGGAACATTCGTTCCAAAATTAAAAGAAACATGTAAAAAGCAACATCACGCGGTGTTCCCAGGCGGTCACCCATCCAAGTACTGACCGCGCCCGACGTTGCTTAACTTCGGTGATCGGACGAGAACGTGGTATGGCTTACAACTATAGAAAAAAGTGTCGTTACAATTTTTGATCTTAATTTTTTCCGTCTAGCCCCCTTTCGCAACGCGCGATAAGGAACTTTCGTTCCAATTAATATCTATTAATTTTAATAATGATCTCTCTGCGCGGCAAAGCAATGATCACCCTGAGATATTAGATGTTAAATCTCTTAGGGACATGATAAACAATGCGCCCGAGGCGCGCGCCACGGGCGCTGTGATGATAAAATGTATGGCGCGTAAGGGACCTTCATTTACAAAGGGCACGAGGCGCGCGCCCCCGGAGCACGCTATCGACGCTTTACCCCGCGCTGCCATTTTGTATACTACCGTCATCGTCATAAGGAAAAAAGACGCATCTGCATTTTTGACTAATCTGAGTTATATACATCATTGGAATCGGAAAAAATATGCCCCATGTACTGGTTTTTTTTTATTTTAAATTATTCAAACGCAACCTACTTAATCTTACTTTTAATTTTCTGAAAGTTGTTGCGGATGATGTTTGTTCGCCTGTGCTGAGACATTTCATCGGGGTGATGATCAAATAGATTCTTTAGAATTTATTCTCTCCCCCCCTTCCCCCTCAGCTTCAGTTTAATAATAACTCTTTTAAATTAATTTACCTTACTTTATCGTCCATACACTAACACTAGTTAATAAGTTCTTTTTATAGTTAGTTACGTATCTCCCTACTCATGGACTGTAAGTTGTCTGAATAAAGAAATATGAATTTGAATTTAATTTAGACGCGTCTGCTACAAATTATAACATAATATATCCAAAAAGGAAAGACATATTCTCTGACGTATATAACTAAATTTTGACTAAAATGTCTATACGTCTTTTTTCCTATGACAGCACAACAAAATATCAAGTCCCTTAAGCCCTGTAAATACAATTGAAATAAAACTCAATAATCATGCTAATAATTTACACAATCAAATAATACGCGAACAAAACTCGCTCTAAACGAGGTCGACATTGCAAAACGTAATTGTCACGGAAGGAAGAGATACGTGAATCTTTTTCCCTAATCTACGAATAACTTACATTCTATATAAAAACCCTTCCTTCGGTAACAAAAGGTCCCGGGGGCAAAGCGCGCCCTTTCGGCGAATCCAGAATTTGGCGAAAAGTCGAACTGAAGCGTGATAGCAGTAACTCAAGTCGAGCTGTTTGCACTTTCGTATTAGTTTTGATATTCTGAATAAAAAGGAGTCCGTCCGTAGGAGTCATACCCCTTAAGTCTGACTCCCTACACGTGGTCCCCGGGTGGTGCTAATCTGGTGACATTTGAGAGGTGGTAGAGCATTTTGTGAGTTGCTCGCCTGGCTTGCTACCAAAGTAGCTTACCACCATCAAGTCGAAAGTCTGCCGCCAAGCCAAATACGGTGTTCCGGCAGTTATCCTTGAGAGCCTGCGTATTCCAGGTCTAGTGTGTTTACCAGCTTCGATCACATCGTCACTTACCATCAGGTGAGATAGTGGTCAAACACTAGCCTGTCACAAATAAAAAAAAAAAAAAAGGTTCACACATTCATTATGCGAACTGCAAAAGAATGGAATTCCTTACCTGAGTCTATGTTCCCTGTTAAATACAATATGGGAGTCTTCAAGTCGCGAGTGAATAGGCATCTTCTAGGCAAACGTGCTCCATCGTCGACCGCATCGTCACTTACCATCAGGTGAGATGGTGGTCAAACGTTTGCCTATCATGAATAAAAAAAAAGGTCATACTTTGATTACTTATACTACTTGACCTTGAAGTACACAAACTCTTGGGGACAAAAGTTGTGTTCCAGAGTGTGGACAAAAGTTGTGTTTTTGGATCTGGGTGTCTGTGAGATACTTGTATGAAATAAACCTTTACACTAATAGCCCCACCAAAGTTTGAAATATATATCTTGTATCGTGGAGCCGGGCCAACCCAATACAAGACTTCAAACTTTGTGAGGGCCTGTGAGTGTAAAACTGTTTCTTACTCACAGTCCCTTTGTTAGTGTGTAAGTATAATGACAGTACCATAATAACCAGGGACGAGATAAGGGTCAGTGGTGCGTTTTGAGTCATGAAAAAGTTACCCGAAATGTCACAGTACGCTTCTACGTTTATCATCCATACAACGACACAGTGGAACTTATTGCCCGCATCTTTATTCCCTATACAAGGTTACTTTGAATTAGCGCTCCATACTTCACCGAGGGGTCGGGTTTCGACAATGCAACACAAAAAAATAATAAAAAACTTTTTTTTAAATTTTTTTTTGATAAGTTTGTAGCGTGCCGAGCTACGATTACAACCAATTATCCAACACGTAAACTCAAAAATAAAAAGCATTACAAATAAAACAGCTGTTATTGTTCGCATGCACCAATATGTTAACGCAGGTGACGCTGCGCGGCACCACTATCATCAATGCGTGCGCGTCGGGGCGAGTGTCGGGTCAATGCCTGTCCGCGTGCAGTCGAGCCTAGTATTATTATACATTGCGCTTTCAATAACCAATTTTAATAAGTGAACATGACCTAATCACTTTTTTTCAAAACAAAACAAACACTTTTACACTCACAGCATTACCTACACTAAGTTCGAAGAGTCATGTTCATTCATAACCTACGAACTCCCGAGTCACATTGACAGCCGAGTCGCACTTAGAACAAGAATTTACGAGTTGGATAATTAGTTTTAATCGTAGCTCGGCACTTCACAAACTTATAAAACAAATGTAAAAAAAAGTTTATTTTTTTACTATTTTTTTGTGTTGCATTGTCGATACCCGACCCCCCGGTGAAGTATGGAGCGCTAATTCAAAGTAACCTTGTATAATCCAAGAATATTTTAGTCTATCTTTCACGCAAGCATGTTACATCTTCGCTCGGATCGTCACTTTCCATCAAGTGAAATAGTGACCAAATTACCGCCAATCCCGCACAAAAATAAAATCAAGTAACCTTACTGCAGGTCTGCAGATATGACAACAATAGAGTCGGAAAACAAATAAATCGGAAAACTCCAACTATCAGTCGTGGTATTTACGTTTGAAGAAAGTTGTCCTTTGTGCCTTTTCTGATGGATGCCGAGATAGAAATACTTCACCTTACTCAAAATCAAAATCGTTTATTCACATGGGCCCCAAAGAGGCACTCATGAAAGTTAATGATTCAATTGCCAGATTCGCAAAATTACAGCCATCTCGAGAAGAACCTGGCATGAAACTCGGCGGCCCATTTTTTTTTTCATTCATTTTTTTTAAAACATACTTAATCTCTAATACATCATTTTGTTAACCTAGGTGTTATTATGGTAGTCGCTAGAAAGAGCCTGTGCAGTTTGCCTCCATGCATCCTTGTCATTAATATAGTCAATCGTTTTATAGAAAGGTTTCTTAATTAATGCCCGTTTTATTACTGGTTGACATGTTATCATACCCAACTACGGAAATATTAACGGAGGGTTATGACTTTAACAAACAAAACAAACGCATTCACACTCACAGCCCACACTAAGTTCAAAGACTTGTATCGTGGGTGCCGGAAACATTCACATCACACACATTACACCCAGAACCAGAAACACAAATATCCCTTGGGAAGGAATTTGTGCTCCTGCCGGAAATTGAACCCAAGACCCACGGCGTAGAGGGCGGACATCTGTCCACTGCGCCAACTGGGTCGTCTTTGCAGTGAGTTTTACAGGATGTAGTTCTTCGCCACGCAGGATTTTGACCAATATAAATTTATAACTCTAGATAGTACTAAAATGTAATGGGCGACCGACTTGCTATTGTACTCACTCAATAACATAAAAAAAATGTTGTCTGTAAAGTCGGTTTACGTACCATAATTTTACGTGATAACGTCATAAGACGAACGCTTAGGCCGATCGTGCCTCTCTATCGCTTGTTCCGCGCTCTCGCTTGCACGCTCAGGCTCAGGCGGAACGTGACACTTTTTCGTGCATGCAGCCGGTGTTCATCGATTTATAAGACGTTATCACGATAAAAAATACAATAAGGGCACCTAACAAATCCTTACTGCATTCACCTCTAGATGTTTATCAATGAGAACATCTTTTTCAACTTTTCTGTTTATTTTTTAATTTAGGTTTTTTTGTGTTTTTTTTTCTATCAATTTTGTTTAAATAAAACCATAAAAAATTAAAGACTCTCACTCGTGCCCTTAATGCTACAATGAAAGCGTGATAATTTACTATAATCACAATAGATTAAAAAAAAATAATAGATAGGACAGCATTTGACCATTATTTCACCAGATGAAAAGTGGAAAGTGAAAATGCGGCTGAAGATGCAACATGCTTTCCTAGAAGATACCTATTCAATCTAGATTTGAAGACACCCAGATTCTAACGTTCGTATTGTATGTCGTAGAGTTCCACTTCGCTGTACGGATGATAAACAAAGAACCGAAACGCTGGAACTGGAGGTATTTCAACTATAAATAGAAGACGTTTGATAGTTTCTGTCGTTGTTAGATATTGGCATCGATTCTGATGTACACTCACTAAATTTTTAAACTATCTCTGTCTCTTACAAAATAGAAACACAAGACAGAGATAGCATACATTTTAGTACTGTCAAGCTAGTTTATCAATTAAGATATGAACAGCAGAACAAGAAAGGCGCGTGTTTTTAGTCAACACCAATATCTTACTCGACTAAGCTTGCATAGACATCTAAGTTCTGACTAACTTGACAGCACATAATGTATGCTATCTCTGTCTTGTGTTCCTATTTTGTAAAAGACAGGAATAGTTTAAATTTAATTTAGTGAGTGACATCAGAATCGAGGCGGGAATGTGGGAATTAGCTTGTGTAATTCCAGCGCACTCTCCCCACAATCTCGACTGCAGATGCACTCTGCTAGTACATTGCCCATGTTTGTAAGAATATATAATAAGCTACCAGCAGACCTTACAAATTAAATAAATAGCACGAAATTCCTGAAAAAACGAAAACAATTATCAATAATTAAAGCATACTGCTATTTAAAAGATAATATAAAATTTTTATAATTAAGATTGCGTCCTCTTCTCTCTTAAGTTGCTGCGCCCGACAGGGTCCATATGAGACATTGTACCTACCTTTTGGAATGTAACATCTTGTACTGTTTAAATGGAGGCAACAAACAATCTGAATCTGAATGTAAGCGATAGAGTACCGATCGGCGAGCTACCTTACGTCGCGTCGGTGACAGAGAGCTTACTATCGCCAATGGGTCTTTTGGCTCGCTGGTCAATAGTTTCAAAAGCTTCTAGCTGGTACTTAGCTGATCCATTCGAGAGGTAGAACAGTACATAGATGAAGAAAAAAGACGTGTGGCACTCGGGGACTGCTGCGGTAAAGCTATTGCATAGCATTTTTTATCAACTTATTTAATTATCATTATTTATTTATACAGTTTTTTTTTCCTGCCACCTAGAAGCGAGTTAAAGAGAACTGAACTAAAGAGACAAGCGTGATATTTCAAAAAAGTCATTAAAAGTTCTGCTATTCATCGATTGATGGCAAAACTAAAAAGCATCACCGCTGTGCCGGTCGGAGTGGGGGGTGTTAGGTTATTTTCGTTACGGAATTTCTAGATTTGGTCTCCACGGTCAAGGCCCGCGATAGAAGCTATGCAATAGCTTAAAATGAAATGTTTCATCTCGATTCACTATCTATCTACAGTAATACAGACGAGAGCGGAGCCCAGCGTCCTCTTACTCCGGTAACAAAATAACTCCTATTATATCAATCTGCCATCAAAACTTTCCAAATCAAATTCGCAAAACAAAATTGAACCTCGTCATGACAAATGATCCAAACGCAATTTGGAATTCAATACAATAGAATTGAACAAAACAATTGATGAAACACAAGCGAAGGAAGACAATGGAATGCTTTTCGATTCTTTTGTTCGATGTTAGACCGGATTGCGCATTGATTATTTTTAATTGTAGGGGATTTGAATATAAACTTTGTTGTTTGAATAAAATTAAACTTATCCGTATGTTTGAGTTAATTTAACTTAGGATACAAAGGAAATGTCCAAACTTTTTCATCTATTCAATTTAAAATAAGCTTTAAATCATTTGGCGTGTTTCAGCTTTCGTAAAGAGATACTCCAACCGGAAGCTTATTGTTTTGAGATACTCATAATTTTGAGCATTTATGACGTACTTCAATAGGAAAAAAATAACCTTAATAGGATTATTTACCTACCAAAACGTAAATTCCGTACCGTGCCTTCCATACCGTAAAATTAGAGATGATTTTCAAAAACCTGTTAATGATTTTTTTTACGCCCGATAGGCTAGCATTTTACCACAATCTCACCTGAAGGAAAGTGATGATGCGGCCGATGTGACCCCTTGACTTGAAGACTCCCAGATTATACCGTTTGTAGATACCCCATTTTAACACAATTCGTTGTCTTTTTTTTTTGGGCTGTGAGTGAAAATCGTTTAAAGTGTTTATATTTTTTTTACAAAATGGCGTCTGGCGGTCGTCATATTACATTTTGATAATTTTCATGTCTTTAGTGACACTTTCAAGATTATGACAAATCGATAAACGTAAGAATCATCAAAATCGGCTCACGCGTTAAGATTTTTTTTTTCTTTAGAGCGCCACAAAGGAACAAATATACATATAAGCTGATAAACACATTACCACATTAATTAATAAAATAATTTAACCAAAAGCATAGCTGCATACAACCGACTTCACCGCATTATCTCCGGATCCTTGATCAGATCTTAACAATTTTAATATGGGATCAACTAGACATCATATCAAAAAACAAACAAACGCATTCATACTCACAGCCCCACACTAAGTTCAAAGACTTGTATCGTGGGTGCCGGAAACATTTACATGATATGTAAATGTTTCCGGCACACAAATACACCCAGAACCAGAAGCACAAATATCCCTTGGAAAAGAATTTGTGGTACTGCCGGGAATCGAACCCAGGAACCACGGCGCAGAGGGCGGAGACCTGTCCACTGCGCCGACTGGGTCGTCGACATACCTACATATCCTTTCAAATTAAAATAATTGGAACGCAAGCAAAGCTTAAATAAACCGACTTCATCGCTTATATTTCGGTTTTGCCTTGACCGATTTCGGTAAAATGTATAAGGGACCACCTCTTAAATATACTCTACCAAAAAAAAAAAACATCAAAATCGATTCATAATTGGCGGAGATATCGCGTAACATACATAAATAAAATACAGTCGATCTAAGAACCTCCTTTTCTGAAAAGCCCTGAGATAACACACATAAAAACACATTCGAATTGAGAACGGTCTCGAGTCAAAATTATTTTGAGAACTTCCTTCTTTTTGGAGTCGGTTAAAAAGCAACGTTCAGTCGAATTTATAACCTTCACTCACAAGAGTGTAGGCTACAATACACCCAAACTTTTTACTATATCATGAAATTTATCGAGCCAAACATAATGGAGACTGTCGGAATTTATATGAGAAAACTTGGAGTGCTGTGCTCAGCTGTTCTCGGACCACCTGGGACGAGAATGTACTCTTTTACAACTTATTTCGCTTTAGGCCCCGACTCTGGAAAAATGTAGGTCTTCTTTAATTAAATTTCTAATCAGAGTCGAGCGTCTATAATGGGGCAGTATTATATAAGAAGCAGTAATTACGTTACATTTTTTGTAAGTGTTATTATTTGCTTTTTAACTTTGATGTTACTTTTTTTTTTGGGGATTCTACGGTTCTTCCGGCGCTGCGATTGGAGGGCGGATTCTTTTAGATCTCTACAAAATACGACGAAAAGTAAAAACTATTTCTTTTTTAAACAAAGCTTAGTTTTCGACATATTGATACACGAAAATCGAAAACAAACAATATTTTTAAATTTTTTGGACGGAATTTGATAGATTTTCGAAAAAGAAAACGTGAAACAAGAGTTTTTTTTTTGATTGTTTGTAATATAGGCTAGGGCAAAGTCATAAATAGGTACGACAAAGATCGAAGCGAGGAGGAGTGTTAGCTTTCTTGCGACCACTACGCGCGAGCCGAGCGAGCGAAGCGAGCGTGCCGCAGACGCGAAGCGCCTTAAAAAGTCTATGTATTTATTATTTAGTATGCTTTTACATATTACTTATGCAGTGATTTTTAGAAGTTCACAAAAATCTTTGATCATTACGGGGCTGTGAGTGTTTTAAGAAAGTTGTGGCTCTAACTAAAGAATATTGACTCGGATAGTTCTATCGAATTCCGAAACAAAAATACCTAAAAATAATTGAGATACCAAAAAAAAATCGGTTTTCGAGTATCGATATCTCGAAAACTAAGCTCTATTTCAAATTTTATTTATACTTTTCGCCGTATTTTGTCAAGATCTATAAAAATTCACCCTCAAATCGCGGCTGCCAGAAGAACCGTAGTCGTGTCCGGGGCTGTACCTTGGAGAACAAATTGTCAAATGATGGTATGTCAATCATTAACGGATCCCATTAATTACTGACATACTTTCAGTTGACTCGAAGAGTTTCGCTTCTACGTTTATCATCCGTACTGCGAAGGAGTGGAACTCATTGCCAACTTTTTTATTTCTATGATCGGTATCTGAAAGTACAATACAATACAATACAATACAAAATTCTTTATTGTACACCAAAAAACAAAAAGATACAAACTTAAAACTACGAACTTAATATTATAAGGCAGTACAATGGGCGGTCTTATCGCTTTCAGCGATTTCTACCAGACAACCTTTGGATGGACAGTATTTTTTGGAAAGTATTAAGTCAAGAATGAATAGGTTACTTAATTACTGCAAGTATTTGACCACTATCTCATCTGATGGTAAGTGATGATGCGGCCGAATAAGTAGCATGCTTGCCTAGAAGATTCCTATTTCACTCTTGACTTGAAGAATCCCAGATTATACCGTTCGAGAACAAAGACGCGGGCAATGAATTCCACTCCTTCGCAGTACGGATGTCAAACGTAGAAGCAAAACGTTTCGAGGGAACCGGCCGTATCATCCCACTTTCCTTCAATCATTTTTTTTTCTGTCCGTGTGGGATATCGTTTGAAAAGAGCTTTGCAAGTCTACTTGCAAAGCTATGTACGAAACCGAAAAAAAAAGAACACAACAAAGTCACTGTTTTTAGACCTATTTTGTCAGGGGGTCTATCTCTAAAATGGGTACACTGATGCTAAAACTTACGTTTAATATTTGTTATATCTTTTACTTTAAAATACTAATACAAAAATCACACAATTATTATAAAGAAAATAGGTTATAAGCAATTAACATCCAAATTTTTTCTCCATAAACCAAATATAAGGCGAGAGCTCAGTTCGGGGCGAAAACCTAATAATATGAAATACACATAATGATTACTGACGGCATATTAATGGCGACGCAATCACACCTTCGATAATTAAACGCAAGCAAAGCTTTAAAAAATCCGACTTCACCGCTTTATCTTCGGAACTTTGATCACATTAGATGTACCTACTAAATATGCATTATTGACGATATTTCAAGAACTACTGATCAAATTTAAATGGGACCAATTGGAAAGCAAAATCGTTAAAACAAAAAAATATATCAAAATGGGTTCACGTGGAGAGAAGTAATGAGGTAACACATAAAAAAAATACGGTCGACTCGAGTACAGGAGGTACTCGTAACCTTATTTGTGAAGTCGGCAGTAAATCAGCTTTAAATAACAGCAGTTTTCTGGCAAAATTTCCCTTGGTATTATTTTCCTTAAAGGATATACCTACCCCTGGCTAAAATATGATTTCTCTGAAACCATCAAATAAGCATTGTAGTGGCGGCGACATCTGACAAATCGTTTTCGATGGTAACAGAAAGTGACCGCTGGCTTTCAGGTAGAACCTATTTTAAGAAATGTTGGTTTTATCGTAACAATCGCTTGATTTATCACATTTTCGGGGGTTTTTAGGGATACATTCGATGCTATTATATAACACCAAAATACCACGTTCAGGCTCGAAATGTCATCATTTAACGAGCCATGTGTTCAGCACTTTGTCCGTCCGTCTTTCAGAAGCATTGAGCGTCTAAATCATATAAGCGAATAACTTTAAATTCTCAGAGAATATGTACAGCTTAAAAAAAAAACCATTTCACCGCTTTATCTTCGGAACCTTGATCAGATTAAATGTATTAACCACGCATTATTGACGATAACTCAAAAACTACTGATCAGATCTTGATCAAATTTAAATGGGACCAATAGGAAAGCAACAGCTTTCAAACAAAAAAATATTTTCAAAATAGGTTCACGTGGAAAGAAGACATAAGGTAAAACACATAAAAAAAAACTGTCGAATTGAGTACTTCTTCCTTTTTTGTAAAGTCGGTAGAAACATACAATCACAAGTAGTTACCAAGGGTAACAAAATAATATCGTTACATTCATTAAGAAAAAAGAAACAATAAGATAATAATGATCGTCCAATTTCAAAATCAGCAAGATAGGAAGAAGTTGTTCTACTCGTAATTCGACACGCACCGCCTGGAAAATTCCCGATATGTTTCGTAACAATCATATTATTATAGAAAAAAGAAAGAATAAGATAATAATGATCGTCCAATTTCAAAATCAGCAAGATAGGAAGAAGTTATTATACTCATAATTCGACACGCACCGCCTGGAAAATTCCCGATATTTTTCATCACAATCATATTATTATAGAAAAAAGAAACAATAAGATAACAATGATCGTCCAATTTCAAAATCAGCAAGATAGGAAGAAGTTGTTCTACTCGTAATTCGACACGCACCGCCTGGAAAATTCCCGATATTTTTCGTAACAATCATATTATTATAGAAAAAAGAAACAATAAGATAACAATGATCGTCCAATTTCAAAATCAGCAAGATAGGAAGAAGTTGTTCTACTCGTAATTCGACACGCATCGCCTGGAAAATTCTCGATATTTTTCATAACAATCATATTATTATAGAAAAAAGAAACAATAAGATAATAATGATCATCCAATTTCAAAATCAGCAAGATAGGAAGAAGTTGTTCGACTCGTAATTCGACACGCACCGCCTGGAAAATTCCCGATATTTTTCATCACAATCATATTATTATTGGAAATTCCCGATAAAAAGAACGTTTTCCGAAAAGCAGACCTAATACGATTCCTTGGCACGTCTCTCCGTGACAAATAAAATTTATGTTTCAGGCACAGGAGCCATTACTGGATCCGTTTGATTTATTATACTGTGTTTATATATGTGTATCAGTATATTTGAGAAAAATGGTTTTATTTATCTAGGTGGGCATTTTCCTAGACGTTAGACCTTTATAACAAGAAAAGATCGATTTCCCTTGGACAGGGCCGTTTACTTTGAAAAATAAACGTTCACAATACAGGGTTATTTATATAAGTAATAATTAAACGCAAGCAAAGCTTAAAAAACCGACTTCACTGCTTTACCTTCGGAACTTTGATCAGATTCAACGTATTAAACGCATTATTGACAATGAATCAAAAGCTAGTGATCAGATCTTGACTAAATTTGAGTGGGACCACATGGAAAGCACCAGCTTTCAAATAAAAAAAACATCATCAAAATCGGCACACAAAGAAAGAAGTTATGAGGTAACTTTTGAAGTCGGTTGAAAACGAGAACATCGTCAATGTAGTCCACAGAATACGCGTTATTGAGGATAACTCAAAAACTACTAGTCAGCTGATCTTGATGAAATTAAAATGGCACCAATTGGAAAGCAACATAATTATATCAAACAAAAAAAAATGTACTGTTCACGTGGAAAGAAATTATGAAGTAAAACACCCAAAAAAAAATACTGTCGACTTGAGTACCTCCTTCTTTTTTGTGAAGTCGGTAGAAAAGAACTGAGACCCTGATTCTTGTTCTAACCCTTAGATCAAATAGTTATCACCACGGTCTCTCGTGCCAGAAAAGTGCTGGCGGAATTTCCCGCCACGCCAGCCTCAACGATATCATCCGCCGGGCTTTTACCAGTGCCAACGTTCCAGCCATTCTCGAACCGAATGATCTGATGCGTGACGATGGTAAAAGACCCGACGGCATGACTTTAATTCCATGGAAGATGGGATGGCCTTTAGTATGGGATGCAACTTGTGTCGATACTTTAGCTCCGTCACATCTTCCTAAAACACAGAATGGGGTTGGCGTCGCGGCAACTTCGGCAGAGCAGCGCAAACGGCGAAAATATGGAAACCTTGGCAGTAAAGCGTTATCTATCTATATTTAAAAAAATATTTGTGGAAAATAATACAACGGAATTTACAATAGCCGTACCGAGAAAAACGTTGGTCTAAATGGTTGGATTGATATCTCAAGATGTTTCTGGTATTCCACGAATTGGCCCTTTAAAGATGAATTTTTATATTATTAAATAATCTCGCACTTGTGTTGATCGATTACTTAAATATATTACTTAAATTGATTACTATTATATTATAAAAAAAACTTTTTTTGTCGCCTGAACAAAATACTACAGGCTACAGGTAACCCTGCTTATTTTAGGATAACTTTGTACACACAACACTTCCATATCGATCACATCTTGTTGCCCGATTAGGGTTGACGACAACCGGCTAGCAATCTATATACGTATTATTGCTATTCAGTGGCACACTCGCCGAAATGTACCCTATATAATTAAACACAAGCATAGCTTAAAAAAACCGACTTCACCGTTTTATCTTCGGAACTTTGATCAGGTTAGATGTACTAAACACGCATTGTTGACGATATTTCAAGAACTGCTGATCATATCTTTATCAAATTTAAATGGGACCAATTTGAAAGCAACATCTTTAAAACAAAAAAACAACAAAACAAAATCGGTTCACGTGGAAAGAAGCTATGAGGTAATATATGTGAAGTCGGTAAAAGTAAAAGTCGGTTTTTTGTCGCCTGAGCAAAAAGTTCCAGGCTAGGACCAGGCAAACCTGCTTATTTTAGCACTTTTTACACACAACACTTTCATATCGATTACATCTTGTTGCCCGATTAGGGTTGACGACAACCGGCAAGCAGTCTATATGTATTATTGCTATTCAGTGGCACACTTCCAAAATGTATCCTATAAAAGACAGACATAGCATAGTTCTTATAACAGTACCAAAATCACTTCATGGTACATTCTCGACCACGTCGTCCGTATCGATTTTCGGTCAGATGGTTTTACGGCCTACATATACCTATATTTAACTTTATGGGGACCCCAAAAAGTCGTAATGAAGCGAGGGATGACCCTTTTGAGGTCAACTGTAGACACGGGAAAAGTGGTCCAGATTGAGGTCAGCACTTTTTGGGAAAATACCGTGAAAAGGCCTTGAAACCTTGGATCCGGAGTGTACCTTACGAGGTTTATGATACAAGTACAGAATTATACAATAATCATGGATTGATTCAATGTTGCTAGTTTATATCACACTAATATTATTAATGCGAAATTTTGCGTGTAAGTGTTTAATGTTTGTTTTGTTCCGTAACAGCTAACAAACACATTCACAGCCCACACTAATTTCAAAGTCATATAGGCTGGATTGGCTTAAAGACATAATTTAAGCTACTTACATCTTTTTTACAGCAAAATGTTTCAGAAGTTGAAGAAGATTTTAAAGAAGAAGTAGTAGAAATAGATGTTTTTTTAAATTATGGTTATACTAGTCGTTCGCGCCTAACTGAGATCTCGCACCTGCATTATGCCTCATAGAGAAAAACTTTGAGGTTAATTGCTTATAACTTTTTTTCTAACATAATTGTTTGATTTATGTATTTTTTGTTCAAGTAAAGGTAAGTTACAGCGTTCAGTGTGAAGCCGTTTTTTAAAATTGACCCCGGGACAAAATAGACCTATTTTGTCCCGGGGTCTATTACATAAAAACAGTGACTTTGGTAGCTTACCAAATCGTTATTTTCTAACATATATTTTTTTTAAACCGGTTTCGTACTCAACTTGTCAAGCCCTTTTCAACGATATTCCACAAAAGGTAGATAAAAAAAAAAAATATTTTACTCCCCACTTAATATTTTCATGTATATATAATTTTAAATGTCATTTCTGGCTTTGGGTCGTAGTTTTACATATTCCATGAGAATTTGAAGTCATTCACTTACATGATTTAGACGCTAGATGCCTCTGACAGACGGACGGGCAGACAAAGTGCTGAACGACCCTATATAGTCAACTAAGAGATCTCGGTTCGCTAGATCAATTATAGGGTTGAAAACTTAAAAAAACATATTTCAGCGTTTCGAGAAACAATCGAGGTCTTCAGTTTTCAAGAGCCACTAGTTTACATATAAACATTGCAAATTAAATAAAAGCTTGTAAATTAGAATGTGAGTAAGAGTAAGGCAGGCTATAATGCGGTACCCAGCTGTGTTACTATTTCACACAGCTGGGTACCGCATAACGCTATGCGCCAGGGGTGGGTAACGATTTTGGCAGACAGGCAAGGCTGTTAACAATTTAGAAGCACTTATAATGCGCCTGGTTCTAATACGAGAAACTAAAAAACAATTTGCTTTGAACAATAAAGAATTGTTATCCATTTTGACTCGACTGCGCGACGCAAAGATGAAAGAATGGTGATGTGTTTATCAGACTCTGTTTATATGTTTGTTTCTTTGAGGAATTCTTCAATTAAATATGGCTACCGCCAGACGCCATATTGTAAAAAAATTTAAAAAAAAATCGACGAACTGCGCCAAATGGGGTATCATTGAATAAGTATTTAAAAATAATCTTTAGATTTCTTTAATTATTTTTCAGTATTATTGACCGTTTAGGATAGTAATTTAAAGTTGGTAAGCAACTTTAAATCACTTTGAACGCTTTCGAGGTTTTTGAATTTTAAGTATATTGACTTGTTATGCATTACGATGTTTTTTTGCTAACCCTTTACATTCGATTACTTGTGTCGTGGGTGCCGAAAAGATTGTGCACACACAAAATCAGAATCATCAATTTCCATTGGGGAGAAAACTTGTGTTTCCATCGGAAATCGAACCCGATACCCGCTTCTTAGAATGCGAACGCGCGCCAAGAACCAGAAAAACCATTCTGCCTAAAGCTTGTGTTCCTACCGGGAATCGAACCCTATAACGCTGGCTGCTAAGAAGTTAAACGCGCATCCAAATGAGCTAACGGGCAATTCTAAAATACAAAAAAAACTACCTTCCTTTATGGACTTTAAATCTATACAACCGAATCAATTGACCGAAGCAAATCGGTTTTATTTGAAAGGCAATAATGCGAAGATGGTTTTAGACCACTAAAACAATGCATTAAATGTTTTTCTTTTTTAAGGGTAGTAAGTAGCACACGTCGGGTATCCGCTAGTTACTAATAAATGTGGAATGAATTACAATACCCTAAAAAGGCTATTGAAATCAACAATGTTTTAAGAACATTTACTATTAAAAGTCCTTTTACCCGACAACCGGACCTTTCCCATCTCTAGTCTACTTGACAGAGGGGACAGCCTGTCGAGAAATATTTGTGGCTCTTTTCTCAGTCCGCCACATAATTACAACAAAGCCAGTTTTTTTTGGACGTTGTTGAATGGATTTTATACAGCAGTTCAGTAACAGCTGTATAAAATCGGTTATACCAAGGTATAACTGCAATAAGCGACGTAAAGGTAATGTCTCAGCCTATTTTAAACATAAACGCTTTCAAACTCGCAGCCCCACACTAAGTTCGATGACTTGTGTCGTGGGTGATGGAAACATTCACATCACGCACACTATCACACCCAGAACTAGAAACACGAATTTTCCTTGGACTTTTCTTTCCTTTCCTTTCCTCGAAAACTTGTGTTCCCGCCGGGAATCGGACTCGATACCCCTGCATAGAAGGCGAACGCTCAACCAACTAAACCAACGAGAAGTTCAATATTATTATTATTAGGTATTATACATTATCGGGTATTTATGTATGTTTGTTCCTTTGTGAAGCTATAGATACCAAATAGGCTTATTTTAATTATTCTTACGGCAATCGAAAGTCCTTTTACCCGACAACCGGACCTTTCCCATCTCTAGTCTACTTGACAGAGGGGACAGCTGTCGGGAAATATTTGTGGCTCCCTTCTCAGTCCGCCACATAATTACAAGAAAAACAGTTTTTTGGATGCTGTTGTACGGATTTTACGTTGTATACAGCCGTTATACCACTGCGCATCGCAAAGATTTTTTCGATGTTTTTGTACGGATTTTGCTTGTTATACAGCTGTTATACCACTGCGCGTCGCAAAGGAAGGTAAAGTTTTTTAACTCTACGTATATTTGTTCCTTTGTGGCGTTATAAAGAACAAACAAACTATCAAACGCCATCCAGTTATGGTCGACAAACCTCCAATTCGCTCAAAGCGTCTTGCTTCTACGTTCATCATCTTTACAGCGAGGGAGTGGAATTGCCTGCGTCTTTGTTCCCCGAAAAGTATAATCTGGGAGTTTTCAAGTCTCGAGTGAATACGTATCTTCTAAGTAAGCACGTCACATCTTTAGCCGTATCATCATTTTCCATCAGGTGAGATAGTGGTCAACTACCTGTCTATTCAGCATTATAAAAACGCGTAAGCTGAATTTGAATCATCAAATTACGACAATTAGTTTGTCTCAAACAGACAGATAATGTGAATAATTAATCGCAAGCAAAGCTTAAAAAAACCGACGCTTATGTTTTGATTTTGGCTGGATCGATTTCGATAAAATATATATGGGGTGGTCTCATATAAATGTTATCGAAATCTCTGAAGTATAAGTATCTACCAAACAAATACCTCATAATATCTTTCCACGCGAACCGATTTTTTTTTTTTCTTGTTTGAAAACTGTTGCTTTCCCATTGGTCCCGTTTAAATTTGATCAAGATCTGATCAGTAGTTTTTATGTTATCGTCAATAATGCGTGCTTAATACATTTATTCTGATCAAGGTTCCGAAGATAAAGCGGTGAAGTCGGATTTTTCCAAGCATTGCTTGCGTTGTATTATTAATACTTTTATTGCCTTGATGTTACTGTAAAGATGTTATCTTATTTGTCAACGCGGGAAGAGATTTCGTTTTAATTTGAAATCAGATAAAGTCTAGAAAAAAACTGTCTACATTTTTATTTCCGTGTCTTGAATTTCTTTGCTCGGCAAACAACAACAAACAAACAAACAAACGCATTCACACTCACAGCCCCACACTAAGTTCAAAGACTTGTATCGTGGGTGCCGGAAACATTTACATCACACACACAAATACACCCAGAACCAGAAGCACAAATATCCCCTGGGTAGGAATTTGTGTTCCTGCCGGGAATCGAACCCAGGACCCACGGCGTAGAGGGTGGAGACCTGTCCACTGCGCCAACTGGGTCGGCAAAGGTTTTTCTCTTTATATTTTTATTATTATAAATATAAAATCAACTGTTTTTACGCCCTTTATGTGTAGACCCAGCTGTTAGTTCTACGGTTCACCCCTTCTCGTCTCGCAGGTGCCATATAATAAAAGGTGGCAACTCGGCCACCTGGTCCAATTTTTCGCGGCCAAGATGACTAGTGTTTTATCCTACTAATCCTACTATAATATTATAAATCCGAAAGTTTGTGTGTAAGTGTGTAAGTATGTGTTCCCTCTTCACGCTTAAACGGCTGAACGGATTTGGATGAAATTTGGAATGTAAGTAGATTATACCTAGGATTAACACATAGGCTACTTTTTAACTTGCTAATAGCGGGCGAAGCCGCGGGGCACGGCTATTAATTTATAAACGTTTGAATAAAATTAATCACACTTATATTATAAATCCGAAAGTTTGTAAATGTGAGAGTAGGTATGTTTTCTCTTCATGCTGTAAATGCTGAACGGATTTAGATGAAATTTGGAATGTACATAGCTCCTACATAGGATTAAAACAGGCTACTTTTTAAGTACATACTTGATAAACGCGGTCGAAACCGCGGGGCATGGCTAGTTTATTATAATTTTATTTATGTAATGCAAATAAATTTTATGTAAACACATTCTGATGTTATCAGTTGCTTAAATCTTAATCAATACAAAAAAAAATACAAAATATTTATTGACATGAATTATTAATTAGGTACAAATTAAACAGTGAAACCCTGCTTCTTGCTTTAGTTTCAAACTGTGTTGCAAAAGGCAGTGTCTTCCCCGTAATGTAGGAACAGGTATTCATGTTACTTAACACTATAATTGGAACATTAACTAAATGTATTATAGTATGATAATTATACATCTATGTCTTTAATAATTATAACCATTATTTGGTTTCATAATACATAATATTATAATGTAAGTACATTTTTACAAAATTATTTATGTACAAAAAGAATATGCGTAGGCCGGGAATCGAACCCGGATCAACTGCTTGGAAGGCAACTATGCTGACCATTACACCACCAACGCTCGTAACTCTTGTGTTCAAATATCTGTTTAGTGATAACGTTGTGATTGTTTAATGTACGTCATATTATTGTATTATGTATTATTGTATTGTATTATGTATTATTGTATTGTATTATGTATTATTGTATTATTGTAGTCATTTTGGACGTCATATCATAGTAATATTACGGTCATGAAATATTATAAATTGAATTGATATTGAATTATTAAAGCCTCTTTTATAAATTGATTCATTATTTTATTTATTTGCTGTAAATTTAATGATATTATTTAGGTGATTAATGATTAAATATTATGATTTATAAATATAATTCTTAAATGGTCGCTTATATAATTATGTATATAATTTAACAATTATTATTTTTATTGATGTAAATTGACGTACCTTGTGTAACGTACATTGTTATAGTGGTGTATGAATTATGATTTTGGCTTAGGAGATACCTATTTTTTAACTTTGGTCACCACATTCCTGGTGCCTGGCGCTGTGGGCTACATTATTACTAATTCCTGTTATATGTAATCTTTGTTTTAGGAGGAGGTACTCAAGTCGACTGTATTTTTTTTATGTGTTACCTCATAACTTCTCTCCACGTGAGCCGATTTCAAAAATATTTTTTTTGTTTGAAAGATGTTGCTTTCTCATTGGTCCCATTAAAATTTGATCAAGATCTGATCAATAGTTCTTGAAATATCATCAATAATGCCTATTTTGTAACGAATAATGCGTACTTTGACGATGTTCTCGTTTACCCGACTTCAAAAATTATCTCATAACTTCTTTCGTTGTGAGCCGATTTTGATGATTCTTTATTATTTGAACGCTGGTGCTTTTCATGTAGTCCCATTGAACTTATATCAAGGTCTGATCTCTAGTTTTTGAGTTATAGTCAATAATGCGTGTTTATACATTAAATCTGATCAAGGTTCCGATGATAAAGCGGTGGAGTCGGTTTTTTTAAGCTTTGCTTGCGTTTAATTATTACAAAATAAAGTTATTATTACCAAACAATTTTGTGATAGTTACTAAATAATTATAGTTGTCACGTATAGCTCTAGAATGTAATAGTAACAGCAACGAGTAATTTTTCTTAGTATACGTGATAACTTGATACAGACGAATTGTCAACTCTCACAGAACTGTAATACTGGAATGTATTTAGGCGCTTGTGTATAAATTTTATTCAAAGCAAGGGTAAGGAATGTAAATCTTTCTCAAAAAATATTGCAAGAAGATAATCTAACAATGCTAAATGCTATTGAAGTTTCAACAAAAACTATGAGGAACTAAAACATGCCGATTGGCAAGCATCTGCAGCGGCTCCAAATCGATATTCTCATACTCACTTGTCTCCCAGGAATCATCCTTAAGGCATCCAAAATTGACTTCAGCACATCACTGTTAACCTCAAAAAAGTAAAATGAGGTCGTATTGCCTGAACCTATTAAAAAAAACAATATGACACTTCATTGAAAAGCGCGGCAAATTAGTTTTTTTCGGTGCTTGATATTTGGCTCTGCAAGTGCATAGGATAATTTATATTGTTTCTGGAATAGGTTTTGTGATGTTTTTTTCTTTTGGTTGGCAAAAAAGCCGCCCCTCGCGTCCGGCTTGCGGCACACAGCCGCTGCGACTGATACGAAACCAACCCCCAATGCGGGGCTGGTTACCTATACTTATGTGTTTACATCTTAAATGGGGTGTGTGTAGAGTAATACGGGAGTAGAGACTTTAGGGGGGTTGTTTATATAATCATTTTGTTATTGTTGATTGTGGGCTTAAAGATATAAAGAAATAGTTTTTAAGTTGTTTCTATACCAACATTTTTGTACTAATATCTCAGAAATAAAATTATATCTGGCCGTGAAGTTAGTTGAGTGGGAGTTCACTAAGCGTGCCTTCTGAGCAGGGGGATCGGGTTCGATTCCCGCCGTGACCACATGTTTTCTCCCAAGGAAAATTTGATCGGACATTTTTGTATGCAATTTTGTCTAAGTGGTGTCGGATGAAAGCAGCATCATTTATTTGATAACTAGCCGTGCCCCGCGGCTTCGCCCGCTATTATCAAGTTAAAAAGTAGCCTATGTGCTAATCCTAGGTAAAAGCTATCAAATTTCATCCAAATCAGTTAAGCCGTTAAAGCGTGAAGAGGGAACATTAAATTAAAATAAAACAAATATTCAAGGGTCCCATACAACAAACATGATTTTATTGCTCGTTTTTTATGGATAATACGGAACCCTTCGTGCGCGAGTCTGACTCGCACTTGGTCGGTTTTTATTTTTGGTCATAGTGTTCTCTGAATCAGCTTACTCTATACAGCAGCGCGCGCGGGTGCGTTCCAAGTATACATAATGTCTGCACAGATGTTGTTATAGCCATATCCTTGATAGCAACGCAGGTTCTCTGGATACGCGTGATTACCACCCTCGACCACATCATGATATACTATGATGGTAAACTAGTCGTGACCCGCGGATTCACCCGCGTTTATTGACGCTTAAAAAGTACGTTAAAAAGTAGCCTATGTGTTATATCGGAATCTATACTATCTACATTCTAAATTTCATCAAAATCGGTTTATGCGTTACGGAGATACGCGGTAACAAACATTCACACACACAAACTTTCGCATTTATATGATACTAGCCGTGCCCCGCGGCTTCGCCCGCTATTATCAAGTTAAAAAGTAGCCTATGTGTTAATCCTAGGTATAATCTATGTACATTCCAAATTTCATCCAAATCCGTTCAGCCGTTAAAACGTGAAGAGGGAACAAACATACTTACACACTTACACACAAACTTTCGGATTTATAATATTAGTAGGATATAGTAGGACTAGTTAAGCCCCGCGGCTTCGCCCGCTGATGAAGATGATTAAAGTAGGCTTTGTGTTATTCCGGAATCTAAACTATCTACATTCAAAATTTCATCAAAATCGGTTTATTTGTTACGGCGATATGTGGTAACAAACATTCACACACACACAGAAACTTTCGCATTTATAATATTAGTAGGATTAGTACCTGATTAGTAGGTTAGTAGGATGTAACGTTCAATTGCCGACTGAAAAGTTTTTTTTTCTAATAATATAGTAGAGAGACAAGTCGAGCAAGTCACTCGCCTGATGGTAAGGTCACGCTTGCCTATTACAGTGTAGGGTCACTCAGAGATTTTTTAATTATACTTATTTGCGAATAATTAGTTTAAATTTAAAATCAAAATCGTTTATTCACATGGGCCCGAAAGAGGCAATCATGAAAGTTAATGATTCTATTGCCAGATTCGCAAAATTACAGCCAGCTCGAGAAGAACCTGGCAAGATGGCCTGTAATGGGAATTACAAATTATTTAAAATATAGGCAAGCATGCTTATTTGATTGATAATAAAGAATGTATTTTAATTTGCTGTTAAATGAACATAAATGCTGAACATTGAATGCCCAATGTGGGTAGACTGACATAACTATGTATTGCACTAACACCTAGCATAAAATATTGTATACTCAGTCTTTCAATAAATGTTTCTTGAATCTTGAATCTTGAATCTTGAAAGAAACTCGGCGGCGAATTTTTTTCATTCATTTTTTTTTAACATTCTTAATCTCTAATACATCATTTTACTAACCTAGGTGTTATTATGGTAGTCGCTAGAAAGCTTGTGCAGTTTGCCTCCATGCATCCTTGTCATTAATATAGTCGATCGTTTTATAGTAAGCTTTCTTAATTAATGCCCGTTTTATTACAGATTTGAATTTAATCGATGAATCGATATTAGAATTTCCCCTTAGGGATGTTTGAGATAGTGGACAAACGCTGGGCTGTCAGGGATGTCAGGGAAAAATAGTTCATGAGTCCTGGTTTTTTTCGACCTAAGTTTTAATTCTGTACTATTTTAAACGCAAGCTAAACCGTACGAAGAAAACAGATTAGAACAAAAATATTGACCATTATTTTTACCATATGTATTATTCATTGCCTCTTTCATGTATATGATCGTCTCTTTCCATCAGGTTAACGACCAAATTATATCTTTGTGAACCGAAAGATAACCTGGGAGTCTTCAAATCAAGAGTGAGTGAGAGAGAATATATATCTGCTAACATGTCACGTCTTACATCATTTGCAATCGATTTAAGATAGTTGTGATTTTTGGCGCGAAAGTGAAAAAATGGCGTTGTTGATTTTGTATAATTTGTAAACTGTGATTCTTCGAATGTTCATGTGTAATTAATAATGGTGGATTATTAACCGTTAATACTTAGTAAACGTGCATAAGTGTAGGGAAATGATATTTAATTTAAAAAACGTGATTTTCGCCTTAGCTCCAAAACTCCAATAGAAGTTCTAGTAAAGTTTCTACCACTTTACTAGGACTTGACTATGACTGGACCTTGACTCTTTTACTTGACTTTGACTGTGACTAGAACTTTTAATATGAAATACACTTGAAATATATAATTACTTGACACTGGCAAAATGCACAAGATTGCGAAGCCAAAATAAAAAGAAAAAAATAATAGTAGGTAGTCAAATCTTGAAAAAAAATATATAAAAAAATGAGCACAATTTTATCACATTCGCGGCAAAACTCCTTAAAAAAATAAAAAAGGTAGGCGTGGTTTTAAAAGGTAATCTAAACATCCGACCAAATAAAAAGAAGGCCGCGTTCACATTGTAAAGATCCGGATTTAAACCCTGATATTTGGCTTTGGCAGTATTCCTCCTAATAACGTCGTAAAAGAAAAGTCAAATAAACAACTGAGAGCAATTACTCAGCCCGGAGATATTGTGGTCGAGTACAGGGTGATTCTTACATTATAATTATTGATAGTTCGACTAATCTATACTAATACTAGCCGTGCCCCGCGGCTTCGAACCCTATTATCAAGTTAAAAAGTAGCCTATGTATCTCACCTGATGAAAAGTGATAATGCGGCCGAAGATGTAGCAAGCCTGTCTAGAAGATACCTTCTTTGATATTATCCCGATAAATGTATTGTTGATATCGAGTCAAGAGTGAATAGAAATCTTCTAAGCAAGCATGCTACATCTTCAACCACACCATCGCTTTATATTGGGTGAGAGTGAGATAGTGGTCAAATATCGATTATAAATGTTATTATAATATACATACATATACATTCATACGCATTTACATTCACAGCCCCACACTAAGTTCAAAGACTTGTATCGTGGGTGCCGGAAATATTTACATCACACGCACATTACACCCAGAATCAGAAGTACAAATATCCCTTGGGAAGGAATATGTGCTCCTGCCGGGAATCGAACCCAGGACCCACGGCGCAGAGGGCGTACACCTATCCACTGAGCCAACTGGGTCGTCATATCTGTTACTTAAGTAGTAACTCTATGCAATAATTAGTTATTAGTAGGTTTATAATAAAACTAGCAACGCCCCGCGGCTTCGCCCGCTATTATCAAGTTAAAAGGTAGCTTATGTGTTAGTCCTAGGTATAAGCTATGTACATTCCAAATTTCATCAAAATCCGTTCGGCCGTTAAAGCGTGAAGAGGGAACAAACATACTTACACACTAACACACAAACTTTCGGATTTATAATATTAGTAGGATTCATTAATTTATCAACTAACACAAACCGGCCAAGTGCGAGTCGGACTCGGGCACGAAGGGTTCAGTACCATTATCTATAAAAAATCAAGTTTGTTGTATGGGAGCCCCCCTAAAATATTTATTTTATTTTATTTTTAGTATTATTTGTTATAGCGACCATAGAAATACATCATCTGTCAAAATTTCAACTGTCTAGCTATCGCTGTTCTTGAGATACGGCCTGGTGACAGACGGACGGACAGTGAAGTCTTAGTAATAGGGTCCCGTTTTTACCATTTGGGTACGGAACCCTAAAAACTGTGTGCTTTGGTACAGCCATTTGCTACCAGCTACTGGATCATACCAGTATGATATTTTTGCTAAAAAAATCTTTTTTTTTTGTTATTATTATTTCATGACCATGGATGCATAGTCCTTCAGTCGAAATATTAAACAAATATTAACAATTTCTAGTCTTCATAATAAAAGTCTTAGTCACAAGTCACAGTCAAAGTCAAGTTGTCAGTCATAGTCAAGTCATGCCCTAGTAAAGTGGTAGAAACTTTACTAGAACTTCTATTGGAGTTTTGGAGCGAAGGCGAAAATCACGTTTTTCAACTTTGTATGACTTGCCTACACTTATGCACATTGACTAAGTATTAACGGTTAATAATCCACCATTATTACACATTAACACTCGAAGAATCACAGGTTTTGGAAAATTATACAAAATCAACAACGCCATTTTTTCACGTTCGTGGCAAAAACTCCTAAAAAAATCTGTTATGTATGTGTTGCAATAATACACTAATATAACTCGCTAAACTTCTAACGCTGACTTTATCCCGACAATTTTTTTTACCTTATATCAATATCGTAACCTAAAATAACAACACTCTGTATATTAACTTCGAAGCACGCGTTCCCAACTCATTTCGTATATTCGTGTTCATGGTACACTAGCCTTAATCCGGATTATGTCGGTCTTACAGTCTTAGTGTGTACCCCGCCTTATTTTATTACTGTATAGTACGTACAATTATGTATTATCACATACAAATATGTACATTCTTTTTTCTTTTAATTTTGGCTTTGCAATCTTGTGCATTTAGACAGTGTCAAGTAATAATATATTTCAAGTTTCATATTTAAAGTCCTAGTCACAAGTCACACTTAAAGTCAAGTCAATGAGTCGAGGTCCAGTCATAGTCAAGTCTTGCGTGTAAAGTGGTAGAAACTTTACTAGAATTTCTATTGGAGTTTTGTTACGAAAGCGAAAATTACGTTTTTCAACTTTGTATCATTTGCCTATATTTATGCACGTTTACTAAATATTAACGGTTAATAATCCATTATTAACATTAACAGTCGAAGAATCACAGATTTTGGAAAATTATAAAATAAATTATATATATTATTATATCATAAATAATACAAAATCAACAGAGCAATTTTTTCAATTTCGCGACAATACTCCTCAAATATTTACTTGAAGCGAATTAAGAAAAAAAATCTAGTTCTTAATTTCCTATGGCCATCTTCCGTCTCCATCATCACTACAGCGTCATGGTAGCACATTATTATATTGTCACCGAATACACATAGGCACACCAAATTTGAGTCCAATCGGACATCGGGAAGTGGGTGTAAATTAGCTTGCAAGATTTGATTACAGACCAAAGATAGATTGGTGAAACTAAAAACTTGTAAAAAAAGCTTCCGATGAATTGAGAACCTCTTCCTTTTTTTGAAGTGGGTTAAAAAGCAATGAACAAATCTCTCTTATCGTTTTTTGAACTAGTTTTGCAAATTCTCACTAGATGGCGTTAGCATGCAAGTTAGCTCGCGGTGGCGTTGTGTTCTGACTTTCTAGGCCCATTGATATTACGATGTCATAGATCTTATTAATGCTTGTGGTAAAGCAGTTTTTGGAGGCCCGTTTCTCATTGTATCAATGAGAAAAAGCTAATTTATTTATTTAATTAATTTAATACTTTATTGCACAGTAAAAAGTGTACAAAAGGAGGACTTAATGCTAAAAGCATTCTCTACCTGTCATCCAGCGGTGGAAAAAGAAATTACATGAGGCGTGCATCAATCAGGGATAAAGAAAATATATGTAAATGAAATTTATATCGTATTGTAATGTACATCAATATAAAATACTTAAGATTATACATACTAATAAAAATATATAACATAAATATATATATATAAATATATTAACTGTGCTCAGAGAAGTTTGTTAACATTATAAGGGTTTGGTAATCATTTTAAGAAAATGATCTTTTACATGCTTTTTGAAACAAGCTTTTGAGGGTGATTTTTTAATATTGATTGGGAGATCATTCCATAGATACAAACTTGGTACTTAGAACCTATACACTAAAATCTTAAAAAAATTATCAAGCAAAACTAGGTCTCTAATTTTGTCGGGTGGTGCAGCACTTTGTCCGTCCGTCTGACCATAAACAAAAACACAGCCCCACACTTAGTTAGATGACTTGTGTCGTGGTTTCCGGGTACATTAACATCACACACACAATCACAACTAGAACAAGAAACACAAATTATCCATGGAGTGAAAACTTGTGTGCCCGGCGGGAATCGAACCCGATACCCCTGCTTAGAAGCCGAACGTTCACCCAATTTAGCCAACGCGAACGAGCAGTTCAATTTTTCAAATTTTTTTTTTCAAAGGACAAATTGGTATCCGATATTAATTATTAAAAGGGTATTGTTTATAATATTTACGTAGGTTTATATGTATGTATGTATTAATGTATATAGATAGGTATCTAAGTAAGTTGTATTTATGTCTATCAGTATGTATTAATGTATATGTATAGATAAGTATCTAAGTAAGTTGTATTTATGTCTATTAGCATGTTTTTACACCACCGACCTCATTATATAAAATTATCCCTCTCTCCATCCAAAGGTTGACTGGAAGAGATCGCTTTTAGCGATAAGTCCGCCCATTGTACTTTAGTTTTTTTAAGATTACCCCTGTAACTAACTGTATTTGGTTTACAATAAAGAATTTTCTATTCTATTCTATTCATTTAGCGTCTCAACCACAAGCGAATAACTTCAAATTATCTAGAATACTAACTGTGCCCGTGACTTCGTCTGCGTGGAATAGTGTTTTCGGGTAGCATTTTTAATTATTTAAAAAATAAAAAAAATATAAAAATAAAAAATCAATTTATTGCCAGAAATAACACATAAAAACATTAAACACATTTAAATCAAATTTTTCTATAAGTCTACAGACCGCCTCAGTCTAAGGGACAAAGTTAGTATATTGTGAAAACCACTGAAAACTAACCCTAGCAAGCCAAGACTGAAACGGTCGCATCTATCAGTGCAGTTTAGGGCAATAGGAGTAGATTCAGCATGTGCTGCGAGTACATGCATGCATGGACTCGCAGCGCTGTTTTTCAATCTACCCCTATTTAAGCTAATTATTTTACAAATAAGAAACATACGCTGCGCTAGCTCTAAAAATGACGATACTTTCATACAACCCCGTTCCTTTCAACCCCTTACAAACCTTTTTCGCATTAAAAAGTAACCTAAGTCCTTTCTCAGGCTTTAGACTCTGTGTACCAAATTTCATTTAAATCGGTTCAGTAGTTTCAGCGTGAAAGCGCGACAGACAGACAGACAGAGTTACTTTCGCATTTATAATATAATTATATAGTAAGGATATGTTAATCTGTGATCTAAGCCCATTCCTAGACCTAAGATCCCTAAGCCAAAAATGCATATGGAATTATTTTAATTAACATATTAAGGGGGCACCCGTACACATAAGTGGGGGGGAGGGCAAATTTTTTTTTCTACCCTTATCTTTGGAAACATTTCATGGTTGGTAATACATCGAAGTCACTGTAGATCTTTTAGAGCTATTTCGTCCGAGGTCGATCTCAAAAACGGCTAAATATTTAAAGATGAAACTTGCATTAATCCAAAACTCCAATAATTGTAGTATTTCTACCAATTTGGGAATGACTTGACTATGACTTCGTCTATGACTTATGACTAGGACTTCTTTAACGATTTATGTTGTACATACGAGTAATCCGTAATGAATTAAGTATATTCCTATACTTGAAACATTTTATCACTTGAAACTGGCAAAATGCACGAAGTTAGCGATGCCCAAATAAAAAAAAAAATTGCATATAATATGCGTTATATCCTCTCATTAAACATAAAATGAAAATCAAACAATTTTAATTTATAAAATAGTTATAAATAATTGCCCTCATAAGCTTTTCTCTAACAGGCAAAAAGTAGGCGCGAGATCTCAATTCAGGGCGAATTACTAGTTACTCAAGCAACATATTATTATATGTAGTGTGAAATCCTGCAGGGGTGGTTTAGAATCGACAACTAATACATAATAACATATAATAATTAAACGCAAGCAAAGCTTAAAAAATCCGACTTCACAGCTTTATCTTCGGAACCTTGATCAGATTTAATTACGATAACTCAAAAACTGGATCAGATCTTGATCAAATTTCAATGGGACCTCCGATTTTCATGATATTTTTTTTAATTGAAAGCTAGTGCTTACATGGAAAGCACTAGCTTTCAATTAAAAAAATAATCATCAAAATCGGCTCACAAAGAAAGAAGTTATGAGGTAACTTTTGAAGTCGGAAGGATACGAATTATTGACGATATTTCAAGAACTAGGTACTGATCAGATCTTGGTCAAATTTAAATGGGACCAATTGAAAAGCAACATCTTTCAAACTAAAACAAAAATCGAATTCGGTTCACGTGAAAAATACAGTCAACTTGAGTACCTCCTCCTTTTTTGTGAAGTCGGTAAAAAAAGGACAAAAATGTTATACTTGAGAAGAGACCTTGTCAAGACGATTCAAACGAACCCAAACTCGATGGATTTGTCTTGTTCAGTTCAAAAGTACCTATCTTCCGTCATCTTCCGTCTCCATCACCAGACCAGCTCCATATCATTGTATTGTCACCGAAGATACACAAGCACACCAGATTTGAGTCCAATCGGACATCGGAAAGTGGGTCTAATTTAGCTTGCAAGATTTGATTACACATTGACAGATAGACAACGGGACAGGTAAAACTAAATAAAAGCTTGTAAAAAAGGATTTCGATGAATTGAGAACCTCCTCCTATTTTAGAAGTCCGTTACAAAAGTAACGAACAAACCTCTCTCACCGTGTTTGAAACTAGTTCTGCACATTATAACTAGATGGCGTTAGCAGGCGAGTTAGCTCGCGGTGGCGTTGTGTTGGCTGACGTTATGAACCAATTCTGAACGCATTGATATTATAGTGCACTCTTGATGATTAAAATGTAGAAAAGATGTTTTTGGAGGCCTGTTTCACATTGAATCAATGAAAACAGGTTAATCTATACTATCTATATTTTGGGGGCTGCGTCACCCACGTCCGTAGGAGGATACCCCTTAATGACTCCCTACACGTGGTCCCAGGGTGGTGCTAATCAGGTGACATTTGAGAGGTGGTAGAGCATTTTGTGAGTTGCTCGCCTGGCTTGCTACCAAAGTAGCTTACCACCATCAAGTTGAAAGGTGTTCCGGCAGTTATCCTTGAGAGCCTGCGTATTCCAGGTCTAGTGTGTTTGCCAGCTTCGATCATATCGTCACTTCCCATCAGGTGAGATAGTAGTCAAACACTAGCCTGTCACAAAAAAAAAAAAACTTAATATTATAAATCAGAAAGTTTGTGTGTGTGTGAATGTTTGTTACCACGTATCTCCGTAACGAATGAACCGATTTTGATGAAATTTAGAAAATAAATAGTTCATGTTCCGGAATAACTCATCGGCTAATCAATTTTCAAAAATCAACCCTTAAGTGTGCTAAATAGGATGAAAAAGTTGGTATGGAAATTTTTACTCACTTCGATTAATTCAAAACTTGATACATATAAACATTAAAGTAAATAATGAATGACGTATATTTTATTTTTCAAAACTACCCCTACTACAAGGTGGTTCTAAAGTTTGCATGGAAAATCCTATTTCTTGCTTCGATTTACTCAAAACTCGGTGCAAATAAACTTTAAAGTAAATATTGAATGACGTAAGTATATTTAATAAGGGGTAATTTTTTTTTTTTTATTTAGTTTTGTATCATGGTCTACTAGATTTAGATTATAGACGAGACTGAGAATTCAAACCACTGATCTACCAATCACCAAAGTTAAAAACCCTGAATATGTTCAACCACAACTTTTAACTCACGCGGGCGAAGCCGCGGCACACAGCTAGTATACTATTATATTATAAAGAAGTAATGTTTGTTTGTTTGTAAAAGGTAATCTCTGAAACCGCTGATCCGATTCTGAAAATTCTTTCACTAATAGATAGCTGGATTATCCCTGTTGTAGGCTATGTTTTATTGAGATATAAATAGTTTTCAGTTCGAAATAACAATATTCATCGATAGACAAGCATTTGACCACAATCTCACCTGATGGAGAAATGTATGTATAAATACTTGGTATCTTAAAATAGATTATTTTTTTTAATATAATACTATATACAAATTAAAGTTTTAATTGTAAAATAAAAACAACTTTTTACCGAAGATGTGCACTACCATATCAAAATATCCTCGATACACCCAGGTTAACTGGAAGAAAATGCTTTGTAGCATTAAGTTCGCCTATGTACCTACAATACTGTTTGTGCAATAAAGAATGTTCTATCTATCTATCTATGGAGTGTGATGATGCGGCCTAAGATGTAGCATGCTTGCCTAGAAGTTACTTATTCACTCTTGGCTTGCAGACGAGACCAATGAGTTCTACACCTTCGCAGTACGGATGATAAACGTAGAAGCGAAACGTTTCGAGCGAACTGCACGAAATGAATGTGACTGGACCATGACTCTCATAATTTGACTGTGACTGGTTGAATGAAATACTCAACTTGAAAAAAAAAAACTTGACACTGACTAAATGTATAATTTGCGAAGCCAAAAATCAAATTACCAAACTACATACAATGATTAACAAATTAGATACAATTAAACTGCCCATTGGCCTAGTAACTAGTTGGGTGAATTTTCTAAGTCTATTTTCTTAGTAGAACTACTATGGGGTATCGATTCCCGGCGGGAACATATAAGTTTTCGCCCCAAGGAAAACGCATGTTTCTGGTTCTGGTTGTGATTGTATGTGTGATTTGAATGTTTCGGCACCCACGACATAAATAATCAAACCTAGTGTGGGGTTGTGAGTGTAAAAGCGTTCATGTTATGTTATGTTAATTTATGTAATGATAAGGGCAGAACAACTAACATTTTGAATTTTC
Source organism: Lomographa bimaculata (assembly GCA_948107665.1). Lineage (NCBI taxonomy): Eukaryota > Metazoa > Arthropoda > Insecta > Lepidoptera > Geometridae > Lomographa > Lomographa bimaculata. The sequence goes on along the minus strand of OX403608.1, from coordinate 2,353,423 downwards.
CATCAAAGAAGACACGTTCAAAGTCAGCGTATTGCTTGTGCACTCTGATCCTCTATTTCGAGCAATATCCGTTTGAATTAAGCAAAAATGAACCTTATGCCTTGGTAATTTAGTCGTTTACGAATTGAAGCCGTTCGCAATAGAGATAACTCTGTTTATCTATGGTCGCCGGCGGTCTGGCAACTACGCGGAATCTTGGGGGCACGCTTTAACATAAAGGGAAAATATAATGCAAAAATATCGATAGTTCGACAGAATAAGAAGAAAGAAAGAAGCGCGAGCAAAAGCGTCTTCATTTCAGCTTGGGCGAAATTGCTTTCGAATGTCCGGATTTTCGGTTGTTCTCCTCTACAGGTCACATTTCTCAACCGATTCTTGTGGAATTTTGTGAGATATGTTGATAGGTATATTATAATTGTATTACCACTAAAAAATCTATAATTTCTAAGAATTGTTTAGTTGTACACTTTGTAAACTGGTTATACAATAAAGAGTTTTGTATTGTATTGTATAATTTTTTTTGTCAATTCAGTTTTAGGATTTTTTTCAAAATAAACGCATAAACGCTTTAACACTCACAGCGACACTAAGTTCAATGACTTGTTTTGTGGAGATCGGTAACATTAACATCACACACACAATCACAACCAGAAACACATATTTTCCTTGGGGAGAAAACTTGTGTTTTCGCCGAGAATTAAAACCAAATACCCCTGCTTAGAAACCGAACGCTCAAGTAACTAAGGCAATGTGTAGTTCAAATTGGCGGAGGCGGGTTGTAAATGAGAAAAAAATCATTAAAACCATTTCGAAAAATGCGTGTTCACAGAGCCACTCGTAATTATTAAACATAAACATAAACGCTTTCACACTCACAGCCCCACACTAAGTTTAATGACATGTGTCGTGGGTGCCGGAAACATTCACATCACACACACATTCACAACCAGAAACCACAAATTTTCCTTGGGGGGAAAACTTGTGTTCCCGCCGGGAATCGAACCCGATACCCCTGCTTAGAAGGCGAAAGCTCACCCAACTTAGCCAACGGGCAGTTCAAATATTATGTTTGATATTCAAGGTAAGGTGGTACATTAATGTCAAAAGTGGTCAAAAGAGAATAAACGCGCTCTTAGTTGAATTTGGTGTTTAATTCGAGTATAATTCCTCTGTATTCTTTACTATGCATATCTTATTCATCGATAGTTTTATCGATATAACTGATGTGAGCTGATAACGCCCCAACACTATCGAAACGCCGCGCGCCATCGCGCCTGCGCCGTAGCGACGAGTGTCTTGACGCGTTGAATCGTTGTAATTATCTTCTGTTTTGTCACTTTAACAATATTTTCAAGTTGTTTACTATAATAAAACAAGTGAACATTGTGAGGTTGATTTCGATTTGTTTTGTGGCTGCATCAAACAAAGTAAAGGTATGTTTACATAGTAATTTTACACACCAATGCGTGGAATTTTTTAGAGCCTGCCGATGCCGGCGCGATATTGAGATGTGCATATTTTCGAACCAATATACTATTTATAATTGTCTAAAATTGCCAAATTATTGACTTACAATGCTAGCTGGATATAGATACCTATAAATTGTATCCTTATTTTTAGTAGTATTTGCCTGTGGGTTATTAACGTTGAATGTTTGTTAGGGCAAATATCGATCGCACGAAACTGGCAGGCGCTTTGTGATCGAGAGAGAAGAGGAGAAGCTCTCAAAGTAATTTTGGTCGAGATTGATCAACAACCATTTCAACCTACGAATAAACTATTAAAGAGTATTAATTTATTCGTAGTTTTCACCACATATTTTTTTCTACTGACTCCACAAAAAAGGAGGAGGTACTTAAGTCGACTGTATTTTTTTTTATGTTTGTTGCCTCATATCTTCGTTCCACGTGAAACGATTTTGATTTTTTTTTGTTTGAAAGATCAGATCTTGAAATATCGTCAATAATGCGTGTTAATTACATCTATTCTGATCAAAGTTCCGAAGATAAAGCGGTGAAGTCGGTTTTTTTAAGCTTTGCTTGCGTTTAATTATTTATGGTTGATAAGCAAATGTTGAATATTCAAATGACTATTAAACATTTGAACGGGTGAGCCGTTAGAAAGTAATATTGCCATCGAAGATGTAGCATGCTTGCCTACAAGACACCTATTCACTGGCAGTAGAATCATTAACTTTCATGAGTGCCTCTTTGGGGCCCGTGTGAATAAACGATTTTGATTTTGATTGGCTCTAGACTTAAAGACTTTTTTTATGCTGAATAGGCAAGCATTTGACCGCTATCTCAAAGAGAGACGAGGGCAAAGAGTTCCGCTCCGCAGTACCTACAGATGATAAACGTAGAAGCGAAACTATTCGAGCGAACTGGAAACATATCAACCATATATATGTATAATTGAAATTCTAACTTATGTTTATTTGTTTGTAACTAGTCGTTCGCGCCGAACTGAGATCTCGCGCTTACATTTTGCCTCATAGAGAAAAACTTTTGAGGTTAATTGCTTATAACTTTTTTTCTATGTAATAATTGTTTGATTTCTGTATTTGTTGTTCAAGTACAGGATATAACGGATATTATACGTAAGTTTCAGCGTTCAGTGTGAAACCGTTTTTGAGATAGACCCCGGCACAAAATAGGTCTAAAAAAAAAAAACTTTGGTGGCCTACCAAATCGTTATTTTCCAACATAGATTTTTTTAAAACCGGCTTCGAACTCTATTTGTTAAGCCCTTCTCAACGATACCCCACAAGGTAAGATATAAAAATAAAAAATATTTTGCGCCCCACTTACATGTATGGGAGCCCCCTTTATATAATTTTAAATGTCATTTCTGACTTTGGGTCGTAGTTTTACATATTCTATGAGAATTTGAAGTCTTTCGTTTATATGGTTTAGACGCTAGATGCCTCTGACAGACGGACGGACGGACCGACGGGCAAAGTGCTGAACGATCCAAATCAACTTAGAGATCTCGCTTCGCTCGATAAATTAATGCATAGTTACGTACCGACTTGATATAAATATCTATTTACTAGTTGACCCGGCGAACTTCATACCGCCAATTGTCTGTGGTCAAATATTCAGAAACATCTCCTGTTTGACAGGTACGAACAGTTTGTATGGGAAAATAAAATACTACTTTTTACTAATTTTATTGCAATTTCTTTATATTTTCTCACCTTTAAAACCTTCTCTGAACTTCCACAAATATTTCAAGATCAAAATTAGCCAAATCGGTCCAGCCATTCTCGAGTTTTAGCGAGACTAACGAACAGCAATTCATTTTTATATATAAGAAAGATTCAGAAGACCAACAGCATTGATAATTTAGATACAAAACTTGAAATATATAGAATACAGCCAATTATAGGTCTCCCTAGATAAGCCCTAGATATAACAATACAAAACAATTTAGTGGGATAGATGTTTGTATGTGTGTGTGTATGTATGTGCGTGTCTGAGAAAGTGTGAGTGAGCGAGTAATATAATAGTATAGTAATATAAAAATGAATTGCTGTTCGTTAGCCTCGCTAAAACTCGAGAATGGCTGGACCGATTTGGCTAATTTTGATCTAGAAATATTTGTGGAAGTTCAGGGAAGGTTTTAAAGGTGAGAAAATATAAAGAAATTGCAATTAAATTAGTAAAAAGTAGTATTTTATTTTCCCATACAAACTGTTCGTACCTGTCAAACAGGAGATGTTTTGACTACAGACAATTGGCGGTATGAAGTTCGCCGGATCAACTAGTCACTAATAAAAACTTCTTTGTAAGTTGGCTCTTTTGATGAGCAAATAAAGAATTTATCTATCTATCTAAAAATTCAAATACCTATCTAATCAATCTCTTTTTTATGCATTTTTTTATATTTATTATAGGCAAGCTTATGACCATTAACTCACCTGATGGAAAGTGATGATGCGGCCGAAAATGTAACATGTCTGCCTAGAAGATACCAATTCACTCTTGATTTGAAGACTCCCAGATTATACCTCTCGGGGAACAATGACGCAGGCAATGAGGTTCCAATCCTTCGCTGTACGGATGATGAACGTAGAAGCAAAACGCTTCGAGCGAACTGGAGGTATGTCAATATATGATAATAGATTATTTTTTTTGGCAATAAGGTAATAGTATATTTCTAATTATAGCAATTTTTTTTCAGGAGCAAATGGGTACGTGGTTTTAACATTTCATAAATGAATAAAACATAAAACACAAGGGCTTGTTAATAGTACATTTTATAATTCTGACGCACTCAAAACTAAAACTTTAAAAAAAAAGGAAGACACTAAAAATATTCGTCTAATATTCGTTTCACAAAAAAACCTACTCTCAATTTTTCGACATTAGAAACCAAAAATAAGTTTCCCTTTTAACCGACTTCAAAAAAAATAAGGTTTTTTTAGGTCGCTCAATACCTTGATATTGGACAAAGCCATGTTGATTAACGAGCCCTTATAACTGATTTGAGATGGAATTTAATGGTTAACTTACTCATAACATAAATACCACAAAAAACATTCGAATTAATTTATGAGCCCGATTTTAATGTGTATAATATATAATAACGATGTATACATTCGTCATATTTTTTTTGCAAATCCCGCTATGTTCTGATCTTAATGAGGCTTTTTTTTGTTCCGCCTTTTGTTTTCCTCCAACAGAAGTTGGAGACTTTTGAAGGTTTTGATCTTAATGTCAGATGAGATATAATTTTTTTATTGTATTGTGTGATTTTGTGTTGTTTTTTATTATGTTGTGTTGTCAAAAACTTTTTTTTCGTCTAATTTTTCATTTTATTTTTGCTGTTTTTTTTTGTATAAGTAATTTTATTATTATTATTATTCTTGATAACATTATGCTTCTGAAATATAAATTAACATTTGTAATCGAATTAATAACTACATTAAATTCTTACCGAGGTTGGTAAAATAGATATGACTATCAAGGATAGATAACATAAATCGGATATGTTCTTCTTTTGCTTAGCGTTTGTCCCGGCCTGTGCCAGGGTCTGTGTCAGGACATATGCCAGGGTATTTGCCAGGGCGCGTGTCAGGGTCTGTGCCAGGGTATGTGCCGGGGCATTTGCCAGGGCCCGCTTTCCGATTAAGTTTCCCCCAATCTACACGATTAGCTTCCTCCATATTTAGACATGATAAATCAGAATTGTTATGGACTACATTTTTATAGGCCCAAACATGAGCGACTTGCGGCTTTGGACCCGAAAATTGACCAAACAACTAATACGAAAATATAAATCATTACCAGCTCTATGGGACGTCAATAGCACTGAATACAAACAGAGACTAAAAAGAGCAGCGGCATACAAGGAGCTTGTCAAGTACTGCAAAGAAAACAGCATCCCTTGTGTAACAAAAATAAGTATAGGAAAGAAGATTCAGAGGCTAAGACGCAATTTTCGCAAAGAGTGGAACACTATCCAGGAACTCAAAAAGGAAGGAAAACCAGCTCATTCCAATCTATGGTACTATAGCGATTTTCTTTTTCTAAAAGGCCAGGACGATTCAGATCATGAAGAAAGTGAGAGTGTTGGAGATAACAATCCACAGACTAGACAAAGTCTTCTTGTGGAGGATTTTAGCGAGGAATATGGACATAGAGATCAATTGAATCGAGAGCAAACAGTTAGTGTGGTAAGAATTTAACAAATATAGTATTTGATCAAGTTAAATAGTAGCCTATGTGTTAATACTAGATATTAGCTATGTATATTCCAAATTTCATCGAAATCCGTTACAACGTGAAGAGAAAACAAACATACATTTACATTTACACATACACTTTCGGATTAATAATATTATTGTTATATTCAAGTTGAACTGGCCTTTGTATTAGTTGAGTAAAAGTTCGCCTTCTAAAAAAATCAAGGCTAATTAAAAATGCAGATTCTTGCACACATGATTATCTAATTAGGTGTATACCTAATACGGTTGCACCTATTTTTACCAAACTAGCTAATAACACAAAAAAAATCAACAATGTTGAAAATAAAAAAAAACCGGCCAAGTGCGAGTCGGACTCGCGCACAAAGGGTTCCGTACCATTATCTATACAAAACCAAGTTTGTTGTAAATATATAAGGGGAGCTCCCTTAAATATTTATTTTATTTTATTTTTAGTATTTGTTATAGCGGCAATAGAAATACATCATCTGTGAAAATTTCAACCGTCTAGCTATAACCGTTCTTGAGATACAGCTTGGTGACAGACGGACGGACGGACGGACGGACAGCGAAGTCTCAGTAATAGGGTCCCGTTTTTACCGTTTGGGTACGGAACCCTAAAAACTATACTGTCTAGGTTTTTGGGCAACGATGCTACAGAAATACAAATACACAATACAAACTCAAAACACGTCTCTATTTTGTAGGGGGTTAAAAATATCTAACAACACTAAATTTTGAAATGGGAATAAATAGGTTATCGAAAAATTTGAGTGACTGACTCTTTGTTGATAAACTTTCGTGACCAAAGTCAGCATGCAGACTCAACACCTGTCATTGTACTATTTTATCAAACTGTAACCTTTTTAAAGTGAGAACTTCTTTAGCGGCGTTGTGCACTTTTTTTGGGATGGGTTAAAAATGTTAAACTCGCGTCAGGACACGTGACCTGCTCGAAAATTCGTAAGACGAAGGGAAGAGTAGACCGCCGCGCCGCTGGCGCGGCGTAGGAGAGGAAGTAATATCCCCTCTCTCTACCGCGCGGCGAAAATATATGCCTGCTCTTGCTGTTTACAACGTTAATGTTCAAGTTTTCAACACGTTATTTTTTACAAGCTTTGATATAACTTGCAATGTATATAACTATGTTTGTTCGCGTGGAATCTTGCAACTCAATTTTTAAGCAGATCTTCAACCGATTGAGCTGAAATTTTCTATTCACGCTTACTTTGGATGACAATGCATGGTTAGCTGTGTGGCGTCATTCTAAATCCAATATGGCGGAATACCAAAAATGGCGGAGTTATTTTAATACACTCCTACAATACGGGAATCAAATGAAAGGCATGTTGAGAATAATTCGAAAAATGAAGTGACGTCTCTTTAAATCCAATATGGCGGACTGGTACCTAAACGCTTGTTCTAAAAAAACTTTTAAGCTATAATTTATATTTTCGTTTAAGCTGATTGTTCAACAATTAGCAAAAACGCGTACAATCTACGGGCCAATGGCAAATAAACACTTAATCTGACGTCACGGATCTATACCCAATAACTTGCTGTTTGGTATTGTGAATTTCCTATGTATTTTTAATACTTTTAATTCATTGAAATTCCTAATTAAAAAGCATTACAATACAACAGTAATGTTTTATGTATATCAATACGTATATAAAAAGAACTTAATCTTTATTCAAATCCCATGAATAAGTATTATAATCTACTAGCCGTGCCCCGTGGCTTCGCCCGCTATTATCAAGTAAAGTTAAAAAGTAGCCTATGTGTCAATCCTAGGTATAATCTATGTACATTCCAAATTTTATCCAAATCCGTTCCGCCGCGTTAAAGCGTGAAGAGGGAACAAACATACTTACACACAAACTTTCGGATTTATAATATTAGTAGGAAGGATTCACGGCTTCCAATATTAGACCTCAATGCTATTTCTTGAAAATTCTTCATAATAAAGAATAAAAAAACTTTAAATTCTTGTTAATTACTAACACTGATTAAAATGACCCTTAACTATTATTCCAGCCGCAGTCAACCACACTAAAAAGATCCAAACGCAACAAAGAGCTTCGCAAACCAGAATCCGTTCACAAAACCAAAGAAGATGCTGCATCTCGGAGACGTTCTCTCTCCGAAGCTGACTTAATAGGAATGAATGTTGCTAAGAAACTTGTTAAAATGTGTTTCCTTCAAGCGGCTTACGCTGAGGCTGTCATCAATAAAATCCTACATTCAGGATCACTGATGAAACTGAAAGATGAGACCATTTTGTGTGATCATATGTGCGAATCCAAGAGACATAATGCCACAAAGACAGCACTGACTGCAGACATGTTTGAATATGTATTTTAAATATTTTGTAAATATTTCTTATTTTGTAATAATTCCCCCATCCCCATTCTATCATCGGACATCGAGACAGACTCTTAAGCGACACCGCTATATGGTTGATATTCCACAAATGCGAACGAAACGTTTTGCCTCCACATTCATTATGCGAACTGCAAAAGAATGGAATTCCTTACCTGAGTCTGTGTTCCCTGATAAATACAATATGGGAGTCTTTAAGTCGCGAGTGAATAGGCATCTTCTAGGCAAACGTGCTCCATCGTCAACCGCGTCGTCACTTACCATCAGGTGAGATGGCGGTCAAACGTTTGCCTATCTTGTATAAAAAAAATTAGAATAATAAATTATTGTAAAAGTCAATGCCTAAAAGTAGCGTCTTAATTCCCCCTAAAATTTAAATTTATATAATTTTTAATTCAATTTCTAACTTTGGGCAATAGCTACACATATTCTCTGGAAATTTTAAGTTATTCGCTTGTATGGTTAAGACGCTAGATACCTCTGACAGATGGACGGACGGACGGACAAGGACTGAACTAGCCCAGTCAATTTAGAGATCTTGCTTCGCTCGATCAATAAATTGTATTTATAATTTTTTCGCGCGTCCACCTACCAACCCTTGTCTTTTTATTACAGTACGTTGTGATAAAAAAAAATATTGCGTACATATTTTTAAGTTCTTTCGGAAATGAGTTATTAGAGTTTTTAGAGTACATGTATTTATTAAGTTTGAAGGTTTTTTTTACCTCCTAGGCGCAAGTTTTTTGTTTTCCAGAAGGCTATGATGTACGTCGTGAAGTCCGTAGCACTTCTACAGTTACTAAACTCTATAAATATTTAGCGGCGAACATCAAAAGCTCGCTGGACTTTACTACTTACTTTTACTCTATACTACACTATACTGTACTAGAAAAACACAGCGGTGCGGGCGCCTTCCGCAATCGTCCGGTTACGCTGCAAAGGCTACTACATCACGCCGCCTCCTATACAAAACCGGCATTGCATTAGCCTTTAGAAAAGCAAAAATATCGCTTGAGGCCGGGATTGAACCCACGCCTACCGAACCCCTGCCTGAAGCGATGAAATTATCCTTTCTTTATTTCTACGTTTTATGAGGACGTTTGATGTCATTAAAAATAATAAAGCTGTATCTTTATACATTTGTACACATTTAACATTTATAATATCATTAAATGGGTTATGAAAAGACGTTAAAGAAATTGTCATGAGTTAAAATACAGGGTGGTCCAAACAGTGACGTCATTTTATCTTTGGATGTCACAGTTTTTTTTTACCACAATCAACCATAATGGAAAATGATGAAAAAAATATACTGGTAAAAATAAAAAAAAGTCGTCTAACTGTAGGGTATATTTGTATTATTATTTGATTTTAAAGTTCCCAATATGATATTTATAATTATTTACTTGATATTATAATTCTATGCTTTCAATGTACTTTTTCATTTAATCTTTAATTGTATTTATAAATTGTATTATGGATTTAATCTGAAATAAATTAAATAATTATGAGAACCTTTTCTTTATTTTGATTACTAGCATGTCTTTAATGACACTTGCAAAATTATGTCAAAACGATTCAGTGACGAATTATCAAAAGCGGCTCACGCGTTTGGTCTCTAGATCGTCACAAAGAAACTAACATAAATATATATTAACACACTACCCTTATTTGCGTTTAAAATGTAATTACATTTTAGATCAAATGAGAAAATCTTAAGCATACCATTAAAATCAGACTCAAAAAAGAGAATATCTTAAGCAGACCATTAAAATCGGGCTCAAGAACTTCAAATGTAATTTTTAAACTTTCGCGATTCGAACACATAGTTTAGGTAATATGTCGGGACTTAATCGCGCTAAAAACTATTTTTATTTACCTCGACGTTTCGGCCAAGTTGCATTGGCCATGGTCTCGAGAAGACAGTCTTCTCGAGACCATGGCCAATATAAGGATATTACCTAAACTTCTAATGTGTATCGTTTTATCTTATTTACTACCATCTCCAAATTTTCTCACATCAGAAATGAGTATCCTGCCTCGGACCCGAACATTGATCTTAAACCTCATATTGAAGTACAAATCACTGCCGGTATTATGGAAAAAACGGGGGTACAAAGACGAGCGAATGGAGAAAGCTGCTTACGAAGAACTCTTGCAAGTATACAAGGATAACGGCTTTCCCAACGCATATCTAGAGTTGGTAAAATGGGAAATGCAAAGGTTAATAACTGCCTTTTCCATAGAGTACAAAAAAGTACGAATTCTCGGAAGAGCTTATAAACCGAAGTACTGGTTTTACAAACATCTTCTTTTCATCGAGAACCAGGACTCCGATGCTGATAGTGATGAGGATGAGATTATAAAAGTAGAATCCAGTAGTGAAGACTCTAATGGCTTGGAGGAACGGTACTATCTTGACGAACATTACATCGATGAAGAAAATGAGGTGAAAACCACGAATTTTATATACTTGGTTCAAATTTGTTTACTAACCCCTGTTAGAGGTCGCGAGTCCCTATTCGCGGCGGTTTTTTTTAATTCGAGCAAACTTTTGACCACTATCTCACCTGATGGTGAGCGACGATGCGGTCGACGATGAAGCAAGCTTGACTAGAAGATACCCATTCTCTCGAGACTTGAAGACTCCCATATTGTACTCATCAGGAAACACCGGGCAAGGAGTTCCATTCCTTTGCAATTTGCACAATGAAGGTGGAAGGAAAACGCTTTGTCCGCATTTGTGGAATGTCTACCATATAGCGGTGTCGCTTATCAGTTTGTCTGCTTGTCCGATGATAGAACGGGGATGGGGAACTAGATCATGCAGTTCCTTGGCACACTCTCCGAAATGTATCCGATAAAAAACCAAGAGGCTAGCTACCTTGCTCCGATGTCCCAAGCTCTGAAGCCTTGAATCAGTCAGCTACTCTCTACCAATGAGTCTCTTGGCTTTTCGGTCAATGGTGTCAATTTTCCTACTACGAGTAGTTTTATGCAATAACTGTAACCTTGATTATTTTATATGCATCTTCTTCACACCCGATGAAAAGTGATGATGCGGCCCAAAATGTGTTCATTTTAACCTAAACGCTTTCACAGCCTCACACTAAGTACGAAGACTTGTGTCGTGGCGGGAACTTTCACACACAAAATCACATCCAGAAACAGAAACATACATTTCTAGGAACGGGATTGAAACCCGATCCCGCTGTTCAAAGATGAATCAAACGAGCCCAAACTCGATGGGTTTATCTCGTTTAGTTCAGAAGTTCCTATGTTCCGTCTCCATCATTAGACCAACTCTATGGTACCATATCATTAAAGTGAACGGGAGTGGGTCTAATTTAGCTCGCAAAATTTGATTACAGATAGACAACGAGTCAGATAAAAATAAATATAAGCTTGTAAAATAGTCTTATTCTGAGGAAGTCCTCAAGAAGAATGAAGTGATTGAAACTGTAGTTTTTTTTTCATGTAATTGAAAGACGAGACGAGGAAGTCGCTAGCCTGTTTGTAAGCATCACTCATCCCATTCCAGTATTCAGTTCTTTATTGCAACTGTAAAGTAATTACAAGGATGTTATAATAAAATTGGTTAACAGTTCTTTATAGACCCTGGTAGGGCACGGCAATTTACAATTTATAAGAGAGGAGGACAAAATAAACATTTATTATATTTAGAATTCAATGAGAACAAAATATAATAATCATGCACAGTATTTTTTTTTTTTTTTTTTAATCTATTGCATATCTTCTATCGCGGGCCTTGAGCGTGGAGACCGAATCCAGAAATTCCGTAACGAAAATAACCTAACACCCCCCACTCCGACCAGCACAGCGGTGATACTTTTTAGTTTTGCCATCTATCGATGAATAGCAGAACTTTTAATGACTTTTTTGAAATATCACGCTTGTCTCTTTAGTTCAGCAACTCGCCTCAAGGTGGCAGGAAAAAAAAAACTGCATAAATAAAATAAATTAATAATTATAATTGCATAAGTTGATAAAAAATGCTATGCAATAGCTTTACCGTGGCAGTCCTCGAGTGCCACACGTCTTTTTTTTTATAGTTTTTATACGGTTCGGTGCTATCCAAAGTTTTGCACTTATATAGATCAAAATTTTACGCGGAAAGCACTGAACTCGTCCCTCCGAGATTAGATGTTAAATCTCATGTTACTTCACTTGTAATAGGTAACTTTTTGTTTTTCAGGAGGAACCACCACAAAAAAGACATAAAAATCTCCAAGAAAATCAACTAGAAAACGATAAGAACCCTAGCGATCTCACTAAAGCCGAAGTTGTGGGACTAAATATAACTAAGAAAATATCCTGTATGCACCCTACCCAAGCTATCTACGCAGAGGCTTTAATAACCAATGTTTTAAAAAGAGGTTTGCTTGAGCAGTTGCACCAACGAACCGAATTGTGTAACAGTGTCTGCGATAAAAGAAGCTCTCCGTCTTAGCTAGTCCGTCTTAGCGGACGCCCGCGCGGTTCCATACAAAAGTGCTCCGTCACGTGCATTTTTGTATGAAACCGCGCGGGCGTCCGCTTAACGCAATTTTAGCCCTTAGGTGCCCACTTCTTCAAGAAATTAAGATATTATACTTATCTAGGACCGGTTTCTAACCTTCCGATGTGGCCGAAGCGAATTAGGCTTTTTTATCAGATAGGCCAGTAAAATTACGAATTTAAAAAAATATATAACAGTCTGATATACTGGAATTGCCATAAGGAGGCGATTTCGTGAGACTGTGTTTTGGAATCCACCAAAATTTTCCAGAGGAAGGTAGAATAATATTGGCCTCGATTCTGATGTACACTGACTAAATTAAATTTAAACTATCCCTGTCTCTTACAAAATAGAAACAAAAGACAGAGATAGCATACATTTTAGTGCTGTCGAGCTAGTTTATCAATTAAAATATGAACAGCAGAAGCAGAAAGGCGCGTGTTTTTAGTCAACACCAATTACATATTCGACTAAGCTTGCATAGACATCTAAGTTCTGACTAACTTGACAGCACTAAAATGTATGCTATCTCTGTCTTGTGTTCCTATTTTGTAAAAGACAGGACAATAGTTTAAATTTAATTTAGTGTGTGACATCAGAATCACGGCCATTATCTTCCTGTTCAAATATAAATAAAAAATACAAACCACATGATATCGTAAATAGTTATAGTTGATGAAAAACCTTTAATTTTTGTTAATGCAACTCGAATCCACGAAAATAATCAATAGATATTTGTTTTTTCATTAAAATAAGATAAAAAACTGATTTTGTCATTTACGCTAAAGCAACAATGCAAACAGCATTGTTACAGTTTCTTAGACCAAAACACAATGATTCTTATCATGACTTTTATGAATCCAACCCTAAGTTTCGAAGGTAGTGAAAACTAGAGGACGCTCTCACGCAATTACCAAACATTTTACTAAAAAATATTTTTTTCTTTTTTTTTATGTTGGATAGGCAAGCATTTGACCACTATCTCACCTGATGGAAAGTGATGATGCGGCCGAAGGTGTGACATGCTTGCCTAGAAGATACATATTCACTCGAGACTTGAAGACTCCCAGATTATACCGTTCGGGGAACAAAGACGCAGGCAATGAGTTCAAATAATTATTAATCCAATAATTATGAAAATAATTATTGGATTCTCATTGTTTTATACAATTGGCAATGAAAACACATAAACTTAACAAATACGAACTGTTATAACGTTTGTCTACACACTTAAAATTTCTCAAATATTTGGACACCTTACCTCTAGAAAAACTAAATGTTCCTGGTAAAAATTAAGGTGGATTTTTATATTATACCAAAGAAAAAGCATGAAACAAAATAATATTAAAATATACTGTTACTATTTTTGCAAATATATATTTTTTGCTTCGCAATCTTGTGCATTAAGCCAGTGTCAAGTAATTATATATTTCAAGAGTATTTCATATACAAATATTATTTCATATAGGTACAATATGTAGTATAAAGTCCTAGTCACAAGTCACAGTCAAAGACAAGTAAATTTTTGTGATTTTGACTTACATTTTAACAAATCGTCGTTACCATGCCATTTATGTTTGAAATTGTTTAAGTAACAAGATTTTTTTTAATTTATAATATATAGTGTATACAATGTGTAACAGAAAGGTGTAGTAATACTCAAGTCACACATCTAGCTAAATGTATGGAGTACTATAGCAGGAACTTCTGCATTCGCGGCAGCACCATTAATATTGAGTTATGATGAACGAAAGTTTCTAAAAAAATATGTCATTTGCAACCCTTTTTCATCAGCTACCGTTCTACACCACATAGCCTTTGGACCTAGACATCTGACAGTGATGGCCATAATAAAGGTCAAGGTCACGTGCCACAGATGTAATCGTAGGGTTGGCAAACATTTTTTTAAAATTTTTGTACAAAATTTTTGTAAATGCAAATATCTCCGATTGCCGCACATGTAACTGTAGGGTTGTCAAAAGTATTTGAAAAAAATAATTTTAAAATTTTATACGGAAAAAATTGTGTCCAAAATCAAAATCAAAATCGTTTATTCACAAAGGCCCCAAAGAGGCACTCATGAAAGTTAATGAATCTATTGCCAGATTCGGAAAATTACAGCCATCTCGAGAAGAACCTGGCAAGAAACTCGGCGGCGCATTTTTTTTCATTCATTTTTTTTTTAAAACATTCTTAATTTCTAATACATAATTTTCTTAACCTAGGTGTTATTATGGTAGTCGCTAGAAAGAGCCTGTGCAGTTTACCTCCATGCATCCTTGTCATTAATATAGTCTGTAGTCTTATAAAAAGCTTTCTTAATTAATGCCCGTTTTATTACAGATTTGAACTTTCCCAGTGGTAATTCAGTTACGATTTTAGGAATTCTATTGTAAAATCTAACCCCATTTGCCATAAAAGATTTATTCGTTTTGCTTAATCTAAATGCGCGCACTGTAATTTTATGCTTATATCTAGTATTAAGATTGTGTGCGTCGCTTCTTAATTTATATTGTTGTTTCTTTAAAGAATTCCCTGAGAGATTCGCGTGGACCCATATCATATATTGCACGAACCGCTCTCTTTCCGTTCTCTTTCTCGTCCGATTTCGACTTTCGTTCTCTGGCAGACGATTCCTGGCACGATACATATACACACCACCAAGTATTACTACACCTTTTTGTTACAGGTTGTATGTATAAAGTGTTTTTTTTTAATTACCTTCTATCGCTGTCTTGACGCGCGTGATGTCATACATGGGTTCCGCCTGAAAACCAGTTACTGGGTAGGAGGGTCCTGCCCACCTACTTACCTAGTTATATGCTGAGTCGGAATCCTGTTCGTGACATCACGCGGCGTTATATTGTATTTTTGTATATTGTTATGTGCTTTGTTTTGTTGTTTTATGTAAATAATGCAACGTCGCGTGTTGTCTCGAATTGTTTTTCTTTCTTTCTTTCAAAATAAAAAATATTGAACGGTAAAAATATATTATAAAAACTAGCTTTAAGGAGACAACATTGATAGCACGTCGTGGTGACACTTAGAACTGGTATAATATTATTATCATCATTAAATATATAGAACTATGTGTGTGATTTTTTACCGACTTTCCAAAAAAGGAGGAGGTACTCGAGTCGACTGTATTTTTTTTTTTATATTCGTTACCTCAAAACTTCTCTCCACGTGAGCCGATTTCGGAAATTTTGTTTTTAGTTTGAAAGATGTTGCTTTCTAATTGGTCCCATATAAATTTGATCAAGATCTGATCAGTTGTTCTTGAAATATCGTCAATAATGTCTACTTTGTGACGAATAATGCGTACTTTGACGATGTTCTGGTTTACCCGACTTCAAAAGTTACCTCACAACTTCTTTCGTTGTGAGCCCATTTTGATGATTCTTTTTTTATTTCAAAGCTGGGGGATCAAGGTTTTGATGATAAAGCGGTTAAGTCGGTTTTTTAAGCTTTGCTTGCGTTTCATTATTTTGTGTATGTTCAGGTAGATTCAAGCAGAAATATGAATTCAAGGAAAAAAATGTAAGCAAAATACATAAAAACTTTTCTCATGGGCAGGAATACATCACTTGGTAAAGTACTAGGCAAACATAAACATGAAGGTAAGTAGTATAGAATTAGTCACGTGAAATTGCAACGCATGGCGGGTATAGCTACGAGTAATAATACGAATATGAATAAGAAAAATTGTTCTAATTCTTTATAAATAAGTCAACCTTTCTATAGGCTTTTAACCAAATTTTTACCAATAGAAACATGAGAGACCACAGTCACCCTCTGTCTCGATATGGACACTGGCAGCGTCTGTAACCATTTCAATATTAGTGACGTTTATAATATGATACGCTGTACCCGGCATACGTTGCAAAGCCACGGAAAGAAAAGGTGCTTTACCTCTTTCACGTTTATGTTTGCCTAGTACTTTAATACTTTAATAAAAACGTTATATCTAAATTAAACATGTTTTACCTCTTTCTTATTTATGAAATGTTATAATAATATTATTTATTAGGTATTAGGTAGGTTTTGGTATTTTTTGTCGAGGAATAAATCACAAATATTTTGGACGTACCTACTGTGTTTTATTTCAAATCATCATCATTCATTCTGTTCATGTCACATACTATTAAACGATCAAGTAGACTTTCTATTAAAAAATATTTAATATTGGCAATACCAAGAAGTTGAGAAGATCTCGAATTATTCGTAACAAGCCGTACCACGCGGCTTCGCTCGCGTTTATGAAGTTGAAAAGTAACCTATGTGTTAATCCTAGGAGTATGCAATGTATATTCCAAATTTCATCTGAATCTGTGCAGTTGTTACAGCGTGAAAAGTAAACAAACAGATATTCACACAATTTTAGATTTATAATAATAGGTGACGACCCAGTTGGCGCGGTGGGCAAGTCTTTTCCCTCTGCGCCGTGGGTCCTGGGTTCGATTCCCGGCAGGAATACAATTTTCCTTCCCAAGGGATATTTCTGGTTCTGGGTGGAATGTGTGTGTGATATGTAAATGTTTCCGGCACCCACGATACAAGTCTTTAAACTTAGTTCGGGGACATGAGTGTGAATGCGTTTGCGTTTTGTTATTATTCATCACAGAGTTTACCCCCACCATTTTTCGTCACACAAAAAAATTGCTGATCAGTATTTCAAAACCTTCCCAAAAAAAAATTTATTTCAATACAAAATCGACAGGCATTTTCGTTTTCGCGCCCAAACTCCATAAGTAATATAGTACTATTATATATTCTGTGGCAATGGTATCACAACAAAATTAAAATGTATATTGCATTGGCCTCAGACATCGCGCGCTCTTTTACTCGTGGTCCCAGCAATCGTGCGGGAAAGAGCGCGGTAATGTGGTAGGGAAACGGTATTAGTAGCTCTGGTGCTGTGTAAAATTATCGATAGCTCAAAATGTCGATAGTTTGTTTGTAGTTTAATGTTTTAAATCGATATTTTTTATCGAAGATCTATCTAGATCACATTTAATGAGGAACAAGTTGTTTATAAGCTTGAAGTCTTAATTATGCCGTTTGTTTAGTTTACATAAGAAATTAAATTAGTTTGAAAAAAATCTAATTAAATCCATAGATCCAAGATGGATAATTTGCTGTATGCCTTTTATTATATGTTTAGAAAATGTTATGGCATGGCATGATTCGAAATTCTGATCCGCAACTTTTTTGTGTGATGAAATGTGGTGGTAAAGTTTGTGATGAATAATTCAAACGTTTCCCTGTAATACGAAGTTTCACTTCTATCGTGTGTTTATGACGTATCCTGATTTTTTAAATCTCTGATAGGCTAAAACAGGATATGTCGTAAAGACAGATAGAAGTGAAGCTTTTACATTACAGGAAACATTTCAAATATTCATCACAGTAATTACCCCCACCTTTTTTTTACACACAAAAAGATTACCGATCAGAATTTTAAAGCGCTCTCATAAGTAGTTTTACTTCAAAATCACATTTTTATCGATATATTTATCGACAGGTAAGATTCAATTGAAGCGCAACACTATCAAACCAGCGCATGACGCGCACACTCCATCAATACTTTGCGCACCGCGCAATCCGTTGCTCGTCACTTTCACGCGTTCAATCCTTTGCATTCTCCTTTATTTGAGATTTGTTCACAATAATCTAATATCAAAGTGATGGTCATTGATCATTGATGCACAGGTGTTATCGAATTGAAGGTGTTGGAACAGCGAAAGGAGCTGAATCGATGGTAAGCCGACATTTTTATCGATCTAGTTATCACTTACTTTTGTGTGCTGAATGCTGTTGATGCCGACATTCGATTAAACGCTTAGATATCGTCTAATTAAAATTGAGCACCCTTTCATATTCTACTATAAATTGAATTGATTTATATTTGAATAATCGCACAAATATTATAAATCCGAAAAAGTTTGTGTATAAATAAATGAGTAAGTGTGTAAGTATGTTTGTTTTCTCTTCACTCTGTAACGGCTGATCGGATTCGGATGAAATTTGGAATATACATAGCATATACCAAAGATAATTAACCATGCATATACCTAGGATAAATACAAAGGATACTTTTAAACTTGATAAACGCGGGCGAAACCGCGGGGCATGGATAGTAAATAATAAAGAACTGATTTATATTTATTGAACTGCCCGTTGGCTCAGCGTTCGCCTTTGGGTTCGATTCCCGGCTGGAACTTAAGTTTCTTCCCAAGGAAAATTTGTGTTTCTGGTTCTAGTTTTGAAGTGAGTTATGCGAATGTTTCCGGCACCCATGCCATAAGATTTAACTATGACATAAGTCATTAAACTTAGTAACTTAGGCTGTGAGTATGACGCGTTTTTGTTATTTAAAACACATTAGGTACCTACTATATCCCAATCAGTCAAAAGGTAAGGTTGAATCAATGACCTAGTTCCAAACACTTCCAACTAGTTCCGACTACGCGTCAGGTTATTCAATGACCTAGTTCCAAGCACTACTGACTAGTTCCGACTACGCGTCAGGTTAATCAGTGACCTAGTTCCAAACACTAACGACTAGTTCCGACTACGCGTCAGGTTAATCAGTGACCTAGTTCCAAACACTAACGACTAGTACCGACTACGCGTCAGGTTAATCAGTGACCTAGTTCCAAACACTAACGACTAGTTCCGACTACGCGTCAGGTTAATCAATGACCTAGTTCCAAATACTACCGACTAGTTCCGACCGCGTCAGGTTTTTTCGTAATTTGGAATCAACATTTTTAAAAATTCAAAATTCTTCTAAGTTTTATTCGCATCTTCACTGTTCTCGCTAGCTTCATGCTGGAATTTTACAAGCTTTCATTTACTTTCAGCTGTCCCGTTGTCAATCTGTTGGTCTGTAATCAAAACTTACAAGCTAAATTAGAACCCCTTCCCGATGTCCGATAGGACTCAAATGTGGTGTACTTACGTATATTCTGTGACAATACAATGATGTGGTACCATGGAGCTGGTCTGATGATGAAAACGGAAGATGACTGTAGGAACTTCTGAACTCTTTTGATCCTCCTTGACAGGAGGACATTTTTAGGGTTTTTTATTTACAACTGGAAAAAGCTTGATTTTAAAAACTTTTAAAGCATTACTTGTCTCAAATGAGTCGTGTATTCCAGCTGTGATGGAAGACTTAAGGCTATGGAGCAGGAAAATGATCTTAGAACTGTTAGAAAAATACAAGTCCTTACCAGCCTTATGGCATACCAAGAGCCCGGAGTACAAAAACAAGTCAATGAAGACGAAAGCTTACAGAGAACTTGTAGACTTCTGCAAGAAGAACGGCTTCCCTGAAGCGAACCGAGATTTCGTTGTGAAGAAAATCCAGAGCCTTCGTGGCTCCTTCCGCAAGGAGTTGAACAAATCTAAACAACACAAACTTCAAGGAAAGAAGTACCACTCAAACTTGTGGTATTATAAACATCTTCTCTTCACCAAGGGCCAGGAGTCTGATGAAGATGATAGTCAGAGTGAAGAAAGTTTCAAGTTAACTTTTGGTGATGATGACTTTGGAGACTTTGCTAACGAGGAATTCGATATCCACCCGGTGTCGCCAAAAAATGTTTCGGTAAGAAATTTTATCTGACGTTTCACATGGACCCCAAAAAGGCACTCATGAAAGTTAATGACTCTTTTTTTCATTCAGGATAAGCAATCAATCGGTCAAATGCTTGCCTATCCAGTATAAAAAAAAAAAAAAAAAAAAAACCACTATTTCACCTGATGGTAAGTGATGATTCGATCGACGATGGAGCGTGATTGCCTGTTCACTCGCGACTTGAAGATTCCCGCATTACACTTATCGATTATAATTATCCATGTCGAGAAGAACCTGGCAAGAAACTCGCTGGTAAGAAATAAAAGATTATACGTGTTGGATAATTGGTTTTAATCATAGCTTAGCACTTTACCTACTTATCAACACAAAAGTCATAAATAAATTAACAAAGTGTTTTTTATTTATTTATTTTGGGTTGCATTGTCGATACACGACCCCTGCGGAGTATGGAGCGTTAATTTAAAGTAACATTCAATGACTTGTGTCGTGGGTGCCGGAAATATTCACATCACACATACAATCACAACCAGAACCAGAAACACAAATTTTCCTTGAGAGAAAACTTGTGTTCCCGCCGGGAATCGAACCCGATACCCTGCTTAGAAGGCGAACGTTCACCCAGCCAAGCAAACGGTCAGTTCAAGTGATAGTATAATATAGGGAATATGCTTATGTAGGTCTCCTAAAAAAGGAAACAAAATGTATAAAGAAAAATAAACGCTTTAAATTTCAGCCCCCCTCATCCCCAACAAACGTGAGCAATCTAAATAATCACCATGAACCACCAGCTGCTCTCCAGATAGATCAAGAAGCAAACCAGGACTATCTTAAAATTAGAGGCCTCACGGAGTCTGAACTAACTGGCCTGACCATAGCGAGGAAACTAGCGAGGATGAACCCAGTCCAGGCCGTTTACGCGGAGTCCATTATAAATAACGTTATCAGAAGAGGTTTATTAGAGAAACTGAAAGAAGAGACTGATCTTTGTGATAATATGTGTCGGAGGTTAGCTGGGCTTAATTAAATTAAAAAAAAAACATTTTCTATCGTTTATATTTCGGAGAGTGTGCGCAGGAATTATACGATCTAATTCCCACAAGCCCGTTTTACGCCTCAAGCCCACTACCAGTTGGTAGCGTTCCCATCATTGCCTCTATGAATTGAAATGATATGTATGTTACGCGATTTCTGCGCCAATTATGAATGGATTTTGATATTTTTTTTTTGTTTGGTAGAGTATTACTTCAGAGGTAGTCCCATATAAATTTTATCGAAATCGGTCAAGCTAAAACCGAATTATAAGCGATGAAGTCGGTAGTTTTAACCTTTGCTTTCGTTTCGACTATATTATTGTAATAATAATAAAACGCAATCAAAGCTTAAAAAAACCGACTTCACCGCTTTATCATCGGAACCTTGATCCCCCAGCTTTGAAATAAAAAAAGAATCATCAAAATCGGCTCACAACGAAAGAAGTTGTGAGGTAATTTTTGAAGTCGGGTAAACCAGAACATCGTCAAAGTACGCATTATTCGTCACAAAATAGACATTATTTACGATATTTCAAGAATGACTGATCAGATCTTGATCAAATTTAAATGGGACCAATTAGAAAGCAACATCTTACAAAATAAAAAAAAAATTTGAAATCGGCTCTCGTGGAGAGAAGTAATGAGGTAACACACATAAAAAAAAATCTATGCATCCCGATACACATAAGTAGCAAGAAGGCTTAGGTATAAAATCTAAATATATATAACTCAAAGGTGACTGACTGACTGACATAGTGATCTATCAACGCACAGCCCAAATCACTGGACGGATCGAGCTGAAATTTGGCATGCAGGTAGATGTTATGACGTAGGCATCCGCTAAGAAAGGATTTTGATTAATTCTACCCCCAAGGGGATAAAATAGGGGATCTATAATACTTCTTTACGCGAGCGAAGCCGCGGGCAAAAGCTAGTTATAAATATAAGATTAAAATTTGATTACAAGTTGAAGATATTTTGTCTTACCACTACATCATTATACATCTGTGAGATGCTCATAACACATTATACAATGTATTTATTTACTTAATTTATATTGAATGATGTATCTATGTATCCATTGAACATTTTATTAATACTGCTATATTCTTTTGTTTAACGCTATTGTAAGTTTGCTTACACAATACTCGTCAGATACATTACCTATTGTTATTTCTAATATGAGTACCATCTGCGTTGGTGGTGTAATGGTGAGCATAGTTGCCTTCCAAGCAGTTGATCCGGGTTTGATTCCCGGCCAACGCACATTTTTATTATACATCTAAATAACAAACAAACAAACGCATTCACACTCACAGCCCCACAATAAGTTCAAAGACTTGTAATCGTGAGTGCCGGAAACATTCACATCACACACACATGACACCCAGAACCAGAAGCACAATCCCTTAGTAAGGTAAATAGGCGTCAATCATTAGGTAGACCAAAAAACATTTTAGCATTATTAAACGTGAAACAAGTGGCAAATTAAAATTTTGATAATACCCCCGATTCGTGCCATTTGCACCGATTTTCACTGTTTGTGTTATAATAATTCAAGGTAGGCAAACTTTTGACCACAATCTTATCTGATAGTAAGCGATGATGTGGTTGACGATGGAGCAAGCTTGCCTAGAAGATACCATTCACTCGCGACTTGAAAACTCCCATATTGTACTCATCAGAAAACACCGACTCAGGCAAGGAGTTCCATTCCTCTGCAGTTCGCACAATGAATGTGGAAGCAAAACGCTTCATGCGCATTTGTGGAATGTCTACCATAAAGCGGTGTCGCTTAGCAGTTTGTCTGCTTGTCCGATGATAGAACGGGGATGGGGGAACTTGATCGTGCAGTTCCTTGTCACACTCTCCGAAATGTATCCGATAAAGAATCGAGAGACTAGCTACTATAACTTGTACTTACTTGACAACCCATTTGGCGCAGTGGACAGGTGTCCGCCCTCTGCGCCGTGGGTCCTGGGTTCGATTCCCGGCAGGAGCACAAATTTCTTCCCAAGGGATATTTGTGCTTCTGGTTCTGGGTGTAATGTGTGTGTGATGTAAATGTTTCCGGCACCCACGATACAAGTCATTGAACTTGGTGTGTGGCTGTGAGTGTGAATGCGGCGATGATACAAGCTCTGAAGCTATACCTATATAACACTTTTTAACTTACAATAAAAATAATAAACATATTAAAAGAAAATTTGTTGGCCTTGTTGGTTCATCATAAGCACTCATTCAAGCCTCAACGAGGCGGAGGTTTTTTCTTTATGACAGATAGGTAAGCATTTGGCCGCTATCTCACATGATGGAAAGTGAAGATGCAGCTGAAGATGAAGCATGCTTACTTAGAAGATATCTTTTCACTCTAGACCTGAAGACTCCTAGATTATACGATTCGGGGAACAAGGACGCGGGCAGTAAGTTCTACTCCTTCGCTGTACGGATAATAAATGTAGAAGCAAAACGCTTCGAACGGATATGAGGTATGTCAACTATATATGGATGTCGTTGGTTTGTTCGTCTTATGGCCCGATTATAGAAAGGGCAAGGGGAAATCAACTGGTGTAATAGATAGATACCCAAGTAACACAGGAAGCATTTTAACGGACGAGTAGTAACTTATATAGAACTTAAGCTCCGTATAATCTCTTATATAAGTTCACCAAGCATCTTGACGCTTTATATTGGCATTTCAAAACCCTTATAATGCTTTACACTGTATAACGGCTAGATAATGGCATACCAAAATGCTTTTGTAAAGCCTTTAGTTTTAGTGGAGCAAACCACAAAGCAGCTGTACAGCTTTCAGCTGTTTTTAGTGCATTTGGATCTACAATAGCATTTTTAAGTAGTAAACAAATGCTTAATGCTGTTTAATAGCATAATCATGCACCATTATAATGCCAAGTAAATCCACTATACAGCTTTGAGCTGCTTTTAGTGCTCTTTGTTGTGCAATAGCACTTTTAAGTGGTAAGTAAAACCCTAAGATACCTACAGTAAGTACAGTACCTACATTCCCTAGCTGTAGTTAATTACGATGCGTTGACCTCAAATCGTTTAGTTCTTCAATTCCTGATTGATTCCCTCCCCCTCCCCCCTCTCCCCTTTCATTAGGGATATAGAATCTATTTAATGCCGGTTCAATTTACTGGTTGTGGCTTCTTTCTGTACTAAGCTCTGAGAAATCTAGCGAAGTTTTATTAATGCCAAATCTTGTTGTTTTGAATATAAAACGCAACTACTTTTCCGACTTTAAAAAAGGAGGTTCTTAATTCGACTGTAGGTTTTTTTATGTATGTATGTTACGCGATATCTCCGTCAATTATAAATCGATTTTGATGACTTTTTTGTTGGGTAGATTATACTTCAGAGGTAGTCCCATTTAAATTTTATCGAAATCGATTCAGCCAAAGCCAAAATATGAGCGTTGACAAACATAAACATAAAAAACACTTTCACACTCACAGCCCCACACTAAGTTCGATGACTTGTGTCGTGGGTGTCGGAAACATTCACATCACACACACACAATCACAACCAGAACCGGAAACACAAATTTTCCTTGGGGAGAAAACTTGTGTTCCCGCCAAGAATCGATCCCGATACCCCTGCTTAGAAGGTGAACGTTCACTTAACTAAGTCAACGGGCAGTTCTAAATATTTCAGGTTTTAATATGCAGAAAATCCTTTTCAATATGTTCTCGGCGAGCGCCATAATCTGACATCAGACGAGCACGCTGAATCCAGTGAAAAACATACAAAACACGAGCTTCATTAACGAATGCTTCGTGGAAAATACTTTTTCTAACTAAAAAAAGAAATTCTACATTTGCCAGTTGGAAAAAAATACTTTTTCCGGTAACGAGTTCGTCGTTAAAAGTGCAAACATGGCTCGGAGCAAGTTGTGACCGGTGCAATTTGTGCTTCGTGTTAGTTTCTACTTTTTACTCGACTGCGCGACGCAAAGGAGGGTGATGAGTTTCGTCAGCCTAAGTATGTTTGTTACTTTGTAGCTTACTAGAGACCAAGTCACATTACGATTGTTCGAATTGATGCGACGTCGATACGACAGTCGATCGGTTGATGTCGATTCGATCAACCGATCGACTGTCGATTCGATGTCTCAGGTAAGGAAAATCGTTCGATTTCATACCCATCATGCTGGCGGCATTGCCTCTCTAAATTGCAATACTAATACGTAGAGCCAAATAAGTATCATCGTTTTGATCACGCGTCACCTTAACCAGGCGCTCTGATAGATTTTTGAAAATAGAATGAGCTCCCGGTCCCCGCGGGCCCAGGGTCTCAACACCAAACGGCTCAAATATGTAACCACTGCCGAGGTTTCCATATTTTCGTCATTTGCGCTGCTCTGCCGAAGTTGCCGCGGCGCCAACCCCATTCTGTGTTTCAGGAAGATGTGACGGAGCTAAAGTGGACACACGTTGCATCCCATACTAAAGGCCGTCCCATCTTCCATGGAATTGAAGTGATGCCATCGGGTCTTTTACCATCGTCACGCATGCCTGGTTATATTATCTTTGCCCTTAATAGAGTTATTCGGAAGCACTTGTTTTCTTCTAATTCAACGATGAATCTATTTCCAACGTTCGAGTGCGACACTTAAGCCTTTTGAAGCCGGGCTGATGTTCTGGAGTGCTTTAAGATCTTCATTTAGTTTTCTTATTATAACATGATTGATGGATACATAATGGGTAGTAATATTTTCTAAATTTAAGTCCATAGACATGCTTTAACCAGCCGCTTAAATTAGGCACTGGACGCCTTCTGCTACACACTGGACGCCATGGGTTCGAATGGATGGCGTGCGTGGATGCGTCTCCGCTCGTCCATCCGTTCGAACTCCGAGCTTTGACAGCTTTGATGACGACGTTGTCTCTATTTTATAGTGCTGTCTGATCCGCTCCAGCAGAAATCCGTTTTTGAGAAACGATTATTGACCATATTTATTATACGTACTTCTAAGGAATGGAATTCTTTGCCCGAGTCTGTTTCACGTTAAGTAAAATCTAGGACTCTTTAAATTTCGAGTGAACCACCTGATGGAAAGTGACGATGCGGTCGAAGATGGAGCATGCTTGCCTAGAAGATACCTGTTTACTAGAAATTTAACACAGACTTGGGCAAAGAATTCTATTCCTTAGCAGTACGTATGATAAATGTGGAAGCAAAACGCTTCGTACGCACCCTTGGAATATCAACCATAAACCGATGTCGTGTGGCTGATTGTGTGGTTGTCCGGAGGTAAAGAGGGATGGGATGAGGGAATTAGATCATGCAGTTACGTGGCACACTTTCCGAAATGTATTCTATAAAAGACCGAAAGACTTGCGACCCTGCGACGGTGTTTTAGGCTTTTAAGGTTCGCATCAGTCAGTTCTTTGCAGTTTATAAGTCTCTTAGCTTTGCGTTCAATAGTCTCAAGTGCCTCAAGCTGGTACTTCGTAGTGCCATCCCATAGATGAGAGCAGTACTCCATATACGATCTGACCCCTGCTTGCTACAAGTTCAGCAACTGTCCTGGAGTGATATACCGTCTCACCTTGGCTAGAATTCCGACCTTTTTTGGGGCCAATTAAGCTCTCAATATACGTGACACGATACGTCTACAAGGAATTGCAAATCCTCTTAGTTCGATCGATCGAACCATAAACACCTAAAAATCCTGACGGACGGAAAAGTGGACTAAAAGCGCCTTTAAAATTTATTCTTTATAATGTTACTTGCTATAAAAAAATAACAGGCGTCCATTGGATACATCAGCAAGTTGTGTAGGCAACTATAGACGTACTATATCATCTCAGATAGGTAGGTAATTTATTAAAACACAAGTTTTACATAAACAATACATAACATAAATGCTTTCACTCTCACAGCCCGCACTAAATTCGATGACTTGTGTCGAGGGTGCGAAACATTTCTCAGATCACACTCGCAGTCTCACCCAGAACAAATACCTATTCCTTTGGGGTGAAAACTTGTTTCCACCGAAAATCGAACTCGAAACCCGCTGCTAGAAGGCGAAGGCGTATCTAACTAAGACAATATAGAAAGTGCAATAAGTACACATTGAAGAACTTTTTTGTATAGGTTTTTTTAGCCGTGCTTCGCGGCTACGCTTACGTTTATCAAGATAAAAAGAAGCCTATGTGTTAATCCAAGATACATTCCATATATCATCCGTTCAGCCGTTGCAGTGTGAAGAGATAACAAACATACTTACACACTTACAGTACACACTGTCGGATTTATAATTTTAGTGTGATTATGACCTCTAATGGTATGGAAATAGAAATAAAAATCGAATATCAGTTCACTGTTTTATTACAACACTTAAATTCGACATTTTAAGTACATTTACAAAGTTATTTCAATAGCTCTTATTTATGGCATCGTTTTACTAAATAATATAATAATTATAAATATCTATAAACTATTTATTTACAAACTTAATACTGTTATTATACTATATCTGGATATTTTTATACCCAATAAAATATAATTATGTAAAAACACTGCAAAATGCAAGGCACCTTTTAGCACCAACCTTATTCTTATATTATTTTGTAAAATATTATATTATACATAAAATAATTATTATACTGCAGAAATATTATTTTGTCACTGGTAGAGTATTATTTCTCATTTTTATACAGTAATAAAATGTATACTATTTTTTTTTATTTTAGTTTTCGATAAGTTTTGAATAATTTTTAAGAACATTCATTTCCATCTTAAGTATACCCGTAAATAATAAAACAAATCTCAACTTAAAATGATTTTGATAAAACATAATTTTATTTATAGTAAATAGTTCTTTTTTTTTACTATTTTTCAATATCGCAGCATAAATCGGACAACATCAAAAATTATTTTTCTAATGTCAAATTTATCTAAAACTATTTACAATAAATAACAAATAGTAGTAGTAAGTAATAAAAAAACACTAATTACTAAATGTAACAATGTTAAGTGAGAAGGTGGATCAACCGATTTTAAAAAACACCATAAAGGATTTCACGACATTCTCAGATCACTGAAGAATAAAGAAGTTTCATAAAATTCTATGTTACTGTAATAAGGCACTAGAAAATTCTAAATAAGTAACATACAATCTACGAAAACGATTACTAAATACAAGTCTTGTGATGACAAAGGAACTGCAGAAGATATTACAATACTACTTAATACTGGTTACATCCAGAATACTGACGTCACTACATGAGTTACTGACTCTTCTAGACAAGAAGACTAAGTATGGAAGACTTACTGCCCATTGTAAAAGAAGATACCAAGCCAAGTTATGCTCAAAAGTATTTGAATTGAAAATGATCTTTAAAGTAAAAAAGACTATATTGACGACTTATTAAGAAAGATTTTATAAAGAAATATACAATGTAGAGTTTACCTTACGCAAACGGTTTGGTCGCTAAGAACTATTCGTATTTAGAAAAGGCAAAAGACAATATTTTCATATGTGAACAATATATTCTTGATGATATCTTCTAAATAAATGAAAGCCAGAAAAACAATCGGGAATTATTTTTCAAATTTGGGCTTTTCGAAACAATACTGATAATTTTACAAAAGAAAGAAAAAATATTATACAAATTTTTTTTTCATAAATTGTATTTTTTTTTGACTAAATGTATTGATTCATGGTAAATGGTATAATTTTAACGTAAAGCGATGTTTTTATCATTAACCGAGCTCACGACGTGGCTGATCTTTATGTTTATCTCTTTTAATCTAACATAATAAAAAAAAAAAAATAAGCACATTCCCTTTTTTGCATTTCCGGCTCAAACTTTGTTTATCGTCTCAACATCTTCTTTCACAATGCACTGACTCACTAACACGTAGATACCCCGTTCTAAATCTAGTTACTGATCTAAATCAGTCATTAGCAGCCCAGCATTCGAATGCCGATCTATTGACTATCGATTTATACACAAAGACTCGACATACTTCGGGTCCATTTCATCAATCTCTCGCCCCTTCGTCTCAGGCACGAATAGAACTACAAAAAGAAGACATAGAACTGAGATTCCCGCGTACATCCAAAACAAACCATATAGACCTATATGCTCTTGGATATCTTCAGCCGTTTTAACGTTAACAAAACCACAAAGATGACTGAAGCTAGTAGCTAGGGCACTTCCCGTACTTCTATACTCTAAAGGAAATAGTTCTCCTATTAATAGAGAAGAGATAGGACTGATGCCCAAAGAAAAAGCTATAGTCAGCGTCAAGACGCACACCAATGGGATCCAGTCGTAACCAGGTTCTGATACCGTCACATCTGTCGCGTGCATCACTACTTTTTCGTAATAGGCGTAAGACCCAAAACCAGCTAACGCTATGGACATCATCACTCCACTGATCATGAGTAGCGGTAGCCTACCAACTTTATCTATCAACATCCCTGATAAACAGGATGCTAGCAGCTGAGCCACGCTTGTTGCTATAGCTCCTCCGTGAGGGTTCAAAGTCCTAAAGGTCTTCTTGAACATTTTCACAGCGTAAAAGTTGAAGAGATTCGCCCCTGTGAACCTTTGGAAGAACATCAGACCGCATGTGATCAGGACAGGCCTCGTCAGCCGTTTGGACATTAAGATTTTAAGCTTGCTGGTGTGACTGCAATTGTACTGCTTGCTCGCTAGGATGTTTGTTCGAATTGTAGCCAGTTCTTGTCGAATATCTGCCTCGGGACCTCGTAGCCATTGCAGGGATTCTTCTGCTTCCTGGTCCCTATCCCTCAAGAGTAATGATGAGGGGGTTTCCGGTATGAAGAACAGTGCAAAGAAGAGAAGTACCGGCGCTGCTGCTACGACCAAGGCCAGCTCGCTCCAACTGAGGTATGCTCCGATGGAGAATGAAATCAGGATGCCGATCTGGCTCAGGATTTTTAGGACTGAACTCAGACAGCCTCTGATTTCGGGGACTGCTATTTCTGTGACGTAAACCTGGGGACAATAAGAGGAGAGTTTTAGATTTAGGGCAACGTCACTAAGATACACTTAACATGAAAAAAAATTTACTGAATGGTTGATAGGGTAACCTCATTGTACATGAGGCAAAAGGCAATATTGATCCTGTTTAGACTCAATTAAGCAATGTGTTATGAGATGGATTGTGCTCACTAGTAATTATTATCTTAAGAAATTCTAACTAATTTCAAACATCACTATAATATATATTCTTCTGGGAGTCTATAATACGTCTTTTACTTCCGACAATACAAAGCAGATAATTTAAAAAAAAAGTGTGTGTACATAGCAGAGCAAATTTTAATGATACTATGAGGAAATTTTACTAGCAATTTTGTAACCGAATTATAATTTACAATTGGCATGTTTTCGAAGCGTTTAATTCAGTGATTTAATGTAATTCAGTTATTTTATTACATTATTTTGACTCTTGAAGTTTCGAATATTTAAGAGTGACGTGATCACAGGGAGACTAGATGATAGAGCCCTAAACAAAAGTCGAAGTAACTCTTTTTTTGTATGTAGTTATACTGTATTTTCAGATATTTCTGGTCAGACTTGCATAGTTATTATTTATTTATAGAGGCAAATCGCCGTAAAATGAAGTAAAGATGCCGTATTATGTAGCCGTCAATTCGAGCAACTATTTAACCCCGTCCAATGTTCTATTTCCAAAAAATAGTCAAAACAAAACCAAGCTAAATCGCATTTAACATGACAATAGAACATCAGTTGTTTTGTATTCCTAGCACAATATTATGTGACGCAAATCTTAATTTGCGAGTGACACTAATTAGTCTCCGACACGCTTTGAGAAGAATGGCAACACAAGTCATTACTATACGTCATTGCATTTGACTAGCTGTCATTCAAAACCCGGTAAACGTCTAAGTCGTAAATTAGATGATATATTTCTAAAACAAATCAAGTGGACATTAGCTGTGAAATATACAACACGGTTTGCTTGTGTGATAGGGCAAAGTATAATGCCTACTAATAATTGACCATCGGCATGAGGAACCATTGCGACTGGCAAAGTCGCGACCAGCAATTAACAACCATTATGCATTAGGTTCTATACTATACGTACACAGGGTAGTAAATCAAAATAATTTATTTTCTCTCTTAAATAACACTATTTGCCGGGTTTAGGTCTAGGATAAAGAGGAATAACTTAATATGTGCACCAATAATTAAACGCAAGCAAAGCTTAAAAAACCGACTTCACCGTTTTATCTTCCGAACCTTGATCAGATTCAACGTATTAAACACGCGTTATTGACAATATCTCAAAAAGTAGTAATCAGATCTTGACCAAATTTAATTGCGACCAAATGGAAAGCACTTGCTTTCAAATAAAATAATAATGATCAAAATCGGCGCGCAAAGCAAAAAGTTATGAGATAACTTTTGAAGTCGGTTAAGAACGAGAATTTCGTCAATGTAGTCCACAGTATACGCATTATTGAGGATAACTCAAACACTTATCAACATCTTGATCAAATTTAAATGGGACTAATTGAAAAGCAACATCTATCAACCAAAAAAATATAATAATATAGAACTTGAGACGTGTCAAGGGACACCCGGATGGAACGAAGTTTAATTTCCGTCTAGCCCCCTTACGCAACGCGCGAAAAGGAACTTTCGTTGCAAAATTAAAAGAAACATACAAAAACCAACATCATGCGGTGTTCCCAGGCGGTCACCCATCCAAGTACTGACCGCACCCGACGTTGCTTAACTTCGGTGATCGGACGAGAACGTGGTATGGCTTACAACTATAGCAAAAAGTGACGTTACAACTTTCGGTCTTAATTTTTTTCTTCTAGCCCCCTTTCGCAACGCGCGATAAGGAACTTTTGTTCCAAAAACGTTCAATATCGGTTCACGTGGAACGAAGTTATGAGGTAACACCCATAAAAAAAATACAGTCGACTTGAGTACATCCTTTTTTGTGAAGTCGGTAAAAAGCTCTCAGGCACTGATTCTTGTACTAACCTAGCTGATTTAAATCCTCAACTTTCTTCTGAATGCTACATTTGCTGAAATAACTACATTGTCGCGACCAAAGAACAGCATCACTGCTCCAAAAGGCTTCTAGCTTTGACCAATAATGAAGGACAACTAATTTGTCTATTACTAGTCGACAATAATTATATGTATGTAATTATTTATTTATTTTATGTAAGTTTATTAAATTAGGTATTCTGTTATTTTTAATAGTATGTATTGTTTATGTAGTTTAAAATATTAGTATTATTATTATAATTTATTTCATTCATTTTATAGCGCCACCATCCCTACTTTCACTTTCGTTTATATTTCCATCCAAAGGTTGTCTGGAAGAGATCGCTCTTAGCGATAAGACCGCCCATTGTACCTTTATTTCATAAGTTTCTCTGTAAGCTGTATTTATCTTTTGGTGTCAATAAAGAGTTATTGTATTGTATTGTATTGTAATAATTGAGTGCTTCATCAGTTACAGTAGACAACAAAGTAAGTAAGTCCTTGAGAG
This sequence comes from Lomographa bimaculata, assembly GCA_948107665.1. Taxonomy (NCBI): domain Eukaryota; kingdom Metazoa; phylum Arthropoda; class Insecta; order Lepidoptera; family Geometridae; genus Lomographa; species Lomographa bimaculata. Next base: position 2,320,637 of record OX403608.1, on the reverse strand, counting down.
CCTGCGTATTCCAGGTCTAGTGTGTTTACCAGCTTCGATCACATCGTCACTTACCATCAGGTGAGATAGTGGTCAAACACTAGCCTGTCACAAAAAAAAAAGTCGTCATTTTTGCCTTTCGTCCATTTTCGTAACTGAACTTTCATAACCAGTTACAAACGTGGAATTTTTTCCTTGTTTCATAACCAGTTATGAAAACAAAAAAAAATCGTTTTTGTAACTGATTTTCATAAGCAGCTACGGTCGCAACATTGAACCAATCCATTTTGTTTGTACTCTATTTTAAAAGTTTAAGAAGTCCGATTGTTATTACAAAATTGGGAGTATTTAGGGGTTGAAATCAAGAAAACAAAACTGGGAATGCACTTAGGCATTCCCAGTTTTGTTTCTGGTGATTTCGGTCTCGGCTATGAGTTGCATTTGCTCACCTAATACGTGTAAATCGCAACCGATGTAGCAATACCGAGTATAGTTGCATACTTTTACGTAATTTGCTAACAGTGGACATGATTCAGATTCAGTTTCAGATTGTTTATTGCCTCCATATATACCTACAGTACAAGGTGTTACATTCCAAAAGGTAGGTATAATGTTTCTTATGGACCCTGTCGGGCGCAGCAACTTAAGAGAGAAGAGGACGCAATTCTTAATTATAAAATTTAAATATTGTCTTTTAAGTAGTCATAAATTGAGTAGTATGCTTTCGTTATTAATACTTGTTTGAGGTTCTTCAGGAATTTCGTGCTATTTATTTCATTTGTAAGGTCTGCTGGTAGCTTATTATATATTTTTACAGACATGGGCAATGTACTAGCAGAGTGCATCTGCAGTCGAGATGTAGGTATTAATAACCGGTTACCGTGACGAAATGTAAATTTACTTTTTAACTGTTGTCGAGTTTTATATAAGTCGGGATTATTACGTACAAATTTACAAATTTCAAAAATATATATGCATGTCAAGGTTAAGATTATAAATTTTATAAAATAAGGTTTACAACTGTCAACATTTCAATTCCTACCACACACTGGGCTTTCAGTAATGGTAAAATATACTTAAATCAAACGCAAACCAGAAGTAAAGAATGATAAATTCTAATGAAATAACTATTTCTGACATATTCCATGATTCGTACATCATATTGTGCACAAATTGATTACACCTCGTATTGTGCAATAAATATTCGCGGTTAACTTTCACGGGGATATAAGGTGATATTTCAACAGGCGATTAAGATGACTTTGTATCTAAAGTTCTAACTTGTAAACTTTGATTAAGTGCCATTACACATTAAATAACTTTTTTTTTTTTTTTACGTGTAACTCGTAACAGTGTTTGCGGCGCACGCCAGAATAGCTCGCAGATGGCAGATGTTTTTCCTAATTACTTGACACTTATCGTTATATTTTGGACAATTCACAATATCCTACTAATATTATAAATCCGAAAGTTTGTTTGTAAGTGTGTAAGTGTGTAAGTATGTTTGTTCCCTCTTCACGCTTAAACGGCTGAACGGATTTGAATGAAATTTAGGATGTACATAGATTATACCTAGGATTAAAACATAGGCTACTTTTTAACTTGATAATAGCGGGCGAAGCCGCGGGGCACGGCTAGTATATTTATAAATTATAGCCTATGTGTTATTCTGTTATATTATTTCATTGAATTCCATTCAGTAGTTTATGCGTGAAAGAGTAACTAACATCCATACATACAAACTTTCGCGTTTATAAGTAAGGACTAACCGGTAAATAATTGTTTTAACTTCATAGTTGACTAAAAGCCGCAGCGTTTTAATCGCCCGTGGAAAAGCTGCCTTGAATACTTTCTAATGTTCATCTGCCTCTTCAGAAATTATTATTTCATTAACGTCATAAGTTAATAACACTTTGATTGATTTCGATTACAAGTAACCATTACATTAAGTTGTTGTAACTAAGTAAATTAGAAATCGATGGTTCGTGATTAGGTAGATAGATAAATTCTTTATTTACAAACCAAAAAAATAACACTTACAAAGAAATCTTGAATGTTATATTCAATAATATTATAACATAGGAGAAAAAAGGATGGGCTTATCGCTCAAAGCGATTTCTTCCAGACAACCAAAGGGAGTTGATAAAAATATTACAAACAGGGACGGTGGTGTACCTAAACACGTATTTAAATTAATAAATGTACTTGCACATACTTATTAATATTAGATAAATAATATACATACAAAAATCTACATAAATAATAATAAAATATTATAAACATACACAAACTAATATATATTATTATACATACAGATGTGCATATGACTTATAAAGGACATTCATAGCTTTAACTTTATTGAGAGTGATACCATTTTATTATTTGTTCTTTAAAAGTGTGTGATACCCGCGTTAGAAGATTTCTTGATACCTAACCATAATGAGAGTTAAAAATACGCTGAAATTTATATTTTCTTTGCTGTGGATAGAAAAATTATAGTTAAAACATGTTTAAAATTAAGCTTTATTAGGTACAAGCTTTTTTTACAAACACAGAATGGGGTTGGCGTCGCGGCAACTTCGGCAGAGCAGCGCAAACGGCGAAAATATGGAAACCTCGGCAGTGGTTACATATTTGAGCCGTTTGGTGTTGAGACACTGGGTCCTTGGGGACCGGGAGCTCATTCTATTTACGAAATCTATCAGAGCGCCTGGTTGAGGCGACGCGTGATCAAAATGCTAGCACTTATTTGGCTCAACGTATTAGCATTGCAATTCAGAGAGGTAATGCAGCCAGCATGATGGGATCGCTACCCACTGGTTGGGCTTGAGCACTTGAGTTACCTATAGGCTCGATGTCTTGTAACTTGGTTCTTTGCTGTATATAGTTTTAGATTAGTTTTAGGAAATATGGGCAATTGGCCCGTAGATAGCTTTATTCTAGTAGTCAATAATAACTAGCTTTTATGTAGTTTCACCTTTCCCGTTATCTATCTGTCGGTCTGTAATCAAATCTTGCAAGCTAAATTAGAACCACTTTCCAATGTCCGATTGGTCTTAAATTTTATATCTTTGGTGACAATATAATGACATGGTACCATGAAGCTAGTCTGATTATGGAGACGGAAGATGGCCATTGGAACTTCTGAACTAAACAAGAAAAATCCATCGAATTTGGGCTCATTTTATTCGTCTTGACAATTTCTCTAGTTAAGTATTTAACTCTTTAGGCCTTTTTTATTAACAACTGGTAAAAGTTTGAATAAAAAACGTTTTTCAGTATTTCAATTTTACCCTTTACATTTAAGATATAATCCATATCTAAAATTCAAGCAGGAAAAGCTTCTCACAGAACACTTCGCGTGTAACAACAACTTTGCATAAAAAAGTATCATATGTGTTAATCCTAGGCCTGAGCTACTTACATTCCAAATATGATATGCGTAAAGTGAAAACAAACATATTTACACACATTATTCTATGTAATCAAACATACAACCTTGCAGTTCACCTGTTGGTAAGTGGTCTTGCACCATTGTGGACAAGCATTTGACCACTATCTCAACTGATGGAAAGTGACGCTGCGGCCAAAGATGGGATACGCTTGCCTAGAAGGTACCTATTCACTCTAGACTTGAAAACACCCAGATTGTACCGTTCAGAGAACAAAGATGTACAGCCAAGGAGTGGAACTCCTTGGCTGTACAGATGATAAACGTAGAAGCGAAACGCTTCGAGCGAACTGGAATGGATCGTTTGGCAGTAAGTCTTGTTGTTTGATGGTAAAAAGATCATGGAGGCATTATATTACGTAACTCCTGAGCACATTGCACTCTCCAAAATGTAAGCGATAGAATACCGATAGGCTTGCTACCTTACGTCAGTCTATATATGAATGCCTGCAACACTAGGGCATTGCGCGTTGCGCGACACATTGACATAGAATAATAATAATAAATTTGTTTATTTTTTTATATTGACATTAAAATTGATTTCAATGTATTCTCTGATTATTATTATTTTATTGCAATGAACATGGACACACAACAAAAATACTGTCTTTAATTTTGTTACTATTTGTTTTTCTGCTCATTTTAAATGCATTTATTTATATAATTTATTGTTTTTATAATTTTTGTAATTAATGGTTAAATAATAATAATATATTCATTGTAATTGACATACCTGTTATAACGTACTTTGTTATAAGGTGAATAAATGATGATGATGATTATGATTATGATTACCCTCATTGTAAGAGGTCGCTAAATTTTGCATTTATAATATGTGATTTACCTGTGTAGTCATCATTATACAGCATATAAGCATGCCCCCGCAGAAGCTAGCTGCCGATATCATATGCACGCTGGTCGATTGAGCTGTGGCTAGCCAAGCTAGCGTGTATGGGAGAGCTGTTGCGATAAGAACCGTCCGTCGTCCGATACGCATCGCCATCCCGCCCAGGATTCCGCCCACGAAAGCACCTGAAGGCAAAGATAATATTTGTTTTGTATGATGAATTTTTCTTACAAGATTCTATGAGTGAAACAGTGCGCGAAAGTGATATCTTGAGGACCTATACACTTTTTTTTTATGCCTGATTGGCAAGCATTTGACTACAATCTCACCTGATGGAAAGTGATGATGCGGCCGAAGATGTAGTATGCTTGCCTAGAAGGTACCTATTCACTCTCGATATTAATATATGATATATTCATCATTTATTTTTTATTTAATAAATAAAAAATAAATTATTGATTTCACAAAATCTTTACTGTACTTTTACACTTGTGGCTCTGCGGGCTGAAGATCTCGTGTATTTTTTGAATTGGCTAATATATGTTTTATTTTTACTTTTCAACCCCCACACCTCTGCCATTTTGAAAAATTTCCAAAAACTGAGATGACAAAAAAATATATAATTATCGAACCTGGTGACAAAATTTCACGAGAATCGCTTAAGAAATGCAACCTGTACAGGAGAACAACCGGAAATCCGCCGGACATACGAAAGCAATTTTGCTCAAGCTAAAATGGCAAAGCTTCGCTCGCGCTACGCGCTCGGTCGGTCAATAAGAACATTCACCTATCTATAGATTTAAATCTTGTTCTTTTTATAGCGGTTCTATCATTCATCTGCTTCTCCTGGCATCAGAGAAATGACACACGTTTATCTGTCCATGCATCATCGCATAAGCAACAAAACTATTGCCAGAGCGTAGTTTCCTTTTCTTCTTAATGTTATTTGTGGCACGAGACATCTTTGTAACGATTTAGTTTAGATGGAAGGCAAATAAACAAATGAACGTCTGCCCTGTCTGAACTGCTCGTTGGCTTAGTTGGGTGAGCGTTTGACTTCTAATCAAGGTTATCGGGTTCGATTCTTGGCGGGAAAAGAAGTTTCCTCCCCAAGGAAAATTTGTGTTTCTTCTGGTTGTGATGTGAATGTTTTCAGCACCCACGACACAAGTGAATACAAAAAAATACTTGAAAAAACTAAAAAAAAAAACAACGGGTTGTACTCAGGGAGTACCGACAGAAGTGAAAACTTGAACGTTAACATTGTAAACAGCAGGAGCAGGCATACATTTTCGCCGCCCGGTAGAAAGAGAGGGGGATATTACTTTCTCTTCTCCCTCCGTCTTACGAATTTTCGATCAGGTCACGTGTCCTGACGCGAGTTAAACATTTTTTACCCATCCCAAAAAAAGTGCACAAAGCTGCTAAAGAAGTTTTCACTTCAAAAAATAAAAAAATGTATCGTGGGAACCGGAAACACATACATCACACAAAACTAGAACCAGAACCAGAAACACAAATTTCCCTTTGGAAGAAAATTTGCGTTTCCGCAGTGAAAAGGCAGTCATGCTACCACTTAGCCAGCGTGCTGTTCGACAATAGGAAGTCCATTTTCAAAGATCGGTTTAAGCAACAGGCTTGTGATCAGATAAGCTACATATCTCAAGAGAAATTAATGTCTGGATAGGAATAAAACAAGCGGGATATAGGCTTGATGACCAGCGCTAGCTACGATCATATCAGAAAGTCTGGAAAATTTTAAAGCTGTGGTGTAGCCGTCGTTTTTTTTGTGTAATTGAGAGACAAGACGAGTTAGTCACTCCCCTGATGGTACGTCACGCTTTTCTGTTACAGTTCAGTGGAACCCAAAATGTTGAATATATCGGTCAAAATCCTGCGCGACAAAACAATGCGCTCGTCAACCCGCGATATTAGATGCAAAATTTTTTTTTTTTTTGTTTTGACAGGCTATTGTTTGACCACTATCTCACCTGATGGTAAGTGACGATGTGATCAAAGCTGGTAAACACACTAGACCTGGAATACGCAGGCTCTCAAGGATCACTGCCGGAACACCGGATTTGGCTTGGCGGCAGACTTTCTTTAAGCCTGTAATTTCACTGGAAACATTGCCCTTTTAATCCAGAATACAGTAATGTTTGCACACTATTGCTTGGCAGTTGAATGTCAGGCTATGGTGTGGAACTGCCCCAGGTAGACTCTGCAAAAGAGTCCTACTAATACAAAGCTGTCGTTCTATGCCCTTCTCCGATAGGTTGGTCGCGGTTTCGGATCTTTCGGTAAAGTTAAATTTGTGACAAAATCGATGATGGCACTTTTGGTTGTTCTGTACCAAAATACAGTCGTAATTCACCACCCTCAAGTCGAAATATCTGCTGCTAAAATCATATAGCACAGTAGGCAGGTCTGCCGTCTTCACTGTGGGTCTAGGATTTGAATCCCGGCAGTACAATTTTCCTTCTCAAGGGACATTTGTGCTTCTGGTTGTGGGTGTAATTGTGTGTGTGATATGTTAATGTTTCCGGCACCCACGATGGGTGCCGGAACATTAATATAACAACTAGACTTTGGACTTAGTGTTGGGCTGTGAGTGTGCATGCGTTTTAATTTGCTTGTTTAACTAAGAATGTTTGTGCGTCCCGCACGGGAACCTAATGCATCCTTTTTGACATCCTTAACTTCTCTTCTCTACATAGTAAAAAACTAAGTTCTCCGCGTCTGTCTATCCACTTACTCCTTCTAAACCAGGCAACGAATTTTGATGTGATTTTCCCATCAGATATGTAATTTTTCACAGAAGGTTATATATAATAAAACTTAGTTAAGTTTGTATTATGTAAGCAGAAAAAGCAATATTTTGCAACAAAGTCACCGAAAATAATTACAGGCTTATGGAGGCTAAACTTTAATAAAAATAATGTCGGTACTAGGGAATTAAAGTCCGAATAAAATTCTAAAGAAAACTCTTCAATGACATATGTCATTAGGGACTTGATAAACAAAGCGCTTTGTATATATATTTTGTTAACTAGAGCCTATACAAAACGTCGGCAGCGCGGAGCGCCCGCCGCGCGCTCGACACTCAGCCACGCGCCCTGACCGCTTTGAATATCAAGGTCCGTTATACGCCATACATTCTATCTTCACAACGCCCGGGCCGCGCGTCCGAGGCGCTTTGAATATCAAGTCCCTATCTGTTACGGTTGACTAATTTCTCTTGTTTTTTGTCTAAATAACACTTGTGCGAAGCCGGGCGGGTCACTAGATTTTTTATTATTTCGTTGGCACATTAAAACTATCCTCGCTCCCCTCCGGACACAATCCTAACACAGAGATAAGCTACATTTCCGCCTACGTTTCAGATTCATTAGGCAATTTAATTTTGTAATACGGTTTAATTATGGGCTTAATTAGTTGTATTCGTCGGAGTTTTAGGGATCATTTACATGAGCGATTAAATGCTGAGATTTTATCGGACTGGAATAACGGAGCGTGTTTTTTTGAAGAAACAAATTTTAATGAAGGTTATACGACATAAATAGGACGATGAAAGTTCGTTCTTAAATTTAAAAATAATTATATCAAAGGAGGCTAAATAACGCATTTTTAAGTGTGTTATGGTTATTTAATGTTTTTTTTTAATGTAAACATTCATTAAATCAAATAAAAGTCGTTTATTCACATGGGCCCCAAAGAGACACTCATGAAAGTTAATGATTCTACTGCCAGATTCGCAAAATTACAGCCATCTCGAGAACAACAAATTACAACTTTAATAGAACGATTGAATTCATTTTAGTACTGTTATAGTAACACTTGGTGGTTTTTTTTGGGATATAAACGTCATCACTCCATTTGGTGAAAAAATATAAATAGAACTTCAATATATAATTAAAATTAAAGTTTACAATTCACATTCATCCAATTTATAATTCATTTTCTTAATTTATATAATAAAACCTAAATGCTTTCACACTCACAGCCCTACACTAAGTTCGATTATGTGAGTACCGGAATAATTCATATCACACATACAATCACAAATAGAACCAGAAACACTAATTCCTTAGGGAGAAACCTAGTGTTCCTGCCGGGAATCGAAACCGATGCTTAGAAGGCTCCCACCCAACTAAGCCAACGGGCAGTTCACCCGATGGCTGTCTTGCGTTATTTGTATACTTTAATAATGTAAAGTACATATCTAAGTTTGATAGCATGTGGCTGAAGTTGTAGCACATTTGCAGTTATTCAAAATCAAAATCATGTGATTACATGGGCCCCAAAGAGGCACTCATGAAAGTCAATGAATCTATTGCCAGATTCGCAAAATTACAGCCATCTCGAGAAGAACCTGGCAAGAAACTACGCGGCGCATTTTTTTCCATATTTTTTTTTTTAAAACATTCTTAATTTCTAATACATAATTATAAATTCTATACATAATCATACATAATAATACATAATTCTAATATTGAATGGAATTATCGTTTTTATTGTAGTTTGTCGTTATTAAGACGCTGCGTTTTTGTTGCTAGAAGAAACGGTGCCTTAAATTTGAAATTATGAAATGTAGACACATTTACGATAATATAGGATTATATTTTACATTTAATTGCTTGGACGTACAAGTTTTAACTTTGAATGTGGGAATGTATTTATATTTTTTTAGTATTCACAACATGAAAAGGTTAATCGAGACTCGGGCGCTTACCATCAGGTGAACGACTTGCTTTTATCTTGAAAACATAGAAAATACGAGGATGCAATTATTTGGGTTGTTCCGTACTCATCCTATGACGTCTCATCCTACGGCAATTTTTTTCTCAACTCAACCGATTTGTATTCTTAACTTAACCGATAGCAATTTATATATTTTTTATTCTTAATTCATCCTATGCGTATTTTTAAGTCAACCTATGACATTTTCTTTTTTAAATACTTCGATTTTCGTGTGTAAGGTTGGCATAAAAATATAGTACTGTTAAAAGTATTATTATTTTAATAAAATAAAATGATTATTGTGATAATAATGTTATATATTTTTTTTAATTACGTAACAAATAACGAACAAATCAACATTAAATAATTAAAGTTACAAAACTTATCAAAGAAAGGCTAGCGTTTGACTTGAAGTTTTTGTAATGATGTGGTCGAGGGTGGCAAGGAGACACTCATGAAAGTTAATGACTCTACTGCTAGTTTCGCAAAATTACAGTTATCCCGAAAAGGATCTGGCAAGTAACAAGGAGGCGCATTTTTTTTTCATTCATTAAAAAATCGATATGTCATTAAAAAGAAAAATCTTACGAACCTACTTTTTAAGCAAATTAATGGTATACACATCCCTTGCGTCGCACAATCGGTGAAAATGTTTTTTTATAGAAATATATGAGCTTATATTATTGGCCGGGCTAGAATACCCTGTATTACAGCCGCTACAATAGGGATGTAGCCTGGAAAAAACTTAATTCTAGTAAGTCCATCAGTTTGATTGTCAAAAAAAAGACGTGTGGCACTCGGGGACTGCCGCGGTAAAGCTATTGCATGGCATTTTTAATCAACTTATGCAATTATAATTATTTATTTATTTTATTTATGCAGTTTTTTTTCCTGCCACCTGGAGGCGAGTTGCTGAACTAAAGAGACAAGCGTGATATTTCAAAAAAGTCATTAAAAGTTCTTCTATTCATCGATGGATGGCAAAACTAAAAAGTATCACCGCTGTGCCGTTCGGAGTGGGGGGTGTTAGGTTATTTTTGTTACGGAATTTCTGGATTCGGTCTCCACGCTCAAGGCCCGCGATAGAAGCTATGCAATAGCTTAAAAGTAAAATTAACAAAACTTAATTAAACAATAAAATATAATGATAAAGTGCATAAAAATAGATATAAAAAAATAGATCTCGTGACGTTAGGCCTTTGTATAAAAAAATCTTTTTTTTTTATATCTATCGATTTTATTTTCAATCGACAGTCGTATCGACGTCGCATCAATTCGAACAATCGTAGTTAGACAACCTGGGAGTCTATTCCGGGCATAGATTACCTTTACATCGACGTCGAATACGAACGATTTTCTTTTCTTATGAACATCGAATCAACTGAAATTGCAACCAATCGACTGTCGTATCGACGTCGCATCAATTCGAACAATCGTATTTTGAACGTACGTACGTATCCCACGTACAAATTTAGGTAGGTACAGACTTCACTGACGGCTCCAGGCGCCTGTTAATCTTGCAAACCTACTTTTAGCTGATTTAACTGACGGTACTAATGTAAAGCCAAATAAATAAGACTTGCAGAATGCGATCGATCAGTCTTGGTTATTTTACGAAGTTATTTCGGGAGCAGGGTGAAGGGTAGGGTTTGGGATGTCGATGTTTTGGTATCGATAATATTCAAATTGTTATAGTTACATTTACGTTTTTAGTTAGAGATTTTGTCAAGTGCTGAGGAAGGTATCGTGTTTTATAAAACATTATTTTATATTATTTTTAAATTGGCTATGTAATTGATATAAATAAAATTTTATAAAGAGATAAAATGTTTTCATTAAAGTTGAAAACCCAAATTACATTATCATGCACAGCATACAAATTACAATTACTTACATTTAAATGAAATATCCATATCAATGAGTACAAATAATATTATTATAGGGATTTATAATAATCACTGTATTATCTGTACTTATTGATATTGTTATTAGTTTTAAATGTAAGCTATCACTAAAAAAATGCTAATATTACATACTTTTCATTTACATTTACAATAATAAATCTGGTGAACCGTCAAAGTCAAAAAATTGGACTGTTTTATTAAAAATAATTGGATATTGTATTTATCAGGAAACACAGACAAGGAATTCAGGTAAGGAATTCCTCTCCTTTGCGATCCACATGGTTAAAATTGGAGACAAAACACTTTGCTTCAAAAAACTTCCGCATTTGCGGAATGTCTACATTACAGCCATATTCATATGTCTATATATCCGGTTCAATATTATCGACTATCGACAATTTTGCTCATCTCTATATTGAAAACATTCGTTTTCAGTTAACACGAAGTACGGTGATCATAAATTAAGATCCCTGGCTCTTACATTGCTCGTTCGCATTCGCATGCCTAAGACAATCTGGGCTGAGATAATGTTTTGTTACAGCCTCACTCAGTGTAACACGGAAATCGGTCGAGGTGTATAAAGCTTAATTTTACTTTATCTACATATAAGGGACTTCATAATTCAAAGCGCCCGAGGCTCGCGTACAGGGCACTTTGTATATTTTGCTACACTAGAGCCTGTACCAGACTTCGACAGCGCGGGCAAGCATTTTCCACCATAATTTTAACTTAAATATTATAATAACTTAAACTCACATTAAAATAACTGATATAAAAAATACACACTAAATATAAAATAATTTAAACGAAGCTTTAAAAAACCGACTTCATCGCTTATATTTTGGTTTTGGCTTGATCGATTTCGATAAAATTTATATGGGACCACCTCTGAAGTATATCTACAAAAAAAAAAGAATTTTGAGAACCGGTCTAAAAATGGGGGCGGTACACATAAATAAAAAAACATACTGTCGAGCATAGAACCTCCTCCTTTTTTAAAGTCGGTAAAAATCCTACTAATATTATAAATCCGAAAGTTTGTGTGTAAGTGTGTGTGTGTAAGTATGTTTGTTCCCTCTTCACGCTTGTGTAAGTATGTTTGTTCCCTCTTAACGGATTTGAATGACATTTGGAATCAACATAGATTATACCTAGGACTAACACATAGGCTCTTTTTTAACTTGATAATAGCGGGCAAAGCCGCGAAGCACGGCTAGTATAAATATAATAAGAAAATTTCATAACGCATGATCTTTCCCGATATTTTAATCTACATACTAGCAAAATATCAATTTAAATACAATTACTACCAAATAGTAATTAATCGAGACACAAAAGATCGATTTAAATAAATCATTTTCGAATATGTATGAATTCGAAATATAATTAAATTAAATTTGTAGCAAATAAAACCGTTCCAAGCCAATTTAAAACAGGTTAGTCTGAAAAAATCAATCAATAATTTCCTTAGTGAAAGTAATAACATCATAAATTACTCGCCACCATCACGTCTCTATCAAAGTCGGTCTTCAACACCAAAGTATGTAATTTTAAATAATTTACAATCTTTAATTGAATCTGACCGTATAACCATGTATTATAATAATAATGACTGTACTAAAAGTTATAGCACGAGAAACTCTCTAGCGATTTTTAAATTTCTTCCATCATCAGACAACAAGGCGTACTAAAATAAGACATCCTTTCACGGTGGACATTCCTCCGATTCGAACCAAGCGATTCGCCACAACTTTCTTTATGCGAACTGCAAAGGAATGGAACATCCTGCTTTTGTTATTGTTGTAAAATAATAAGTATAATTATATATAAATATATTATTTTTAATTTCATCTAATATCTAAATCTAATAATTCGTTTAGCCGTTAACGCGTGAAGAGAAAACAAACATACTTCCACATGTAATTTAATTGCAATAACTTATTTCATTTACACAAATATCATTACACAACTAACATTATATGTACACAGAAGTACGTAGTGAGCCCTGTATCTCACACTAGGATAAGTCCTGTGTCGTAGGATTCAGTCTCTATCGATATTGTTCAATTCAACATACAGCACTTCATATTTACACACAAACTTTCGGACTTATAATATTAGTGTGATATCTAAATCAAGGCTCTTTTTAAGTTTGTTGAAATTTTCTACTCACTTGCCATAAATATGAGATTAGTCTATACTATAACTACTAGGTACAATACTTCTACTACTACGACTATACTATTACTGAGAGTACATTTAATTTATTCTACAGATTATTTATTTTTGTATTTATATTTAAAAAAAAATCTAAAATTATGCTACAAACATTACTTACGAATTTGCGTGATGGTAGCCCATGGTGCTATATTAACGTGTATCTAGAAGCCATAACTTAAGCTGTATGCAACAGAGGTTGTCAAAGTTTAAATGACCACCATCGGCAGTTATAATACATGGAAGGTGGAAGCTAGGCGGGGGCGCAGGGACGTGTCAGTTTAAATGAACATTGCTCAAAACCCGAAATTTTATATGAAACGACCTGACGACCCAGTTGGCAATCCTGGGTTCGATTCCCGGCATGAGCTCAAATTACTTTCCAAGGGACATTTGTGCTTTTGGTTCTGGTTGTAATTGTGAATGTAGTGTACGTGTTTCCGGCACCCACAATACAAGTCTTTGAACTTATGATGAAGAGATAGTAAGAAAAGTGGTAATGGACACATAGTATATTACTCTACATAGCAGTTTAGGTCAAATTTAAATAAATATAAGTTTACTGGCTATATTGAAATTACAATAAATTATCAACCATACTAAGCACGTCCTTTTTTGCCCGTGTTAATACCAGTCTTACTACCAGTAGTTTACACGGGAAATTAAATCTTCATCTGTTACTACCAACAGGTTCAGTATAATTATAAAAATAAGCTATTTGTTAAAAACTTTTTTTAAAACAAGCTTTTAGAATGCCGCCATATAGGATTGAAAGTGTCGTCACTTTATTTTTCAAGTTATTATCAGCAAGCCCTTTCATTTGATATCCATATTGTAGGAGTGCATTAAAAATAACTTATCCGCCATTTTGGGTGCTCCGCTATGTTGGATTTAGAATGACGTCCCACAGCTAACCATGCATAGTCATCCAAAATAAGCGTGTATACCATATTCCAGTTCAATCGATTAAAGATAACTGATTTAAAATTCAGTTGCAAGATTCCACCCGGACAAACACAAACATTGTAAAAACAATCAAAACACATTCACACTCACAGCCCCACACTAAGTTCAAAGACTTGTATCGTGGGTGCCGGAAACATTCACATCACACACACATTACACCCAGAACCAGAAGCACAAATATCCCTTTGGAAGGAATTTGTGCTCCTGCCGGGAATCGAACCCAGGACCCACGGCGCAGAGGGCAGACACCTGTCCACTGCGCCAACTGGGTCGTTATTGTAGTTAAATAAAAGCTTGTAAAAATACCATTCACAATACACATACCTAAAACTAAATTAATGTTAGGTAACATAGAACTTTAAATTTAAAGTCGTAAAGCGCACTTTAAAACAACTTAAAGCGGAACCTGGGGGACGTTCTCAAGTTTGACAATCGCTGTTCCCGAGCAATAACTCAAGTTCCGCAGTTTAACTATAATGATTTAATACTAGCGCTCGTGACGGCAGACATCTTGCAAATTGCGAGAAATTGAATAAGTATTTGAATAATAGAAACATCGTTAAGTTTAAGAGGTGAAACTTTGTAAGCTTGATTTGCCTTGTTTTATGGTAAGTGGATTTGAAGTCCTAGATAAAGGCATAACTTTATTTGTGGCAACAAATAAACCAAAGGGTCTAGATCTAGCTAGACCTTTCATTTTTTAACTGACTTTAAATAATTAAACGCAAGCAAAGCTTATAGAAACCGACTTCTCCGCTTTATCCTCGAAAACTTGATCAGATTTAATGTATTTAACACGCATTATTGACTTTAACTCAAAAACTAGAGATCAGAATACAGTCGACTTGAGTACCTCCTCCTTTATTGGGAAGTCGGTAAAAAAACAATAACTCTCAGTATATCGTAATTAAAAAAATATATATTTCCTTACAATTTTGAGTTAAGTACGAATCTTTGAAGATTAACATTACATAAACGCTTTCACACACACAGCCCCACACTAAGTTCGATGACTTGTGTCGTGGGTGCCGGAAACACTTACATCATACCCACAATCACAACCAGAACCAGAAACACACAGGAGGACAAAACTTGTGTTCCCGCCAGGAATCGAACCCGATACCCCTGCTTAGGAGGCGAACACGCATCTAAGCCAACGAGCAGTTCAAAGATTCAAAGGTAAACAGAGGTACTGTGGTTTCTTGACATAATTTGCATAATTATATGTTCCTTTAGATTCTTAAGATAATATTAAGCTAAAATTAGTGCAATAAAACACTGTTGGGCTAAACACTTATGTTTATGTTTAAGCCTAACTTTATGTTGACAGCTGACATCTGAGTAAGTATTTTAAGGCTTATTGCTTTAAATGATTGCAGTACAGTGGCGGATTCAGGGGAGGGGCTAAGCCCCCCCCCCCCCTCCCTCCATTCATCTGAGTTCTTCCGTGACAAATCTGGTTTTGTGTTTATTGCTGCAGCACCAAAATCCACTCTCAGCTGGGTCAAGCCCTACCCAAACGACGATCCTGAATCCACGGCTATTGCAGTTGGTACATTATAAATTGTAGGATAATGAAATAGAGCATGGTGTGAAACAGTTACATTTGTTGTTAAAAATTAATTAAAAATCATATAATACTAAAATTTTTCATTTATCATCAACCGATTCTCGTGAATTTTTGTGAGCAGGTACGATAATAATTATAGAATATTTTTTTGTCGATTCAGTTATTGGATTTTTTCAAAATGGCGGAGATATTGGGGTAATGGGGGTAGAAATAATGTGGGTAAACATAAAAAAAAACCTAATTCAGGCATTTATAAAATTATGCCAGGGCTTCAACTCACAGCCCCACTAGGTTTAAATCGAAGTAGCCATAAGTAAAACTCACTGATTATATATACCGTTTAATAAATAAAGACGCGGGCAATGAGTTCCACTCCTTCGCCATACGGATGATAAACGTAGAAACGAATGACTTCGAGCGAAATGGAGGTTTATCAATCATAAATGTATGGCAATTGACAGTTATTTTGTTGTCATATGGTAAAACGGGGACGGGGAAATTAGATCGTGAAATTCATACGCACACTTTTAAAATGGAAACGATAGAAAACCGATAGACTTGCGACTTTACGTCGCGTCGTCGGTGACCGAGACTTTGGAATTTGGACTCTACTAACTTACTATCGCCAATGAGTCTTTTCGCTCGTCGGTCAATAGATTCAAGAGGTTGAAGCTGGTATTTAGCGTATCCATTCCATAGGTGGCCGCAGTACTCCATACACTGTCATACACAGTCTTTACTGGTACAGTTATTTACTGGGCAATAAAAATAAACGCTTTCACACTCACAGCTCTACACTAAGTTCGAATCGATGACTTGTGTCGTGGGAAACATTCACATCTCACATACAATCACAACCAGAACCAGAAAAGCAAATGTTCCTTGAGGAGAAAACTTGTGTTCCCGCCGGGAAACGAATCCCCTGCTTAGTAGGCGAATGCTCACCCAACTAAGCCAATAGGCAGTTCAATAAAATAGATCAAGTCACAAATAAGAAACATTTAAAGGACAATCAAGACACGTGCTAACCAAATGGACATAAATTACCGAGATAGGGTACTAACAGCTATCCTTGATCTAGATCTGTCGTCCGCATTGTCACCCAGCTCAGAGAGTACGGACAATTTACAATCTAGACAGTTTTAATTAAAACAATCAAGATGTAATAAATGCAAATATTTCGATGTTTCTTACTGAATCATGACAAAACTTAGGATTTTTTTAGAAATGATTTGACACTCGGTCCCATACTAAGTTTAAAGACTTGAATTGTGGGTAACGGAAACATCTACATCACACTTAGGGCCAAAAGCACGAACGTTCCTTAGCAAGAAAAATTTGCTCCAAGAGGGAATCGAACCCAGGACACTTCGCAGCGGGCAGATACATGTCTACTCCGCTTACCGGGTTGTTACTAAATTAAAACAACACGCGAGTTCCAAAATTAAAACACGACTACTTGTATATACGAAGTAGCATCTTTTACGGTGCTGAAATCCCTCCCTTTCCTTAAGCCAAAGTCAGGTAAAAATATAATATTAATGGAAACCAATAATCAAGCCAGTAATCATAATCAATGTAAATGAGACCAGCTGGTTTCGCAATCTATAATCACGGTTATTTATATAGCTCCATCGATAACAAACATACGGACAAAATGATTGTATGTTTATCCTGATCCCGGACGATATTCGCAGCGTGTGGAATGATGTATACCTATTGTCCGAGTGTATTTCATCCCGGATAATTTCACACAAGCAATTGTTGATTTATCGCATTCAAATCATTTTGTGCTGTTGAATAACTGATACAAGGTGCTCCAACTATCAAATCATACAAAACAATTGGCGAACTTGGCGAACCTATTGTCGGTTTTGGTCGGTTCTACACGATTTTTCACGGTTTGCGTACATATTACAAGTTTTCATTTCATTTTTGCCAGTCATTGATTTATTTTTAGAAGCTCTTTCACTTATAAGTAACTAGCCTATGTTTTAAACAAGCTATGTGCATTCCATATTTCTTCCAAATCTGTTCAGCCGTTAAAGCGTGAAGAGGGAACAAACACACTTACACACAAACTTTCGGATTTATAATATTAGTAGGATAGAATGACTAGTCCTACTATCCTAATGTACTGTACTAGTAAGATGACTGCGTTTTTGTTAAGATTAGAAATTTGTAACCTAAGTCTAAATTAATTATTGACTGAGCGAGCACCAAGCTTAAACGGAGACGCCGTTAAGCTTGGACAAAAAATGCTTTTGTATGTCCGGCGGATGTCTGGCTGTTATCTTCTGCAGGTCGCATTGCTAAACCGTTTCTGGTGAAATTTTATGAGCAGGTTCGACGATTTTTATTCCCTTCCAGTTTAGGATTTTTTCAAAATGACTTTAAAAACGGGAAGTTAGCGTAAAAAATAACTTGCTTTAGCCATTCGAAAGATATCCGAGGTTCATTTAGTTAGTTTTAACAAACAAACAAACGCATTTACACTCACATCCATCCAGGTATACATCAATTTTCTATCTATCTATCTATCCTGGGTGACAGGAAGATTTACATGTCACACACAACATCACACTCAGAACCAGAAACACAAATGAGGGACATTTTTTTGGGATGGAAAATTGTGCCCTTGTCGGGATTCGAACCCAGGTAACGGTCAAACGTTTGGTCCCACAACTGGGTCGTCTGGTCTGTCAGTCGTAATCAAAATCAAAATCATTTATTCACAAGGACCCCGAAGAGGCTCTCACGAAAGTTAATGATTCTACTACCGGATTCGCAAAATTAAATCATAGTAACCTTATATCGAAGAAATCATTTCACTTTCCTTAAATTTTCAGCCATCCTGTAGAAACAATGTCCCTGCACTACATCAAGTGATCATTATTTCGGCTGTCAACACTTATGAGTCAGCGAACTGTGGTGCATCGATCTTATGAATTGTTTAAATCGATGTTGTTAAACGTTATGTCATGGGAAGAACAATGTAACGTGTGCAGATGAATGAGTGAATGACCAAACGCGGAAGGTGTGGACTACTTTTGAAATAACCAGTGAATTACACTCTAGGATTGAGCAATTGATCTGGACTACGTGGGTAATTAAAAATGATTACATTACAAATTTTTGACGACCCAGTTGGCGCAGTGGACAGGTCGCAGAGGGGCGCTGTGGGCCTTGGTTTCGATTCCCGGCAGGAGCACACATTCCTTCCCAAGGGATATTTGTGCTTCTGGTTCTGGGTGTAATGTGTGTGTGATGTGAATGTTTCCGGCACCCACGATACAAGTCTTGGAACTTAATGTGGGGCTGTGACTGTGAATGCGTTTATTTGTTTGTTTGTTTGTTATCTTTGAATTTTTTGGCTTTTCTGCACTATGATATGTATGTTTTATACATATAAACCTTCCTTTTGAATCACTCTATCTATGCTGAAAACTACATTAAAATCTTTTGAATAGTTTGAAAGATCTAAGCGAAAAGACAGCGTAAGCGACTTCAGTTTATACTATGTAAAGAAGATACTAGATGACCCGCTCCGGGTGCATAAACATACACATAAACGCTTTTACACTGATATCCTCACACTAAGTTCAATTACTTGAGTCGTAGATCCGTATAATTTATACCTAATTGAAGAACATTCGACATGAACTTTCATCCCCCATTGCAACACCTTAATGCACCCCTGGCAAAAAATATTAATATTTTTTTTTTTTAAATAAGGTTAACTACCTAAATACCAATTTACATCGTTTTAAGTTAAAAAAAAACATGAAAGCAACAACAGTTTTCACTTGATTTTGTTTGTTTATAGCATTAGCCATGCTAGGCAGAACTATATTGGTAAATTAAGAAAGTAAAAATTATCGCTTTAGATGGGATCCGGGATACCGCCGATAATTTTTACTTTAAAAATTTATCAAAAAACGTTTTCACTCATTTAACCCTTTTTGGGGTGGAATGTCCATAAATTATTAGTACACGCCTACGTACTAAAACAAGTGTACCCTCCAAATTTCAAGTCTCTACGACCAGTGCTCTAGGTCGACGTTGTCTATAAGTAAGTCAGTTAGTGAATCAGTGGCCTCGATTCTGATGTCACACACTAAATTAAATTTAAACTATTCCTGTCTTTTACAAAATAGGAACACAAGATAGGGATAGCATACTGCTGTGCTGTCAACCTAGTTAGTCAGAACTTAGATGTCTATGCAAGCTTAGTCGAGTATGTGTTGTATTGGTGTTAACTAAAAACAAGCGCCTTTCTGCTTCTGCTGTTCATATTTTAATTGATAAACTAGCGTGACAGCTCTAAAATGCATTCTATCTCTGTCTTGTGTTTTATTTTGTAAGAGACAGGGATAGTTTAAATTTAATTTAGTGAGTGTACATCAGAATCGAGGCCAATGTGTCAGAACTAAGATTCTTATAGTATTAGATAATAATATATTTAGTTTTACTTGTATATTTTTTTATATGCTAAATAGAACATTTGACCACTATCTCACTGATAGAAAGTGACGATGCGGCCGAGGGAGTGACATGCGTTACAATAAAAATAATTTACACAAACGTTACTACACTAAGGAATTGATTCAAGATATCAGCAACAGTTATTATCGTGACCACTGTATCTGATACTAGTCAACCCTGTGTAGTGAGATTCAGTTTCCTCCATTTAAAATTTGTTGGGTAACCGCTCTTTTTTTGAAGGCGACTTTTATGCCAATGTTTTTGAAGTGTCGATGATCTCGAGACCGTTGATCTCGTTCGAAACATAAACAAGTGTGATTCAACACGGATGTGTGCTAAATGTTATGTCATGTGGAGTGGCTAAGTGGACGACCACCCTAACGGTGGAAAGGTTGATCGAATACAATGCCTTTGTCGTTTCAAACGTTATCATTCGGTCTTTTCTTAAAAAATAATACGATTTTTTACAGACTTTCAAAATGGACATAGTTTTTTGGTCACTCGCCTGTTGGTCAGTGACGATGCGCCCGAAGATGTAGCACGCTTGTTAGGTTACTTATTACCGCCGTACGTTAACCGATTTAGATGACTAATTTCAGGTTTGAAAAGTATAGTGTCTAGTTTTGGTTCCATAATTTTTTTATTGAGATTGGAACGATTGGAATGATTATATCATTCTTCAAATTATATACTACACTCAAACCGAGTGTAGTATATTGGTCCCATATCATTTTAACGTATATCCAATTAGTTGATCCCGAGATATTTCTAACCGACTTCAAAAGAGGAGGAGGTTCTATGTTCGACTGTATGTTGTTTTTTATGTATGATAACCGATTTCTCCCCCATTTTTGGACCGGTTCTCAAAATTCTGGATAATGATATGGTCGAGGGCGGTAAGGTCTAAAATGACTACCTCTCAAGGATGATTCATAGAGCTAAGTAAGTTAGTGGCATAAACACTGCTATTCCCGTTATGTAAAGTAGTTAAATAAAAAATAATAACACTAATGTTGTTCTGTTGTGACAATACAATTATCACGAATATAATCCTTTAACGCAATTAATTGAATTATTTCAATCGATATCGTGTAAAAGCTGCATTAGTGACGTCACGCTAACTTAATGTAACGGCTTTTATCAGTAACTTGGAATTAGTTTTACAACCTCTGGATAAAAATAATAATACAAGGTAAAAGTTAACAATTAAATTGCCTACACTAAGCCTAACACTTAGGGACACGATATACAGAGCGTGCCCGGCGCTGTTAAGATAAAATGTATGGCGCCTAAGGGACCTTGATATACACAGCGTTTGTATCGCGCGCCCGCGGCGCTTCCCCCCGTGCTCCCGTTTTGTATTATTACAAATTTAACAGTTAAAATATAATATACTAGCCGTACCCCGCGGCTTCGCCCGCTATTATCAAGTTAAAAAGGAGCCTATGTGTTAATCCTAGGTATTATCTATGTACATTCCAAATTTCATCCAAATCCGTTCAGCCGTTAAAACGTGAAGAGGGAACAAACATACTTACACACTTACACACAAACTTTCGGATTTATAATATTAGTAGGATGTATACACACAGAGAGGCAGGCGATGAGTTCCACTTCTTAAATATCCATTTGTATTGCGAATATCCATAACCCGATTGAGTTAATAAATACATTTAAACAGTGCATCTCAATCTAAGCGATAAACGGCAATAGTGGAAGTGAGATGGAATGTCAACTGTCACCATTATCTGACAATTTATTAAATAAATCGGAATATAAATATAACAAAAACATTTTTACATACATACTATTGCTAAAATAACCTTTATACCTTCCTTCTTGCTTCCGGTAAAAACAAAACTGCCGAACAGCTTTAATTCGAGTATCTGCAACTTATTCGTCAGCTATAAAGTTATCAGGTGGTTGTAAAACGTACTTAATCCAAGTAGCTTATCAGTCAGAATTCTGTTTTAATGGTCATTTCACGTTTCCGCCTGTCAAAGTTTTATCAGGACAACGAAACCTACGGCTAAGTTACATTTAAGTTAAATATAAGTTACATAATGGGCTTTACTTAGAATTTTGAAGCATTGATACTAAGTCGTTTAAATTTCTGTTAAGTGAGATATTTGGTACGTATTATTGATACTGGAATGTCTTATAAATTTTGTTAAGATTTTTCTCGATATTTAATGGACAGAAGTGAATTAAATGACCATTAATACACAAAACAGAGTAAAAAAATTGGTGATAATCGTTAATTGACGAAGTTGGCGCAGTGGGCAGTTCTTAACCTTCTGCGTCGTGGGTCCTGGGTTCGATTCGAGCATAATTTTCCTTCCCAAGGGACATTTGTGCTTCTGGTTCTGGGTGTGATTGTGTGTTTGATGTAAATGTTGCCGGCACCCACGATACAAGTCTTTGTACTTAGTGCGGAGACGTGAGTGTGAATGCGTTTGTTAAAAAAATCCTTCAATTTTGCCATGTGGTGGTCGAGCAAAATCTCACGGCATTTCACAGAGTACAAACTTGTCCTCAATGCCCTAACATCTGACCGACAACAGACTTGAACGAAGCTTCCCCTTTTGGAGTCACAGTTGCAGAGTTCTGGGCCAAAAAGATTTAGAGAACTATAATTAAAAATACTTTGAACCATCGACACAGCGAAGAAAGAGAGGGACAGGGTCGAAAATTCGCCAAAAACGCCTCATATAATCAATGAAACTAAATGTGGAGCTGTAAGTGTTTATGTTATGTCATGTTAATGGAAGCTTCCTAATTACTTACCCAATAAACTCAAGCTGGCAATCCAGCTCGCTTGCTGATCGCTGACTTCGAAGTGGTGCGTGGCATCCTGCATCGAGGCGATGGCTGGAGACATGTACCCCTTGCTTAGGCCGGCTGCAAACGGACCCAGGGACACTGCCAGTGCTGCCAGGATCTGTAAGGAGATAGCTTGTTGAGTATCAAAATAAAAAAAAAATAAGCTACTTGTTGAAAAACTTTTTTAAAACAATCTTTTAGAAGTCCGCCAGATTGGATAAAGTCACGTCACCTTATTTTTCGAGTTAATCTCAGCAAGCACTTTCATTTGATACCCATATTGTTAGCATTAAATGTAATTTGTCCGCCATTTTGGGTGTTCCGCCATGTTGGATTTAGAATGACCTCGCACAGCTAACCGTGCATTGTCATCTAAACTAAATGTGAATACAAAATGTCATCTCAATCATTTGAAGATATTTTCTTCAAAATTGAGGTGGAAGATTCCACCCGAACAAACATAGTTACATACATTGCAAGTTAAATAAAAATACACCCTCGACGACCTGTTTGAAAAACGGCTGCATCATTAATGATCTGCAGCCGTTTTGAGGCAATGAGTTCCACTCCATCGCAGTACGGATGATAAACGTAGAAGCGAAACGCTTCGAACGAACTAGCTGAATATTCCAGCATCCATGACACAAGTCATTGAACTTAGTGTTGAGCTGTGAGTGTGAAAGCGTTTACACAAATCCATTTCTTGTTGTACCCGTACAAAGTTGCAAATGATTGAGCACGATACTTTAAAAAATATATTTATATATCGTGGGATTAAAAGCTTCCTAGCTACTTTGTAACAATAAGACAATCTAGTGTGGGAAACAAGAAAGGTCTTCTTTTTTTAATGCTCTTTATCCCACATGTGTCGATGACTGACAGACAGACACATTATTGCTAATACATATTCGAGCACTGCTGTTGACATATTTAAAATAGATAGGCGATTGCTTGTCACGAAAAAAAAAAACAAGTAAAACTTTTAAAAGTTTTTTAAATCAAGCTTTTACTAGTTGTAAATTAATAATTAAACGCAAGAAGAGCTTAAAAAAACCGACTTCACCGCTTTATCTTCGGAACCTTGATCAGATTTAATATATTTAAACACGTATTATTGACTATAACTCAAAAACTAGAGATCAAACCTTAATCAAATTTCTATGGGACTATATAAAAAGCACCAGCTTTCGAATAAAAAAAGAATCATCAAAATCGGCTCACAACAAAAGAAGTTATGAGGTAACTTTTGAAGTCGGTTAAACGAGAACATCGTCAAAGTACGCATTATTCGTCACAAAATAGACTTTATTGACGATATTTCAAGAAGTACCGATCAGATCTTGATCAAATTTAAAAATACAGTCGACTTGAGTACCTCCTCCTTTTTTGGGAAGTTGGTAAAAAAGGACTAAAAAACTTGAGAGGTGTCAAGGGACACCCGGATGGAACGAAGTTCAATTCCCATCTAGCCCCCTTTCGCAACGCGCGATAAGGAACTTTCGTTCCAAAATTAAAAGAAACATGCAAAAACCAACATCACGCGGTGTTCCCAGGCGGTCACCAATCCAAGTACTGACCGCGCCCGACGTTGCTTAACTTCGGTGATCGGACTAGAACGTGGTATGGCTTACAACTATAGCAAAAAGTGTCGTTACAACTTTTGGAAAATATAATTGTTTAGTCGACTAACTACGGGCCAATTGCCTATATTTCCTAAAACCAAATTAAAACTATGTACAGCAAAGAACCAAGTGACCTACAAGACATCGAGCTTATATGTAGCTCAAGTGCAAAAGCCCACTACCAGTGGGTAGCGTTCCCATCATGCTGGCGGCACGTTGAGCCAAATAAGTACCCGCATTTTAATCACGCGTCGCGTCAACCAGGCGCTCTGATAGATTTTTGTAAGTAGAATGAGCTCCCGGTCCCCACGAACCCAGTGTCTCAACACCAAACGGCTCAAATATGTAACCACTGCGTATGACTTTGTTTAAAGTCCGGGAGAATTTAAATTGACTGATTCTATGACACAATCCATTTTGCTGCATAAAGGATCTATTCACTCGCTTCCAGGACTTTTAGGTCCTTCCCGAAACGAAGCTGGTAAGATTTACGCGCCTATAAAGTAGAATAATAGGTCCGTGGATTCTACAATTACATACAGGTACTTAGGCGATGGTATTTACAACGAGAAAAGTCGTTAAATGGCTTCACAGAACTAGGGCTTGCAATCCGGATATCCGGATATCCGTTACATTTACTAACCGAATAATTCCAGTATTCGGATTTTTCGAATATAACGAACATTTTTTTTTTACAAGTAATCTACTTATTGATGGAAATAAAATGAATTATTTTATAATAAAACAATAATACCAGTTTTCTCTGTTGTCACTCTTATCATACCAATAATATTTCCATAGTTATTCCTCACCGTCACGCCAATTGGATTTGCTTATTAGATAATAATTAATAACATAACGAATATAACGACAGTACGATGTTCCCCGCACTACCGCACCTCACTAAATTTTAAATTAATATTTCTACTACTTTGTGATCTCATTTACTTGTTTTAGTTTTAGTTCTAAATAGATATTGATTTATTCTATATAACTTTATGTTAAAAAAAACTATTTTATACTATATTTGAAAAATCCGAAATATTCGGATATTTGAATATTTAGGATAATTACTATCCATTTTATCCGAATACTAAATATGAACGGATAATGCAAACCCTACACAGAACGACACTTGCACCTTGGTATTATTGAAGTATCCTACTAATATTATAAATCCGAAATTTTGTGTGTAAGTATGTGTGTAATGTGTAGTATGTTTGTTCCCTCTTCACGCTTTAACGGCTATATGGGTTTGAATAAAATTTTGAATGTACGTATACGGTACAATCTGGGAGTCTTCAAGTCAAGAGTGAATAGGTACCTTCTAGGCAAGCATTTTACATCTTCGGCCGCATCTTCACTTTCCATCAGGTGAGATTGTGGTCTAGTGCTTGTCTATTAGGCATAAAAAAATAAAAACATAGCTTATACCTAGGATTAACACATTGGGTACTTTGAAACTTGATAATAGCGGGCGGTGCCGCATGGAACGGCTAGTATTTTTACATATACCTATCTTTCTATTAATTGACGACCTAGTTGGCGCAGTGGACAGGTGTCCGCCCTCTGCGTCGTGGGTCCTGGGTTCGATTCCCGGCAGGAGCACAAATTCCTTCCCAAGGGATATTTGTGCTTCTGGTTCTGGGTGTAATGTGTGTGTGATGTGAGTGTTTCCGGCACCCAAGATACAAGTCTTTGAACTTAGTGTGGGTATGTGAGTGTGAATGCGTTTGTTTAATTAGTCTGAGTGTGCAAGTGATTGATTCACTAGTGCCCATGCTAGGATTCCCTGTGTTATGGGAACTAGTTTCTTCCGTAAGAACCTTTTCTTTTTTTTATTATTATTATATTAAATTGAGGAAATAGCTCTGTAGACATATAACAGTGATTATAAGAAAATATGTAAATTGAGCAGATTTCATCTTTACAGCTTGTACTAACACCTATGGTTAAATTATTCAATTAGAAAAGCTGCGAAACAAGATGCAATGATAACTTACATCGTTAATAGACATAAGGAGTTAGTTATTCCGTTTAACATATTATGATTTTCTACCGATTTCACAAAAAAGGAGGAGGTACTCAAGTCATCTGTATTTTTTTATGTGTGTTGCCTCATAACTTCTTTCCACGTGAACCGATTTTTATATTTTTTTAGTTTGAAAGATGTTGCTTTCTATCTTTCAAACTAAAAAAATATCTCTATATCTCTATATCTCTATCTTCTATCTCTTTCTAATTGATCCCATTTAAATTAGATCAAGATCTGATCAGTAGTTTTTGAAATATCCTACTAATCCTATCCTACTATTTCCTACTATTCCTACTATTCCTACTAATCCTACTATCCTACTTCCTACTAATAATATAAATCCGAAAGTTTGTGTGTAAGTATGTTTGTTCCCTCGTCACGCTTTAACGGCTGAACGGATTTGGATGAAATTTGGAATGTACATAGATTATACCTAGGATTAGGCTACTTTTTAACTTAATAATAGCGGGCAAAGCCGCGGGTCACGGCTAGTCTAAATAATGCGTGTTTAGTAAATCAAATCTGATCAGAATTCCGAAGAGAAAGCGGTGAATTCGGTTTTTTAAGCTTTGCTTGCGTTTAATTACTATATGATGATACCAATATTAATAAAATCATAGACTTCTCGGACGAAACATAATATCACTAGATTTATTGTCCATTTCGACTAGAACCACACAACACAATGAACAGCTTTCCCTCTAATCTAAGCTATATAAAATGAAACTTTCACGAATAATTCAATGTACAGAGCTATACAAGCTTGTACTACAAGTATAGATATAGGGTGATACATTAACTGAACACAGTGGGGTACGGTATCGATCAATGTTTCGAACACCATGTGTAACTGAGAGTGGTTGTTAGAGCTGGGAAAGAGTTTTGATATCGATAAATGTATCGATAATAAAGAATAAATACATTTAGTAGTCCATACTCATACACTTAAACTATCGTTTTTCTAGTACAAACATAATCTACCAATTTAGTAACATCGTACTAATATTACAAATCTGAAAGTTTGTGTGTAAACATTTTTGTTCCCTCTTCACGCTTTGATGGCTGAATGGATTCAGATAATATTTGGAATGTACATAGAGCGGGCACGGCTATTTAATCATGAAAATCATTTAATATCAAGTAACAAAAACAATATTTTACTTATTGTTTATATTTATCTCTTTATATTATTCTGTACTAACTACGGGCCAATTGCCTATATTTCCTACAATTAATAACTTGTGTCGATACTTTAGCTCCGTCACATCTTCCTGAAACACAGAATGGGGTTGGCGTTGCGGCAACTTCGGCAGAGCAGCGTAAACGGCGCAAATATGGAAACCTTGGCAGTGGTTACATATTTGAGCCGTTTGGTGTTGAGACACTGGGTCCGTGGGGACCGGGAGCTCATTCTATTTTCAAAATTCTATCAGAGCGCCTGGTTGAAGCGACGCGTGATCAAAATGCTGGCACTTATTTGGCTCAACGTATTAGCATTGCAATTCAGAGAGGCAATGCCGCCAGCATGATGGGAACGCTACCCACTGGTAGTGGGCTTGAGCACTTGAGTTACCTATAAGCTCGATGTCTTGTAGGTAACTTTATATTATTTATATATGATATATAATAATATTTACAGATTTTGAAGTGTATTTTAACATATCTTGTATTATTTTCATATTCCTATGTACACACATCCTACTCGCTCTTATAAATTATATCTTACTTAAAAATATTGCTGGAAGAAAACTCTATGAAGGGTTCGCCATAGTACATTATTTGGTAAGGCCTTATTGTAAGAAAAATCATAAATGTGTGTACAATAAATAATGTAAGAAGTATCACAACAAAATTATTTCAAATAATAAATAAATAAATAAAAAAAAAAATATATTTCCTGTTACAATAAAATACTTAACACTTAAAAATGATATATAATTTTAAACTTAAATCAAATGAGGATATTTCAAATAACCTTTTTAGTTTATCGTGTGTGTATTAAGACCGTATATTTAAAGTCATCATCAAAGCTAACTAAGAACTTAGAAAGCATGCTCCTTTTACATCATATAATAATCGGTATTTAAAATGAACTAGTTATTAAGAACTGTAACTTTAAACTCGTTGTTATTGCATAATCATTTAGAAATCAGCTTAACGCAGTAGTTTATCACCCTTATTTTAAACTTTAATTTGTAGTCATAAATACAAGCGTAAAATTGTACAAGATAATTATAATCAAAATTTCTTGTTTATTATAATTATATGTTATTAAAAATTGCTTGCTTGTAATGTTACGATTTCATAACCTCGGAACTAGATTGTTACAAATATTTAGGTGTTTAATATCAACCTTTTTTTTCTTTTTATGTTGAATAGGCAAGCATTTGGAATTACATGGGTTAAATCCCCCATGCCCTTTTTCCCATCTAACAACAAGACAAACTATCAAACGTCATCCATTTATAGTCGACATACCTCCAGTTCACTCAAAGCGTTTTGCTTCTACATTCATCATCCGTACAGCAAAGGAGTGGAACTCATTGCCAGCGTCTTTGTTCCCCGAACGGTATAATCTGGGAGTCTTCAAGTCTCGAGTGAATAGGTACCTTCTAGGCAAGCATGTCACATCTTCGGCCGCATCATCACTTTCCATCAGGTAAGACAGTGGTCAAATGCTTGCCTTTCGAGCATATAAAACCCGCTGCTTAGAAGGTAGATGCGCAACTAATTAAACCAGCGTACAGTTTAAATAGGCAGTCTGTGTAACTATCTAGGGACTATACTTTATTAATAAATATAATTAAACCACATGTCATTTCAATCCGTTTTGCATATCATAAAAAACTTGGGAGGTGACAAGGAACACCCGGATGGAACGAATTTCCGTCTAGCCCCCTTTCGCATCGCGCGATAAGAAACTTTCGTCCAAAAATTAAAAGAAACATGCAAAAACCAACATCACGCGGTGTTCCCAGGCGGTCACCCATCCAAGTACTGACCGCGCCCGACGTTGCTTAACTTCGGTGATCGGACTAGAACGTGGTATGGCTTACAACTATAGCAAAAAGTGTCCTTACAACTTTTGGTCTTAATTTTTTCCGTCTAGCCCACTTTCGCAACGCGCGATAAGGAACTTTCGCTCCAATAAATGGCACGTTTCAACCCAAAAATTCCTATATTTTATAAGGATAAGCTTATAGACGGAGAAGTAGTTCACAAACAGCAATAAACCTACTTTTCCCTAAATTCCCATTTTTATCGACAAACCAATATACCACATCACTACCACACATCTAAAATCGTTGTCCCGAACTCATAGTTCAATGACCGACACACTGGCACATATTCTAACCCTTGCTGCAATGTTAATAGCACTTCATACTACTGAAAAATAAGCTTTATTTTGTTATTATTAAGAGTGAAGAGGGAAGTAATTAATAAGTTGGTTACAGTAATAGTTAATGCCATAGCTTTATGTCACTGAAACGAAATGAATGATCGTCACGTTTCTGTTTTACAACTTGGAACCTTTTCGTAATAAAATATCTGCTTTATCCCTTCTTTCACTTGAAGTAGGTACTATATTTGAATTTCGACATAGAGCTATCGATATAATCTTGATACTATTTATCGACATCGATAAATTACCTGTGTTGAAGGAGTATGATAATGTTGTTAATTGTGCTATTGACAATTGAAATCTAATAAATTACTACCTTTTACTACATAAACATTCAAACAAAAGCTTACAAATTCACAGCCTCACACTAAATTTGAAGAGTTGTGTCGTGGTTGCCGAAAACATTTACATGTAATGTGACTTTGCTACAAGTCTTCAAACTTAGTACGAAGCTGTTTGAAAGTGATCATTATTACTTATCAACAGATTAATGTTACGTGTGTGATATGTGAGTCCGGCTCCCAGGATATAAGTCATTGAACTCAGTGTGGGGCCGAGAGTGTGAAAATGCGTTTGTTGTTTTCAAAAAACTACTAAATATAAAACAAGTAATACTTTAAATAGTTTTTTTTTATAAATTTTTCAATCAATACCAGTAGTATATGAAAAAGGACCAGAGAACTAGTAAAGGTGAATCAAACCAGATCAAACTCGTTGGGTCATCTTGCTTAATTCAGAAGTTCCTAAGGACATCTTTCGTCTCTATCATCAGACCAGCTCCACGGTTCTGTATCATTGTATTCCATATATGGTTGACATACTTCCAGTTTGCTTGAAGCGTTTCGCTTCTACGTTTATCATCCGTACTGCGAAGGAGTGGAACTCATTGCCTTCGTCTTTGTTCCCCGAACGGTACAATCTGGGAGTCTTCAAGTCAAGAGTGAATAGGTACCTTCTAGGCAAGCATGCTACATCTTCGGCCGCAACATCACTTTCCATCAGGTGAGATTGTGGTCAAATGCTTGCCTATCAGGCATAAAAAAAAAAGTTACACAAGTACACCAAAAATTTGAGTTCAATCAGACGTCGGGAAGTGGGTCAAATTTAGCTTGCAAGATTTGATTACAGACCGACAGACAGACAACAAGACAAGTGGAACGAAGAATTAAGAAGAATTGAAAAAAATATGAAAGAAGAAACATGTAAAAAGATTACCTGTCGCCGGTAGCTGCTCCTTCCACCAGAAGACCTCATCATCATAATCCTGGTTTCAGGAGTGATGTTGGTCATCTTATCACCAACGGTCAGGCTCACCTTCTCACTCATAGGTGCAGTTTTTAACGACACTACACGAACACAGCCCGGGGCCTTATTTGGCACTTCAATCTTGACACTTGAATAAGGCCTAGGGCCTTTTAACGCAAGTCCTAAAGCTCGTATATACTTTTGATTGGCACTTCGTTAGCCTTCAAGGTCAGGAAAAGGTCTAAATAACACTGGATTGAGTATGAAAAAACTGATAACTTTATCTTCAGCCTAATAAATAAGGTCTAGATTGGCGTAGCAAACAGTCCGGAAAGTTTGGTTTATGTTTACACTGGTCACGTTATATGGGACAACATTTTTTGGTTTGTGAGTTCAATCTGAAACAAAAGAAAAATTTATCATTAATTATTCGTAGCAGCTGAAAAAATACATGCATCAGGAAGTGACCCATAATAAGTAAAGTTGATTTAACCATTGTTCACTTAACTTACTGTTTATTTTGGTAATTTATTGTGCTTACTTTCAGTATCAGCCATGTGACATAATGGTTAATCCCTTTTTGATAATGATTTTATAATTTAAATCCTACTTCCTACTAATATTATAAATCCGAAAGTTTGTGTGTAAGTGTGTTAGTATGTTTGTTCCCTCTTCACGCTTTAACGGCTTAACGGATTTGGATGAAATTTGGAATGTACATAGATTATACCTAGGATTAACACATAGGCTACTTTTTGACTTGATAATAGCGGGCAAAGCCGCGGGGCACGGCTAGTGTAACATAATTTATTTATTCATTGTAGAGCAACTTACAGCTAGTTACAAAAAGAACACTAATAAATAATGAGAGCTATTTAAAAATTTCATTTTTTTTTATAAAATAGCACAATTTTTGTAACTTTTAAGCTATCGTGATTCAAACATGTTGCACGTTGGTTGATATAAAAATCGTCATAGCGCGTTTAAGTCCCATTATATTACCAAACATATTATGAGCCAATCATTATAGGTCAAGCGTGTTTACCATCCTTGACCACTTCATCAAATGAGATAGTGATCAAACGCTAATTTACCAAAGATAGAAAAAAATACTTACTTATAATTTTAGTTACTTATAACTTAACTTTACAGAAATTATGACTAGGGACAGTTTTTTTTGAGTAAATAATAAAAAAACGCTTTTAAACTCACAGCCCTGCACTAAGTTTGATGACTTGACATGCCGGAAACATTTACATTTTACAAATCGTTTTATAAATGACAGAGTTCTAAGGTAACGAACATAAAATAGCCTCTTCTTTTTTGAAGTTAATAAGCAGTTGTTTAAACAGCAGTTATCATTTGATGAACTCGGCTTGAAGACCAATCTACTTATCACTTTCCTTTGAATGCCAACATGACACAAATTGGCAGTTTTAAATTTGTTGACGCAAAGAAAATATATATCGTGTGAGACAATTTTATTTCTATCAGTTAGTTACTTTAAATCCTTCTCATTAGTCTACAATAAATAGAATAAATACAAACATAAACGCTTTCACACCCACAACCCGACACTAAGTTCGATGACTTGTGTCGTGAGTGCCCGAAACATTCACACATAATTACACCCAGAACCAGAAACACTAATTTCCCTTAGGGAAAAATCTTGTGTTTATTGGAAATAATTAAACGAAAGCAAAGCTTAAAAAAACCGACTTCACCTTTATCATCGGAACCTTGATCAGATCTAATGTATATACACGCATTATTGACTATAACTCAAAAACTAGAGATCAGACCTTGATCAAATTTCAATGAGACTGCACAAAAAGCACCAGCTTTCAAATAAAAAAAGAATCATCAAAATCGGCTCACAAAGAAAGAAGTTATGAGGTAACTTTTGAAGTCGGGTAAACAAGAACATCGTCAAAGTACGCATTATTCGTCACAAAATAGGCATTATTGACGATATTTCAAGAACCACTGATCAGATCTTGATCAAATTTAAGTTGGGCCAATTAGAAAGCAACATCTTTCAAACTAAAAAAAAATGTCGTAATCGGCTCAAGTGACTGAGAATATATGAGGTAACACACATAAAAAAAAAACAAATACAGTCGACTTGAGTACCTCCTCCTTTTTGGGAAGTCGGTAAAAAAGGCTTTTAAGATTATTTATTTTTTAATTGCCCGTTGACTTAGGTGCACGTCAGCGTTCTAAGCAGAGGATATTGGGTTCAATTCTCGATAAGAACACACATTTTCTTCTCATGGGAAATTTGTGTTTCTGTTTGTGGGTGTGTACTGTGAATATGGCCGGCACCCACGATACAAGTCAAGAGTGAATAGGTATCTTCTAGGCAAGCATTCTTTTCGGTCGCATCTTCACTTTCCATCAGGTGATATAGTGGTCAAACGCTTGACTATCATAAAAAAAATACTATTTACTTAGTATGGGGCTGCAAATGTGTTTTTTTTTCATCACAATTACCCAAAAAATACGTAAATTGGCTTAGAAATCAGTGCACATACGCATAACTGGAAGAATCTCGGAAATATAAGCTCTTTTTTGAAGATCCTTAAAACAGACTAAAATAAACAAAACAAACAAACGCTTCCACACTCACAGCCCCACACTAAGTTCAAAGACTTGTATCATGGGTGTCGGAAACATTCACATCACACACACATTACACTCAGAACCAGAAGCACATATATCCCTTGGGAAGGAATTTGTGCTCCTGCCGGGAATCGAACCTAGGACCTACAGCGCAGAGGGCGGACACCTGTCCACTGCGCCAACTGGGTCGTCTATAAATAATATAATATAACTCATAAGCCGTTTCTTAATGAGTACTCTAGTCATGTGTTCCCATCGTTTAAAATTATTTTCAGCTACGCAAAATATCGTTGCCAATGTTTCAATGTAGTTACGTAGGCGTTCACAATTTAGGTTTTGCAATTAAAATAGTTCGACAGAAATAAATAGAAAAGTAGAGTAAATCATCTAGCCAAGTTCTAATGTCAGAAAACGTTGAACTTCGACAATACGTCAACTTTAAGAGCGTGCTTCCTAAAATTATTATACAGTGTCATTCTCTATGGTAGCCATGATGTCTCAAACGGTTTCTGATATTTGAGAATTCTGTATATATTTGGCACAGATTTTAATAACAAAAAAAAAAAATACAGTCGACTTGAGTACCTCTTCCTATTTTGGGAAGTCGGTGAAAAAACAAAACAAATGTATTTACACTCACAACCCCACACTAAGTTCAAAGACTTGCATCGTGGGTACCACACCACTTTCAAATAAAACAAGAATCACCAAATTCGGTACACCTAGAACAAGTTCTGAAGTAACCCATTAAAAAAGTACAATTGAATTGAGAACCTCCAACTTTTTTGAAGTCGGTTAAAAATGAAAGGTGGCAACTTGACAACGTAAATATTTCGCGGTCGATATGACTAGCGACTCTAGTTTTGTTTTTGCCATAAATAAAGTTACTTATGTAGGACTTTAAATCAGAGAACTTCCTCCGTTTTTTGCAGTCTGTTAAAAAAATATCGCCTTAAATGTATAATTTCTCTTATTTTTTTTTATATTCTATACTATTATAATTTCTCTTGCTAGAACAATCAAACAAAATCACACACTAACCGTTATTAAGTAGAAATTCAACGCCATGGTAAAAAACGTCGACACATCTGCCTCGCACAAAAACTATCTTCATCTGAAGTAGCTGGGATGTCATACAAACGTTAGAGAATTGATTATACATCAAAACAATTGGTTGTATGGGTGGGAAATAATCCGGCCTAAATCCGGCATGTTTGGTTTTAAATTTTAGCTTCGCAAACTAGCGCATTTTTTTTTTTTTTTTTTTACTAGATAGGCAAGCATTTGACCGCTATCTCACCTGATGGAAAGTGACGATGCGGCCAAAGATGGAACATGCTTGCCTAGAAGGTACCTATTCACTCTAGACTTGAAGACACCCAGATTATACCGTTCAGGGAACAAAGACGCAGGCAATGAGTTCCACTCCTTCGCTGTACGGATGATGAACGTAGAAGCAAAACGCTTCGAGCGAATTTAGCATTTAGCCAGTGTCAAGTAATACATAAGTTTTTAGTAAATAACCTTGGGTGGGTGAATTGGAAATCTGTAATGCCCACCCTCGGCATTTTTCTTTAATAAATAAATAAAATAAGTAAATAATATATTTCAAGTGTTATTCATTAAAGTCCTACTCACAGTCAAAGTCAAGAAAATGAGTCAAGGTTCAATCATAGTTAAGTCATGCCCTAAAAGTGGTAAAAACTTTACTAAAACTTCTATTGGAGTTTTGAAGCGAGGGCGAAAATCAAGTATTTCAACTTAGTTTAATTTGCCTACATTTATCTGCGTTTACTAAGTATTACGGACAATAATCCACTATTATTACACATTAACACTTGAAGAAACACAGGTTTTGGAAAATTACACAAAATCAACAACGCTATCTTAAAAAATCTACCAGAAAGGCAGCATGGCCACCATTTTCGATACTAAGCACAAACACCTTCCAACAGTCACATCTTTGGCAGCATCATCACTTTCCATCAGGTGAGATAGTGGTCAAATGCTTACCTATTCTGCATAAAAAAGTCTTAAACACTATCTGACAATAAGTTAAAAATGATTTGACAGAAATCCAGCAACTGCTTAAGGAAAATAATATCTATTATTTTAACCAACTTCCGGTATAAATTATATCAAGTTTATATGAGAAAACCGGGGTTTTCGCGCCTTTAATTAAAAGCGCGAAAATAACGCTTTTTGCGTATGAACATGATTGTTCGCGAAAGTTTAAAAAAAAAGACGTGTGGCACTCGGGGACTGCCGCGGTAAAGCTATTGCATAGCATTTTTTATCAACTTATGCAATTATAATTATTTATTTATTTAATTTATGCAGTATTTTTTTTCCTGCCACCTAGAGGCGAGTTGCTGAACTAAAGAGACAAGCGTGATATTTCAAAAAAGTCTATGAAGTTCTACTATTCATCGATAGATGGCAAAACTAAAAAGTATCACCGCTGTGCCGGTCGGAGTGGGGGGTGTTAGGTTATTTTCGTTACGGAATTTCTGGATTCGGTCTCCATGCTCAAGGCCCGCGATAGAAGCTATGCAATAGCTTAAAAATATATAAATTTTACCATCCGGACAAAATGCTTTACAAGCACATCACTACGTGATATACTGTGTATAAAACAATACCACTGACACCATGAAAGAATGTCTATAAACAAGCTATTTAGCGGGGAAAGGCGCCTTATTGATGATGACGTCATTACCAACTCGAAAAGACGTATCAGTAATTGTATGAAGGAAGAAGTCCTTCTTATTCTTCCATTAGAGTACAAAGAAGTGTTACGTTACTACGTTACTAAATGTTTAATTTTATTTTTAAATTGAATTGGTAAACTAATTTTTAAGAGGTGGTAGAGCATTTTGTGAGTTGCTCGCCTGGCTTGCTGCCAAAGTAGCTTACCACCATCAAGTTGAAAGTCTGCCGCCAAGCCAAATACGGTGTTCCGGCAGTTATCCTTGAGAGCCTGCGTATTCCAGGTCTAGTGTGTTTACCAGCTTCAATCACATCGTCACTTACCATCAGGTGAGATAGTGGTCAAACACTAGCCTGACACAAATAAAAAAAAAAATGAAGTAATTTCTACTCTTCCATTAGAGTACAAAGAAGTGTTACGTTACTACGTTACCAAATGTTAAATTTTCTTTTGAAATTGTATTGGTAAACTAATTCATTTGATTTCTTTGTTTTTTATTCTCGATTGGCAAGCGTTTGTCCACTATCTCACCTGATGGAAAGTGGCGATGTGGTCGAAAATGGAGCATGCTTGCCTTGAAGATACCTGTTCACTCGAGATTTAAAGACTCCTAGATTGTACTTATCGGGAAACACAGACTCGGGTAAAGAATTCCATTCCATAGCAGTACGTATAATAAATGTGGAAGCAAAACGCTACTCATACTTTTACTTGATACTCATCTTGAACGTATTCATAATTATTATTTTTCACTTTAAGTTGAGTATTACAGACCCCATTTTGTTTTAAACTTAGTCTTATTTGAGAGACTATATAAAACATATTTGCACACATTCACACTCGCAGCCCCACACTAAGTTCAAATACTTGTGTCGTGTGTACCGGAAACATTAACATCACATATACAATCACAACCAGAACCAGACACACAAGTTTTCCACAAAAAGAAAAATTTGTTCCCGCCGGGCATCTAACCCGCTACCCCTATTTAGAAGGCGAACCCTAACTTGGCCAACGGGCAGTTTTATTTTGAGACAAATTCAACGTTTCCTTAATTGAAATCATGAGTGCCTCTTTGGGGCCCATGTGAATAAACAAACAACAAACAAACACATTCACACTCACAGCCCCACACTAAGTTAAAAGACTTGTATCGTGCCGGAAACATTCACATCACACACGCACACATTACACCCAGAACCAGAAGCACAAATGAAGAAGGAAAAAGAATTTGTGCTTCTGCCTGGAATCGAACCCAGGACCCACGGTGCAGAGGGCGACCTTTCCACTGCGCCAACTGGGTCGTCTGATTTTGAAAAATTTGAAATAAGTTAGTTATTTAGACGCTGTGCTATGGGAGAACAAACGACTATAGTTATAATTATGTACCTATACATAATAACATGGTATTAAAATTGTAACCCTTTTAGCTTCGCTGTAGTCGGGTAAAAAATACTCTTCACTAACTCATGAAGCCATATTGTAAATATTCAAGATTTTTACCGACCGCGTACAAAAATAAAACCGCCTCAAAAATATTATATTTATTATTTTATTTGGGATAGGCATACATTTGACCACTATCTTACCTGATGGTAGGTGATTATGCGATCGAAGATGGAGCATGTGTATCTAGAAAATTGCTGTTCTCTCGTGACTTAGATTATAAGAAATTACTTGCGGATTTTCTCTGCAGCAATGAAATAATTTGTACCCAAGTATTATTAACTAGCTGACCCGCCCGGCGTCGCCCGGGTAAACAAAAGCTTACACATAAACGCTTTCACACTCACTGCCCCACTCTAAAAGTACTATAAGTTGTGTCGTGGGGCCGTAAACAATTAACACCACACACACAACATTCACGTCATACCCAGAACCAGAAACATAAACTTCCCGTGGGGAAAAAACTTTTGTTATTGTGTTCCCACCGAGATTCGAATCCGCTGCTTTGAAGACGAACGCGCACTCATCTACCCAGTGGGTAGTTCAAAGTTCAAAGATTCCCCACCCTGCGTCGCCCGATTAAAAAATCTACACATAAACACTTCCACGTTCACAGCCCCACACTAAGTTCAGTGACTTGTAGCGTGGGGCCGTAAACATCCAAGATTCACAACATATTAAAAACAAAAATTTCCCTTAGGGAGAAAACTTCTGTTACCACCGCGAATCGATCTCGCTGCTTTGAATGCAAACGCGCACCCATTTACGCGAGTAGATAGCTCAAAGTTCAAAAGATGACCCGCCCGGCGTCGCCCGCTTAAAAAATATACAAATAAACACTTCCACATTCACAGCCCCACACTAAGTTCAATGACTTGTATCGGGGGGCCGTAAACATCCAAGATTCACAAAGCATTCACAACATACTCAAAACCAGGAACACAAATTCCCCTTGGAGAGAAATCTTCTAGGTAAATTACCACCGGGAATCGAACCCGCTGCTTTGAAGGCGAACGCGCACCCATCTACGCCAGCGAGCAGTTCAAAGTTCAGGAACGACCCGCCCGGCGTCGGCCGGGTAGTAAATATTAAAAAACATACCCATAAACGCTTTCACATTCACAACCCCACACTAAGTTCAATGACTTGTATCGTGGGGCTGTAAACATCCAAGATTCACACAACATTGACAACATACTCAAAACCAGAAACACAAATTCCCGTGGAAAAACACCTGTGTTCCCACCGGGAATCAAACCCAGTGCTTTAAAGGCAAACGCCCACCTAACTACTCCAGCGGGCAGTTCAAAGTTCAATGATAAGTTGTAACCGACTAAACAAAAAAAAACAGTCGAATTTATATCCTCCTTCTTATGCAAGTCGGTTCAAAACATAGAAGTATGCCGGATTACGCAGTAACTGTTACATTCTGTGATCCACCGTTTTCACCCTCAAATAAACTTAACGATTTCTCCTAGACTATTGGTCCAAATTATATGCAGTGAAGAGCAAATTGCATCTACGTGAACTACGTAAGCCGATGAAATAGGTTTTCTTGATAAGGATTAATATTAAATACTTAAAAAAAGTCAACGAAATAGAAGCCGCTATTTTTATGTGCAGGAATGCGTAGTACGTGTCGATAAATTTCTGACCCGTCCCGTTCACGGGAGGACTCCGTGAAACTAATTTCACGATTTCTCATAGACTATTTATCCAAATCACATGCAGTAAAAAGCAAATTGTATCTACATGAACTACGTAAGACGATGAAATAGTTTATTTTGATAAGGATTTATACTGAATGTCTCAAAAAGCCAACAAAACATAGGCCGCTTTTTTTTCAGATTTTTAACAAAGAAAAGTATTTTTTCTGAGGTATACATACATGTTAGATATATGCTGTCGCGGACTTTTTTGTAAAACTCATGAAGGCCAACATTTTTGCTATACATTGTATTCACCTATGTCTAACTGTTTAGTCAGCGTACGCCGATAAAGCGGAAAGTTAGCTAATTTTTCTCCGACTTGTCTTACGAATATTATTATTTCGAACTGATAACTAACTTCTATCCCAACAAAACATAGCCTATGACACTCAGTGATAGTGTAGCTACCTATTAGTGAAAGAATTTTTGGAATCGGATCAGTAGTTTCAGAGATTACCTTTTACATACAAACAAACAAACAAACAAACAAACAAACAAACAAACAAACAAACAAACTTTACCTCTTTATAATATTAGTATAGAGTATAGATTTACGTAGTCGGGGCGAAGGTAAGATATTAATAAAACTTTGAACACAAAGACGTCATTATACCGGAAGTTAGAATAAAACAAATCAGTTTCTAGGTTTAGGTCGATTAATAATAAACATACTATTTTGGGATCATAGAGTAACGTTGACGTGTGTATGTAGTGAGACTTGTGGACTAGTATAAGATATAATATATTTAGCTAAAAACTTTACAAGAATTTGAAATTGAGTTTGAATCATCATCATCGTCATCATTATCATCTCAGCCGAAAGTCGACTGGAAATAGGCCGCCCCGAAAGATCTCCAAAAAAGGCCTGCATCCAGCGTCTTCCTGCGACCTTCACTATGTCGTCCGTCCACCTTGTGGGCACTCTACCGACACTGCGCTTTCCAGTCCGTGGCCTCCATTCCAGAACCATTTGACCCCATCAGCCATCCGTTGTACGTACTGTGTACCCTACCCATTGCCACTTCAACTTGCTAATCCGCCGGGCTATGTCGGTGACTTTCGTTCGTCTACGGATCTCTTCATTCTTGATTGGATCTCGTAGAGAAACCCCGAGCTAGACCTCTGCATAGCTTGTTGTGTGACTTTGAGCTTATTTATAAGGCCCATAGTAAGAGTAAGTAAGTTTAAGTACCATATGTCATCACTGGTAACACACACTGGTCAAAAACCTTCGTCTTTGAGTTGGAATAAACAGAGTATATATAGCTGAACAACACTGCTTTCAAAACTAACTAGAAACCATCTTTTTATACCTACATAATTATATAGTATGTTTTTATGCATTACGCTGCGATCTCTTTCACTCATACAAGACGATCTATCTATCTCGCTCTTGCTTTTGTCGACTAAGAAAGATTTTCTTTTCTTTTTCAATAAAAATACTTACGCAAGAGATGAAACATTTTTCTTGTGTCTCACAGTGTCTGTGTAGTTTTAAAAGTGTATTTTATAATATTTTTTTGCAATGAAATACATTTTAGCGTTAGCAGTGATGTATTTTACTATCTGTCGTCGTTATTAAATACAATAAGTTTTTAGCGGCACAAAATGTAGGTACATGGGTCTTTTGACTTTTTCCTTATAATTAAAAAAATATGTTAAAGGCTTTATGTGTAACTTTGCTCATGTATTCGACTTGGCATAAACTCGACTAAACTGTAAACAGTAGCGATAGAAATTATGTTTTAAAATAAGCTCTCTACTTGGTAAAAACTGTTTTAAAAGCAAGTTCTTTCAAAAGCAAGCATCAATTTAGAGTGACGTCGCTTTATTTTTCGAGTTATTCTCAGCAAGCCCTTACATTTGATACCCTATTTTGAGAGTGCATTAAAAAAACTGGTCCGCCATCTTGCGTGTTCCGCCATGATGGATTTAACGTTACACTGCTAACCATGCATTGTCATCAAAACTAAACATGAATACAAAATTTCAGTTCAATCGGCTGAAGATATCTGCTTCAAAATTGAGTTGCAAGATTCCACCCGAACAAACATAGTTACATACATACATTGGAAGTTAAATGAAAGCTTGTAAAAAACTAACATTGGCTATGATATTATCAGTTTCAATAAAAACAATCCTAATGTACAATTCTCTTTAAATTAGGTCAATATCAAACTAAAATTAGTTATGTTTTTGGTACCAAGGTTCCATCCGGCATAGAGTACCTACATTCAATTATAAACAACGAGCCGTGCCCCGCGGTTTCGCCCGCTATTATCAAGTTAAAAAATAGCCTATGTGTTAATTCTAGGTATAAGCTATGTACATTCCAAATTTCATCCAAATCCGCTTAGCCGTTACAGCGTGAAGAGAGAACAAACATACTTACACACAAACTTTCGGATTTATAATATTACTAGCCGTCCCCGCGGCTTCGCCCGCTATTATCAAGTTAAAAAGTAGTCTATGTGTTAATCCTAGGTATTAGCTATGTACATTCCAAATGTAATTCAAATTCGTTTAGCCGTTAAAGCGTGAAGAGGGAACAAACATACTCACACACTTACACATTTACAGACAAACTTTCGGCTTTATATAATAGGATAAAATTTAGACAGGAAATAATATCGCTTGAGGCGGAAATTCTTCGGAAATCCATGGCCACAGTGTCTTACCGCTGAGCTACTCAAGCCCCGCCTGAAGCGACGAAATTATGCTTTCCTTATTATAAACATCTCATGGAGACGTATGACGCTATCTACCGAAATAGTTTAAAACTACTACGGCCAACGAGTCTTACATTGCAGTTAGCTTCACGTTGTGTTGAAAGCGTCCGCCCATATAATTTATTTTTGTTTTTATATCAATCCTCATATTGGGCAGAACTAAAATAGTGAATTTAGAAAGTATTTTTTTTATTTCTTCATTTACTAATAATGGGGAGGGGGGAGATGAGGGGAGCATTCTATTATTAGACATCAAGACAAACTCCTAAGCGACACCGCTATACGGTAGAAATTTCACAAATTTGGACGAAGCGTTTTCACACTTTCATTATGCGAACCGCAAAAGATTAGAACTCCTCACCCCAGTCTGTTTCCTGATATTTACAACATGGAAGATTTGCTTTGCATGCTTTTCGGAGAGTGTCACCAAGAAATACACGAATTAATTTCTCCATGCCCGTTTTACCATCTAACTACAATCTTAATGTTAAAACTATTGTGAGTATTACACATTATGTTTCAATCTTATATTCGGAAAATTTCGACTTACTTTGTAGGCAACTAGTTTCGGACAAATTAGTTGTCCTTCATCAGGATGAGTCGAAATTTTCGTGTTTTAAGCCGAATATAATATTAACTACAATCTAACAAATGTCATCCATTTATGATTGACATACCTCTCTCGAAGCGTTTTGCTTCTACATTTTTCATCCGTACTGCGAAGGCGTGGAAGTCATTACCCGCGACTTTGTTTCCTGTACGGTATAATCTGGGAGTCTTCAAGTATCGAGTGATTAGGCATTTTCTAGGCAAACGTGCCCAATCGTCGATCGCAACGTCGCTTACCATCAGGAGTGATAGTGATCAAAGGTTTGCCGATCTTGAATTAAAACGTGCTTTGAAAATAAAAAATATCATTATCAATCTTCAGTGACTCCTAAATATTAATCCAACTCTACGAGCCAATTGCTCAACTATTATGTAGTTATTATTTTTCACACAATTTTGTGTTGAAAACTATAATAATTCCTTCAAATCACCTGACTCTACAAAATATTGGCACAATACGTAAAATAGGTGTCGAAGAAAAACAACATATAAAAATATTTTGCGAGTCATTCATCCCTACAGTCGCAAGAAAACGGCGAAATTTGAATTTTGTCCCATATTTCTTCAATAGTCTAAATAAAACATAATCGCTTTCACACTCACAGCCCCAGTTCGATGGATTGAGTCGTGGGTGCGAGAAACATTCATATCACACACACAATTATTAGTTGAGTCATTAACTTTCATGAATGCCTCTTTGGGGCCCATGTGTATAAACATGATTTTGATTTTTGAATCACAACCAGAAACATGATTTTTTCTTAGAGAGAAAACTTGTGTTCCCACCGGGAATCGATCCCGATACCCCGGCGCGCGACGAAGAAGTCGAAAGCTCATTGACATTGATTGACTTGTATCCTACTAATATTATAATTCCGAAAGTTTGTGTGTGTGTAAGTATGTTTGTTCCCTCTTCACGTTTTAACGGCTGAACGGATTAGGATGAAATTTAGTCATAAAATTAATGAATGAAATTTAGTAGAAAAGTAATCGATATGACATTTTTACACAAAATTATGAATTCCAAAATACAGTGCAGCCAATTACTAGAAAAGTTTCCTCTTTCGGTTCCCTACTTATATCCTCGACATCCGATAAAGAATATTTTCCATACCCCAGCTTACCGTACTAATATGGGTTTACAAAATCCCACTTCACGTATTGCAAATGAATATAATAGTTTCAACAATCAAATCAGTGACCTTGATATTTTTTGCAATTCTCTAGCAGTATTTAAGCTCAAAATTTTGAGATATATGTCGCAATCACAAAGTACATTTGACCCTAAGTAAATTTTCAATATAAATTAAAGTTATTGTTAAGTTAGTAATTTTAAGAATTCCTTCTATTTTTATTTTCATTATTTTATTATTTCTTGCTTTTTGAGTACATTTGGCAAATGATAGGCACGCCGAAATTGTCATGCATATCGGAAAATTCCCTTGTTGTTAATTTTAAGTTTAATTATAATATGTATGATGTGGCAGTGCTATATTAATAAATAAATAATAAATAAATTTGAAATGTACATAGCTTATACCTAGGATTAACACATACGCTACTTTTTAACTTGATAATAGCGGGCGAAGCCGCGGGGCACGGCTAGTATCATATAATTGTTTCAAGAACTCTCCTGCTACCAGATTAATGTTCTATTTACATAAATGTTTGGTCATTACAACTTTCTGCGTAGTTTCAAACCAAAACCAATAAACACTAGAACACTCATGGAACATCTCAATCTGCGAAAAATAGTCAAAACATTACTTTTAAATAGTTTAAAAGAACCAACGACCGGCATTTGGCAAACAACACTCGTCTATTTTTGCAAA
The DNA here is from genome assembly GCA_948107665.1 of Lomographa bimaculata. NCBI lineage: Eukaryota > Metazoa > Arthropoda > Insecta > Lepidoptera > Geometridae > Lomographa > Lomographa bimaculata. The sequence continues at coordinate 2,275,693 of OX403608.1, read as the reverse complement.
CGTAAAAAGTTTTATTTTAGATATCTAGATCAATCTATGTAAAGATGGACACGAAAAATGTGAGAAAATTATAGTATTTTTGTATTGGTGCGTGCAACATCAGGAATTTCGTGTATTATAGCATTTTCGCCAGCCATGACAGAAAACATATATAATACTGGCCATGCCCCGCAGCTTTGCCCGCCATTATTAAGTTAAAAAGTAGCATATGTGTGAATCCTAGGGATAAGCTATGTACACTCCAAATTTCATCCAAATCGGTTCGGCCGTTAAAGCATGAAGAGGGAACAAACATACTAACACACTTACACATTTATACACAAACTTTCGGATTTATAATATAATATATAAGAAGGATTACTAGCTATAACCGGCATGCGATATAAAGGCACGTAAAGAAAAAAGCATTTAACCTCTTTCACGTTTATGATTGCCTAGTACTTTACTAAATTCGAGAGACAAGCATTTGACCACTATTTCACCGGATGGAATGTGAGGATGCGGCCAAAGATGGAACATGCTGATGGAGATTGATTTATTTTTGCATACCTAATTTTATCGTTATTTAATATTTATTCTGCTTGAATCTAAACTATTATTGAATCTACCTAAAAACACAAAAAAAACATCAAAATTGGTCTAGCCGTTGAGGAGGAGTTCAAACACACACGCATACACACTTACAGTTTTTTAAGTGTGTTACCTCATAACTTCGTTCCACGTGAACCGAATTAGATATTTTTTGTTTGAAAGATGTTGCTTTCCAATTGGTCACATTTAAATTTGATCAAGATCTGTTCAGTATTTCTTGAAATATCTTCAGTAATGCGTGTTCAGTACATCTAATCTGATCAAAGTTCCGAAGATAAAGCGGTGAAGTCGGTTTTTTTAAGCTTTGCGTAAATGTATTTTAATGTTACATTTTATGTCATGCATCACTACCTACGCTAACACTGAGTATATCTATGACAGAGTCACTTCCTCCACGTGAATATGTCTACAAAGGGGTCCTTTGTTTTAAATTACAGCAATTAATATGATTAATAGTTTCCATCAATCCCACAGACTCAGATGGCAGTATACGAAGGACTTAATTCATCAAAAATCTATAGTTATAACTGACTGCATGTTGGCTAAGTTGGGTGCGCTTTCGCCTTTGAAATGAAATGAAATGAAATAAAATGAAATGAAATACATTTATTTGGCACTAATGATAAGATAAACAAACAACAAAACGTGGAATAGACAATAAAAAACAGCTTATAAAGGTAATAAAAGACATAAGTAAAAAAAGTGCCAAAAGGGTCGTGACTCAGCATTATTGCCAATATACAAATAAACAAACGCATTGACACTGACAGACCCACACTAAGTTCAAAGACTTGTATTGTGGGTGCCGGAAAAATTCACATCACACACACGACATGACACCCAGAACCAGAAGAACAAATATCCCTTGGTAAGGAATTTGTGCTCCTGCCGGGAATTGAACCCAGGACCCACGGCACAGAGGGCGGAGACCTGTCCACTGCCAACTGACTAAGACGGCCGTCTTAATAATGACCCTATATATTTTAGTTAATTGACTAAACTATGTCGTACGTCCACCTTGTGGGGGGGTCTACTGCGTTTGCCAGTAGGTATATGCAGTATTTTTCATATTTTTCTTTACACAACCTACTCAAACGTTTTTACGGAAATAGTAAAAGTAAAACTCTTCGAGCTCTTCGAAAATATCATAAATTTAGATTTTATCGGCCATATTCCATTTAAAGATCGTAGAAAAATGCAGTAAAGATAATTAAATACAGTTTTATGTGCATTTGACTATCGAATAGGGTTGTGCTGCTCTGATTTTGAATGCAACTCATGAAAGGTAGAAATACCCGTCGCATCACTTGGGTACCCGTCGCTTTCTCCGCAGAGGGACGGGTACCCGACGGGAACACAAGTTTCCTCCACAGAGAAATTTGTGATTCTGGTTCTGGTTGTGATTGTATGTGTGATGTGAATGTTTCCGGCACCCACGACACAAGTCATCGAACTTAGTTTTGAGCTTTGAGTGCGAGTGTAAAAATTTTGTTTGACTCTGTTAAATTGCAAGTAAAGATTTATTCTCTTATTTTAATTACAATTTCTTATTGAATAAAAATGAGACAAAAATGCATAGGAAATTTAAAATATTTGCTATTTCAACGCACGCTTTTGTCTAAACTGATACGTGACTTCCGTCTTATATGTTTATGTTACGGCAGCCGTGATTGGATTATGTCACAGAAAGAATGTCAGGTTTGCATTTTCAAATATTTATATTGATATGAATTGTAATGTATTTATTAATGTTTTTTTCGGAAATATCTGTAACGTTAGTAAACAATCGATTCAGAGCATTTAAAAGATAAGCATATCTTTTTTTAGTATTTTATAATTCTTCCGTACATAGGTATGCATCAAAATCGAAATCGGTTATTCACATGGGCTCCAAAGAGGCACTCATGAAAGTTAATGATTCTACTGCCAGATTCGCAAAATTACAGCCATCTCGAGAAGAACCTGAGTATGTGACTGATCTCCTCCCAAACGGCTTGAGCAATTTTGATGTTTTTTTTGTGTTTATTAAGGTGGATCAAGCAAGTTGTAGATTACAATTCGATTGTATAAAAAAAATTGTTTTTTATTAATTTATTTAATTATCGTTTATGAATTATATTATTCTTATATATTTTGGTGAAACCAATTTTCCCATCTCTAAATGAACCTAGTTGCGGAAGTGAATGCAATAATAAGTAATTAAGAATATAAACGAACGTTATATTGGCTATTACAACCGATATTATGTTGTATTTCACACGTTTATAACCGTTAAATATATCTCATGCTAATGAGCTATTTAGATAAGCCTACGCTTATTTTTTGTGTAAATATTTATGTTGTAACGACACTTGATTGGGTGAGTTTCTAATAATATCCTTTATATATATAACTAGTTGACCCGGCGAACTTCATACCGCCAATTGTCTCTGGTCAAATATTCAGAAACATCTCCTGTTTGACGGTACGAACAGTTTGTATGGGAGAATAAAATACTACTTTTTACTATTTTTATTGCAATTTCTTTATATTTTCTCACCTTTTAAACCTTCCATGAACTTCCACAAATATTTCAAGATCAAAATTAGCCAAATCGGTCCAGCCATTCTCGAGTTTTAGCGAGACTAACGAACAGCAATTTATTTTTATATATAAGAAAGATAAATACTACATCATGTTGGAGGATATATCACACTAAAACTACGAATTGGTATCTGGTAGTAGAGTCGTTAATCTTCATGAGATCTTTTAATAATTGTCAATACACTGTTCTGATGCACGCTTTACTTTTGTTCCTACCAATGCTGGATGACTGGTAGAAAATGCTCTTAGCATTAAGTCCTCCAATTGTACATTGTTTTTGTTGTGCAATAAAGTTTTAATAAATAAATAAAATGAGTGCCTCTTTGGGGCCCATGTATTTTGAATTTTCTAATCTAGTCGTTTGGCCCGCACGCGCGCACTGAGATCTCGCGCCTAATCTTTGCATAATAGAGAAAAACTTTTAATTAGGGAGTAATTGCTTGTAACTTTTTTCTGTAATGAACAACAAGATTAAACAGAAATACCTATACGAAAAAAATAGCTTTAAATGTGTAGCCATTTTTTAGATAGACCCCAGAACAAAATAAGTCTAAAACTTTTTACTTGATTACGTCCTATACTCATACCTACCAAATAAAAAAAACAGTTGAGCTACAATAATTAAACGCAAGCTAAGCTTAAAAAAACCGACTTCACCCTATCTTCGGAACTTTGATCAGATTAGATGTACTAAACACGCATTATTGACGATATCTTAAGAACTACCGATCAGAACTTGATCAAATTTAAATGGACCAATTGGAAAGCGAACTCTGTTAAATAAAAAAAAAAAAATAGTTCACGTGGAACGAAGATTTGAGGTAACATAAATAAAAAAAATACAGTCGACTTGAGAACCTCCTTCTATTTTGTGAAGTTGGTAAAAATCGGTTTAGCCGTTCCGAGTTCATTCACAAACACCGTGACTCAATATTTTTATATATTAGTAAAAGAATGAATAATGTTGGCATAGAAACATTAAACAAGCTCATAATAAAACTTTACAGGTACTATTTATATCCAGGAGGTTAAACGCAGTTTACGCTTGAATTTTGCAAAAAAAACGTTAAATTATTCGAAACAGGTTATATCGACAGATGACTCGAAGTCATTATTATACGATATCTTGAAAATTATCCTGTATCAACAGGTTACATCTTAATATGGAGCTTTTATAACCATACGATAAAATACTTACATTACAAGTAGAATAAAAACAGCTGACTGAACGACTGTACGAAGCGAAAACTATTTTCTTTTTCAACCAACATAAAAAAGGAGGGTCTCAATTTGACTGTATTTTTAATCGATTTTGATGATTGTTGTTTTGTTTGGTAGAGTATACTTTAGAGGTGGTCCCATATACATTATATCGAAATCGGTCAAGTCAAAACCGAAATATAAGCGATAAAGTCGGTTTTTTAAGCTTTGCTTGCGTTTCAATTATACACTCTATATTCTTTTTATATAGGCAAGCATTTGATCACTATTGCACCTGATGGAAAGTGAAGATGTAGCGTGCTTTCCTAGAAGTTACTTATTCACTCTTGTCTTGAAGATTCCCAGATTATACCGTTCTTTAAATCTATAATTAAGTATTTACGTATCTATCATTCTTATATTTAAAACACCGTCGTCCCATTTCATTGCTTTACTCCTCTCCATCCAAAAGTTATCAGGAAGAGATTGCTCTTAGCGATAAAACAGCCTGTTGTTACACTTATTTTCTAGATTATTATTCCATGTCCTCTAATTGTTAAGGTGATCAATAAAGAGTTTATCTATCTATAAGTTTTTTTTTTTTTTTTTTTTTTTTCATCCTTATTGAATCGTATTCCTAACTACGGGCCAATTGCCTATATTTCCTAAAACTAAACTAAAATAAAACTATGTACAGCAAAGAACTAAGTTACCTACAAGACATCGATCTTATAGGTAACTCAAGTGCTCAAGCCCACTACCAGTGGGTAGAAAGTAAGTGACTATAAGTTGACTTGGGTGGTTCAGCTCTATGTCTGTCCGTCCGTCCGTTGAATCTAGCGTCTAAGCCATACAAGCGAATAAATTTAAATTCTCAGAGGATGTTATAAAACTTTAGTCCAAACCCAAAAATGGCAATTAAATTGATATTTAATTAATGAAAATATTAAGGAAGCACCCATTTTTTTTTCTGTCATCTTTGCAAGTAGAGTACGTAACTGTTTTCAAACCAGTCTTTGCATAGACAATATTTTTTGCTAAACAACATGATTTGTAGCTACGTATTGCCTAGCTTGGAAGTACAAGACTGGTAGTGATCACGGCAATTGCCTTGAACTCTATGCTCCAGGCACAACTCATCTACAGGTAGACTAATCTTAATAAAATGTCGCAAATTCCATACCTATCTAAAATATAGTGGTAACGATTACTCCCAGCTAGGCTAATACATTGTTTTTGACGTGATATTTATTTATTTATTTAATTCTTTATTGCACAAAAAGTACAAAAGGTGGACTTAATGCTAGGGGCATTCTCTACCAGTCAACCACACATGGTAGACGAGAAGAGGGGTGTAGGCGTGCATCAAAATGGTATAGAGAGGGCTAGAGACGAAATAAAGTTAGATGATTAGTTAAAATAATAAATAAACATAAATGATTATATACATATATATATATATAAATATATCGGTACTTATAATTAAAAAAATATATAATGCATACCAAATAATTATATATAATAAAAATAAATATACAAATAAAATAAAATATAATATAAGCGACGAAATAATGAACAGAAAAGAAAATAGAATGATAATTTAGATACAGATAAATGTTGTCTGGATAAGTATAGGACAATCACTCAGCGCGTGACGAAACCTTTAAGTAGTGAGCCTTTACTAGCTTTTTAAAAACTTCTTTGGAAGGAGAATTTTTGATGTTAGGTGGAAGCTCATTCCAAAGCCGGACAGCCATAACTCCAAAAGATTTATCCAAAAACGAAGTAGTGTGCATTGGAATGTGTAAGCGCAGGTTATTGGTTGATCTTAAATTCAAATTATGTTTGTCTGAAAGAAAACCAAAAGAATTTTTAAGATAAGCTGGCGATTTTGGATCATTAAGTACCGAAAACAGTAGGTTGAGTAATCTGGCATTCCTGCGTTCACGGATTGTGAGCCACTTGAGTTTGGCTCGGTATGCCGAGATATGGTCGTATTTGCGGAGACCGTATATAAAGCGAATGCAAGTGTTCAGTAGACGCTCTAGCTTGTTTAAAAGCTGTTCAGAAAGATCAAGGTATGCTACATCGGCGTAATCTAGAATTGGTAGAAGAAGTGTATTGACTAGGGATATTTTTGTTTTTAAAGGAATAAAGTTTTTAAGTCTGATAATCGAGTGTAAAGATGCGTAAAATTTTCGTGAGACTTCGCTTACTTGGGCAGTCCAGGAGAGATTTGTATCTATTACTATCCCAAGGTCTTTAACAGTGGAAGATAAAGGAATCACACAGTTGTTGTATTTAAGTGAGGTCAACTCGGTATAATTAACTTTGCATAGCTGGCGCGAACTGCCGATAAGTATGGCCTGACATTTATTTGGATTGACTTGAATGCCAAAGCGACTAGACCACGAGGAAAGCTGATACAGGTCATAATTAAGGGATTTAATAGCATCATCGAGGTCATTGATGACAGTTTGTTGGTACAACTGTAGATCATCGGCATAGAAGTGATATTTGCTGTGAAGGAATGAGGAAAGCATATTAATAAATATAGAAAAGAGAAGTGGAGACAAGATACCTCCTTGAGGGACACCCGCTTGCAACTCACACCAGTCAGAGAATGTCTGCCCAGTGCGAATGGCCTGTCTACGTCCCTTCAAGTAGGAAGAAAACCAACTAACTGACAAAGGAGAAAAATTTAGATGATGTAAAATCGCCAAGAGTAAATCATGGTCAACTGCATTGAACGCATTGCTAAAGTCAATGAGGACAAGAACCGTAACCTGAGAATTCTCCATGCCGGCCCGTATATCCTCAGTCACTTTTAGCAACGCGGTAGTTGTACTGTGCCCCGCCCTGAATCCAGATTGAAATGAGTTAAATAAATTTGAATTGGAGAGAAATTCAGTAACCTGCTTATGAACAACCGATTCAATTATTTTAGAAAGAAATGGAAGTATAGAAATTGGGCGAAATTCGTTAGGAAGAAGAGGGTTTGAAATTTTAGGTAAGGGTAGTACATGTGCTTTTCTCCATTTGTCGGGGAAATGCCCAGAAGATAGAGAAAAATTAATGATGTGAGTAAGAGCAGGCAAAATATGTTTTAAAATGTAGATTATCATTACTCGGCCCAAATCATCGCTACCTACAGCTTTAGATTTCAGACATTGAATGGTCCGGTCAATGCGGTCTTGGCTAACAGTGTCAAAACTGAAAGGAACACTTGGTAGCATTGGGGCATTAGGCCATGGTCTGTCTTGTATCTCTTTGAGAGTAATATGTTTCTGAGCGGGGTCCAAACTACTACAGGAGGTAAAGTGGCTATTAAGAACATTGAGGTCTAACAAAACTTTGGAGTCCAGAGATTTTGGTTTTCCAATCCCTAAAGATCTCAAAAACTTCCAAATACCCGCTGGGGTAGAAAGTTCAATTTGCTCAGCATAATAACGTCGTTTGGCGTTACGACATAACCGATTACAAATATTTCTTACTTTTTTATAAAGCAACCAATTTTCCTCTGATCTGTCGAGCTTATATATACGAAATGCTTTGTTTCTTCTACTCATTGCCTTACGAATTGTATCACTCATCCAGGGTGTTGGCTTATGCTTTAACTTTACAGGATGTAGTGGAGCATGACGGTCGAAAAGTTTTATGACATTATTTGTAAGGAAATCGATTTTATCATCTATTCCGTCCAAATTCTCTATCTCTGTCCAATTGACTAAGGAAGCGTCTTCGTTTAGCTTGTCTACATTCATGCGAGCGAAACTCCTTTGCATTAGAATAGTAGGTTTGGGTTTCTGAAATTTAATTTTTAGAGAGGCGTAGATTAAATCGTGGTGAGAAAACCCAGGCGCGTCAAACTGGCCATGGGTAGAAATGATATTGGTGTCTGTAGTTATAATTAAATCAAGTAGAGAATCGCCTGTATGACAATGATGAGTAGGAGACAAATCGAGACAGTTTAAATTAGATGATTTAATTAGTGATGAGAGTTTACGAGATCTTGCATTCTGTTTGATTAAACACGTATTAAAGTCACCCATTATAAGAACACGGTTATAGTCGAGAAGTAGGTTCTCTAGCACACTTTCAAAATGAGAAAAATATTCTATATTAGGAGGGCAGTACACGACTCCAAGGAGAATTTTGGTACCTAGATCAACCTCGACGAATATGTATTCCATCGAAGAGGTATACAACGATGGTGATTGGAGAATCACCTTATATGGAATATGACTTTTTAGGTACATGGCTACACCTCCTCCGCCTTTTCCAGTGCGATCGTTACGAATTAAAACAAAATTTGGTAAAGGAAAAAATGTGGATTTAAGAGTGGGCTTAAGCCAGCTTTCAGAAACCAAAAGGGCATCTATAAAGTCGGAACAGAAAGTATCATGAATTTCACTAAAATGAGCAGGAATGCTTTGCGCATTGATATGACAAACATTAAAGTTCTTTGGATAAGGAGATAGTACATTTTTCAGTAAATTACCAACATTGGCTAAATTTTCGTCAGCACTGAGGAAAGAACTGTCAGAGTCTGCTGAGAAAAATGATTCGTCGCTAGAAATCATATATATAAAAAATATAATAATATATAAATAATAATATAATAAAAAATACAAAAAAAAGACGTAATAGTATTGTCTTTAAAAAATTCAATATTATAGGGCAAACTAAATTATTTTGTTGCATACCTCACTGGCCATTTACAACATGTATATAACACCTTATTAAAACTACAAAATGTTACAAAGAAGAGAAAGACAAATATTATCTTAATTTAGAAGAATGTAAGTAAGTAATATAATAGTATTTAAGCAATACCTACTATCTAGATTAGGTAGGTTCCGATTCATGTTATTATGTACTGATTCGAGTAAGAAATTCAAAAATATGTAAGTGAGAACGTAAGTACTTATATACGATGACGGTACAAACCATGATATAAAATAAACAAACTACTAGAATACGATTTTTATACTACTGCTACTAGTAACTGCTATTTTTAGTTCCATGGGTGAATGATTTTTAATTGACATTGACATAAGAATGTGACGTTTGTGCATGTCAAAGACAAGAAAAATAAAAACAAAACAGAAAAAGTGAATTATTTGTTTTGAGGGTTGAGAAGTAAAATTAGTTCAGGCAAAAATATAATTACTCGCTACTACCACACACAATAAATCACAAAGGGCAAAGTCCGGAACGGGCGAGGATTCAAGCTTGCAATGAGCACTGAAGCCTATTGTTGTTTGCTAGTGCTAGGCTTGTTTTTGGCTAGTCTATCATGCCTTCGGTTTGAGCGGGGCTCCAAAAACATTTCCCGAGTCACCTGGTCACCTTTCGGTGGTGCTTTTAATACCGTGGCTTTCGAGGTGGAAGTGCTGCTGCTGTTCGCCGCAGGATACTTGGCTATTAGATGGTCTAAATCCAATGCTGACGAAATGCGCCTACGATCGTTCTCCGCCAATTTAACGAAGATATTACCGGCTTGAGACCACACCCGAGTCATTCCAAAATGTCTGCGAGCCGCAGAGAATATGGCCTGCCTCGACTTTGTTAGGAACTCACTGATTACAATAGAAGTGGATTTCAGTGCCTTTTTCTCCCTCCAGATCATGTTCCTTATGGGAATATCAGTAAAACGGACAATAATAGGCCGGTTCCTGCTTTCCGTCCTCACCCCAAGACGATGGCATGCCAATATCGACGATGGTTGGACATCACTAAGTTTCAGCTTTATGTTGATTATGTTCATTATAGTAGCAGGACAGTCCTCCCTATCCGACTCCTCAATCCCACTAAACAGCAAAGCATTAAGACGCTGTTGGTTATCCACATTATCCACTTGTGTAGTGAGAAAGTTAATTTGAGAGTTCATTACAGTGAACATTGACGACACTAGTTTTTTGAAGTCATAGAAGTCATGGGTAAGTTTCTCTAAGTTAGGCTGGCTGTCAGGGGTTGTTGACTGCAACTGTTTCTCTAGCTCATTCATCCTAGAGAGTAGATTTTCTTCTATGCGCTTCTGGGTGTCCAACACTTCTTGCATGTTAGGCATCTTCACTTTGAGTTTATAGAATAGTTATTGGTTTTGTAGTTGAAATTTTAGTAGGCCAGTAGGTAAATGCTATTTTATATACTATTGCATAAAGGCTTATCTAAGGAACAGTTATTTATCACTTTCACTCAGATTTAACTTTGTTTGTATTTATAAACTACATATAATAAGCAGAGCAAAAACTTTTGATGCACCTAGTTTGGCACCTACCCACAAGGTTTTCAACTACGTCAACGCCAACCACGTCAGTTGATAACGTCTTATAAATCGATGAACACCGGCTGCACGCACGTAAAAGTGTCACGTTCCACCTGAGCCTAAGCGTGCAAGCGAGAGCGCGGAACAAGCGATAGAGAGGCGCGATCGGCCTAAGCATTCGTCTCTTGACGTTATCACGCAAAATTATCGTCCGTAAACTTTACAGACAACCAATTTATTAATGTCGAGTAAACGTACCTATATAAAACTAAAATTAGACAGGACATTGTTGCTAGCAAGTTTAACAACATTCATGCTGTTTTACGATGTATAAAATTATTTGTTATTTTTGTATTTTTTTTATTTGCATGACTTGAAAAATCTTAAGCCAACCACGTCAGTTGTCATGTCATGCAGATTTAGACGAATATTTTTACAAAATATATAAACATACTAGCCGTGCCCCGCGGCTTTGCTCGCTATTGTCTAGTTAAAAAGTAGCCTATGTGTAATCCTAGGTATAAGCTATGTACATTCCAAATTTCATCCAAATCCGTTCTGCCGTTAAAGCGTGAAGAGGGAACAAACATACTTACACACACTTACACAGAAACTTTCAGATTTATAATATTAGTATATATACACTTTTTCGAGTAAATTGGGATTTTATCAAGCATTAACCCAATCTCTACATTTTCTATTGTGAATAGGCAAGCATTTGAACGAGATTTCACCTAATGGAAAGCGATGATGTGATCCATGGTGAAGCATGCTGGCCTAGAAAATACCTGTTCACTCTTGAATTGGAGAAGCTTAGGTTATCTTTATCGAGAAACAAGAACGAAAGTTCCATAGCTTTGAAGTTCGCATAAAATAAGTTGTGGAGAATCGCTTGCTCTTTGTTGGGGCCAATTGTTACAACGTCAACTACTGCGTGTGTCAATATGCGAACAAAGCCAGGAGAATCCTTATGCTATTCATTTGTATTGTATTTCTGAATCTACAGAAAAGTCTAGGACCTATAAACTGAAACGTGCACTTGGCCTCTTTCGTAATCACCTCATTAGTAACAATACGGGCACAATGCTTTAACATCTTTGGTACGGTTTTATGTTTCAATGATTTCTTCCTTGTTAGGTCGTCAAAGGTCCTGATACACTGGGAACGTGATGACGTCGGCATCTCGTCACGTTGTCGTTGTAACGAACGAGGCGTTTTGCTGCCACATTCATTATGCAAACCGCAAAGGAATAAACGCTTAAAAATAAATATAAACGCCTTCACACTTACAGCTCTTTACCTGTGTTTCCTGATAAATAGAATATGGGAGTATTTAAGTCGCGAGTGAATAGGCATATTTTACGCAAACATGCTCCATAATCGACCGCATCGTCACTTACCATCAGGTGGCGTAAATGTTTGCCTATCTCAAATTAAAAAAAACAGTGCTGGTTGACTATTCAAACCTACGTTACTAGTTTTGATCCCAGGATGCGCATTTTGGCACGACAAATTATGAGCAATAGTTTTAGGTTTTATTCATAGATTTGTCACTGGTGAATTCCTCATTGTACTCTCAAGATGCTATATATTGCTATATATACGTGATGACGGAAACCTATTCTACGTTTTACTGTGCCCTACAGGGTCTATAAAGAACTGCACTTTTAAAAACACCTATTTGATACTATTGTAGATTGCAATAAAATAATATGGCGTAGACTACAGTCAACATAGCCAATTTAAAAAAAAAGGATAGATATTTAAATTAGCATTGCAATCCAAAAAGGTAATGCTGCCAGCATTTTGGCAGTCTACAAATTCTAAGAAAAAGGTTTATTTGTAAAAACATTTGTTACAAACTTATTCTAACAGCCTACTTGGGCAGCGTTTCCAAAATGCTGTCAGCATTGCAATCCGCTGAGCCAGCATTTGGGTCACGCGTTACAACAACTAGAGGCTGGATCAATCTTTAGTTAAATAATGAGAAAGCAAGCCTTAGCGTGCGACTAGCTTGACGCGACGCGACGTCACTCATGCATTTGTCACTTCTCCCGCTGTGTCAGCACCCTAAGGGGTCAATAAGGGCGTACTTTACAACTTCAGTTTTATTGCTTGTTCTAGATTGTTTTATTGGTTTTGTGTTGTACATTATTGTACAGGTTGTCGTTTAAGTAAAGAGGTATTTTGCTCTTTATTACGGATCATGTTTCATTACTATGTTATAGTGGTTTAATAACATCATTTGTAAACGATATTGTGTTCTTTACAAGGTTTCATTTAACTTTCTTTATTATTTTGTCGTCTTTCCGGTTTAAAAATGTGTGGAACATTATATAGCACTTGCTGGTATCCGATAGAACTGGTAATAATTCCTACACCTATTTCACTTTGGTGGCAATGCAACAAGCCTATCGGTATTCTATCGCTTACATTTTGGAGAGTGTGCTCAGGAATTACATGATATAATTCCTCCATGCCGTTTTTACCATCAAACAACAAGACAAACTATCAAACCTCATCCATTTATGGTTGACATACCTCCAGTTTGCTCGAAGCGTTTTGCTTCTACGTTCAGCATCCGTACAGCGAAGGAGTGGAACTCATTGCCTGCGTCTTTGTTCCCCGAACGTTACAATCTGGGTGTCTTCAAGTCTAGAGTGAATAGGTACCTTCTAGGCAAGCATGTTTTGTATATACGAGTATGTATCATGGAACTAGTCTGATGATGGAGCCAGGTTATTGGAAAGTTTTAATGACTTACAATAGACTAGTCTCGCGCCTTCATTTTCCCTAATAGAGAAAAACTTTTGAGGATTGCTTGACACTTTTTAATGTTTATGCAAGTTTTAGCTTTAAATATTTTGCCGTTTTTTGAGATAGAGGATGAAATAAGTCTAAAATCAGTTAACTTGATATACCGAATCGTTATTAATCGTTATATAATATGTGATATGGTGTACCTAATACCGAAATAAATGATGATTTATTATTTATTATTTATTATTGTTATTGGCCGACATTGTTTTTTTTTCTACTAGCAAAGTTCTCTTCATCGGTAACGTGGGCAGAAATAATGATTTTGGTCCCTACTTGTATCGGTGCCCCGATTTGAAGTATGGTCTATTCGCTTGTATGGTTTAGACGCTAGATGCCTCTAACAGACGGACGGACAAAGTGCTGAACCAATCAAGTCAACTTAGAGAATCTCGCTGCGTTCGATCAGCGAATGGTCATCTTAGATGTGACAGCTGTCAAAGTGACATTTGGTGTCATCTTTTTTTTTACTGTCGAGGCAAAATTGACCAAAGTATATTTGTTGAAATTGAATCGTGTCGTACACCGTAAATCTATGGAATTTTAATCGGTCCCTCATTATTCCGTCCCTCCATCACTTGAGGTGCCAAGATTGATACGTCGATTTTATGGCGTCTTTACGCATTATGGAAAAATGTGGGTTCTGTGATAAGCAATGAGGGTTTTTTTATTGATCTGCGATAACAACTAAGCTGGTTTTTGCTAGATAGTAGTACCATGCCCATTATATAATACGTTTCGCTTCACTTTATCATCCGTACTGCAAAGGAGAGTGCCCTGGTCTTTGTTCCTCGAACGGTATAATCTGGGAGTCTTCAAGTCAAGAGAAAATAGGTATCTTCTAGACAAGCATGTTTTATCTTCGGCCGCATTAGCACTTTCTATCAGATGAGATAGTGGTCAAATGCTTGCCTTATAGAGCTTATAAAACTGTAGGCTGTAAATTTGCGAATGTGGCAATAAAAGTTACCATTAATGAGTGCCTGTTTGGGGGCATAATAATATATTGTCATAATAAAAAATTTGGTTTTGATAACGAAAATTGAATTGAAATTAAAAATTGACGACCCAGTTGGCACAGTGGACAGGTGTTCGCTCTATGCGCCGTGGGTCCTGGGTTCGATTCCCGGCAGGAGCACAGATTCCTTCCCAAGTGATATTTGTGCTTCTGGGTCTGGGTGTAATATGTGTGTGTGATGTGAATGTTTCCGGCACCCACGATACAATTCTTTGAACTTAGTGTGGGGCTGTAAGTGTGAATGCGTTTGTTAAATATTATTTATTTAACATAACAAATGTGCACTTACAAAAACCTATACAAACTTAAATCCTTACTTCCTTTCCTTACTTATATTATAAACGCGAATGTTTATATGTAAGGATGTTTGTTCCTCTTTCACGAAAACACTACTGAATGGATTTTAATGAAACTTTACAATAATATAGCTTATACGTCAGAATAACACATATACTATAGTACTAGCTATTATATTAATTATTATATTTTATTATATTAAGATATTGTGTGAGTTGTCCAAAATATAGCGATAAGTGTTAAGCAGGAAAAAAATCTGCCATCTGCGAGCTATTCTGGCGTGCGCTGCAAAATAGTTAGAGTTACACGTGTATAATGTGCAATGGAAGTGTTTATCTTAAATAGTCCTAAAAAAAAGCGATGTCTTTCTCATGTCTGCCGAGTTTGATAATATTTTGCGAGTCATCTCATACTACAATGAAATAAATATACATGCGCTAAGCAACAAGCAATCAAACAGTGCGTCAAGCCACCTAAATACAACAAAAACTTAGTTGATTGTACAGTTGTTGATTGTAGAATTCATTGTACATGGGAAACTATTACTACTAGAATGATTTATGAGATATGTTAATTTAAAGCATTTCTGATTTTATACCCGGTGCGGTAAACCTGTACGCTTCATGAATCTCAATTAAGAAATCTTGTTTTTTATTTTTTTATAGGGCTGTAATTGGGCTGTAAATATACTTAATTAGGGGCTTTATTCTAGTTGATTAATGATCTTCTTTATAAGTCGTTATAAATTTAGTGGATTTCGAAATAAAAGCTGGAGTACCGCAAGGTATTGTCTTAGGTCCAGTCTTGTATATAGTTGACAGGCACTGTAAAAAATAACGACGAATCGTCGAACTTCATCATTATACTTAAATTTCAAATGATGTGTATAGCAAAACTGTATGCCAACGTACTATCAGAACCCAGTCTAGTTACTGATAGCTCTGGACTGTGATATAATTTATCTTGTTAAGCCGAGGCGGTGCAATAGACACAATCCAATTGCACAGCTCCTTGTCACAACTGGTAAACATAGTACCCTAGTTATACAGGATGGTTGGATTTGGCGCAACGGATTGGGGTTTTGGGGCCCTGCAGTAGACGAATGAGGATTTGGGGACCTAGAAAGATAGATTGGTTCGCGAATGTAACTGCCGGTAGTGATGTTAAAGTCGATCATGCAACGATGACATTTTTTTACGGATAAGCTGGTAATCAGTTTTAGTGTCGTAACTCATAGGAATGTTTTGTTTTTATCTTAACAATTTCAATGTTTATTTTAGAAGTACCGTTCTGGTTGATTTTATGTATGCAGTGAATGAAAGTATGTTATCTTATATCAACAAACTCTATATTATTATTCAAGTGATATGCATTTAAAATCTTATGAATCTGACAATAATGACTAATATTGCATGTAATTTTCGCAATTATGCTCAAATATTTTAAATTAGATCTATGCGTTTTAAATCAAAGTATAGGGATGATGCCTGGTGAATAAAAAAATATAATTAGTCCGTCAGTTAGATGACAGAGACATTTGACATATTTAACAATTCAATAGAATTTGACAAAAATAAATACCGTCAAAGTGCGGGTGTGGCATGACGAGAGGGGTCACGCCTGAGTAAAAAGTGTACTGAGGCGTGACGTCACGCGGAATTTGAATTGATGAAATTGAAACTGAAATTTAATTGAAAACTGATGGATTCAAATGTTTGCTTGTCCTTTGTATTTATATGATGATATATAAGTAGGAGCCGAGAAGGTATGTATGGTTAAATATATTTATAGCCATACATCTATTCTATACAAAATTGGTTATAAATATGTTATTAAAAATATATAATACTAGCCGTGCCCGCGGCTTCGCCCGCTATTATCATGTTAAAAAGTAGCCTATGTGTTAATCCTAGGTATAATCTATGTACATTCCAAATTTCATCCAAATCCGTTAAGCCGTTAAAGCGTGAAGAGGGAACAAACATACCAACACACTTACAAACAAACTTTCGGATTTATGATATTAGTAGGATTGAATTGTGATATTGATAACATATTTAATACGTGATGTTTGTGTTCTGAGTTAATAATTAAGTATACATAGATTGGTAAAACACTAGGGTACTCCTTTTTTATGGTAAATATGCAAGCATTTGACCACTATCTCATCTGATAGAAAGTAACGCTGTGACCGAATATGTGACATGCTTGCCTAGACGATACCTATTCACTCTTGATTAGAAGACTACATGGAAATGCTTTTTTTTTACGTTTTATGTGGGTGCCGAAAACATTTACATCACACACAGAACCAAATACACAAATACTCTTTGTGGAGAAAACTTCCCGCCGGGAATCGAATAATTATAAAATGACTGTGCTCTACAATTTAGGAAGTAATAGCATCATAATCGTTCCAGCCTGTATGCTTTAAGGTCATAGTTCGAGGGTCAGATAGGTAACTACGGACACGTTCTGAACCGTTTATCGGGTCATTACGTGACGTACATAACTGCATATGCATACCTCATACAGAGGTCACATAGGGCTTGATTATTATGAAAATGTTCGGGTAAAATTACCCCTTACCGACTGCGCGGCGCAAAAGAGGCTAATGTGTTTATTAGCCTATGTATTAGATTAAGTTTTGTACATACTTATATCTAGTTGTGATTTTTTGGTTAATTTTAATAAAATTTTTAGTATATAATGTATAAGGTATTTAAGTTTTATTGTCAATAATAATCAACATTAAAAAACATTGCCTATGTATGTATGTATGTTTGTTTGTTCCTTTTTGGCATTTTAGAGACCAAACGCGTGGGGCAATTATGATGATTCTTACGTCAATCGGTTTGTCTTATGTGAGTGTCACTAAATATATGACACTTATCAAAATTAAATATGGCGACCGACACATGCTATATTGTGAAAATAACAAAAATAATTCGAGAAACTATGTCAAGTGTACATATGACACAGTTTGTCGTTTTATTTTTATTACTTTTCTCAATATGGCGTCGGCGGTCGCCATATTGATTTTTGATATCTGTCATGTATTTAGTGACATCGCAGCAAGTATGTTGTAGCTAAAGTAATCGTAGGTTTGTTTCCAATCTCGATGCATCGCAGAATAGGACAAATTGATTGACGTAAGAATCATCAAATTTGGTCTCTAGAAAGCCAGAAACGAACAAACATAGGCTGATAAACGCATCACCCTTCTTTGCGTCCCAGTAAAAAGTCGGGTAAAAATCATTAACGTCTTTGCTTTGAATCACGTGTAGTTTTTTGTTAATATTACTCAATTGTAACAAGTCACGTGAAGACAACTCGTGAGCGACACAATTGGATAAGTGTGAAAGGATTGCATCTTGAACTTGGTATAGATTATAGGTGAGGACCTTCCGTAGAGGTCAATATCTTAATATGTTTTTATATGCAACCAAGTCAGAAATGAAGCAGAATTTTAGCCGTGAAAGCATGGAACTTACTGCTTCGTCTTTGATCCCAAACATTATAATCTGGGAGTGATCAAGTCTAGAGTAGTAAGCTACATCTTCGGCCTCATCATTACTTTCCATCCGGTGAGATAAGGACCAAATGCTTACCTATCTGGCTTAAAAAATATATATATTTGATCTGCAATATTACCATCCAGGACTCAGAATCACAAAGTTTATCGTTGCACTGCACTTCGCTCTTTCTTCTTAAACATAAGTTACATAAAACATTACAATTATTATTATTATTACAGGTAAAGTTCCTATAATAGTTTTTGAAAATTCTAATCAGTTCTGTAAAAAAAACTCGGCTAATCACAAAATTATCACTTTTGAAAGATTTCAAAAAACAAACATTTAAATATTTAATTTAAATTAGAATGATTCAAATATTTAAATTATTCATGATAAATGATTCAGATATTAAAAAAAATATTTAAAAAATTAAATAAAAAGATTTATTTAAAATATGTATTTTAATTGGTATATTTTTTTTACGTTTGCCTATTTCCTTAATGTTTTCTTAAATTATTGTAAATTAGGTTGAATGTCTATAATACACCACAATACAGTATAAGAACTTAGGCTTTTTAAATTATTTTTAACTATAATGTTGCGATTATTGCATTTAGACTCTCGGTCTATAGCGGAACGAATAGGAAATAAAAAGTTCCAATTTTCACCACTGGGGACGAACGAAACTTTTTTTCCCACTCTTACCCAGTGGGGACGACAGGGTGGGGACGACCGGGAATAATCCGATAAAAGCTTTCACACTCACAGCCCCACACTAAGTTTGATGACTTGTGTCGTGGGTTCGGAAACATTCACATCACATACACATTCCTGGCAATGTTTCAACAAATAGTTTCTACAAATATTTCAGCATAAAAATCGTGCATTGTTTGATCAAATTTAAAGGCCACTATGGTATCCTTATGAAAGCAATATTATTCTTGAAGAGACATGAATTTTTATGTTCCCCTTATATCCCTATGCAGTATATGCATGTTCACACATGATACATTATGATGATACATTTCGGAGAGTGTGCAACTGAATTACACAATCTAATTCCCGCATCCCCATTTTATTATCGGACATCGAGACAGACGCTTAAGCGATACCGCTATATGGTAGATATTCCACAAATGTGGACGAAACGTTTTGCGTCCACATTCATTATGAGAACTGCAAAAGAATAAATTCCTTACCTGAGTTTGTTCCCTGATAAATACAATATGGCAGTCTTTAAGTCACGAGTGAATAGGCATCTTCTGAGCAAACGTGCTCCATAGTCGACCGCATCATCACTTACCATCAGGTGAGATGGCGGTCAAACGTTTACCTATATTAAATTAAAAAAAAAAACATTTAGTGCCTTTTCTTCATAGCGTTCATTTTATTCTCTCAGCAACCAACCCAACCCAACTACCTGACGTGCTGGCTTAAGCCCCAACGTCGCTGCCATAGCTGTTCCAATAATGTGTAACTGGAATTCAGGCAGCTTATAGCTGTACAGTGTAGGACAGTGCGCAGTCTTATGTTTTTTTTTTAATTCTAGACCTGCAAACTTCACCACCATCTCACCTGACAGCAACGATGGAGAAAGCTTGCACAGAAGATACCTATTCACTCGTGACTTAAAGTCTCCTATATTGTACTGATCAGAAAATACTGACGTAGGCGAGCAGTTCCATTCCTTTGCGGTTCACACAATAAAAGCACAACGCATCGTCCGTGTTTATGGAATGTCTTTCATACAGCGGTGTCGCTTAGCAGTTTATCTATTTGTCCGATGAATGTTGTCTGTAATAGATAGTAAGCTTGTTGAGTCCAAATTGCAAAGTCTCGGTCACCGACGTAAGGTAGCAAACCCAACGGTATTCTATCGCTTACATTTTGGAGAGTGTGCTCAGGAGTTACATGATATAATTCCTTCACGCCCTTTTTACCATCAAATAACAAGACAAACTGTCAAATGTCTTCCATTTATGGTTGACATACCTCCAGTTTGCTCGAAGCGTTTTGTTTCTACGTTTATCATCCGTACAGCGAAGGAGTGGCACTCATTTCCTGCGCCTTAGTTCCCTAAACGGTTTCGGCCGCATCATCACTTTCTATCAGATGAGATAGTTGTCAAATGCTTGCTATCAAGCATAAAAAAAAATGTCTTATAACCGACAACCTAGCCTCTCTAAGACCAAATAAAAACCTAGACCAACGACTTTTAACTTGACGTGCAAAGCTCAGTTTTACTGGAAGTAACCTCCGTTACTTATTCATACCATGTTCCTTCATCTTGTCAACTGTTGTAATGGACAAGGCGTACACACCCCCTACATACACTCACACACTCAAAGATATATAACACTTTTATTTCACTTATTATATATATAATGTTACCTACCTTTTTTATATAAACTTACAAAATAATAATATAAATTCTACTTCCGTATAGTTAATATAGGCAATTAACTACTACATTGTTAAACTATATTGTTAAAGGACTACCATGACTTTATTCTCAAGTAACACCTGAGATCGATGGGATATGCCGGAAACCAGCCCGGCACAACCTTAGTTTGTGCAGTCTTAGCGCTGAACATATTCCAATAGCCAAATATTTCTTGCATGTATTTTTTATGTTTTGTGTGCCATAATGTGATTGTTTTAAATATTTAGCAATAAAATGATTTCTATTCTATTCTATTCTACTGACTACTCTCTAGCTTGTAAAAGATAAAGATCATAATTATTATTTATTAAAACATGCGTTGATATACACAACTTAAAACATGCATGCAGGTTGCCCGCGTCTTTGTTCCCCGAACGGCATAATCTGGAAGTCTTCAAGTCAAGAGTGAATAGGTATCCTCTAGGCAAGCATACTGTAGCATGCTAAATTATAGTGAAAGTATGTAATATTATTATTGTTCATATAATAAATGTTATCCATTATTATTAATGATATTTATTGAGTAAGGTATTCCATACACCAATTAATTATACTCCGTCTATTACTTTTAGAGTTCTCTCCATCCGCCTGGTAGAGATAGCTATTAGTGATAAGGCCGTCAGTTGTGATGTGACACTTTACGTATAAGTTTGTTCGTTTTCTTTTTTTTCCTCATATGAAATTGATCAACAAAGTATTATCTATCGATCTATAAATCTATCTATGATGCTTGTCTAGAAGATACCTATTGATACGACCGAAGATGTATCTTCGGCCGCATCATCACTTTCCATCGGTGAAAAAATAATAATTGAAACGCAAGCAAAGCTTAAAAAACCGACTTCATTGCTATATTTCGATTTTGGCTTGACCGATTTCGATAAAATTTATATGGGACCACCTCTCAAGTACACTTTACCAAACAAAAAAAAAAACATTAAAATTGATTCATAATTGGCGGAGATATCGCGTAACATACACACAAAAAAAAGAAAACTTACAGTCGAATTGAGAACCTCCTTTTTTTAAGTCGGTTGATAATAACATCTACGCACAGTGTCCAATATATTTCTCTAAAAGGTGACAAGTACTAGTTACTATCTAAGTTTATGACAGTAGCATAAATGCATCTCAAATGAACTACCAGAGCAATGCGACAAAATTAGGTATACAAGTCCGAGATGCACTTTCCTTCCATTAAAATGAGATATAAACAGGTTACCTTTACAGCCATAGTTTTCTGTCTAGCCATGATTTTATTATAAATGTTAAATAGATTTTATATACTTCTGCCACTTAGAGCAGGTTTGGTCAAGGAAGAAGGTTTGGGGTCGCGTTTAGATTTCTAGGAGTTTGTTTCACTGTATTTTGTATCGCTTGTGAGTTTTTATATGCTAGAAAAGTGACTGTACCAGGAGATTAGCTAAGTTAGTATTTTCAATAACATACTGAAACCCCACATACATCAGGTGAGATAGTGGTAAAATGCTAGACTTTTATAGACAAAAAGGGCTAAAATTTAAATAATATTGATGTTTTTTTTTAATAAGCTTTAATGAATTGATTTTACTTATACATAAGCCTTGCTAGGCAGAACTATCTACTATCTACTAGTGATAAATTTAGAAATGAAAAATAATCGTTCAAGGCGGGGATTGCACGATGATGATACGTATAATGTCTGCTGATGAGCGTTTATTAATTTTCTGTGTCAAAATGAATTAGAAATAAAAGTACTACTATATTTTACTACTACTTTTACTGATCTTACATAAATTCATCTAAATATTTCACTAAGATTAAGATACTTCCTTTCAAAGACACTCACATACTCCTACTTTGTATCTTCAGATTCAATATATTACTTTATGATCATGACTATAATTCCTATAACTGCGAATATATAAGTTCGTATATCTCAGAGTAAAGTTCAAATAAGATTATTTTTTTGACAAATTCTGGAAATGTCCAAAATAACCATCCAGCCCGCACATTGACAATACTTGACGTAGAATATTTATATTTAATGAAGAGAAAGTGCTATTAACACAAGTACTTGTAACTTGTATCCGCGCGTGCTTTAGTAATTAAATTACCATCAATTTACGTTTATTCCATACCTAATGCCTTACATAATCCAATAATAATAAGAGAAAGAACCAATCTACTTCCTCTGTCATATTTAGAGGTCTGGCTTCTTGTTAGTAATAACATGTTTTCTAATTTTAATTCAATTTGTTGTAACTATTAAACTTCCGATATTCAAACACATAGAATATCTCGGGACTTAATCGCGCTTTAAACTGTTTTACAAGATTTTATTTAACTTGCAATGCAATGTATCTACAAGAGTATGTAACTATGTTTGTTCGGGTGGAATCTTCCAACTCAATTTTGGAGGAGATATCTTCAACCGATTGAGCTAAAATTTTGTATGCTGTGTGAAGTCATTCTAAATTCAACATGGCGGTTCACCCAAAATGGCGGACAAGATATTTTTAATGCACTCCTACAATTAGGGTATCACATGAAAGAAATTGTTGAGAATAACTCGAAAAATAAAGCGACATTCTAAATCCAATAGGGCGAAATTCTAAAAGCTTGTTTTTAAAAAAAAATAACAAGTATCTTAATATGACATTCATTTATGCTTTTACGTTCATCATCCGTAAAGCAAAGGAGTAGAACTGTTCTACTCCTTTGCTGTACACACAAGTGTTTATTGTTGTTTTAAATATCAATATGTAGAGACTCACGACAATAGGTTTCAATTTTAAACAAACTCGCCTTTTTTGTCGAGGTTTAAAAACATCAGCTCACCATAGCCAAAGTATTGCTAATTTATTGTATTTTGACCGATTAAACTTATTTTCATGTGTGTTACCTCATTACATTTTTTTAAGGAGAACCGAATTTGATGTTTATTTCATTTGTAAACTGGTGTTTCCCAAGTGGTCTCATCAAAAATTGATTAAGATCTGACCAGCAGATTTTGATTTATCCTCAATTATACGTATTTTATTAATTTAATCTGATCAAGGGTTCCGAAGATAAAGACGGTTTTTTAAGGCTTTGCTTGCGTTTAAATTATTTCGCTTTTATTAATATCAAATTAGTTTTTACTTTAATATAATAAATTAAACAAAAATTAATAAAAACTAACCAAAAATAACGATAACTAGATATAAATATTTAATAGACCGCTGCCACTTAGCAAAGTACCCAAGTAAACGCTTTCACACTCACAGCCCCACACTAAGTTCTATGACTTGTGTCGTGGGTGCCGGAAACATTCACATCACACACACAATCACAACCAGAACCAGAAACACAAATTTTCCTTGTTGAGTAAACTGTGTTCCCCTCGGGAATCGAACCCGATACCCCCTGCTTAGAAGGCGAACGCTCACACACCTAAACCAACAGTTCAAGGCTTTGCTTGCGTTTAAATTATTGCATTATTTTTTCACTACACAAAAAACAACAAAATATATGTTATTTTCTTCACACTCATTTAAATAACACATACAACACTCATAATACAACACACATTCAAGAATCAAACGTAATAACATATTATACAACTGTATACTATGTTATGGCCATGTTAACCAAAACTGTGACAAATTGATTTATCACACTGAATAAATAAGTAAATATAGACTGTTTATTATTATTACAAATGCGTGTGTTAGTTAGTGTGTCCATGTGTAGCCTCTGTCTATATTCAAAGACCAAATTCGGGGGGTGGGCTCTGCTCTTTACGACGTGAGTTCTAGGTTCGATTCCAGGTACTATTTTCCTTCCCTATAACGATTTGTGCTTCTGGTTCTGGGTGCGATTGTTCGTGGGATATGTAAATGTTTCCGGCACCCACGATACAAGTCTTCAAACTTAGTGTAGGGCTGTGAGAGTGGTTGCGTTTGTTTTGTTTGTTTATCCTTGCGTTGCACAAACGCAGCTAAAAGGGGTACCGACAAGATCAACGCCGAATTAATTTAAGAAACGTCGACAATACATTACGAGTACTTATCAAACGTTTTATACCTCTTTCGTTATATGTTTGCCTAGTACTTTACCAAAAACTTATCCGGAGTAATTCGTAAAACTTGGAATGGTTTAATAGTGGTTCTTAGTACCTCTTTTAAACTTATGTTTGCCTAGTACTCTCGAAGTTACTACCAAATATTATAATATTTTTTTAATGCTTGATAGACATGCATCTCACCTGATGGAAAGAGAACATGCGGCTGAAAGAGATGTCTTATTTGTACATACAGAACTATTTATATATATTAGTCAATTGCAAATGGCGGGAAAATATGTGGTTACTGTCCTAAACCACAACACCACAAGCAAGAAAAGTCGGCTTGGGTGGCTGCGTGAGAACGGAGTATCATCCGCGTAAGCTAAACATTCTTCCGTTTCGTTTTAATTTGTTTTAGCCGACTTCAAAAAAGGAGCAGGTTCTCAATTAGACTGTATTTTTATGTTTGTTACCTCAGAACTGTTTTTGTAGGTAAACCGATTTTGATGATAATTTTTATTTGAAAGCTTGTGCTTCGCATGTGGTTCAATTTAAATGTGATCAAAACCTGACGCAGTTTTTGAGCTATCTTCAAAAATGCGTATTTATTTCATTTAAACAGATCAAAGGTATAAAGATAAAGCTGGGAAGTCGGTATTGCGTTTTAATTTCATTGTAATAAAAACTCTTCTGAAGATGCAAATGTTTACATAGGATAACTTGAAAACGCTGGAGAAGCCGTTTGGCGCAGTTTGTACTAAAAATTCATAAATCGTGGATTTCCAATTTAAACTCGCTAGATTTTCAAATTTGTTTGTATTTAGAATACGCGGATTTTTGCATCAATAAAACTGCATGTACCTCAACAGATTAACATATACACACAAATTGTAAGATCATCTGTGTACTAACCATGTGTGTAACTAAATACACTTTGTTAAATGTATTATATATGTATTTTAGCCGCCATATTGAGATGGGATTCCCGGTTGTTACTTAACCAGCCATAAATTAGGATATAGCGGGTTTTCTACCGACTTCACAAAAAAGGAGAAGGTACTCCAGTTGATTGTTTATTTTTTATAACTTCACTCAATTTCTTTCCACGTGAACCGATTTTGAATTTTTTTTGTTGTTTGAAAGTTGCTTTCCAATGGGTCCCATTTAAATTTGAACACGATCTGATCAGTAGTTCTTGAAATATCGTTATAATGCGTGTTTAGTACATCTTATCTGATCAAAGTTCCGAAGATAAAGTGGTGAAGTCGGTTTTTTATAAGCTTTGCTTGCGTTTAATTATTATTCAAATATATATATATATATATATGCTTGGCATGCGTTGCAATGCTAAGTAAAGAAAAAAACAGTTTGCCTTTTTCATGTTTATGGTTGCCTAGTACGTAATACCAAAATTCAAAAATCGTTTATTCACATGGGCATCAAAGAGGCACTCATGAAAGCAAATGACTTTACTGCCAGACTCGCAAAATTACAGCCATCTCGAGAATAACCTACCAAGGAACTCAGCGACGAATATTTTTTTTCATGTTTATGTTTGCCTAGCTTTAACTTAAAAACACAAATGTCTATAGATAGGTTATAAAAAAAAACACATTTTTCGCAATCAGGTTTTTTTAATTGTAGTACATTCAGTTTTAACGACAAAACCAATTTAAGGTTTCCTTTACGATGTTTTACAGCCTTCGTTTACAGTTCATACAATGCTCTGCAAAAACTCACAAGCAAGATCGTGATCCTATAAAACTAGAGGTTATAAAACAGCAATGCGGATATCAATCGAAGACTTCAGTTTTACTGTCGCCATTAAATTCTTCGATTTGCCCGACAGTATTGTTCTAGGTGTGAAAACCGAGGTCTAAACATTAGTGTAGGATATACTATTGGTTTTGAGAAAGTTATCATGTCCACGTATCTGTTGAAACCATCGAAGTATAAAACAGTATGTGGGGCTCTACGGAGCCGATTCCGAACGTTGCAAATGTAGCTAGAATTATGTTAAAATATATAACCATCTCCCCTTACATTTAAAGATTTTGGAAGTTGATAAATTTAAAAGGGGCCTAAGAGTGGTTAATATCAAAAGTAAACAAATGGAAACTGGAACACAAATGAATACTTTAATTGTTAGCTTAGTGTTTTGATAAACTTCATCATTCATTTGATATTCTTCATTGTTCTTCTTCATTCATTTGATATTCTTCATTGTTGTCAAACTGTATTTTCTACTGACTTCACAAACAAGATGAGGTACTCAAGACGACTGTTTTTTTATGTGACCTCATAACTTCTTTCCACGTGAACGGATTTTGAAATTATTTTTTTGTTTGAAATACTTTGCTTTCCAATTGGTCCCATTTAAATTTGATCAAGATCCAGCACTTTTTGAGTTATCGTCAATAATGCGTGTTTAATACATTGGATTTGATCAAGGTTTCGAAGATAAAGCGGTGAAGTCGGTTTTTTAAGCTTTGCTTTCGTTTAATTATTGTAACAATATTGTACACCCGAAATGGGGAAAACTGTTGATTCGTTATACATTAAAATTATTAGTAAGAACCCTGTACACGATAAATACTTATCTATTTCTATTTCTATATAAAAAAAAACTTTTGGTTCTGATTGTGTGTGCAATGTGAATGTTTCCGGCATATCCACTACACAAGTTATCGAACTTAGTGTGTGTGAAAACGTATACATTGAATACCTAAGGAAACATGTCATTTTTCAATTCTAGGCCTTTAACCAACTTTACGATAGGCGTAAGTACTTTATGAGGAAGCCCACTGTAATATAACACGTTGTGGCAAAACCTGCGGTCCTTGCTGACGCGTCGATGCGTCCGAGATATTCGCACTTTTCGACACCTGATATTATCTCGAGAGGGAAATGATACCCACGCAATGGATAATAACAAATAAGATGAATGAAGAACGATGATCATAGCCAGTTCTGTCGTCACTGTAGTCGTCACATCTTCCTGTAACAAATGAGAAGGGCTCACCCGCACCGCCCGTCATTTGTTTTTCCAACATTCATTTGAATTTATCGAATTTATAGCTTGTCTCCGATTTTTATTTGTTTTTACCATCGATGTTATTAAAAGTGGGAAGATATGTGACTAGATTCTACGTACTAGAACGTGGACCGCATAGATAAGGTGCAACGCAGACAATTATCCTCAGTCATCGGGCGTTCGTATCGAACAAGTGCCTGGCTTTTTATAGTAAAGAAGCAGAATCAAAGCCGTCTTGTGCTTTAATAAGATCTAATAATAGCTCAAGAACATGACACAAACAGTATAAATGTCTTCAACTAGTACGGACATCCACCGGACATACATTTTTGTCCAAGCTGAAACGAAATTGCTTCGCTCGCTCCGTCAACTGAAGCATTAGAGAAATTTCGATTAAAGTCACATAAATTACGCGTGGAAAGTGAAATCGATATTTTGGGCCGCTCGTAAATGTTAAGATTTATTGCAAAAACTATAAGTGAAATTGGAATAATGGTAGGATCAAATTTTTACTGCGCCACACACCTGGTTTATATAGCTTTTTCATAGTGAAACTGGCACCTTTTATTATGTAATTTTTAGTAGTATTTTATAGTGAAATAACTGAATTACGTAAGATTTTAGTGCAAGTTATATATTTAACTGCCTCCATGCTTAAGCGTTGTAGGTATTGGTTTTATTTTACGTCATAGAAATTGGCTATTTATATTGTATACAGGGTATATGTATACACCGGAAACTCTCACTCTCAAACTCAAACGTTTATTTGCCAGAATACATGTCAAGAAGATCTTATAAATAATAAGTTTTACTAAGTATTCAGCCTGCATGCAGTCTTGCAAATATTAAAAAATATTATTGTCTCAAATTTCATATATTCATTAACAGTATAAAAACAATTAAGTAATTGTGTGACTAAGTAGTCACTCACTAAAATAGCCAGTCACTAAAAAATTCTTAAAACTATTCCCTTCTAAAATTTTATTACTGTTAGGTATTTTATTATATAAAGATATACACATATGATATACGTTATTTTTACAAATATGTTTTTGACAAGTAGGTTGATATAAAAGTGAGGCAAATTTCATGCAATTTTGTTTTTACAAATTTCACTACAATTTTTTAATATTTTTGGTATGCTTTTGTAAATATCTCTAATGTAGATGCAAGCCAAAGGAAGCACGTTACATTTTATAAAAACATACTTTCAATGTTGAATAGTGGTCTACAAGTATCTCTAAACCATGCTTTGTTAATAACCCTAATGCATCTCTTCTATATAATCTGTATTATAAAAACTATCTTAAAGTCAACCGAATTACCCCATAATATGAGACCATAGCTGAAACCATAGATACGGTCTGCCTAATTCTTTTCAATGCAAAAAAACCTGTTGAGATATCAATCCAATCATTGAGACTTTGGTCTCAATGGTTGCGAAGGTGTACTAAGAAGTTTCTAGTATTTTACAAATTACCACGTATACAATGTGTAACAAAAAGGTGTAGCAATACTCAAGCCCCGCATCTGGCTCCATATGTCTCCATACATGTAGCTAGATGCGTGGTTTACAGGAATTTCTAAATTTGCGGCAGCAGCGTAAATATTGAGTAACGATAAATTAAAAAATTATGTCATTTGCAACCCTATTGTATCAGATACCGTTACACACCACATAGTCTATGGACCTAGACGTCTGTCAGTGGTGGTCATAACAAAGATCAAGGTCACGCGCCACAGTTCTAACCGTTAGAGTAGTCAACGATATTTGAAAATGTAATTTTTAATTTTTGTCTGGGAAAAATTACCTCCGATTTTGACTTTCGTTCTCTGGCAGACAATTCCTGGCACGATACTCATACAAAACAACAAGTTTTACTAAACCTTTTGGTTACCCGGTTGTATAACAACAAAATGTTCATTTTCATCAACAAATAACCATTAATGAACAAACCTCAAAAATAATTAACCAATTTTACACCCTAATAACAATAAATCAAAACAAAGAGAGCTTAATTATTTCTTAATTACTCACAAATTGAACGCTCTTAATTATTTCGTAGCAAACAAAAAGTTAACTGAATCAAAATAACTAGGGATGTAACCCACTGGAACTTATTTTATCGATATTTAATGATTGTGTTTTTTTGTTTGTTTTTTTTTCTATTCAAATACAAAGCATTCTTTTTCAGAAAGCCAACATCTGTTTTATGATTAATTTAAAGCAAAATTACAATTTAAAATACATTAGACCGAAGCATTATCCACTGATAAAAATAACTACAAAAATAAAGTCAAAATAAAATATTTTTTATCAATATTTATAATATTTAGTATTTAAGTTATAAATAGATAAAAAAATAGGTTAAATATGGCTTATACAATCTTTAATGTTTGGCAAAGTACCCAAAATACTTGCTGCATTACCACGCTGTATGCAATGCTTATCCTCTGCCCCAAATACAACCCAGCATTTTGGTCACGTGTCGACTCAGTACTCTCAGACAAATCTATGAAAAAAATACTTATTAAGTTTTACTTACTTTTTTTTATTTTTGTCTCCGGAAATTATGTGCATTTAGCCAGTAATAATAATTAAATATTGCACAATTAGTCAGGTATTTTAGAACCCAGTCAATGTCGAGTAAGAGATTCAAGGTCCAGTCCCGATTAAGTCTTACCCAAGTAAAGTGGTAGGAACTTTACTAGAACTTCTTTTGGAGTTTTGGAATGAAGACGAAAATCACACAAAGTTAAAAAACCTGTTTAACTTTGTATGATTTGCGTACACTCTTGTACGTTCAGGAACTATGAACGGTAAATAATTCACAATGATTACACAATAACACTCGAAGAATCAAGTTTTGTGAAAATAATACCAATTAGATAATGATATTTTTTACCGAGTGTGAATAGGTATCTTTTAGGCAAGCATGTCCCAACTTCGAACGAATCGTCGCTTTCCATCAGGTGAGATTGCGTGACTATTAATCATTAAAAAGATTTGTTTTAGTATAAACATTATGATAATTATCATCACGGTCTAATAAAGAGTGATAGGGGTTAATTTTAAAATTAATTGTTTGTTGATATTAAATATAATTTATTTATAGGAGAAAATGTATTCATAAGCCGATTTTAAATTATTTTTACTGCCATAAAACCTGTATCATAAAATATGAGTGTCATTAATGATCTAATGTTTACTCAAAATTAATTTTACTGCCATCCAAAATAATTAATTTTCTTTGATGTACTTTATGATATGAAAGTTTATGGGGTTTACTTAAGAGAATTCACAGTCATAAATTTATTTATATATTTTGTGAAAAACATTTGTTTGCATAAGATAAAAATCAATAGAGAAATAAAACAACGAGTTCAGAATGGGTAATGCCACCAACATGTGAAAACAAAACAAATAAAGGTATTGAACTCCACGCACTAAATTCAAAGACTTGTATAATGGGTGCATTACCATATTGCATTACCACACACGGAAAGAAAATTGTGCTGTTACCGGGAATCTAACCCATAAAACCCGGCGCAGAGACCAGCGGCTTGCCTACCACGCCGGTCATCTCGGTCATGGTCGTATCGGAAATCACTTAACAAAAATAAACAATATTTTTTTTCACTTTCGCGCCTAAGCTCGGTATAATATTTACACAATACAACTTTACTTGGCGACAAAAACTTTTACCATAAAACATAATAAAATAAGTGACGAATTACACTTATAGAAACTATCTAGCGAAGATTCTCACGTAGCCTTTCGTTTGGTCATTCATAAAACGTCCGAGTATGGAATTCTTGTCACTTTTAGATTTCTACCTTGAGCTATAAATTATAGAAGTTACTAGTGGAATGTAATCACGCCAATATTACATGTTGTATGTCTTTGTGCGAATATTAAATCTATGTTTGTAACGAGATACGTAACAGCTGAAAGGTTTTTTTGAAGTGAAACTTCTTATCGGAGTGGTTTGAAATTTCTGATCCGCAACCTTTTTGTGTTGGGGTAAACACTGTAATGAATAATTAAAATATTTCCCTGTAATACAAAAGTTTAACTTATATCATGTGCGTTTACGACACATCCTGTTTTTTATTTGGTGTGTCAATAGTTGGGATCCTAAAATAGAATATAATTATGTAACTTTTAACCTGATTACAGCGGGTTGAAGCAGATTAACGCGGAAAACTGTGAAGCACAGTTTATACCTTAATATAATTTGAGTTTTAATGTAATGACAAAATATAAACGACTGATGATGTCTAAGAAGTTACTGATATAGGAATTTACTTTTACTGGAGTAGTATCCGCTAAGCCTCACCCCCGTGTATTTGTATTTATTGTAGATATATAGTGATATCATAACTCAAATACGAGTCATGTACGCACAATTTTAATGGCATGACGCCAATCTTACAGTTGGTTTTAAAAAAAATTTACATTAATTATGCCATACAAAAAATTCGAATGTAATCTGTTATTTATAGTATAATATGAAAAATAAAATTCTCACAAGTGGTGAAATAAAACTGCAAGCATTATTTATGCTGTCTTTTTTTATTTGTGACAGTCTAGT
Source organism: Lomographa bimaculata (assembly GCA_948107665.1). NCBI lineage: Eukaryota > Metazoa > Arthropoda > Insecta > Lepidoptera > Geometridae > Lomographa > Lomographa bimaculata. The sequence goes on along the minus strand of OX403608.1, from coordinate 2,243,299 downwards.
GTTTGACCACTATGTGTACTAAGTGACTAAGTGATGTACTAAGTGACGATGTGATCGAAGCTGGCAAACACACTAGACCTGGAATACGCAGGCTCTCAAGGATGACTGCCGTAACACCGTATTTGGCTTGGCGGCAGACTTTCAACTTGATGGTGGTAAGCTACTTTGGTAGCAAGCCAGGCGAGCAACTCACAAAATGCTCTACCACAAAAATGTATATTTGTCTGTCTATTTATTAAGTGTCACTTCTAAGAAGTAAGATGACATATAGCTCAACAGTAGACTTAGACCCCATTGACAAAGTACGTGAAATGTGACACGTACTACATTATTGGCGATAAGTTTCTTAATAGGTTTTTTATATTTCTTGTTCGCTAGTGATTTCATAATTTTTAATTCAAGCGTAAAGTCTCCGTCACGATTTATCTATGTCTCTTAACAATTTGGTTTTAATTTTTCTAATATTTGAGCTCTGTTCTGATTATATAATAGGGAAAATACATTTTTCTAATGCTTTTAATCTACGCCGTGGGTCCTGGGTTCGATTTCCGGCAGGAGCAAAAATTCCTACCCTAGGGATATTTGTACTTCTGGTTCTGGATATAATGTGTGTGTGATGTGAATGTTTCCAGCACCCACTATACAAGTCTTTGAACTTAGTGTGGGGCTGTGACTGTGAATGCATTTGTTTTTGTTTGTTGTTTATTTTAAAACATTATATGTCATTCATATAACGTTACATTTAATATCTAAACAAATATTTGAAAATGCAAGCAAGTTCGAGCCATTTTAAACGCGGCAATTTTGACGTTTGTTCTGTTACGTCCATGATCCAATTTTAACTACCGTATGAGAAATTTGACCAATCATAGACATAAAAAAATATGGAAACAAACGTCACGCACGAACCTGTCTTTTTTTTTTTTTTTTGTTGGGGGAAAATGCCTGGCATTTCCTTTCCTTCCCAGGGATGAAAGAAAGGGGTATGTGGGGCTCGAACCCACTAAAAACCCCCTCGTGAGCGTCCCTCGCCGAGGTGGGGCAAGATAGGGTCGCGCTAGCAGTCACTATCTTGCCCCGGCGGTAGGCCCGGATGCAAACTCCTCCGGGCCACTGCGCCCATGGAGGGGTGACCTTGCTCACCAAGGCCACCTCACAGACGTGTGAGGCCGTGCAAGTCAGTGAAGAGGTGCCCTGACTCTCCACCAGTGACCCCACTACAGAGGAGGAGAGAGGAGGCGGTCGAACTGCCTCCTCCTCCCCCCCGGCCGTCCCTTTATATCGAACTGCCCCTTGGCTTAGTTGGGTGTGCTTTCTTAGCTGGGGTATCGGGTTCGATTCTCGGCGGTACACAAGTTAAAAAATTGTTGTTTCATATTCTAGTTGTGATTGTGTGTGTGATGTGAATACTGGCGGCACCTACGACACACAACTTAGAGGCTGTGAGTGTGAAAGCGTTTATGTTATATATAAATCTTATGTATCTAATATCTTTAAACAAGCAATTCTTGTATATATAAATAATATACATATATATATACGTGTAATCAGGATCACGGAAACAGCTCCAACGATTTTCATGAAAATTACAGATTAGGGGTTTTTCGGCCCAAGGAATCGATTTATCAACGTTCCAGGTCCGAGAAATGCTCGGTTCCCAAACTGCATTTGAAAAACCGGGCTTAAGAAAATATCAGCGCCATCTATTACGCCATGACCGATGTAAAAAACTGTTTCTACTCGACACTAGATGGAGCTTTCTGAGGCTACAAATTCAAACATATTCTACCAAAAACAAACTCAAAACGCAAAGCTCGGTCATCTAGATATTATTTCATATTATACGTTGAACTTTATATCGTATTATAACAGTACCTATCACCGACTTTTCACTGTCCCATCACTAGTTAACTGGTTCAAGGAATGATTTAATGTCAGACGGCCGTCTTCCAAGAATATCGAAAATACCCGCGTAGAGTTTGTAACAGACTTTTATTTGAAGTTTGCGTTCTAAATGAGATACTAATATTTATTGTTTAACACGAATTTTGAAGTCTCGGGAGTTAGGTATTTGTTTTCTCAGTCTAAACTTGTCTATGGACTAATTGCCAATAATTATCTGAAATTATAAGTCATACTTTTAAAAGTTTTTTAAAATCAAGCTTTTACAAGTTTTAAATAAAGAGGACTAAAGGCTATATAACCAGAGAACTTGTCAAGACGAATCAAACGAGCAAAAACTCGATGGGGTTTGTGTCGTTTCATTGCGAAGTTCCTTTGACCATCTTCCAGCTCCATCATCAGATCAGCACCATGTCATCATAATATTGCATTGTCATGCGATTTACATATGTATGCAAAATTTCAACTCGTAACCGGAAAGTGGATCAAATTTAATTTGCAAGTTTTGATGACACACATCGGGACAGGTGAAACTAAATAAAAGCTTGTAAAAATAGTAATCCGCCCGTACTGATGACTGAGCGAGTAAAGCGTCTCCGTTTCAGCTCGGGCAAAATTGCTTTAGAATGTCCGGCGGATTTCCGTTTGTTCTCCTCTACAGGTCGCATTTCTCAATCGATTCTCGTGAAATTTTGTGAGCAGGTTTGATGATTAAATCGATTTCCGTACAGCGAAGGAGTGGAACTCATTGCCTGCGTCATTGTTCCCTGAGGGGTATAATCTGGGAGTCTTCAAATCGAGAGTGAATAGGTATCTTCTAGGCAAGCATGTCACATCTTCGACCGCATCATCACTTTCCATCAGGTGAGATAGTGGTCAAACGCTTGCCTATTCTGCATAAAAAAAAAAAAAAGATTTTTTGTCGATTCAGCTTTTGTTTTTTTTTCAAAATGGCGAAAGAAATAAGTCTCGACTTTGCCGTTTAAACCATAAACGAAATAATTGCGCGGGACTATTTTACCTCTAATACCATTTACTCACAGCTTAAAGGACTCAAATCAAATCAATATCGTTCACATGGGCCCCAAAGAGGCACTCATGAAAGTTAATGACTCTACTGCCAGATTCGCAAAATTACGACTAATTAAACTAACTGTAATGCACCTGCTCCATCTGCGTCTTTACGCGTTAATTAGCACGTTAATCAAGACGCTAAGCAGGTGTGGCCAACGTTTTAACGCGTTAACGTACTAGCGTCACTACTAATGGCATTAAACGCTAAGCGATAGCTCGGGAGTCGGTTTTTTGGACACATCAAAGGGAATTCCCGCGCAGTGTAGTTTTTTGCAGCGTTAATGCCTAAATGTAGCCAACGCGCAATGTTATTGCATTAAACGACGCGCAGTTTGGCATTAAGTAACGTTGACGCTAAACGCAGGTGGAGCAGTAGCATAAGTGAATGAAATTTAACTAGGAAGTTTCGATTACAGACAGACACCGGGACAGGTGAAACTATATAAAGGCTTGTAAATGCAATGGATTATGCAGCTAGCGTATTACGTTATTATTGAACTAATAAAAGTCCTTCCGGTCTATCGATAAGTTCAATACACTTCGAAGATAAGATACGTGACTATGTTCACATGTTACTCAACATGTTTACATTGATTTCAACCACGTAACGGAAGAAGTGTATTATGTCACTTCTAGACATCGACTAGCAAGCCAATGGATCTCACATCTTTTTTTTATGTTGAATAGGCAAGCATTTTTTTTTTAACTGAGAAGAAAGTATTTTTTTTAAGCTATTGCATAGCTTCTATCGCGGGCCTTGAGCGTGGAGACCTAATCCAGAAATTCCGTAACGAAAAAACCTAACGCCCCCCACGACTTCACAAAAAGTTTTCGGTTACGTTGAGTTGCGAACTCCGTACAGATGCATTCGATTCAGTATCCAATACCAATCGGCTGAGTCTTCTAACTATAACATCGAAATAAGCCTATAGGTTTTGACGTTTACGTTTTTAAAGTAAACGTCAAGATCTATATGCTTATTTCGAAGATATAGATAGAAGACTCGGTAGCCGATTGGTACTGGATACTGAATCGTATGCATCGGTACGGAGTTCGCATCTCAACGTGACCGAAAACTTTTTGTGAAGAAAAACTGAAAAATAAAAAGTGCCACACGTCTTTTTTTTTTTTTTTTTTCATAGCTATCTACGGGCCATTTGCCTATATCTCTTGAGTTACCTATAAGCTTGATGTCTTGGTAACTTAGTTCTGTGCTGTACATAGTTTTAGTTTAGTTTTAGGAAATATAGGCAAGCATTTGACCACTATCTCACCTGATGGAAAGAGATGATGCGGCCGAAGATGTGACATGCTTGCCTAGAAGATACCTATTCATTCGAGACTTGAAGACTCTCAGATTATACCGTTCGGGGAACAAAGACGCAGGCAATGAGTGCCACTCCTTTGCTGTAATTGGTATACATATTTCACGAAATAAGTATACCAATTACCATATTTAGAGAAATAAATAATTATCATTACTACCCAGAACCCCCTTTTTACTTTGCCGTAGTCAGGTAAAAATAAACCGATTAACAAAAACGTAAGTAATGGTGCACGATGTTTGCTCGAGTAATATATGAGCATATTTGAGGAATGCGATATATTTTTCCTTGAATTTGTCTTGTTTATAATGAATGACCCGGAAATAAGCCGTCCTTGAAAGTACTTATAAATGTAATTTCAAGGACGGCTTATTTCTTAGGTTTAAAAAAAAATCTTTGATAGTCAAGCATTTGACTACTATCTCACCAGATAGAAAGCGACAATGCGACCGAAGATTGAGCACGCCTGCTTATAAGATACCCGAATGGTAAGAGTGGATACTCTTGATTTGAAGACTGCCAGATTATACCTCTCGGGGAACAATGACGAAGGCAACGAGTTCCACTCCTTCGCTGTACGGATGATGAACGTAGAAGCAAACCGCTTCGAGCGAACGGGAGGTATGTTAACCTTACATGGATGATATTGTATTATTTTTAGCTTTTACGAAAACAACAGAAACGTATTATACAAATTGAGCGTAATTTTTATATGCTTTTACACTAATATTTATTTTATTCATATATGCTAATTTTTTTCTGACTTCAATTCCATACATCCTCAACCTTTTTCAACCAACTTTACGATGAGATATTTACTGCTAACGAATTCTTTTGTTAGTCAAAGAAACACATTTAAATGTAAAGAATGTTATTTATTGCTTCAGTGTTTCGTAATTTATCAAGTCTGTATCTAAAATAGTAATGACGAAAGGTTTAACAAGATTTAAAAAAAGTTTTAGGACAAAGATATATTTTATTAGTGTCGTCAGACGCATTGGTTAACAACCATAACGACTACTCTTTAAGAACGTTCAGCTAAGCACCAGCTTGAGGCTCTCGACACCATTGAGCGAAGAGCCAAGGGACTCATTGGCAGCGAGCAGTAATTCAAAGCTTCAGAGCTTAGGGCATCGCCGCAAGGTAGATAGCCTCTCGGTTTTTTATCGGATACATTTCGGAGAGTGCCAAGGAACTACACGATCTTGTTCTCCGTTCTGTCATCGGACAAGCAGACAAACCGCTAAGTGAAACCGCTATATTGTAGACATTCCATAAATGTAGATGAAGCGTTTTACTTCCACATTCATTGTGCGAACTGCAAAGTAATGGAACTCCTTGCCTGAGTCGGTGTTTTCTGATGAGTACAATATAGAAGTCTTCAAGTCGCGAGTGAATGGGTTTCTTCCAGGTAAGCTTGCTTCTTCGTCGACCACATCGTCGCTTACTATCATGTAAGATGGTGGTAAAAAGTAAGCCTATTTTGCATACATTTATAAATATACTTAGGGAAAAGAATTATGTTTAAATAGTCCATAATGAAATGCCGACACGTTATCAGGAGGTAGCGACAAACATTTCATGTTTGACCGATTTCAACTTCACGATGGGATTACAGCGTGATAAAACTACTGTTTTTTTTTTAATATTGGACTTATATTAATACCTGAAAGATGTAACACACTTTTTAGTTTAAAAGTATGAATCAACTATCAATGCATAAAAATAAAAAAACTTAACCTAATATTTTGGCGTTAAAAATTAACCATTTTTTTTATCTTTTTCGGTAATAAAACCTATTATACGATTATTTTTGATATTCAACGTGGTTATGAAGCCAGTATTCTGGGCACTTTTACTTTAGCAAGCGGTTTTTTTTATTATTGTTTGCAAAATTTTTGACTGCTATTTGTTATATTCCCCATTTGTAATCTTATCTAACACTAGCCGTGCCCCGCGGTTCGCCCGCTATTATGAAGTTAAAAAGTAGCCTATGTGTTAATCCTAGGTATAAGCTATGTACATTTCACATTTCTTCCAAATCCGTTCAGCGGTTAAAGCGTGAAGAGGGAACAAACATATTTACACACTTGCACACACACTTACACACAAACTTTCGGATTTATAATACTAGTAGGATATTAGGATTGTTATTATTATTTAAATAATTATGCGACTATGCACAGCTTTATTATAAATACTGCTGAATATTTCACTGAGAATGATTGCTAACCAATTTTAAATTTTTATAGATCCTAAATAATCATCCAAAACGAAAAATGGTATGAGTAACCTAAATATGATTTTCGGATACCTATTCAATGATACCCCACTTGATACAGTTCGTCTACAATTTTTTTTCAATGTGTGACAGTGCTTCTTTTTCTGATAATTATTATCATCAGTAATATTTTTTTTTTATTTATTTGTGACAGGCTAGTGTTTGACCACTATCTCACTTGATGGTAAGTGACGATGTGATCGAAGCTGGTAAACACACTAGACCTGGAATACGCAGGCTCTCATGTGAACGAACGAAACCAAGGGTATAAGGGAGGTATAACTAGTCACTAAATTCTACAAACGTTTTCTCACCAAAACATAATGTAGAGTCACATAATGTAGAGTTGTTGCTTACCTGCAAATAAAAACAAAATCGAATTAATTACATAAATAATAAAATCTATCGTTGTTATTTTTTAATTTATTCTACTAGCCTACATTATCTTAAACTAAACTCAAATTATATACATCTACTATCTGTACCCGGCATGCGTTGCATTGTCACGTTTAGAATAAGTGTTTTACCTCTTTCACGTGATGGTCGCCTGGTACTTTAATACCAAACTAAAGAGTTTTTGGATTTCATCAGTTCATATTTAAATCGTGATTAAATTATGGCGGGAGGGCGGGGGAGGGTGAACAATACTTAACGACCTATTCTCATACCTACCAAATATATTTGAACACTTAAACGAAAAAAAGCTAAAAAATACCGACTTTACTGCTTTATTTTCGTTATTGACGATAACTCAAAAACTATTGATCAGATCTTGACCAAATTTAAAAGGGGGCAATGGGAAAGCACCAGCTTTCAAACAAAAAAAAATCAAAATCAGTTTATAAAATCGGTGGAAAGAAGACATGAGATAACACATAAAAAAATACAGTCAAATTGAGTATCTCCTCTTTTTTTTGTGAAGTCGTTAGAAAATCATTAAAATCGGTGGCCTTCAAACACTGTGACACGACATATTTATGTTTTAGATAAGTAAAGAGTTTAAACAAATAAAATTAAATCTTTTTAACTTATTACAAGCTTTTATTGTGCATGTAGTGACTAAAGAAGTGGCATGCTTGCCTAGAAGATATCTATTCACTTAAAAATGGACGATTCAAAGAATATCAGAGATAACAAAATATCTCTTCTTTTCTTTTCTACCGACTTCACAAAGAAGGAGGAGGTACTCAATTCAACTGTATTTTTTTTTGATGACGGCAAAGCTTGCCATTCTTTTGCTGGTCTATTATTGTTTTTTTATTATTAATTAATTATTTTTGTATTAACTTCATTTTTAGCAAACGCCATTGAAGTTATTTACTAAGAGCGAAAGCCGCTATAATTTTCAATTAAGATTTATCTTACCAGAATACTTATTTACAGCTTTACTTTTCAGTACAACGGTAAAATAATTAATTTTACCGTAAAATAATAATTACTGAGATATTTACAACATACTTAACTAATTAATAGTTGGTTATTTGTGCAAGAAACAAGCTACTGAGCTATAGTTCAGTTATAGTTAACTAGCTTAAGCAAGTCAATGTAATTACTAAAAATTAATTAAGCCCGAGTGCGAAAAATATGAACCTACTTCTTAAGTAATTCCCTTTTAATTTCCATCGAGTATAGAACATAACAATTAACGAAATTAGTTTTAAACAAACAAAACGAACGCTTTCACACTCACAGCCCCACACTAAGTTCAAATACTTGTATCGTGGGTAACATTCACATCTCACACATTACACCCAGAACCATAAGCACAAATATCCCTTGGGAAGGAATTTGTGCAGGAGAATCGAACCCAGGACCAACGGCGCAGAGGGCGGGTACCTGTCCACTGCGCCAACTGGATCGCCAGACTGCGCTAAATATCCTCGATTTTTTTTAACACTCGAAGAATCACAGGTTTTGTAATATTATACAAATCAACAACGACATTTTTGACTTTCGCTTCAATAACTCCTAAAACAATTTCCTACAGTATCACTAAATAAAAAAAACATTCCCATGAATGTCATAGTTTTCAACACAATACACTAGAATTCATAAACACGAGAAATTGTGTTATGTTCTCTGACGTAAGCAATTAAATTTAATAGCAAAGGTATTTGATTTATTTATACAAATCATTCGTTTATGGATTTCATTCATCATCATCATCAGCCTATGGAAGTCCACTGCTGGACATAGGCTTCTCCAATTGCACGCCACTGAGCACGATCCTCTGCTTCTCTCTCCTGCCAGCCTTGCGAAGATAGTCGCTATACCGAGCCTGAGGGCGTCCTGTGCTACGTTTGCCAATTCGCGGTCTCCACTCAAGAACACGTTTACCCCAACGGTTATCGGTTTTCCGGCTAATATGGCCAGCCCATTGCCACTTCAGCTAACTAATTCGCTATGCTATGTCGACTGCTTTGGTTCTCTGTCGGATAACCTCGTTCCGGATTCGATCCTTCAGAGAAACTCCGAGCATAGCCCTTTCCATAGCTCGCTGAGCGACTTTAAATTTGTGGACCAGCCCAACCGTGAGTGTCCACGTTTCGGCACCGTATGTCATGATAGGCAGGACGCACTGATTGAAGACTTTCGTCTTTAGGCTCTGTGGAATAGACGACGAGAATACTCGACGTAATTTCCCAAATGCCGCCCATGTCCATGGATTTAATTACTGATATTTTAATGATAGTTATTACTGAGTTATTATCGTATGATTTATAGGTATACTACTTTCTTCTACTACTTGAAGACTGAGATACTCCGACTTTTGTTTTGTTTGCCTAAGTATGTTAATTGTTCGTGACCAACCAATCTTGTTACAAAATGTTAACACTCATTATGTTAAATCGCAACCTACTGTTACTACCTACTTAGTTACCCACCCAAACCGCAAGGTGTCGCGCGATAAATCTAACATGCTAAAAATTTTTTTGTTCCGGGCTTCCGAGATACAGGCCTAGCCGAGTTTGGAGCTCTCAAGTAAATGGCTACACGAACCTAAAGTGCTTATGTTTTCACACACTGTACCTAGTTTCTAAGAGTGATCTAAATGAATAAATTACATTATTATTATTGTTTTAATTAAGGGTGGCGATATCAGAATTTCATCTAGCATGCGTGTTTTTGTAACCGTTTTACTCGGTATTCATAATAAAACCAGATAAAGACACAAAGAGTGTGGCAAACAAGTTTGCTTTTTCTTTAGCGGTGTGAGCCAATGAACCATCAGGCTTCAGCATTGGAGGCAGTGGGGGACGGCAGAAGTTCGCTTCAACCGACTTAGCCAGGGACCAAAATGCTTTACTCCCTGCGGGATAGGAAGCAATTTTGGCCCCTATTCGGCTTATGTGGTCGAAACGACCCTTCTTAAGAACCTTCTTGCAGGACTTGGCTGCTTTGCTGAAGGCTTTCTTCTTTTCGCTTATAAGTGATGTGTGCCTTCTTCTTAGAGTATTCATTACGTTCATAAATATAAAGGAAAAAAATATCAAATCTCATGCAAATAACATCAATTTGTATTTTTGTGACCATTTTATATCAAAACGCTGTGAAAGATACGTACTTGTATTTACTAGACGAATGATGTCTCCAGGTTTTTTTTGAGGCGCGTTACACCCATCAAAATCTTTTGGATTTAAAATACACGTGTGGATGACGATGATAAATAATTAAATTGATAAGATACGAAAGTGCCCACAGAGAGATAAATAAGTTATTAATTAAATGATATTGCTATGGTACATATTGTAAAAAATTTTAAAAAATAAAAAATCTTTGAATTTTATAATTAAACTATTACGATTAACAAATTATGAGTGTCTCATGTGAGTTTGTTTAATTATGATAATGTACAATAATATTTAAATTTATTAATTATTTAGACAATTCTATGACATGGTCTACATAACACTTCTTTTAAATTTTAATATTATAATATACAAAAAAAAATGGTATGAAATAAATGAAAACGGTAAAAACAACACGTGATATATCACGAATACTTTATATTATATACCTATTGGTAATCATTATTATGATGATTCATTGACGTGCAAAGCATGTTATTATTATCTAAGTAATTCATATATTGTATAAATTCAAACTGATAATAATGATAATTACCTTAATACTAGCCTATCTGTATATTTCTAATTTAAGGTATATGAAATACTAGCCGTGCCCCACGGCTTCGCCCGCTATTATCAAGTTAAAAAGTATCCTATGTGTTAATCCTAGGTATAAGCTATGTACATTCCAAATTTCAACCAAATCCGTTTAGCCGTTAAAGCGTGAAGAGGGAACAGACATACTTACACACTTACACACACACTTTCGGATTTATGATATTAGTAGGATTTATTGTTACACAGGGTGGATTTTTGAGAGGGGCGGTGTTGACCAAGTCCAACTGACCAGCTGACAGATGCTAGGCTTATAGGACATCGTCGCAGGAAAGCGAGTCTCTCGGTATTTTATCGGATACATTTCGGATGGTGTGCTATGGAATTACACGACTTAATTCCTCCATCCCCATTCCATCATAGAACCACAAGACAAACTGCATTGCGACACCGATACATGGTGGATATTCCTCAAATGCGTACGAAGAGTTTTGCTTTCACGTACATTATGTGCATTGCAAAGGAGTGGCACTCCTTGCCAGAGTCTGTGTTCCCAGATAAGTACTTGGAATCTTCAAGTCGAGAGTGAATAGGTATTTTCTAGGCAAGCGTACTCCATCGTCGACCGCATCGTCACTTAACATCAGATGAGATAGTGGTAAAACGTTTGCCTATCACGGATAAAAAATAAATAAAAAAAGGCCGAATCCAAGAGAATTAGAGAAAATTTGTAAAAATAGTCACGCCTTCGATTTATGAGAAAACAATAACAGGATATTTAGTTTTTTTTTTAGTCTATTACTTTTGACGGAAATCGACATGAAAGATTTCTTAAAAATACCTAGTCACCTGGGTTCTAATACTAATTTGCGATTGGGGTGATATAGCCTGCAATGACGTCCTGGGGTGTATTGTGTATTCCCCCCTGACGACAACTACCCAAGCCATCCCAGCTCTGTTATGTAGCGTAGGATGGCTCTGGGTCGCCGACTAAGCTGGTCCAAAGTAAGACACCTGGGTTATTGACTAATGGATTTTGTTGCTTATTAGGATCAACCTTTGCAATGAAATGTATGACTAATAAATGTATGACTAATGAAATGTATAACACCTATATTTAGTGATGATACAAAAACATTGATTTTCTTTTTTAATTGTTTCGATGTAAATTTGATTATATGTTATTCTTGATAGATTAATTGAACATTTCTTTATTATTTATTGTTGATAACAATCTGAATATACATAGATCCAATTTTCTTTTCATTGTGATTGCCTGGTAAAGTAATATTCTATAAATTAGCTTTTCTAGCTCACTATAATTATTTTATAGAAATGTGTTATTTTATCAAGCTTTCGTGACTGATAGTAATAATTCAAATGTACAACAGGATTTTCAATGCGTGTAACATTTTTTTTTTATATTAAAACATATGTCCGTTATGGAGAAACTAACTATAAAAATTCTTGCTTGTCATGTATCAAAATTATAAATATTTTATTTAAATTTATTACACTATAAAACAGTGTAAACTGAAACTGTAAACTGTAAAAAGCGTACAGGAAAATACAACATTAACACAAAATTATAATACCTACCTTTAATTGAACTTCAGGAAAACAATCGATCTATTAAACAAATAAATTGGAGCGGGAAATAATAATATAATTACTGTTATTTTAATCCCGAGGATATCCCGCAATAAATTGCGTTTGATTTAGTTGTTATTAAACGGCTTCAAAAAAGTGATAAGGTTCAATTAGACTGTTTTTTTTGTGTGTTACCTCATAACTTCTTTCTAGTTGAACCGATTTTTTAATATTATTTTAATTAAAAGCTAGTGCTTTCCAAGTGGTTCCTTTTAAATTTGATCAAGATCTGACCAGCAGTTTTTGAGTTATCCTCAATAATTCGTATTTAATTCATATAATCTGATCAAGGGTTTCAAAGAAAATGCAAAACCAAAACTGACTTCACAGTCGGTTTTGGTTTTGCATGTGTTCAAATTATTTTAGTCTTAATAATTATGCTCACGTATAAACATACTAAAACACCAAATGCAAATAATTCCTCAGCTTTCGCAAACATAACAGTACATACAATTATAGCACTCCAACAATTCATTGCAATAAATTATTCTACAATTACATTCACTCAAAGTGTTACTCTCGCACCTTTCTCCGATTTAATCTGTCGATATCCAATACAACGTTAACGAGAAAGCATTCACGAAAATTACAAGTTCTGTCTGAGTGCTTGCTAATTATTTTTGGAAACAGAATGTGGATGGTATCAAATCATTGATCGAGCGAAGCGAGATCTCCAAGTTGGCTTGGTTGATTCGGAACTTACTTTGTCCGTTCTTCATCCGTCCGTCCGTCTGTCAGAGGCGTCTAACATCTAAACCATTCAGGTGAATAACTTCAAATTTTCAGAGAATATGTAAAACTATGTCCCAAAGCCAGAAATGGCAATTAAAATTATATAATTAAAAATATTAAGGGGGCACTCATACACAAAAGTGGGGAAAAAAATATATTTTTGAGCTTTGTGTCGTTGACAAGAACTTTGCAAAGAGAGAACGAAATTTTTTTTTGTAAAAATCTCTGTTGATGAAAATAACTATTTTCTAAGCCACCAAAGTCACTGTGTTGTACTTATTTTGTCTCAGGGTCTATCTCAAAAACGACTTCACATTTAAAGCTGGAACTTAAATAAAATATCCGTGATACCCTGTAGTTAAACACAAATACAAAAATAAAATAATTGCTTACTATGCACATAAAAGTTATGGGAAATTAACCTCAAAAAACTTTTTCTCTATTCTGCGAAATGAAGGCATGAGATCTTAGTTCGGGGCGAACGACTAGTAATGATTTAAACATAAACGCTTTTACACTCACAGCCCCACACTAAGTTCAATGACTTGTATCGTGAGTGCCGGAAACATACACATCACACACATAATTACATATGTCACCTTAATATTTTCATTTATATAATTTAAATTGCAATTTCTGGCTTTGAGCCATAGCTTTTAATATTCTCTAAGAATCTAAAGTTATTCACTTATAGGGTTTAGACGCTAGATGCCTTTGACAGAAGGACGGACAAAATTTTGAACCATCCAATTCAACTTAGAGATCAATAATAGAAGGATTGACATCAGACTACAAAATTTTATAAACAAAATGAGTCTAATTGAGTAAATAATCAATTATTCACTCCGACAGCAACTAACTGCCCCCTAGCCAAAAACTCTTCGTCTCTTTTCTATCAAAAGAAACGCTTTCTAAATGTAATAGACCTTAAAACTTGCATACATAACGTTTAAAATGACTTGACAATTTAAAACCTTTGTACACAAGTTTTAAAGTCTATATGGAAAGCGTTTTTGGTAGATTAGAGACGAAGCGTTTTGGGTTTTTGGCTAGGGGGCTGTTGTTGTTCTATACAATTAGAATTTCTTTGTTATTAATACCACACTAAAACTTTACTAATAAGATACCTACATCATTTTAACGTATGATGAAATGTAAATTACAATATTAAGTGTTATAGGTAATGATATTTTATTGAACACTAGCCGTGCCCCGCGGCTTCGCCCGCTATTATCAAGTTAAAAAGAAGCCTATGTGTTAATCCTAGGTATAATCTATGTACATTCCAAATTTCATCCAAATCCGTACAGCCGTTTAAGCGTGAAGAGGGAACAAACATACTTACACACTTACACAAACTTTCGGATTTATAATATTAGTAGGATTAATCAGACTTAATGTTTTGATTACAATAACTAATGATGTTGCTTTACTGTGAAAGCTTTGGTACTTTCAGTATAACATTCACTACAGGTTTAGTCTTTCTCTTGGTATTTATATTTGGAATCAGATATACTGGTAAACGTAAATAATCAAGTGTTGCTACATAATTAAAAACCTTATCAATTTTAAAGATTAAAATGTGAAATAAGTGTTTAAAAGGAGAGTTATATATTTACATGAGGTATCTTTGTATATATATTTTAATAATTATTGTCCTAAATATATATGATATGTAGGTATAATAAGTATTAGTTTTGTATGAAGAGAAAGTATTCGCGATTTCTATTAAGAAAATCAGTCAATCAAAAATTATTACAAAAGACTCAAAATTGTTAAATTTTCAGTCTTTTGTAACCTAATAGCTCAAAATGTATGAGTTATTGGTAATTATTTTTGTAAACAGATATAATTAGGTTGTCACTAATTGAAATTGATGTAATTATGATATTAGTTACAGGCTCAGTTGTAGTGACAATTTATACTATTGAAATAGAGGTAGATAAGAATGATGGTAGGTACAGTAGAGCCCTCACTGAGTGGATACTAAGAGAAAGCAAGCAAGCCCTTGGCAAACCAGCTACTCGATGGGTCAACGATATAGTGGTGGTCGCAGAAAAGACCTGGATGCTATCAGAGCAAAACAGAGGTGAGTGGCACATTGTTGAGGAGGCGCATACCCTGCAGTGGGTCGATACAGGCTGAAGATAATGCTGATAGGGTTATTTTTAAAGTTATTATATATTTCAAAACGATCATCATATTAAATTACTTCAAAGAACTAAACCATTTGAACTTGTGTAATGTTAGTATATATCAGTGTAATATATAGTGAGAGTGCTGCAAAAGAACACATGAACAAAGTGTATTACCCTTAAATAGAGACAATAAGAAAAGTGTTAATGGACACATTCTTAGTTTAACAATGTAGCAGTTTAAGTTAAAGTTAAATTACTGATTAGCCATAGTTTGACTAGATTGTAATTATAATAGGGCACTTTGTAAGAAGTAGGTACTCTAGAAGTAAAAAAAAATAAAAAATAAATAAATTATGCTTTATTTTATTTGTTATAACAAAACAAAACATTTTAATTTCTTTCGTACATTTACATCCTAATCAAACGATGTTTGTCAATTACAAAAATTTTACATGAAAAACATTGCTTATATATAGTTATAATAATTATAAAACACTTCTTTATGAAGTTCACGTGAATACTTTACACTAAAGCTGAGCCAAGTGGCACTCTATTTCTTTTTTCCAAAACAACGTTCTCGATTCATTTCATTTAGAGCCATAAACTTGAGGGCTTACTCGATTGCCTTAACGAGATTCACACATACAATTATCGTGTTTCAATGCTTTGTTTTAATAATAGTTTGATTATTTCGCTTTGTTACTTAATTGGTGTTTGAAGAAATTGTTAAATAGTTATAATACAAAGTCTTTTGTAAGATTCACTTGCAATCGAGCTAGAAATGGGAGACGACACTGACACTTAAAACATAGTTTTCAACTACGTCAGGGGCTTAAATGTAAAAATCTTATGTCAATATAAAATATGTAATTGTATTTGTGATTAAATGAATACCTAAATACCAGGAAGTTATTCACGCTTGAATGAAAATACTACAAACATAAAAAAAGTTAAAAAAATTGTTTGTCTATATAAAAACGCTGCCTATTTATAACAGCCTCGCGTGACTCTGCTATGCATCTTTTTCTTTGAGAAAGAATTGGTAGTCATCTCGCCCTCGAAAAATTTGACGACGTGATCGAGTTGCCACCTTTAATTTTTATATTTGTTTATAGTAAACTAAACTCAACCACTCTTACTAAGTACAGTCGGAGGAAAAAGTGGTGTAAAGTAATATATTAGATATTTATTATCTACTATTAACACCAAAAAAATTATATTCAACCGGATAAAGCAATTCTTGCATAGTACTGCTATACAAAATGTTCAGAAAATGGTACACTGTCTCAAACGGACATAAAAAGATCTACATACTTTAATTAGAGTGAAACAATAATTAAACACAAGCAAAGTTTAAAAAAATCGACTTCATCGCTTATATTTTTGTTTTGCCTGGATCGATTTTGATAAAATTTATATGGGAAGTATAAATCGTCGAAAGTCGAATTGAGAACCTCGTTTTTTGAAGTCGGTTGAACATTAAGGAGCTCTTAAATCAATACCTTGAAATATGCAAATCGAAAGTGTAAATCTCGTTAAGGCAACCGCGTTAGCTCCCAAGTTTATGGTCTCATATGAAATGAGGCGAGAACGTTGTTTATAGAAAGAGAAATAAAATGTAATTTCTGCTAGCGACTGTAGCAACAACTGTAGAGCGCATCATGTACAGAACAATCAATTACCTAAAGCCGAAAAGACTAGCTTTTAACGCTTTGACGATCGCACAGTCACAGCCCCCACATCAAGTTCGATGACTTGTGTCTTGGGTTCCGGTTTTCATCGCGCAGTCGAGCATGAACACGATTTTCTCATTCAAACATGATAAACAATGATTACTTTGTTCGAGCAACTTGATCAAAGATCCCTACCCTCATAAATTGTTAATAAAATCTATAAACAATGCTTATTATAGCCATCCGAGAATACTTGACCGTTCAAGTGGATCGAAAATCAAAGGTGTCTATTATAATCTTGGTTTATTTTAAACCTTATTTATATGTAGTTAAGGTTGAAAATGAATAGAGTGAGCGGATTATTGTATGAATGCAGTCTGTTTGGAAGAAAGCATGCCTTGTTCTGACACTTGACACTGTATGCGTTTCCATTGTAACGCACGAGATTAATTGCGTATGTATTTTTCTAACGTAACGTTATTGTTTATCATACAAATATATATGTAGCATAGCGGTTTAGTAGTTTTTTAATTTTAATTAGTAGTATTTTAAATCGTCAATACTGGTTAAACCACTACTCATAAAGTTAACTTCATAAAGTTGGAACAGTGTAAGTAGTATAATAAAAATTAGGGGTTGTCGTAAAGACGCAAGATAGAAGTGATACTTTTATATGACAGGGAAACATTTTAACTATAAATGTTTGTATCAATAACGGGATATTTACCATGTATTTCATTTGTTTTGAGTTTCCGATATTTCGGCACTGTTGCAAGCACCATGATCACGGAGTAACTGTTACTCCGTGATCATGGTGCTTGCAACAGTGCCGAAATATCAAAAACTCAAAACAAAAGAAATACATGGTTATTATATCCCGTTATTGATACAAACATTTTAATTATTCATCAAAGTGTTTACCCCCACCACTTTTCGTCCCACATAAAGGTTGCAAATCAGAATTTCAGAGTCCACCCATAAGAAGTTTCACTTTAAAACTGAAAAAGTAGTTGTATCGTCATCAATTAATCAATCATCGTTAATTCAGTGTTCAGACAATAATTTGCTCTACATACTACGTTATTTTAATAGAATTGTAAAGCTACCATATAGAAATACAAATAAAGCTTTTCGTCAAGCGAACTGCAAAGGAATGGAACGCCTTGTCTGAGACTATGTTTCCTGATAAGAACAATGTGGGAATCTTCAAGTCACGATTGAATAGGCATCTTCTAGGCAAACGTGCCTCATCGTCGCTTCGTCACTTGACATCAGGTGAACTAGAGGTCAAATATTATCATGGATAAAAAATAACTGATATTCAGTTAGTAAATTATTATAATGTATGTTATTAAATTTTAATTTTCTTTGACATTTTCATGCTTTAGTTAAACCCGTATAACAATGGACACGTGTTTATCTCGAGTGCAAGCAATAAGTTCAGTCGGTAACTCACTATAATCGTCCTACACAATCGATTAAAATAACTTTTATAATATCCGAACGAATACACGGATTATAGAACACTAATCGCGCCCTCGGCTTCACCTACGTTTACAACATAAAACGTAGTCTTGGACTCGCTATCACCCATTTCTTTGCAAACATAACAAAGTAAAACAAACAAACGCATTTGCACTCACAGCCCCACACTTAGTGCAAATACTTGCATCGTGGGTGCTAGAAATATTTACTAATATGTATACGGGCAGAAGAAAGGACATTTAATATTTACAATTAGTTACAAACAAATAAATAAATAAAATTTGGCCCCTAGAGAACCTCATGAACCATAACGATTCTAATTATTTGATTAATAACACAGCTATTACATACAAAACTGCAATATATTATTTATTTTCTAGCTGTACCCGGCATGCGTTGCAATCCCACGTGTATAAAATGTATTTTACCTCTTTTACATTAATTTATGGTCGCCTTGTAATCTAATACGCCATATTAAAAACCTTTTGAATATTGTTCACACAAAAATACTAAAATCAAAATTAAAATATGGAGGGTGGGAGTAGTGGGGTAAAAAAAATTTACTACCTATTCTCATACCTACCAAATATACAAAAAAATCATTAAAATCGGTCGAGCCGTTTCGGAGGAGTTCGACCACAAACACCGTGATATGAGATTTTTATGTATAAGATTTTATGATATACGTCTGGTTGTCACCATATTTGAACTAAGGGCCAATTGCCTATATTTTTTTATACTAAACTCTGACTATATACAGCAAAGACCTAAGTTAAGTACCTACATAACACGACATCATAGATCGTTAAATCTAATGTAGGTATAACGCCTTTGTATGAAATTTAGAGATGAATCACAGATAAGTGTCGATTCCATTTAAAATATGGATGCGGTCAACTCGTCATACAAGGAATTTTAAGCCTTGTAATATGAGACATAATGAACCTTACGGTACTTTATCTGCTCAATAGAGCCTTAGATTATATTTTGTTCCTTGTTGCTTTAAAGATACGGTTCAATATTTAGATCATGTGTTATGTGGGAGTCAAATAATTATGTAATATTTGATATCTTTACGTGGAAAGGACTTTCTATGGAGGTCAAGGTTCTCTTAATATTTTCAAGACGCTGTAGACTAAGTTTATGTCAATAATAACGAAGGAATATAAACGAAACGTAATAAGGGTTAGCTTGTTTACCACCCTCAAACAAAATTAAATCATAACAACAATGAAAAAAAAATTGCCAATAACATTTTTCAAAAGGTACATTTCATTCATCTCTCCAATATAATATATAGTGTCCAATTACAATAAGATAACACGGATAAATAATAAACAGTTACATTCTTAGTTACATAGATAATAACAATAAGTTGTTTGCCAATAGGGATATGCTCAGCGCTTTTTTACGTAAACTAAAAAGTATACGCATGGCTGATTTTCAGCATATCCCTAGCTTAAGCTGAGATGGTTGTCGAGCCGGAAAAATTAATTTGCGGGGTGGGTCTAACATTCAATTAACATAATAAAAAAAAACTATATCATTTTTTTAAATACATAACAAATGTAAAATATCCACTGTTTTATAAAGAATTTAGCCGTGCCCCGCGGCTTCGCCCGCTATTATAAATTTTAAAAGTAGCCTATGTGTAATCCTAGGTATAATCTATGTACATTCCAAATTTCATCCAAATCCGTTCAGCCGTTAAAGCGTGAAGAGGGAACAAACATACTTACACAATTAAACACTTGCACACAAGCTTTCGGATTTATAATATTAGTAAGATTGTATCTATCTTATAAGCTAATATATACCTTAATGTTACATAGTCAATACATTAAGTTTATTCTAGTCTAGGCTATTAAAATCTTATATTTATCATGAATTTTCATAATCTATCAAAGTGCTTGGTTAAGGCGACGCGTGACCATAATGCTTGTACTTATTTGGCTCAATGTTGTTTGTCATTGCAATTCAGAGAGGCAATGCCGCCAGCATGATGGGAACGCTACCCACTTGTCAGTTGATTACTTGTGTTATGGTGGAAATACAGGCAATTAGAGGATGTAGCTAATTATAAAAAATAAAAAATATCTATGTTTGAGTTCTGTACCTTTTTTTTTTTTTTTTTTTTCCCAAAGTAGGATTTATAGCACTTATTAGAGTTATTCTGTTTTTTATTTAGATGATATTCGAAACGAATTAAATCCAAACTCAGAAAGAAACGGCGGCACTCTCTATATCTTCATTTACCGTAAACGAAGAACTACTAAATAATCTATGTATCCTTAAATACCTCTTTCATTCAAGTTCCCATCTAAGTAAACATAATTAAAGAAACAGTTTTTACAGAACTAGCGGCAAATCGACGGGAAAGAGCATCCCGGATGCTCTACCATTCATGGGTGCGACTTGTCCGGATTGATGTAATGATGCAAAAGGTATGATGATGAACTTCCCTGGGTAGTTTTTGTAATTGACAACATAAGTGGCAAATATTTAACCGACTTAAAAAAGGAGGAGGTTCTCAATTTTTCTAGGTGAACCGATTTTGATGATTATTTTATTTGAAAGCCGGTGCTTCCCAGTAGAGTTATCATCAATAATCCTCACTGAAAGTTTGTGTTTCTAGTTCTGGTTGTGATTGTGTGTGTGGTGTAAATGTGTCCAGTACCCACGACACAAGTCATCGAACGAAGTGTGGGGCTGCGAGTGTGTATATCATTAATTTGATCTGATCAAGGGTTCCGAAGATAATTTAAACCCACCAGGAATCGAACCCAATACCCGCTGCTTAGAAGGCAGACGCGCACTCAACTAAGTCAACAGACAGTACAAAGTACAAACCTTTATATAGTAATCGTGTAGACTAAGTTTAGATTTCGACAGTAACTGTCTAACTAAATAGACCATGTTTGGTACGTTTCCAAAACTAGAGCGGTCTGACTTGTTCCAGAGCGTAACGAAAGTAAATTCAAATCATTTCAGGAAGCAAACACAGTAGAGATTGTTTATAGAGCCAAAAGCACGCGAAATAGACATAGAAATACTGGAAGAGTCATAAGAGGCATGAGTGTAGTTGGAATCCTCAAACATTATGGAATTACACGATCAAATTCTTCCACCATAGAACCACCAGACAGAATCCATTGCGACACCGATATATGGTGGATGTTCCTGAAATGCGCACGAATCGTTTGGCTTCCACGTTTTTTTATGCGCACTGCAAAGGAGTGAAACTCCTTGCCAGAGTCTATGTTCCCAGATAAGTACAATCTTGGAGTCTTCAAGTCGAGAGTGAATAGATACTTTCTAGGCAAACGTGTTCCATCGTCCACCGTATCGTCAATTAACATCAGGTGAGATAGTGAGATAATAGAACACTCTATAGTACGACTCGTAGTCCAGGGACGGTGGAAGACAGGCAGTCACGCGGTCGATCACCTACGCGTTGGATAGACCTCATCAAAGCTGCAACATAAACCTCCATAGTCCAGAGTTTCCGAGACGCTGAAGACCGCAACAAGTGGAAGCATATCGCGAAGGCTGCTTTAGGTAATGAAAATGCAGCGTCATCAACAAAGAACAATTTGTCAAGAGTGAACGACTTAGGAGAAGTTGGAATTGACGCTGAGTAGTTTTCGAGCGATCTTCACTTGTCAATTAACACTCACGACTTTTATGAAGTGCAATACTTAGAACTCAAAGAAATAAACGAATTCACGCTGTGAGAGCCCCACATTAAGTTCAAAGACTTGTATCGTTGTAGCCGGAAACATTTACATGTCACACAAAATCACACTTAGAAGCACAATTAAAGACTCTTTGGAGGGAAAAAAGATCGCCTCATTTCTATAACAAAAAAAAAACATTTACCTGACTGTACTAATTTTCAAGTGGTCGAGTTAATAACCAACTTTTTGAGAGGTGGTAGAGCATTTTGTGAGTTGCTCGCCTGGCTTGCTACCAAAGTAGCTTACCACCATCAAGTTGAAAGTCTGCCGCCAAGCCAAATACGGTGTTCCGGCAGTTATCCTTGAGAGCCTGCGTATTCCAGGTCTAGTGTGTTTACCAGCTTCGATCACATCGTCACTTACCATCAGGTGAGATAGTGGTCAAACACTAGCCTGTAACAAATAAAAAAAAAAAAAAAAAACAATTTACATAAAAAATTAAAGCGGCAACTGGACTGAGTGGTCGAGTTCCAATCGGTCGAAATGAATACCAACTCTACCTAATTGGTAACACTAATGCTGTCAGTGTGACTAACATAATGGAAGATGAAGATGACAAATATATATACATTCCGAAAGGATCTCTTTGATCGCTAAAAGCTCTATTTTCGGTTACATTTGCGTAACTTACGTAATATTTAGCTTGGCATACAATATATTAAACCAACCTAATAAAATACGATGCACTTAGCGCAAAATTAAATGAAGAATTATTGAAATGAAAATGAAATGAAATGAGTATATTTCACACAAAATAGAGTATACATATTGGTCTTCATGGTTGATTCGTCCCTCTATTTTGCCATGTGGTGGCATGTGAAATTAAATTATATCTTTACGACTTTGCGTTTTTTAATTATTAATATATATATATATAATATATATATTATAATAAAACAAACAAAACCCAGAGATGGTTTATTGCATCCATACAAACAAACAAACAAACGCTTTCACACTCACAGCCCCACACTAAGATCAAAGACTAGTATCGTGGGTGCCGGAAACATTAACATTACACACACATTACACCCAGAACCAGAAGCACAAATATCCCTTGGGAAGGAATTTGTGCTCCTGCCGGGGTTCGAACCCAGGACCCACGGCGCAGAGGGCGGACACCTGTCCACTGCGCCAACTGGGTCGTCAAAAAATAATAAATACAGCACAAGATATATATAAAAAAAGAAAATATGCACCGTCAAGTTTCATACCAGATTCTTCTCTAAATGACTGTAATTAACTTTAATGAGTGACTCTTTGGGGCCCATGTCAATAAACATAGACATTAACGATTACACACTCACAGCCTCACACCAGTTCGATAACTTGTGTCGTGGGCGCCGGAAACATTCACATCATACACACAATCATAACCAGAAACATAAACACAAATTATCAAGTTCAAGTTTTTTCCCAAAGAAACATTTGTTTTTCTGTGCCTGGGTGAGATTGTTCCAGTCTTTAACGTCGGGCTGTGAGTGTGTATGGTAAAACGTTTATGTTATATACTCCATACCACTTCCATCTACTATTGATCTAATGATAGTACTATGATAGAAAGCTTGTGCGTGGGAATACCGGTCGTTACCTTGTCGACGAGTGCAAGGCGAAAACTGCCCGTTTAAGAAAACCTCAGCGTAAGGTTAGCACTTTTGTAACATGTAGAGGTTAGGTGATTTAGGGATCCGTGCTGAGTAAAATGGATCTCTTAGAAAATATTTACTTAGTAGCGATGTAGCAGTTTACGTTTAAGTTAAATTACTGATTATGATACTGATGATGATATATGATACTATTGTAATTATAATAGGGCACTTCTCAAGAGGTACTCTAGAAGTAAAAAAAACTTTATGAACAGAAATTCTGCAGTTTAAAAGCTCATTAACGATTTGTTACATAATGTAAATAGAACTGCTTTCACACTCACAGCCCCACGCTAAGTTCGATGACCTGAGTCACGGGCACCGTAAACATTCACATCACACACCTTTTACAACTTTTACCCCAATTACACCCATATAATTATACCCAAAACTAAAAATATAAATTTATATTGAGAAGAAAACTTGCGTTCCCATCGCGAATAGAACCCGATACCCTGCTTTTTGCTAAGTGTTCTTTTATTAGTTCATCTTCAAGACGAGGTTTCCAGATAATGTCTATGATCCTCGATTTTATTATGGTTTACAAATTAAACTATAATGCCGACCTGATTGGTGGCGCGTCTGCTAAAAGCAGCGGGTATCAGGTTAGATTCCCAGTGGGAGCACAAGTTTTCTCTTCAAGGGTTATTAATGTCTTTATTGCGTTTGTGATTGCGTATGTGACGTGAATGTTGCCGACATCCACTACATAAGTCTTCGCTTTTAATGTGGGGTTATGAGTGTGAAAGTGTTATGTTATATTGTCTCCAGTTTTTCCTCAACTATTTTGCATGTTTAGTGATTTCTTACAAATATTTACTATTATTTTCTTCTATTCCATTTAGAACGAGGTGAAAAATAATATTCAATTATCATAATAATATTATTATAATGCAGAAATGACTAATGAATGAAGAAACATTTCCATTAATAAAACAATAAAATTCACATCGGTTTTCCGCGACGTAACTAAGAAATTATTGTTTAGCTTTAACAAATCGCAAAATACATAATTAATTACGGATATTAAACATGAATGAGTCAGTTGTTTTAGTTTGTGTAATATTCTAGGCCTACGCAGTAACATGAAACGTCGTAAATCTGAACATGTGTTATTAAACTCAGTCAAAACAGTTGTATTTACTTGATGACACTCCATCGAACAAAGGTTTACATTATAGTTAAATTTATACATAAATACCTACCGTTTTTTTATCGGTTATACATGTCAGAGAGTGTGCTGCGAAATTGCATGATCTAATTCCGCCATACCTTTTTTTGTGGGGGCACTTACCACTTCCCTTCCCAGGGGTATGGGAAGGCCCGGATGCAAACCGGGCCACTGTGCCTATGGAGGGGAGACCTCGCTCACCAAGGCCACCCCCTCAACGTCTGGAGCGTGCAAGCCGCTGGAGAGGTCCCCTGATTCTCCACCAGTGACCCACTACGAGGAGGAGAGAGGAGGCGGGCGAAAAAAGGCGTTATTTTTTACACAAATGAAAATACTTTGTTTATTAGAATTTTGAGTTTTATTTTCTTTATGAATTTGATAAACAACCACAAAATTCAAGTCTCAACTGTTCAAAATTCTGAATAATCTACGGAACCATCTATCTTTAACTACACTGGTCTGTTGCCTTTCAATCAATGTTACTATTTGGTCAGTTTCATAACATTGTTTGCATTAACGTATTACTTTGACAGGGTTCTATTTGTGTTTACATTACGTCATATTTTGATAGAGTGACACTATCTTGGAGCTGGGACGTTCCCAGTGGGAACTACGTTCCTACCTTGAATTTTGAACAGTGTATAAACCAAAATGGAACCAAGTAGTGGGAACAAGGCATTATTATTACTATTCCGCATATTAATTTTTATTTGTTATCATCTATTTTGTTAGCAACCAGCAAATATTTGACCTCTATCTCACCTAATGGAAAGTGATGATGTGGTCGAAGATGGAGCACGCTTGCCTAGAAGAAATAGACTAGACGTAGACCTATCCACTTGAGATTTAAAGACCCCTAGATTGTACTTATTGGGAAACTTAGATACCTATACAAAGTATATAATGTTTATGGTCGAAAAAATCTACAGATGGTGGAAATAAAGTAACGTTAGAAAAGAAGACAGCTTAAAACATATAACGGATATTATACGTAAGTTTTAGCGTTTGAGGCCGTTTTGAGATAGACTCCAGGACAAAATAGGTCTAAATGCAGAGACTTTGGTGTCCTACCTTATTTTCTCGATCAATTAAACACACAATACACTCAAGCACGATTATTATCACACACTAACACTTGAAAAACCAAAAGCTTTAGAAAACAATTCAAGATCTACACCGCCATTATTTCACTTTCGCGCTAAAATATGCCTGCAGTCTTTAGATTGTATAATCATGTCTAAACTTGTAGCAAATCTTTTACGTCATAAACAAAAGAAAGTATTATCGAGATTCTATTTTTGAATTCCCGTATCGTCAACTTTCTTTTGTTTATTCTTAGGTGGTCGTTGCAGTTATGTCTAGACAATGACGAATAATCTATTGTGATTGTTACTATTGACAATGGATACCTGACTGTACTGAAGCGATTCATCGCTACCGCTGCTACTTGACGTAATTGACCGAGCGACCGAAGCGTCTCCGTTTCAGCTTGGGCAAAATTGCTTTCGAGTGTCCGGATGTCTGGTTGTTCTTCTCGACAGGTCGCATTTCTCAACCGATTTTCGTGATTTATTGTGAGCAGGTTCGATAAATATGTAGATTTTTTTGTCGATTCAATGTTTTATATTGGAACGTAAGTTCCTTATCGCGCGTTGCGAAAGGGGGCTAGACGGATAAAATTTAGACCAAAAGTTGTTACGACACTTTTTGCTATAGTTGTAAACCATACCACGTTCTCGTCCGATCACCGAAGTTAAGCAACGTCGGGCGCGGTCAGTACTTGGATGGGTGACCGCCTGGGAACACCGCGTGATGTTGGTTTTTGCATGTTTCTTTTAATTTTGGAACGAAAGTTCTTTATCGCGCGTTGCGAAAGAGGGCTAGACGGAAATTGAACTTCGTTCCATCCGGGTGTCCCTTGACACCTGTCAAGTATTTTTTTTAAATGGCGGAGGCAGGTTTGAACGTAATAAAAACATATTTCAGCCAAGTCGCGACAAGTAAAAATACTCAATACTAAATTGTGTTATCATGTACTGGGATCTTAAATCAGTAGCTGTTTAAATAGCGGTTATGTTGATAAAAACAGGCCATAACTAATCATACATATTCATACAAATATTGACAAATAGATTTAATATTTAATCATCAATTAAGTCGAATTTTATTGCTAAAATATTCATTCCCAATCATATTTAAACAACGTGAACATATAAACAAATCTGTTCAATCGTTAAAGGTTTCCCAAAGGTGGGCGTCGATCGTTGCAGTTAAATTTGGCTCTCGGATTATATTTAACTGTGCTAGATCTACTGCACTGTTGTGTAACGGGAGTTTTATTGTGTGACTGTGGTTTGAATAACGTTGATATATTTGATATTAATTTTATGCATGTATATTGATCATTGCCGCACCACCGATCACTTTTTGGTAAACTTTTTTATCCTCTCCATCCTAAGGTTGCCTGGAAGAGATCGCTGCTTAGCGATAAGTCCGCCGATTGTACTGCTATATTGTTATTTTTTTCTATTGTTAATTTTTATTTTTCTTGGTGCGCAATAAAGAGTATTTGTATTGTATTTTATTGTATTAAATTTATGTATTTAATACAAATTTAAAACTTTAACAAGTAATTTTCCTTAATCTCTTAACAGCAAAGTCTCGGTCACCGACGTAAGGTAGCAAGCCTATCGGTATTCTATCGCTTACATTTTGGAGAGTGTGCTCAGAAATTACATTATATAATTTCTTCATGCCCTTTTTACCATCTAACAACAAGACAAACTGTCATACGTCATCCATTTATGGTTGACATAGAAACCTCCAGTTTGCTCGAAGCGTTTCGCTTCTACGTTTATCATCCGTACAGCGAAGGGGTGGAACTCATTACCTGCGTCTTTGTTCTCTTAACGGTTCAAACTGGGTGACTTCAAGTCTAGAGTGAATAGGTATCTTCTAGGCAAGTCGACCATCGTCGACCACATCGTCGCTTACCATCAGGAGAAATGGTGGTTAAAAGTTTGCCTATCATGTATAAAAAAAAAAAATCCCCGTAGTTTTACTGTAAACATTGCCCTTCAATCCGAAATACGGTAATGTTTGCACACTACTAAATTTCTTAATTAAATTATCTTTGGCAACGATATTACCTTGCTACCATATATCCTCATTTTATTGCCTTAAAACTCTTCTTAATCCTTCTAGAATAGGTTTCAACTGCCTGTAAAGCTAATATCTTATTTATTATTATTCAAAACATATATTACTAGCTGTCCCGGCGACCTTCGTTCCGCCTAACAGTCAATGAATGTGCATATTTAGGAAGCCATACCCGGCATGCGTTACAATGTCACGTGACTATATTATTACAACCTTCATGTTTATGTTTGCCTAGTACTTTACCAAATCCGAGTGACGTATGAGAAAATGGAAAGCATGTCGAAATGTAAAAAAAAAATTTAAAGAAATGTACGTTCTTAAAAAGTATCCTATGTCCTTCTCCTGGCTCTAAACTACCTCCCTGCCAATTTTCTGCTAAATCGGTTCAGCCGTTCTTGAGTTATAAGTGGAGTAACTAACACGGCTTTCTTTTATATATATAAGATTATAAGTATAAGTAAATACATTGCTTGTATACCCTCTCAGCATTTATAAGTAATTATTTTGTCCTGCAACAATAATTAGTTAACCAATGTGTTAATTGCTTATTGACTTTGTTTTATTGCTTCTAATTGTAATGTTCATAACGTCTCGTGGTCAATTCATTCATGAAAACAAGGAGCCCTCGAGACGATCAATGTTGAAACGTTCAATATCACGTTAATCCAACAAATACTACTAGTAGGTACATTATTTTCCGAGAGCCAGCGCTATCTCTGTCTTTCTCATAAGGATGCTTATACGCGAGGGGGACAAAATCAATAAAAACTAGACCTCTTTATTACAATATAACAGATTTAAAATCTTAAAAATGCGACGGTTTGTTGACTCCAAAATAAAAGGAGGTTCTCAATTTATGTTGATTATTTTATATTTTTATTTGAACCTATATCCAAGGTACCTTTAAGTTTTTTTATTGGTCTAATAAAAGTTTCATCAAAATCGGTTTCATAGTTAGGTTTTTAAATGAAAATAACTGGAATGACATATATGTATAAGACAACAAGTAAATAAATAAATGTTTGTTTGTTTTTGTAATTCATCTTTTATGTGTCCACTTTTCATCAGGTGAGATAGTGGTCAAATGCTTGCCTATCCAGCATAAAAAAAAGAAAACCATAATAATACGATTGAAGTTTGTTAAAATGTGTTTTTTTTTTTCATTAATGACTAAGCGCCACCATTTTTTATCTATCCTCTGAAATCTACACATTGATTTCCCATACAATGTGTTTTGGAATAAGTTAAATGTAACCAAATGAAATGTGAAGTACATAACTATTACTTTACTCGTATCTTACCAGTGAATATTCGTTTAAATAAACGATGTTTTGTACTCAAAATGCCATTCATATTCAACGATTGTATCAAGTTAAAGTGAATTCAATGCAAGATTCTAAACACGCACCTATCCAGCCATAACAGCAATGATAGATTGAACTTTAAATGCCTTCAACGAGCTTCAATGCTGTTGCATTGACGATCAACATTGACCGTCAGGAGGCCGTTTAAGGAAAAACAGATACTATCTCATCAAGGTCAATATTCTAGGAACATGGAGGTTTCTTCCATGTGATTGACGAATGAGATCACTTCCTTTAATAATAACAATGTGCAATAAATAATAACGAAGCTAATAAGGTATTTAAATTTATGTTAACCTTGATAAGGGTTACATAATTGCAATGGTAAACAAAAATAGAATCAGGGTCTTAATTAGTAAACATATTGGCTATAAATTTAGCAATAATCAACATATTATATTATCATAAAAATATTTACAGTAATCATTTTTAATTCCTGGTTCATAAACGATACGACAAGGACAGAAACGTCTCAAAGTAAATATATATTTATCAATAGAAATTAAATCTTTAATTATTTTTTTCTTAGGTATTTAGCGTCTAAACTTGAGATTTTTAGAGAATATGTAAAGCTGCGGTCCAAAGCAATAAATTGCAATTAAAATTATAAATTAATTATATTATTAATTCAAGGGATACACCTATACACGAAAGTGAGGAACAAATTAATTTTATATATTTTTTTATAACACTTTGCAAGTAGAGTTCTATACCTACCGCTTTACCAATAATATCTTCGTTGGAAAAAAAACAATTTGGTAGGATCATAGCCCTTCTTTGTACTGGGGTATCTCAGAACATTAAACTTCCATAATTATAATATCCATTATATCCTTTATTTAACAACAATAACGAGTCATTGAACTTAGTGTGGGGCTGTGAGTGTGAAAGCGTTTATGTCTATGTTTACAATTAACCTCAAAATCTTTTCTCTATTAGGAAAAATGTGACAAGCAAGCAACATTATCAAACAAGATATGTATCAGCAATGTATAATGATCACCCATACACAAACAAAGCCCTTACAAGCCCTACTTAAGCTGTCCTCCACTATCTCTACACAAATAGCATACGAAAGTGGGCTCTACCTTCTAATAAATAACTAGCTATGCTAAATACTAGTCTGTAAGGGATTCGGACAGACGTAGCTGAAATGTTTTCTTATTGTGTTGGTGAGTATCTGGCAGTAGAGTCATTAATTTTCACGAGTGCCTCTTTGGGGCCCATTTGAATAAACGATTCTGATTTTGATATTAAATTATAAAACTTAAATACCTTAAATAATGTTTAATTTATTAACCGATTATCCATTAGACTGTATGTTTTTTAGACAATACAATACGAAAACTCTTTATTGACACCAAAAGATAAATACAACTTACAGAGAAACTTATAAAGACAATGGGCGGTCTTATCGCTAAGAGCGATCTCTTCCGGACAACCTTTGGATTTTTATGTTTGTTTTTCAAGGTAAACCGATATTGATGATTTTTTTTTCTTGAATGCTGGTGCTTCCCATTTAATTTTATTTAG
This sequence comes from Lomographa bimaculata, assembly GCA_948107665.1. Taxonomy (NCBI): domain Eukaryota; kingdom Metazoa; phylum Arthropoda; class Insecta; order Lepidoptera; family Geometridae; genus Lomographa; species Lomographa bimaculata. Next base: position 2,212,305 of record OX403608.1, on the reverse strand, counting down.
TTTTCATTTTTGAGTTATCGTAAAAATGTGTATTTACTTAATTCATTTTAATCTGATTAAGAGTTCAGAAGATAACGAGGTAAAGTCGGTTTTAAAGCTTTGCTTGAGTTTAAATTATAGTATCTGGATCTTTTTTGGTAAATTACGTTTTCTAAAATTGAAACCTAGCTAGATCGATTTATCGCCCCCAAAACCATACTAAATTTCATGAAAATCGTCGGAGCCGTTTCCGAGATTCAGATTATATATATACATATAGATAAGAATTGCTCGTTTATTGGTATTGGATTTATTGGCTAATCTTGTGATCTGGTACCGCGTCAGTTGATTTCACGAACACCCGCAAGCAGTAGGTATACAAAATATCACATAGATATACTATAGGTATATACTAAGTAGTTTATCGCAAGCCAGACAGTCTGACTATGGTCAGCTATTTCTGGACCAGACCGAGGTTTCGTGTTGTTAAACTGAAATGCATTGTAAGCTGTGGCGATTGTTTCTAGAATGAAGATGAGAGATGTTTTGTTACAAATATGCTTTTAGTAATCTTGCTCTAATATGCTGAAAATATGTTATCTAATATATAAAATTCTCTTGTCACAGTTTTCGTTGCCATACTCCTCCGAAACGGCTTGACCGATTTTGATGATTTTTTTTGTGCTTATACGGTATCTATGAGAATCGGCCAACATCTATTTTTCATCATCATCATCATCATCACTTTTCATCATTATCAACGCGGGTGAAACCGCGGGGCGCAGCTAGTCTAATATATAAAATTCTCGTGTCACAGTTTTCGTTGCCATACTCCTCCGAAACGGCTTTACCGATTTTGATGAAATTTTTTGTGCTTATACGGTATCTATGAGAATCGGCCAACATCTATTTTTCATCATCATCATCATCATCACTTTTCATCATTATCAACGCGGGTGAAACCGCGGGGCGCAGCTAGAATTTGTATAAAAGTGTACTTTATTTTATGGACGCATAATCAGTTGAATAAATCGCATCATCTTAAATCGAAGTATGTTATGTTATTTCTTTATTATTGGTTATTTACATTTTTTCGTTCTTATTTAAGCCTTTCAAAATTATACAAAATAAAATAATAATTGAAACGCAAGCAAAGCTTAAAAAACCGACTTCATCGCTTATGTTTCGGTATTAGCGATTCCGATATAAAATGTATGGGACCACATCTGAAGTATACTCTACCAAACAAAATAAAAATCATCAAAATCGATTCATAATTGGCGGAGATAATGCGTAACACACATACAAAAAAAATTGAAGTCGGTTTAAAATTCTATAAAATAATAGTTTTTTTTTTGTTGTCAAAGTAAATAATAATTAAAATTTAACTTTAAACTCATTTATTAAGTTTATAAGTAAATACTTTTATTTTACATAATTTTTAACTCTGAAGTTTTGTACACTAATCAGTATTTGTGGCACAGGACAGTTGTCTTGAATTAATAAAAATAGAAAAAATCCAAGAAATGACAATGGTAACAAGACAAAACATAACATGCTTAAGTTTTGAACCGACTTCCAAAAAGAAGATTCTCAATTCGACTGTATGTTGTTTTTTTTGTAGGTATATTACGCGATCACGTGTTGTTATAATATATATATAATATAGATATCAGACATTTAAAAGATAAATCAGATGGTTGCAAGTAGATATCATTTTATTATTAATGTTTATGTTTTTGTACAAAGAACTGTTGTATAAAGTTTATTAGGTACTAGCCGTGCCCCGCGGCTTCGCCCTCTGTTATCAAGTTAAAAAGTAACCTATGTGTTTATCCTAGGTATAAATAAAAATAAATAAATAAAAATAAAAAATTGTTTATTGCGGATAAATCCATAGAATGGTTAGTTACATTATAAATTAAATTGAATTAAATCTATGTTAGTATTACAATTATTATTATTATTATTTAGTCTGGCCAGTAACAATACCTATCCAATATTTTTGGATAGGACAATCAAAAACGAGACGCAAACATTTTTAGAACACTGTTGGAACTAGCACGTAGACGGTGAAACATTGAGGCGACTTTATTTCGCATGACAGCGTGAAAACCATTCACCCGCGCCTCCGCGAACATTCCAGACGCACTGCAACGCCATGGTTGTCCCAACAGTGCTCTAAAAGCATTGTTATATTGCACCCTGAGGGCATTGTAAGTACGTTGCGTATACTGAGCCCACATAATCTATGTACATTCCAAATTGCGATTTATGCCATATTCGTCCCGAGGAAGTTCGGCCCATATAAAAAAATGCATCCAAATCAGTTCAGTTGCTAAAACGTGAAGAGGGAACAAAAATACTTAAACACACTTTCGGATTTATAATATTAGTAGGATATACAAGAATTGCTCGTTTAAAGGTATTAGATTTTCAACTTTTTCGTTAAAAGATCTATTATGCGATTGTAAAAAACTTACAGCTTTATTATAAGTATTGGAACTTTAAGTGACATTTACTAACTAGAGATAATGTTCCAACATATACCTATGTACTAAAAAACTTATTAAAAACACACTTTCACACAAACTTTCGGATTTATTAAATTGGTAGGATGTACAAAATAGAAAAAAAAATTTTGCATTGGCATTATTCATGATATAAATTACTTACATACATAATTATTTTTAGAGATTAGACTCAATGTTAACGATTTCTAATCAGCCTGTTGTAAATTTAATGATTCTGTTTTCGTAATCTGAAATATTTTACCTTATCTCCATTTATTATCGTCTTAAACAAATTCCGAATTCAACAACTATCTATATATATTCTAATCCTCACATTAAGAACATCATAAACTTTCTTTTTTCTCTTACTTTCATTAGACTCCTAGAATTTAATTTCACTTTCTCTGCTAATTTAACTACTCTCTCCTAAGTCCTTGCTTAACTTAGGTATACATATATATAAAATATCAGGAATTCGAAAACTGCTCCAGCGATTTTCATGAAATTTTGCATGCAGGGGGTTTCGGGAGCGATACATCGATCTAGCTAGGTTTAAATTTTAGAAAACAGTTTTCAGCCGAGCAAAGCTCGGTCATCCGGATATTATATACTTATACAAGAATTGCTCGTTTAAAGGTAATTAGATAATGTAAACACAAGAAAAGCTTTAAAAAAACCCGACTTCACCGCTTTATCTTCGGATATATATACCAGGTTAATGAAATTATTGAGAATAACTCAAAAACTACTAGTCCGATCTTGATCAAACCATTTAAAATCTGACCAAGAATTATCAAAATCGGTTTACATAGAAAAACGTTCTGAAGTAGCACACAAAGTAGAGTGCCTCTTTGGGGCCCATGTCAATATAATTTTGATTTGATTGATAAAAAACTGTCGAATTGAGAACCTCCTCCTTTAAGTCGGTTGAAAACGCCTAAAACGAAAACATCAAGCCTAATGTATCTATTTTCAATAATTAACATTAAAATGATTAAACCCATTATAACTAAGCCCGTTGTTTACACGCCTATTAGTGATTAGTGAAGTCATAAACGGCTGAGTTCATGTTTAGTGAAGTCATAAAACGTTGTTAGTGGTTGTATTAGACTCGATTAAGGACGCGGAGGGTGGGTTTGACTCCCCGTCGAGGACAAATGTCTTGATACGTTCATATACTCACGTTTAAGGTTAATGTTGTGAGTCAAAGTGTATGTTAATTTAATCGTTATTTATACTCTTTCAAGCATTTATTTTACTTTTGATGAGCACGCTTAATTTCAATTTTCTTCCGTATCGATGACAGGCAAGCAAAGACGAAAAAACATTTTTTTTGTATAGGCAAGCTTTTGGCCACTATATCACCTGATGGAAAGTGAAAATGCGACCGAAGATGTAAAATGATTGGCTAGAAGATACCTATTCAATTGAGAAAAAAGTTCCTCATTGATATTTTAAAATCTAGATAGGCAAGCATTAAATTTGACTACTATTTTACCTGATGGAAAGTGAAGATGCTACCGAAAATGTAGCATGCTTGCCTAGAAGATACCTATTCACTCTAGATTTGAAGACACTCAGATTGTACCAAACACTTATACAACGAATGCAAAACGCCTGTGCTCGCTTCTGCTATGAAATTCCGTCGAGAGCTTATTAATTACTACTTGTATAGGATGATTTAAAAAATATATATGACAGCGGCTGAACATGGAGCATGCTTACCTTGAAAAGTATTGTTTTTTTTTTTATTTTTATGATTGATAGGCAAGCATTTGGCCACTATCTCACCTGATGGGTAGTGAAGATGCGGCCGAAGATGTGACATGCTTGCCTAGGAGATACCTATTCACTCTAGACTTGAAGACACCCAGATTGTTGATGGTAAGGGATACCCCGCTGCTTTATTATATACAGTACGGCTCGGAAAATATATAAATAAATTACCAGGTAATTTTCCTAAATGAGCATGCCACAACAAAATGTACTTGTGATTTTAATTACACGCAAAGTTTATCATCAGCTAACATCTTTATGAGCTATTAGCTATAGGCATGTGCCTGTCAGTTTTGAGTCTGCTCGTCCGATCTAATGGCTTTTGCGATCAACTGATGATTTTAGCAGAACAGTGGTGCTTACAAAAGATAAGTTTCAAACATGACAAGAATTATAAACAGCTATTTGACGTAAAATTGACTTGTCCTTAACCTACGTAGTCGTAGTAGTAGCTTTGTTGATCGAGCGAACGCAAAGCGTCTTTGTTTCAGCTTGGGCAAAAATGCTTTCGTATGTCTGGCTTTTCTCCTCTATGGGTCGCATTTCTCAACTGATTCTCGTGAAATTTTGTGAGCAGGTTAGATTTTTTTTTTTTTTCTTGCCTAACTACGTGCCAATTGCCTATATTTCCTAAAACTAAACTAAAACTATGTACAGCAAAGAACTAAGTTACCTACAAGACATCGAGCTTATAGGTAACTCAAGTGCTCAAGCCCACTACCAGTGGGTAGCGTTCCCATCATGCTGGCGGCATTGCCTCTCTGAATTGCAATGCTAATACGTTGAGCCAAATAAGTGCCAGCATTTTGATCACGCGTCGCTTCAACCAGGCGCTCTGATAGAATTTTGAAAATGAAATGGTTTGATTAGACTGTATTTACCGACTTCCCAAAAAACGAGGAGGTACTCAAGTCGATTGTTTTTTTTTATGTGTGTTACCTCATATTCTCTCCAAGTGAGCCGATTTCGAAAATTTTTTTTTAGTTTGAAAGATGTTGCTTTCTAATTGGTCCCATTTTAATCTGATCAAGATCTGATCAGTTGTTCTTGAAATATCGTCAATAATGTCTATTTTGTGACGAATAATGCGTACTTTGACGATGTTCTCGTTTACCCGACTTTAAAAGTTACCTCATAACTTCTTTCGTTGTGACCCGATTTTGATATTTCTTTTTTTATTTGAAAGCTGGTGCTTTTCATGTGGTCCTATTGAAATTTGAACAAGGTCTGATCTCTAGTTTTTGAGTTATAGTCAATAATGCGTGTTTATACATTAAATTTGATCAAGGTTCCGATGATAAAGCGGTGAAGTCGGTTTTTTAAGCTTTGCTTGCGTTTAATTATTTATTGATAAATTTAGTTATTGGATACTTAAAAAAAATTTAAAACGTAATATAAAGGCGGTACTACTATTCTTAATAAAAACACACACTCAGTTGAGTTTTTTCTTACCTAAATCTTCTTTTCTTTACGACGACTCAGTTGCCGCAGTGGGCAGGTCTCTGCCCTCCGCGCCGTGGGCCCTGGGTTCGATTCCCGGCAGGAGCATAATTTTTCTTCCCAAGGAACATTTGTGCCCCTGGTTCTGGGTGTGATTGTGTGTGTGATATGTAAATCTTTCCGGTTCCCATGATACAAGTCTTTGAACTCAGTGTGGGGCTGTGAGTATGAATGCGTTTGTTTGTTTGTTGTTGATTAACACTTAGTATAAAATGCCTTTTTCATTCTATCCCAGTCCCAATTCCCTAGTTGAGTCACTCTTTTCGTAAATTTTGGCATATTTCAGATGATCAACAAAAAAATAGACTATATTAGTCATTATCACATCCTTAGCTTTAATTAGATTATTCTTAGTTAAGTTCATAAATGGCCTCGATTCTGATGTCGCACACTAAATTAAATTTAAACTATTCCTGTCTTTTACAAAATAGGAACACAAGACAGAGATAGCATACTGCTGTCAAGTTAGTCAGAACTTAGATGTCTATGCAAGCTTAGTCGAGTATGTTATTGGTGTTGACTAAAAACACGCGCCTTTCGGCTGTTCATATTTTAAATGATAAACTAGTTATTCTTTTTTCAACAAATATAAGTTTTATTCTTAAGACAAAAAACTTTGATAACGTAGACATTTGTTAATTTGACATAAGTATTAAGTTTCAAACAAAAAAACATCCAAACAAAAACTATCATACAATATTTCATAAGGTACAAAAACAAAGATTTTTATCTATTTCCACAAATGTTATGTTAATGCTTTCTTTTATTTTAAATTTGGACCACCATGAAAGCGTCATAAAATAAAATATCTAAATTAGTCCCTGCCACGAATTTAAAAAACTAAAAAAATTGAAAATGGACCTTATTCTGTGGACTTAAGACATGTCTTTAATCATAACCCATGTTATATTAAGGGCGTCTCCTTCAGAATATAAATGTTAAGTCACTCATCTTAATACACCTGTAATTTTGATGGACACCGTTTCGACAACCCTAATATTAATTATTTGAGTCTCTCGCTCTTCAAATATGGCTCTTATTGTAATGGAAAAGAACTTAATTTTGGAATTTATACCAATTTATAAGAATTGGTAAGCGAGTGAGTTTTAATAGTCCGTAGATTTGTGTGGTCGCCTTTTTTCTTCGGACTTTTTATTTAGGACTTTATTTCGTTACAACCTTTTTTATTTACATCAACAAGTCATTATGATGAAAGTAAATGATCATTCGATCCATACTGAATCCTATATAGGACCAATTTAATTATTGACGGTATTAGCCTGCAATGACGATAGTAAATACATGAACATACAAACTTATTAGGCACTAATAATTGATCGAGCGAAGCGAAGTGATCTCTTAGTTGAATTGGGAGGTTCAGCACTTTAGGTATCCGTCCGTCCGTCCGTCTATCAGAGGCATTCAGCGTCTAAAACATACATGTGATTAATTTAAAGTTTTGAAGGAAAAATTTATGTTTCTGGTTCTGGGTGTGCTGAGTCTGTGATGTGAATGTTTTCGGCACCCACGACACAAATCGAACTTAATGTGGGGCTGTAAGTGTGAAAGCGTTTATGTCTATGTGTAATGCGTAAAGCTATGTATGCTACCTAAAGTAAAAAAAAATAATTTAAATAATATAAATGAAAATATAAGGGGCACTGATACGCGTACATGGGAAGCAAACATTTTTTTCTGCCCGTGTGGGATTTTGTTGAATAGAGCTCTGCAAGTTGAGAGTGAGAGTAGTAAGATGCCAATTTTCTTGCCAGATTCTTCTCGAGATGGCTGTTATATTGCAAATCTGGCAGTACAGCTATTAACTTTCATTGTTTATTTTTTATTATTACTTTGGAGCCCACATAATTAAACAATTTTGATTATAATAAATTTGTCACAATCAAAACTATTTTATTTATTCAAAACTTGACAAAGGTTTTATATTTGTGCCGTTTGGGGTTGAGGCCCATGGGGACCGGGTGTATTAGAAATTTTCAAAAATTTGTCTAAGAGACCGATTGATTCGGCACATGACCAACTTGGTTGTATTTGGGGCAGAGGAAAAGCCTTGCCTTGGTAATGCAGCAAGCGTTTTGGGAACTTTTTTATTTTATTAAAGTTTATCGAAAATTACATTAAAGATTGTTTTAACGGTGTCCAACCTTTTTTATAACTTAAATATTTATATTAAAAAACTAGGTCTTGGAATAAATTTGAACTTTTCTTACAATCAAAAATGTTTTATTTGGATTTGATTTTGATATGCAGACAGATTGCGGAATATATCAAAAGAAAACCTTCAAGATATTTGAAAGCAGAAACTGTGAAGAGTGATCGTTTGATAGATTTGTTTACAAACTCAGTAATCAATCTAAACTAAACCCCACAAATTCAAAATTTCGCTCAAAATCTTGCTACAAAATCACATTCCATCGGCACACTAATTTATCAGACCAACGCGTATACCTCAAAAGATTTGTGTTAATATTACGCCAAGAACATCGTAAAGATCGTGTCTTTAACAATTTTCGCACTGGAGTAATTTAGTAGAATTGCGGACGCCGCACACTCGATACTTTTGTTACTCTAATAATTGTAGAGAACCAATGAAAGCCTTATGTATCACATTCACCTGGTTTCTAGTACTTGCCAATTACGATTTTCTCCGATCTGAATGACAAACAACGCGAGGTATAATTTTGTGTTAGTACTTCTCAATCATAAATCCAGTCCAGCAACGTGCTACCTATCAATTTGTTGGATTGGATTTATACAATAGGTACCTCTATTTTTCCAAAGAAAATATATTATTATGTTTAAAGTTGGTACACATACTCTTCTTGTATTAATATAGTACGAACCGACAACAAGAAAAGGAGGTGGGTGGTTCTTAATTAGGTGGTTTGTTAGTACGTTTGTTACTTCAGAACTCATTTATTGATACAGTTTTATTAAATGATTTTTTAATTGAAAATAAAAATAACAACCAAACAAACAACAAATTATCAAAATTAACAGACAAACTGTCAAACGTCATCCTTATATGGTTGACATACCTCCGGTTCGCTCGAAGCGTTTTGCTTCTACGTTTATCATCCGTGGAGTGGAACTCATTGCCTGCGTATTTGTTTCCCGAAATCTGGGTGTCTTCAAGTCTAGAGTGAGTAAGAAACAATGTTATGTGTTAGGCCGCATCTACTTTCCATCAGGTGAGATGGTGGTCAAATGCTTGCCTATATATATAGATAGGCTGTTCAGATTGGTTACATAGACATTTTAACAAAATTGATTTTGTGGTTTGGTTTTTAAATCAAAATGACTAGAAAACAATTCGTCATCGAAGATATTTCTATATTTAATATATTTTTTTTAGTTTGTGTTCAACACACATTTGCTTAAAATTTACTCAAAAGTGTTTATTGAAAAGTGTCAACCATGCGCAAGTTTTTACACAAATTATTCGGTATCACGCCTTCTGTTTTGTGTTAAAACTTCATTTTCATAGTTAAACACCGTAAAGTTTTAGTGAAAGCAGTTATTAAGGCCAGGGGCTAGATAAAGTAAACAATTCGGGCCGTTGTTATAATTATAAGGTCAGGGGTACGTTATTTTAGAGTAACAAGCCAAATCCTACTAATATTATAAATCCCAAAGTGTGTAAGTATGTTTGTTCCCTCTTCACGTTTTAACGGCTGAACGGATTTAGATGAAATTTGGAATGTACAGAGCTTATACCTAGGATTAACACATAGGCTACTTTTTAACTTGATAATAGCGGGCGAAGCCGCGGGGCACTGCTAGTAAAATATATTGTTCAAATTGTGGTACTTAATTTAATCGTCTATGATAGTAAAAAAAAATATCATAGTTATTTCTAGTAAAAAAAATAACTTGTATCTTCATGTCTATGCCCTCTGTGTAGAGTTTATTTTTGTTTGAAAGGTGACTTGATCGAGTGTGAGTTCCAGATAGATAGAGTTTTAGATAGAGCGTAGGGGGTACTAAAATTTTGATATTGCCACTTTTTTTGTATCACTTCAAGGTTGCAATGTAATTATTTTAAAAAACAAGCACTTTCACACCCACAGCACCACACTTAGTTTGATAACTTGTGTCGTGAGTGCCGGAAACATTTAAACCACACACAACCACAACCAGAACCAGAAACACAAATTTCAGAGAGCAAACTTTTCCTGCCGGGAATCGAACCCGAAAGAATGCTTAGAAGGCGAACTGGTACTAAGCCAACAGGCAATTTAATTTATTTTTATTAAATATAGGCAAACTTTTGACCACAATCTCACCTGATGGTAAGCGACAATGCGGTCGACAATGGAGCAAGCTTGCCTAGAAGATACCTATTCACTCGCGACTTGAAGACTCCCATATTGTACTCATCGGGAAACACCGACTTAGGCAAGGATTTCTATTCCTTTGCAGTCCACTCAATGCATGTGGAAGCAAAACGCTTCGTGCGCATTTGCGGAATGTCTACCATATAGCGGTGCTGCTTAGCAGTTTGTCTGCTTGTCCGATGATAGAACAGATATGGGGGAACTAGATCGCGCAGTTCCTTGGCACACTCTCCGAAATGTATCCGATAAAAAACCGAGAGACTAGCTAGTTATGTATACCCCTTGCTTTTCTGTATTAGGTAAGAGAGGGTTTGCTCAGCACATCCGATCCAATTCTCAGTAGAGCTGAGTAAGAAACGAGTTATGTTTACGTTGCATTTAAGTCTTCGTGTGAAGAGCTAGAGATAAGTATTTCATTAATATTAAAGCCTCCAAATCGGCTACACGTAGCTTTAATTTAGAATTAATTAGTTTTTAAAAAGTAAAGTAGAAGCTCCCAAAGTTTGACTACCATGCGGCGATGATCCAAGCTCTGAAGCTATGAATTTGTCAGCTGCTCGCAACTAATGAGTACCTTGGCTCTACGCTCAATGGCGTCAAGAGCCTTAAGCTGGTACATAACTGAACCGTCCCAAAGATGAACAGTACTCCATACGGACTTATGATGTCGCTGTATAGACAAAGGCTATAAAAGTTATCCTATTATATAATAATAGGATAACTTTATAACTTAATAATTAATCTGTAATAAAACGGGCATTAATTAAGAAAGCGTACTATAAAACGATCGATTACATTAATGACAAGGATGCATGGAGGCAAACTGCAAAAGCGCTTTCTAGCGACTACCATAATAACACCTAGCTTAATAAAATTAAGTATTAGAGAGAATGTTTTTAAAAAAAATGCGCCGCCGAGTTTCTTGACAGGTTCTTTTCGAGATAGCTCTAATTTTGCGAATCTGGCAGTAGAATCATTAACTTTCATGAGGAGCCCATGTGAATAAACGATTTTGATTTGATTTGATTTGATTATTATATCGGCTCTCGGCTTACCAACACGCAATATTACATCACGAATACGCTAAGTTGAACGATAGTAACATTAGTATGATTTACTATCCAGAATTATATTAGCTATTCAAATTATTGTTCTCCAAATTGGTTTCTGACAGTACCGTTACAGCCGCAAAGCAGCTATTAGTCAGTTTTAATGTTAGTTATAAACTAAGCAGATTTAAAACATTCTTTGGAATATTCTGTTGAAATTGAAACAGAATCATCACCTATCGTTAAATTTGACTCAATTCTGACGACAAAATGAGCCGCTATTTTGTTTTATTTTATTTTAACCCAAAAATGTATAGTTTTGGGTATCATCATCATCATCTCAGCCACAAGAAGTCCACCGCTGGATATAGGCCTCACAAAAAGATCTCCAAAAAGAACGGTTGCTAGCGGCCTGCATCCAGCGTCTTCCTGTGACCATCTTATGTCGTCCGTCCACCTTGTGGGTGGTCTTCCGACACTGCGCTTGCCAGTCCGTGGCCTCCATTCTAGAACCTTTCGGCCCCATCGGCATCAGTTCTGCGTACTATGAGCCCTGCCCATTGCCACTTCAACTTGCTAACCCGCCGGGTCATGTCGGTGACTTTCGTTTGTCTACGGATCTCCTCGTTACTGATTCGATCGTAGAGAAACTCCGAGCATAGCCCTTTCCGTAGCTTGTTGTGCGACTTTGAGCTTATTTATAAGGCCCACAGTAAGGAGCCACGTTTCAGTACCATATGTCATCACACTGATCAAAGTAATGGGCATACAACAAATACAACGATTAGAAGCATTATAGACCAGCATGAAAGGAGTTTAGCGAGATGCAACTGCCCAAGCACTCTGGCGACTACATACATAATATAGATATACCTTGGTTCATATAATTCCTGTATTAGTAATTTAAGTGTTTAAAAAAATGAAGAAAAAATGCGCTGCAGTTTCTTGCCAAGTTCTTTCTGGCAGTAGAGTCATTAATATTCCAGAGTACCTCTTTGGGGCCCTTGTGAGTAAACGATTTTGACGACAACGAAACTATATACTATATGGTACCTCGTTTTTACGATGCATTTTTATGCAAAGCAATTTCGTTTAAATTACCAGTTGATTAGTAACTGTGGCTTTTGTTTTGAAATCATATAAAACGATAAAAATCCTATTTGACCATCAAATAAAACCACTAAAACATGAATACAATGAGCGGCCTTGTCGCTTTTTATTTCTGTTAAACAATGGGATGTTATGATAAGCTACCTGGACCAAAGTCTAGCTTAGAATATCTAATCTAATCTAATAAAAAAACCACATCCATGTGTACAGCTTGATTTTTGCGGAACACCTGCACATGTTTAGTTAGGCAAATCGTTTTTCCAATAACGTACATGCAGCTTGTACGTGCAACGCGCATGTAGTTTGTTCTTGCTTAACTGAACTGTATGACATTTAATAATATTAAAAATTCTAAACTACTTTTTAAAACATTTGGCACTTATTTGGCTCAACGTATTAGCATTGCAATTCAGAGAGGCAATGCCGCTAGCATGATGGGAACGCTACCCACTGGTAGTGGGCTTGAGCACTTGAGTTACCTATAAGCTCGATGTCTTGTAGGTAACTTAGTTCTTTGCTGTACATAGTTTTAGTTTAGTTTTAGGAAATATAGGCAATTGGCCCGTAGTTAGACTTTCATATGACATCTGACATCTTTTTAAAACTATATAAATAAATAATTATATACCTTCAAATGACTTAAGTTATCTTCAAGGTTTTTATACCTACCACTATCTCATTTAGTGGAAAGCAATGATGCGGCCAAAGTTGTAGCATGCTTGCCTAGAAGATCCTGACTTAAAGACTATATCATTCCAGGAACAAAGTCGCGGGTAATGAATTGCAATGCTAAAACTTTGAGCCAAATAAACTACTCTTTATCGTCATCACACTTCACACTAATGTTATAAATCCGAAAGTTTGTATGTAAATGTGTGATTCTGTAAGTATGTTTGTTTTCTCTTCACACTGTAACGGCTAAACAGATTTGGATCAAATTTAATTAAAAAAAAACAGCTTTTACATAGGATTAACATTAGGCTACTTTTTTACTTGAAAACGCGAGTGAAGCTGCGGGGCACAGCTACTTAGTTAATAAATTATTATTGTAATCATAGGAAACATAATATTGTAATATATAGTACAATTATGGCAAAAAATTATTCTTTCTTGAATCATGTACTCGTTAGAGCCATGAATCCAATTAAAATAAACCAATTAAAAATCGCAAAGCTTAAACCCATTAAAATAGGAACGCGATGTCTTCACCTCGCCTTAACGCATCGTGTCAACTGCAATTTCAAGCTTGTCAACCCGGCTTGAAGCTTGAAGGCATGACTGATTATTGTCAATACCTTTTTTTGGGGACATTGCTCTGGGAAAGTTTCTTTGTAACGATGTTGGAATTTTTAAGGCTTTTTTGACGTAATTTATATTTGTATCAGAAGTACGGAAACTAAGGAAAGGCAACACAAAAGTACTTGAAACAATCCAAACACATTTTTTGCCTACACTCATGCATATTTTTTTTTTCACACTCACAGCCCCACACTAAGTTCAAAGATTTGTATCGTGGGTGCCGGAAACATTCACATCACACACATTACACCCAGAACCAGAAGCACAAATATCCCTCGGGAAGGAATGCGTGCTCCTGCCGGGAATCGAACCCAGGACCCACGGCGCAGAGGGCGGTGATCTGTCCACTGCGCCAACTGGGTCGTCAGATATATTCACTAAGTATTAACGGTTAATTAATTATTTATTTATTTTAGGGAAACTTACAGCTAGTATAGGTACATTTATACATATTGAACGCCATTTAATAAAATCCACTTATAGTATTCTATGATGAAAATAAAGATGAAACTCGTAGATGGTTTTTAAATAATTTAAAATATATATAACGAAGTCTAATTAGGTACATTTCAAAAAAAAAATTAAAAAGAGATAAATAATAAATAATCCAAAATTATTTCACATTAACACTCGAAGAATCGCAAGTTCTGGAAAATAATACAAATCAGTAACCATTTTTAATTTTTGTGGCAAAATTATACCTGAACTAGCTTTTGCCCGCGGCTTCGCTCGCGTTAAAATTATTAATTTAAAATTGACAAAGTTTCATACAAACTTTCATCCCCTATTTTTCCCCCCTGGGGGTAGAATTAATCAAAATCCTTTCTTAGCGGATGCCTACGTCATAACATCTACCTGCATGCCAAATTTCAGCTCGATCCGTCCAGTAGTTTGGGCTGTGCGTTGATAGATCACTATGTCAGTCAGTCAGTCAGTCACCTTTGAGTTATATATATTTAGATAACGGCTGGACCTATTTTTATGATTTTTGATTTGTTGGATTTGTCTCCGCCCAGCATAGCATAAACACTATGAAAACATAGAAATATTCACGAAAAAAAAAATTACTTTAGATTTTGCTGATGTTTTTATTGCTGTGTTCGTAATTTTCAGGACAAGGATTGTAAGGAAGATTATTTTTATATTTGCTTTTAAACTCATATAACGGGGGTAAAGTCGCAGAGCACAACCAGTAAACAATAAGAGAGGTTAGTTATGTCACAGTTACTAAATACTTATCTATCATTTAGTAAGATTCGAATTTCAAAGTCATTCAAAATCCAATATTTTACAATCATCAAAATTAAAAATCGTTTCACATGTGCACCAAAGAGGCACTCATTAAAATGAATGACTCTACTGCCACACTCGCATAATTACAGCGAGATAAAAGCCAAACATTACTTTAACTGCAAAATCCTTGTATACTGATGTAATTGATTTTGTATAATTTTACAAAACCTATGTTCTTCGAGTGTTAATGTGTAATAATGGTGGATTATTAACCGTCAATACTTCGTAAACATGCATAAGTGTAGGCAAATCATACAAAGTAGAAAATCGTGATTATCGACTTCGCCCAAAAACTTCAATAGAAGTTCTAGTAAAGTTTCTACCACTTTACTAAGAATCTTTTACTTGACTTTGACTGTGACTTGTTACTAGGATTTTTAATATGAAATACACTTGAAATATATTATTACTTGACACTGGCTAAATGCACAAATTTGCGAAGCCAAAATTAAATGAAAACGAAAACAATTGTACTTCTAATTTGTGAGTCATGTACCTTCCTCTTAAAAACGTCGTTAAGAAGCTCTAAAGCAAATACTTATAACATTATCTTTGCTCCAAAGACTCCGGATGTCCTTTTACGCACAATCATTAGCACAACATTACCTGACAGTAAAACTTTAGGTTCGTTAAAAGACAGTTCGCCGTTTTAATAGATTATTTAAAAGTCGTTTGCTGTTTTAAAAGAACGTTTAAAGATCGTTGGCTGTTTTAAAACCAATTTTAGTGTAATCGTAGATAAAATGTTACGTCAGTTGTCAGTACCTAATTGGAATTGATTAGGGTTAGGTCATACTGAGGTGTGGTGGCAGTAACGAGCGATGGAGAATAATAGTACTTTTTTTAATGACATATTTCGTTAGGCACACCTTTGGAATTAGGATCTAGGCTTAAGACTAATGAATAATTCAATTTTGACCAAAACTGCTTAGTAACATACTAAGAATGTGTCCAATAACACTTTTCTTAGCGTCTCTGCTGACGGTAAGACACTGATGTGTCAATGACAGCTATCAAACATTAATGAAACCACAATCAATGTCAGTTTGACCGACGAGGATTTCTCTGATAGATCTGAGTCAGATCTGAATAGACTCTTTAACAGTTAGTTCAACTTGGACTTTCCAAGCGGTAGAAAAAAACATGAGCTGCCTTACACCAGATATATTATTCCTGGGCGATATAAAGCAGAGAGTTTTAACTAGGCTGGGAAGGAAAATGTTGTATTTTTGTTTACTTCATCTTCACCCCCGACTAATGTATAGTAATAATAATTTGTGTTTAATAACAAATCTTGTCATAGATGATAGTGTACTAAAATTATTTATGTAGTAAATTAAGACAGCTCATATTGAACGAGCAACATGTTATAAAATGATAAATTGATAGACATTGCAAATCTCATCTTTTAAGTAATTAAATGATATTTATTATATTAATCATAATAACAAAACCAGCAAGTTAAACATTCTTTTGTTTTTCTCTTGTATATTTTTCTGTTTATTATTGATAAGATATTGATATCGATACTAATAAAAATAAATAAATGATTATCAACATTATTGTGAATACTATTTATTTTTATTTAATAATAATAATATATCACCTGATATTGCACAAAATTTAACTGCGCGGGAATTCCTTGCAATATAAACTTTTAAGAAATATGATATTTGATGAATCAGAATAAGTTCAATTGTACTTAGTCAGTATGAATAAAATTATAGTTATTCTCTAAATAATTTATTACAGAGATGATGTGAGATCCAACCTTGACGACAAACACTGTGAACACATGGTGCTCTCGTTATACCTAACGTTCATTGTTACTTCTATTTATTTTTTTATTATTATACTCGCTTGTGGTTGATCTAACGAAGCATTGTTTTGACATACATATTAAATTTAGAACAAAACTATTTGCAAATATGTAAATAATAGAGGAAATTTCGTTTTAGGAATCCTCGTCGCTAAATATAGATCCATTTTACGTAATAGTTTGCTGTAGCTATTTAGTTTTAAAACAATAAACCTGTCACAAATACGGCTCAAAGTTTAAAAGCTAGACTGGTTCTAATAACATTTCAAACTTACTTGTTTTCGTAAATGATGCAGCTGCAATGCATTGTCAAAGATCATAGAGTAGTAACCACTGGTTATTTCCTTTGCCACCACCATGCTATCGCCACCATTAGGCAGCGTCTCTGTATGACCTCACCTTTACTAAATTTTTGACCGAGCAAAGCGATGTCTTCAAGTTAACTCGGGTGTTCAGTTTCTAAACCAATCGAGTTTATTACTTGAAATTCTTACATATAGCTCAAAGCTTGCGGTTAAAATTATAAAACGAATAGGAAGTACAGCAACGAGAGGCGTGCTCTGGGAGAAGCTTAAGTCTAACACTGGACTGAGGCAAGCTGAGTATGATAGTGAGCTCTGGTCTATATAACATATTCTAAATATATTAAAACCTTGTATCACGGTGTTTGTGGCCGAACTCCTCTGAAACGGCTCGACCGATTTAATTGATTGTTTTTTGTATATTTTGGTAGGTCTGGGAATATGTCCTTAAGTATTGTTCACCTTCCTACCCCCAGCCCATTTTAAATCGTGATATTAGTATTTTTGTATCAACAATATCCAAAAATATTTTGGTATAGTATTTACTTTAATACTATACCGTATATATATAAGTTAGTTGAAAACATTTTCAAAAACACGTAAAATATCGAAATGTGCGAGCGAGAGCGAAGACAAAAGGAATAAACGCTCTTAATTTTTTTTCTTTATTGTGGCAGTGGTAAGTTTAAACAAAACAAATTACGCGGGCGAAAACACGCGGAACTACTAATAATAAACAAACGCATTCACACTCACAGCCCCACACTAAGATCAAAGACTTGTATGGTGGGTGCCGGGAGCATTCACATTTGTTTTGTTGTCAGTATGTTTGAATTGTCAGTAGGCAATTTACTATAGTATAACAACATTATTTTGTTGAGTATAGGATTGTTGAAGATTATTAACCATGACTACCTATAACTACATCATCGTATTAGAAAGTTCTATACACAACACTGGTTATGTTTGATTACCCAAAAAACGGATTACCTCAGCGTCAAGCAATTCGTCATTAGTTATTGATCATTACACCCGATACCATCAAGCTTCTGTCAAGTTTACTGTCAAAACATGATTGATGGTGGAGCTTAGACTTTTTAGCATGTCATTATGGTTCTTGTGTCTAATTCTTGAATGTAGTTTGTAACGAACCATCATAAATAATTATTTTAGAGTTCAATAAACTTGCAATTAAATTAAACACAAGCAAAGCTTAAAAAACCGACTTCACCGCTTTATCTTCGGAACTTGAAACACGCGTTATTGACGATATCTAAAGTACTACTGATCAGATCTTGATCAAATTTAAATAGGACCTATAGTAAAGAACTCACTTCGAAACAAAATAAAATCGTAATCGATTCACGTGGACCGAAGATATGACGTAACACACATAAAAAAAAAGATTCAATCGATTTCAGTACCTCCTCATTTTTGTGAAGTCGGTAGAAAAAACGACAGTAGACTTCTTCGAAAGAACAATAAAGTATCATTAAAAAAAATCCGTTAATATTTTTTTTATGCCCAATAGGCAAGCATTTGACCACTCATCTCATGAAAAGCGACGATGCGGCTAGATGTATCATACTTGCCTAGAAGATACCCATTCACTCTAGACTTGAAGCCTCCCAGAATATACCGTTCGGGGAACAAAGACGCGGACAATGAGTTCCACTCCTCTGCATTGGATGATAAACGTAAAAGCGCAACGCTTCGAGCGAACTGGAGATATGTTAACCATAAATTATCTTTGCCAATAAATTTGAATTCGTAAGTTGTATCTTATTTTTAGGGTCACGTACCCAAAATGTGCAAACAGGACCCTACTACTAAGCTCACACTGTCTGTCTTTCTGTTTATTCCACACTTTAAAAGATGGATAGACCCTCTACCTTTTGAAACGTCCTACGTACTACTTAAAAGTATCGCCACCCTTTTAGTAACTACCATAATACGTATTTTAAAAATGGAATGTAAAAAAATTAAGGAACTTAGAAACTTACAGTCTTACTTATAAAAATGTCGCTAAGCAATGCTTAGCCACCTCTTAGTTAAGCAGCTCTTAAGCCCATAATCAATGATTAACTTTTCTGCACTCATAAACATAAGTTAGGCGCCGCTTAGCTGAGAAACACACAGAGAATCGAAAATAATAGAAATTTACACGACCGCCACAGATTATAACCAAAATAGTCGACTAAAAGTGAAATTATACGAATACAGCTGTCAAAAATGTGGTTTTATTTATCTATTGAAATGAAAATCTAAGACAGGTGACATTCAACGGTTGTCGAAGTAAACAATTTTGCCCCTTACGTAAAAAGTTTTGACACAATTATTATTGAAATATATCAGTCCCGCCATCTTGCCTCTTAGTAAGTTTTAAACAAGGCAATGGCGGTGTTTAATTTTGACAACTATTTAAGCATTACTTAACGCTAAATCGCGTTTATGAGTGAATTTTTTGTTAAACTGTAGCTAAGCAATTATTTAAAAATTAAGAGGGGTTTATAAGTAAGACTGTTATTATTATATTTCAAAAACTTATTGATTTAATTGTTATTGTTATTAATTCAAAAGTCAAGGATGTATAAAGAAATAATATTTAAATATCGTTTGATATGAGAGAGGTCGAGGCCTAGCTGTGGTTGAACGGTGATGGTCGCCTTTCACTCCAAAATGTTTTGAAACTCATCCGCACATTTCACCGGCACCATTGATCGATCTACTAAAAAACAGATACTTTCCCGGAAAGAGTTGAAACTGAACAATTTAAACGCAAGCAAAGCTAAAAACAACTAAATTCTTTTTTTTTTTTTTATTTGTGACAGGGTAGTATTTGACCACTATCTCACCCGATGGTAAGTGACGATGTGATCGAAGCTGGTAAACACACTAGACCTGGAATACGCAGCTTGTTGCAGCAATTCACAGCTTTATCCTCAGAACTCCGGCAGTTATCCTTGAGAGCCTGCGTATTCCAGGTCTAGTGTGTTTACCAGCTTCGATCACATCGTCACTTACCATCAGGTGAGATAGTGGTCAAACAATAGCCTGTCACAAATTAAAAAAAAAAAAAAACTTTTGATCAGATTAAGCATAAACATAAACGCTTTCACACTCACAGCCCCATACTAAGTTCGATGACTTGTGTCGTTGGTGCCGGAAACATTCACATAACATACATACAATCACAACCAGAACCAGAAACACTTTTTCCTTGGGGAGTAAACTTATATTGCCGACGGGAATCGAACCCGATACCACATCGCACACCCAACTAAGCCAATGTATTTAATTTGCTCGTGAATTCCGCCGCCCATTTTAATTTCACGCCCCAGCGCTTTCCACGCATGCCGACATTTTGTGACCGACGTTGACGTTCACAGTAATTTTTAACAGACCATAGTATCCATTAAAATGTTTGTAAAATATTTAACGGTTGCTCTAACGTGCCCGTGTTACATACAATATTTAACTGAGTTGTGTGTGTAACTGTTCTTTATGTTACACTGCATTACTAGTTGGGGAGGTGCCGTACGGTGAACGTAGGGACTTTCCGATTTTTACATATAAAGTTTCTAGTTCTTATAGTGACAACTGTTTCTATATTGGTAAGAACACACAAAGTTACACTATTCACTTGTAAAGAGATTGTATAAGAGATAAATAATTATAGTTTATTTTTTATTAGATATATACGATTACAAGAAGCTATTTACACCGAAATAGTCACATAGGTATATGGTCTTAGGTTTTCATGTATTTTGGAAAATAAACTATATTATTTTAGAAATACTTAGTTAATCCAGTGATTTGAAATAGAGTAGTTATATCAGAAAAATATTGTAGCTAATTAAGTAACTAGAATCCGCCTATCTACATACCATACCACAGCAACATACATCTACGTATGTGTATATGCATTACGCAGCGATCTCTTTTACTCTTTAATACAAGTTATCTATTTATCTCGTTCATCCATTTTAAAGTGACAACAGTTGTTTGATATAAAACATTTATTATTCTAATGCAATCAAAACAGAGTACTTACGCGTGAAATGAAACAGTCTTCTTGTCTCTCACAGTGCCTGTGTAATTTATGCAGAGTTTAAGACACAAGAAGGCCTTTTTGCCGACTTCCCAAAAAAGGAGGAGGTACTTTTATTTTGTGTGTGTTACCTCATTACTTCTGGAAATCATGCAAATTACCTTGAACTCTTCAAGTTGACCTCTATGGTTAGGGGTGAGGGTCATCTACAAGTTAAAAATATTATACATGTCAATTTATTGTCACTCACAGACACCTTATGAAAACGATCCGTATGCCTCCCCGAGCACAACTGCATATTGTAGCATAGTTAGAATTGTGTCACTTTGTTTGTTTTAGGCTTTCTCAACCAAACATGGACACTCAATGGCTTGTCCGGAGGTTTGATTTGCATTTAACAAATTTTAAAATGTTAGGCACGGTGGAATCGGGTTAGAGTGATTGTGAAAACAGAATAGGTAGGTGATAAGTAAACAAAAAACCCGGCCAAGTGCGAGTCGGACTCGCGCACGAAGGGTTCCCTATCATTATCTATAAAAAATCAAGTTTGTTGTAAGGGAGCCCCCTTATTTTTTTGTTTTTAGTATTTTTTGTTATAGCGGCAATAGAAATACATTACCTGTGAACATTTCAACTTTCTAGCTGTCACCGTTCTTGAGATACAGCCTGGTGACAGACGGACAGACGGACGGACGGATATACGGACGGACGGACAGCAAAGTCTCAGTAATAGGGTCCCGTTTTTAACCTTTGGGTACGGAACCCTAAAAAAATATCCTTGAACGAACTGCCGTTGTTGGCTAAGTTGGGTGCGCGTTCGCCTTCTAATCAGGGGTATTGGGTTCGTATCCTGGAGGAAACAAAAATGTTCTCCTTAAAGAAAATTTGTGTTCGTGATTATGTGTTTGACGTGAATGTTTCCAGCACCCACGAAACAAGTCATCGAGCCACACTTAGCTCGATGACTTGGTCTGTGAGTGTGAAAGCGTCAATGTTTATCTCTTGGTCAACCAATCTCATTGACGACCCAGTTGGCGCAGTGGACAGGTGCCCGCCCTCTGCGCCGTGGGTCCTGGGTTCGATTCCCGGCAGGAGTACAAATTTCTTCGCAAGGGATATTTGTGCTACTGGTTCTGGGTGTAATGTGTTCGTGATGTGAGTGTTTCCGGCACCCACGATACAAGTCTTTGAACTTAGTGTAGGGCTGTGAGTGTGAATGCGTTTGCGTTTTGTTTGTTTGGTACGCGAATCTACTCGCATTTGTCTAGTTATTTTATACATCGGAATACCTACTTAGCAGCTAGCAAAAATGCATAAGTATATCGAAAAGGTAGGTGGGTACTCCTCGCGAATGTTTTATAAACATAACATTTTGTTTAAAAACTCCCATGCTCTAACGGAAACATACTATGCAAATAAACCACGATAATATACCACGGAAAAACAAACGTAAATAATTAGTGGTTCGCCCCGAACTGAGATCTCGTGCCTACGTTTTCCCTGAAAGAGAAAAACTTTTAAGGTAATTGCTCATAACTTTTTCCTTAATGACAATTGTTTGATTTCTGTATTTGTTATTTAAAGGAAATTATACGTAAGTTTTGTCTTTAATTGAATAGCCGTTTTTGAGATAGACTTCAATAAAAAAAAGTTTTTAATACGGTGGCTTTAGTAGCCTACCAAATTATTATATTCAAACTTACTTTTAATTTTAAAAACGGTTTCGTACTCTACTTCTTAAGTTCTTTTCAACGAAAAAAAATATCTCCCTACTTACTTGTATACTCCCCTTAATATTATCACTCTTATAATTTAAATGAATTTAATATATTATAATACTTTAAGATTTAAAAAAATAAAAACACAAATGGGAAAAAAATATAAAATTATAAAAAAAATGTTTACTTAATTCTTACAAAAACTGAAATGTCTTCATAAATAGAAAACATTTCAGTTATAAACGACGTGGCTCAGATGTGTATATTTATCTCATTCTACAGAAAGGCGTGTAAACAGCACGTCCGCTTTTTGGCACTTCCGCTTATGGCACAGCATAAATAACAGTATATAAGCATACGCATAAGCCGACAAAGAGTCCGGCAATACAGCGGTGCCGAATCGTGGTTTTGTAGAAAAAAATGTGATTAAATTCCTTCCTTAAAACAAACTTCACGAAATAGGTGTATTTTCTTGCCACCATTGTTTTTTTTTCTTAATTTTTTTTGTTCTTAGTGTACGAATGACACCGACGCGACGACGACGGACGGTCGCACTATATTCACCTTACGAAATTTTAGCGAGTCAAGATTGTCGCCTATATTTTGTGTCAGTATATAAAGGCATAAAATATAAACTAAATATAAGCGACAATCCAAATAAAACATAGGTTCCGTGGACGCATGAACGCGGACCCAAAATTGGTCGATAGATCGATGTCTATTGGCACAAATTTTTCACATAACTTACACTGAAAACAAATTATACAACCTACATATCTACATAATTACTCTAGCTAGCTTTCCAGGCCATAGGCATACCAAGACATTTTGAAATTGTAATGCAAATTTGCCATTTTGCGTAACCCAGACGCGAGGGTTTACAAAACGCATACACCAGACAATAAGGAACAGTAGCCTAACTCGAACGCTTTGACTGCTTCTTTTGTTTGGTTACTTAAGAAATTATCTCGAGAATGCACGTCTTGTATTATTTTCATTTTAAGACCAATAACTTCAGAAACACAAAAGTGTTGTTCAAGGTTGGCTGTTTAGTTAGCATATTAACAGCATTGTTTACCAGAGTTAGATAACACGTCTTTTCAATCAAGCTTGGTTTTTTTTCTCGGTATAGCTTGGCATTTATTAGATGTTGTTTGATATTAATCCCGTCATATGATAAATCTTTTATAAAAATAAAGAATCTGGTCTTAAGCAAATAAGTGGTGTATTGTACAGTTTTGAAGAGCTATTTCCATTGGCAAATACAATGTAAATAATAATAATAATAACGAAAGTTTGTGTCGATTTAAGCACAAAAACGATTTCATTATTCACAATGTTGGAAGACATTTGTCGTAGGATCAAAAAACAATCATATTACAAGAACTTAAAGTTCAGGTTTCCCTTTGTATGTTTTAACCAGAATCAAAGACGCTTTCACACTAACAGCCCTACACTAAGCCGTGTGGCGCTAATATGTATTTAAAAATGTGTTTTTTTGGCAACCTCAATTCTGGATCGTGGTTGCCAGACAGCCAGTACCAGAAACACAAATTACCTTGGGGAGAAAACATGTTTCGTTTGTCTCAAGTATCGAACCAGGTACGTACAGAAAGAGTATAATTATAGATATCTAACTCCTACTCACACAAACTAATATTATAAAGGCGAAATTTTGTAAGTGTGTTTATTTGTTTGTTTGGTCTTTTTCACGCTCATACGGCTGGACCAATTTGATGAAATTTGGTATGGAGGTAGCTGATATCCTGAATTAGCACATAAGCTACTTTTAATCTCGGAATATTTTTTTTTTTTTTTTTTTTATTTGTTACAGGCTAGTCTTTTACCACTATCTCACCTGATGGTAAGTGACGATGTGATCGAAGTTGGTAAACACACTAGATCTGGAATACGCAGGCTCTCAAGGATAACTGCCGGAACACCGTATTTGGCTTGGCGGCAGACTTTCAACTTGATGGTGGTAAGCTACTTTGGTAGCAAGCCAGGCGAGCAACTCACAAAATGCTCTACCACCTCTCAAAAAATATGCGCGGGTCCGGGACTAAAACCGCGAGTAAAACTGTGGGGCGCAGCTAGTATTCCATTAACTGAACATACTGATTTCATCTTGTATATATACAAACAAACCTAAAATTATACAATACGATTCAGCATTGAGTATTTCACATCGTTTTATGAGCGCACAGCTTTATCTTACCAACAGAGTCTTAGCGTTTCATACTAGATTATCCAGTAATATAATTTACAAGCGCGTGGGCCCTTACTGTCAATACGATGCGATGTTTACTCCTTAGAAGGTCCATACATTGTGACATTGGACAAAGCCCTTCTGTAACTTGCAATAAATGTCTTATTTATGCATTTAATTGTGTACTTACTGTGTTAACTGTAATTTAGAGGCGCTTAGATTAATAATACAATTGTATGTAATACAGTAGATATCAAAGATTATGATACTTAACTTATTGTAAGTACTAACCTATCTATCTCTTGGTAAGTACAATGTACATTCTATGTACGATACAGGCAAGCCTTAGTGTGGCGACCATTAGTAAAATCAAAAATCAATATCAAAATCGTTTATTCACATGGGCCCCAAAGAGGCACTCATTAAAGTTATTGACTCTACTGCCAGATTTCCAAAATTATAGCCATCTCGAGAAGAATCTGGTAAGAAACTAGGTGGCGCATTTTTTTCATAATTTTATTTTAATTATTTCTTAACACTAATACATAATCCTACCAATATTAAAAATATGGGTGTTTTTTTTTTTAATGTTTGTTGAGCAAGCATTTGACCACTATACACACCTGATGCGAAGTGACGATGCGGATGAAGGTATAACAAGCTTGCCTAGAATACACCAATTCACTCTAGAATCTAGATCAGTCTTACTCCAGTGACAACAGATAACACAGGTAACAAAAAACCTCCAAGTGTGTGTTTTTACCATCCCCACCACATCATCACTTACCATCAGTTGAGATAGTGGTCAATTGCTAGCTTATCAGAAATATACTGTATAAATGAACTGTTAGTAATGACAGGGTTGCATGGAGGCTCTTTCTAGCGACTACCATAATAACACCTAGGTTAAGAAAATTATGTATTAGAAATTAAGAATGTTTTTTAAAAAAAATAATGAAAAAAAATGCGCCGCCGAGTTTCTTGCCAGGTTCTTCTCGAGATGGCTGTAATTTTGAGATCTTGCAATAGATTCATTAACTTTCACGAGTGCTTCTTTGGGGCCCATGTGAATAAACGATTTTGATTTTGATTTTGTTCGTTGGCTTAGTTGGTTGAGCGTTAGCCTTCTAAGCCGGGGTATCGGGTTCGTTTCCTTTTCTCAGCAAGGGACCTTTGTATTTCTGGTTCTAAGTGTTATTTGATTGTTTCCACCCACGACACAAGTCATCGAGCTTAGTGTTGGGCTGTGAGTGTGAAAGCGGTTTATGTTTAAAATGGCGTAGATGTCAGTAGGTACTACTTAACATGTAATGAGCTGATAGGTTATCACCGTTTTATCTTTCGTTAGATAAAAGATACACTTACCGATAATAGAAATCAAGACAACTATAATAATAATGAAACTCGAAAATAACAATATAATACAGTCACACTGTATTATCAAGATTTCATTTTACAAATTCATATATGTATATAAAAAAAAAGAACTGCCCGGCGACCGAGAATCTGCAATTTGGACTTGACTAGCTTCTCATCGCCAATGAGTCTCTCCAAGGAAAAAAATGTGTTTCTGATTCTGGTTGTGATTATGTATGTGATGTGAATGTTTCCGGCACCCACGACACAAGTCATCGAACTTAGTGTGTGAGTGCGAAAGCGTTTATGTTTATGTAATGTTTATAATAAACAAACCGGAATATCATACAATTAAACACACGGCACGAATAGTAATATATTGTTGTTATTATAACGACTCAAGATACTAAAAAATAAAAAATAACCCGCTCGAAAAAAAAATGAACGTTTTTAACCGACTTCTCAAAAAAGAAGTAGGTTCTCGATTCGACTGTATTTTCTTTCTATATGGGTGAACCGATTTTTAATGATTTGGTTTGAAAGCTGGTGCTTGTGATCCAGATCTAACTAGTAGTTCTTGAGTTATCCTCAACAATGCGTATTTAATTCATTTAATTTGATCAAAGGTTCTGAAGATAAAGCAGTGAAGTCGGTTTTTTAACCTTTTTTTGCGCTTAAATTGTCAGTACCTGGATGGCACGACGTTTTTTAAAACTGAGACCTAGCTAGATCGATTTATCGCCCCCGAAACCCAATGCATACTAACTTTAATGAAAATCTTAGGAGCCGTTTCCGAGATTCAGATTATATAAATATATACATACTAGCCGTGCCCTGCGGCGTCGCCCGCTATTATCAAGTTAAAAAGTAAGATATGTGTTAATCCTAGGTATAATCTATGTACATTCCAAATTTCATTCAAATCCGTTCAGCCGTTAAAGCGTGAAGAAGGAACAAACATACTTACACACAAACTTTCGGATTTATAATATTAGTCGGATATACAAAAATTGCTCGTTTAAAGGTATTAGATATTAAAATATGCGATTGTAAAAAACTTACAGCTTTATAATAAGTATTGGAACTATAAGGGAGAATTACTAACTAGAGATATTTTTCAAACGTTTACCTAATGTACTAAAAAAACTTCTGCCTCTAAATATTCACTGGAAATAGATTTCCTACAAATACGCCCAAGTCCCAGGTACAGAGGGAATTACCCACGGCTCATATGATTCTCGGAAACAGATCTGGCAATGTTTGGGAGATGATTAATGGCGAAAGTTACGACCTTTTGTTCTTGAGACGGATGATTAGCGAGCGTCCTTGTTATTTTCGACGAGATTGGTTATCATTTAGCATCTTTGTTAATAAAACATAAACTCTTTCACTCACAGCCTCACACTAAGTTCGATGGCTTGTGTCGTGGATGCCGGAAACATTTGCATCACACACACGCATTTACAACCAGAACCAGAAACATAAATTTTCCTTGGGAAGAAAACTTGTGTTCCCGCCGGGAATCGAACCCGATACCCCTGCTTAGAAGGCAAACGCCATCCAACTAAGCCAACGAGTAGTTAATGGCAATCAAAGATGTCTTTGCTGTATGTAGCTTTAGTTTAGTTTTAGGAAATATAGGCAATTGGCCTGTAGAAAGTCTAATTAAAAAAAAATAGATAAAACTATACGCGACATGCGTTGCAATGCCGCGTAAAGAAAAATAAGTTTTTTGTACCTCCTTGACTTTTATGTTTGCTTAGTATACTTTAATATTATACAAAAAACTTATTGACTAAATTAGTACCTCCTTCATGATTACGTTTTTTTTTATTTGTGACAGGCTAGTGTTTCACCACTATCTCACCTGATGGTAAGTGACGATGTGATCGAAGCTGGTAAACACACTAGACCTGGAATACGCAGGCTCTCAAGGTTAACTGCCGGAACACCGTACTTGGCTTGGCGGCAGACTTTCAACTTGATGGTGGTAAGCTAGAACTTGCCTAATCTGTTATTTTAGGAGTTCAGTCACATACACATGTGCAGAGAGAATCCTACTAATATTATAAATCCTTAAGTTTGTGTGCAAGTGTGTAAATGTGTAAGTTTGTTTGTTCCCTCTTCACGCTTTAACGGATGATCGGATTTGGATTAAATCTGGAATGTGCATAGATTATACCTAGGATGAACACATAGACTACTTTGTAACTTGATAATAAGATGGCTAGTTAAATATATAACGAAGATGGTTCTTTGAAATTAAATATTTTTATTCGTTGATAGAATTTACGAATTTGTATATAACAGACACATCTTTTTATAAATTTCACTGTGCATTTTCTCTATTACAAGCTTCTATTTAGTTTCACCTGTCCCGGTGTCTATCTGCAATCAAATCTTGCAAGTTTACTCACTTTCCTGTTTCCGATAGAGCTGAAATTTTGCATGCATATCTAAATCGGATGATAATTCTGTACTATTATGACTTGGAACTGATCTGATGATGGAGCGGGAAGCCTTGGGAACTTTGTAATAAACCGACGTGGTCTCGCTTAATTCGCCTTTACTAGTTCTCTTGTTTATAGAACACATTTTAGTTATTTTTTTGTAACAAATAATACAAACATGTTTTTTTTAATGTTTAAATATTACTTGATTCGTTTATCAACTTCTTTATTAACCAAAATTACATAATTTCCTATTATTATGCATTTTATTTTTAAATAATTTATAATTTGTTAATGATGTTAATGATTGACATTTGATTTTTAATTTTGATATTTATTTCTGGCATTCAATTCTTTTGAAATCTTGTGCTCTACAAGAAATTATTAACATTACAGTACACATATAGTTTTTTTATGACTATCTTATAAGTTTATATTTCTATTTCACATTTTTCTTGAATTGTATACAATATTATTCGAATTAAAATAAAATACATCATAAATCTTGCCGAGTATATTAATACTCTGTTACAAATAAAACAATTGCAATGCATATGCGTGATTATGCAGCCGATGTTTTAAAAGCAAAAAATGACTGCTCTAGGCTTTAAAATTTAAAAGATAATATTAATTAAATCATAAAAAACACTCAGATGGCTGCCCCGGTTGTTTTCTAACGACTCCCTAAGAAAGGAGGAGGTACTCTGGCATTGGTAGTGGCATTTTTAAGGGGTTTTACCTCATAACGTTTGAATTTTGTTTTGTTTGAAAGCTGTTGCTTTCCCATTGGTCCCATTTAAATTTAATAAAGATCTGATCATTAGTTTTTGAGTTATCGTCAATAATGCGTGTTTAATACATTAAATATGATCAAGGTTCCGGTGAAGGATTTTTTAAAGCTTTGCTTGTGTTTTGTTATTTGTTTAAAGCCTATCTATAGAAGTCCTAGTTCCATTTAAATTGGATGTAGTATTGGTATTCTAATATTGTCTACAATAAAATTTGTTTTGTGATAAAAATTACTCGCTCTTGATTACACAAGATTTGTTATTTTTTTTGCTATTTCTCGGAAGCCATAGACATCACTGGATTACAGTAATAAAATGAAATGGTAAACAATCGCACTAGTATTATAAAGACGTAGGTGTGTAAGTGTGTTTGTTACTAATTCACGCTCAAACAGAAGGACCAATTTTGATTAAATTTGATATGGAGGTAGCTGTCACCCTGGATTAACACATATGTTACTTTTTATCCAGAAATTCCCGCTAGTCTGGGTAAAACCAAGGTTATTTATTTCACCTTTACATCCAGAAGAATTGAAATAGGTGTACGTTAATTTATCTAATATTAGGTAATATTTGTTATACAGACTCTACAACCTTGAACTAATCGTCACTTCACGACGTACCTATTGGTGTTTTTTGTCGTAGTCTATTTTAGTATTGCTAACGTTGCATAATATATAGATAATAGAACAGCTTTTTGTTTAAAAAAGTTGTATAAATTTGCTGCATTCTTTTGTTATCAGAGAGTTCAATGAAACTTTGACAGTACAAGGTCACAAATAGAAACTTATCTCTACATATTATTGAAATTAAACTAATTATCTTTGAAGTAATCAGTTTCCTTAAAACAAAGCTATAAAACCGTGTATTCCGAAACTTAAGTCGATAATCAAGTAATTTAAATTCTCGATTGCACTGAAGAGCAAAACCTGTAAGCAATAAGAATAATCCTGCACAGACATCTGTTACAGAGGATCATACAGATTTGCGGCGTAAGGAGCTTAAGCAAATTGCAGCCAGCATCCTCAACCTCATATAATATAACACGATTGTCACAGAGATATTCCTTGCTCAATTAAGTTCAAAATCGTTAACATTTACATGACATTAATAAACAGTAATCAAGAAACTTCATATTGACGTTATCATCGCAACAGTAGTGAACAACCAATCAACAAGACAATAAAGCTGACAATAATGGCAGAAATAAAATAAATAAAAGAGTTGATAGAAAATATTCCCACGAATCTTCACTTTTACTTTCCGGAAATTTGGAATGATTCAACATGCCTATCAATCTTTACATTCTTGAACGAACCGATAACGAACCTAATGTATATGTCACCTTACTATAAGTTACTAACTACCTCTGTAGAAGTTCAAGTACGGCCTACGATAAACATTGACTATCACCGACGATAAAATTTACATTTCAAGCTAAAACACATAAAAACTTTACGATTCAACATGAACACGGTTTACAACTAGCTGCACTTTAATTAGAACTTTGATAAACTTGAAAATAAACAAGTAGATGAAAGTGCTGTTGATACGATAGAAAAATAAAAAGACCTCCCGGCTGAACAATGATCTCTTTCATTCAAACATTTCAAAATCAACTCACCATAGACGGCATCTGTGCACATGGACCACAAAACTATGCACTCACACGCGACACTTTATAATTTAACGCTCAAAGAGAGCCGACTAGTATGAATAACACTAGACCAAAAACGCACCCTTGTGTAACACCCGAAAAAAAGTTATCGAATTTCGTATTTCGTTCGATTGCGCACGAGTCGACGCGTGCCTTCTCAATAGTTGCCCGTTCACAACACTGTTCAAAGGCTGACTGAGTACCGCTGCGCCGGCGCTCTCTGTTTACTATAATACCCCATCAGAGATTATCAAACGCCTCCGTTGGATCTACAACCTTATCGCGTTCGCGCTACAGCTCAATTCCGCCTACTCAATATTGATTCATAACTGTGTTAGTAAGTCGAACACATGTATTTGTCATTTGTATGAATGAAAAAAGTCGACTCTTGAAGCTTTTGCTGGATGCACATTTGTTTAGTTTATCATAGCCTTAATTAACTAAACTAAGCGGGACGTATGCGTGGTCATGAGTTTAAGTGTCCTCGTGTGACAAGTGTGATTCATGTATTTACTTTAAGATTTTAATTTTCCCAGTGTTTTGCTCTTAGATAGCGCCTTCTTAGAAAAATAAACGCGTTTTTAAATATAAATCTTGATTCTTTGTTACACAGAAGCTTAGTTTTAGTGGCTTCATTTCAAAGATGATTAATCATGTTAATCAAATTTCAACTGTATAGCTCGGCATTAAGATATGCAACGTCCTGAACTATTTTGAATTAATTATCGTTCATCTTATTAAAATATTTATGTCGATCATTAGGTAATAGAAATATTATTACTGCTTTTATTAGTTCACTGTTCTAAAATATAATTGAGTTGTTTTCCTGCTTCTTAAGTTTCGTCACTAGTAATTTATATTTAGTACTGTTCTCATCTAGTTCTAAAAACATGTGTCAGACAGAAGTCAGAAATAATATTCTTGAGAGATTATATAATACTATGTTCTTAGATAACATTATGAATAGACTCTTGACAGAAAAACTATTAAGTGGGTACAATATATCTACATAATTTGAATTACTTTGAGTACATTTTGGATCACATTGTTCTATTTTTGGTTTTTTATTGTTCTGAGAAAATGTTGCAAAAGTAAAAGTGTAAATAGTAACAGTATTTGTTGTAGGAAAAACTGTGCATTGAATTTAATTTAATCAATTGGAAACCCATAATAAAACCCAAACCTATAAAGATGTTATTATTAGTGAATGTAGAGAGATTAAACATGAAACATTTTCTTCAATAACCTTCGTTTAATGTCAAATGGCATTTCGAATTCAAAGCATTCTCGAAGAACTCATAATAATTTCTTTAGATCAAGGTCTATAGCTTTCTCTTGGTATAAATCATTTACACCATGGTACTAATAATTTGAATTCAACTCAAGTGTGTCACGATAATAATGTGAAATTACTGTGACCGCATTATTGACAAACGATAGGATATTTTGGACCTTGGGTTCAGTTATTTTGACCTTCAATTAGGTAATTAGCATCTATCGTTTCAAAAACTGATCATTTTTTACCTGTTTACGGCGAAGCACAAAGGAGAGTTATGTATTTTACTCCCGACGGAAAAAGAGAGATAACATAAGTTTGACGATTGCAAATGTGTATCTGTGTGAGGCATCAGACCCCCTATTACGTATCTTTGTTGCACGCGGTTTCTATTTGAATTAAGCAAAAATGAACCTTATTTCTTAGGAGCTTTGTCAATTTAGTATTGAAACCGTTTGCAACAAAGATAGGTAATAGGGGGTCATAGCTCCCAAACAGATGAACCGATTTAGACATTTTTTTTTTTGTATGAAAGATGTCTTCATCAAGAGTGTTTTGGTGAAATCTGGTGCAGCAGTTTACAAGATAGAGCGTTGGGGTATTTTCAAGGTTTTCATTTAGATTTTGCTACTTTTAGCACAGTATGTATGCATGACCGTTTGTTCGCTCGCAGCATCCAAAATAATAAATCAATGGTAGCATATAGAGTATCGTTGAGTTTCTCTTAATGCAACGGGTGTTATAGGTTAGGTTAGATAGGTTAGGTTTATATTAAATAAAAATGGCGACTGTTGTAATCATCATAGTACATATTGAAAAAAATAATTTAAACGGAACGAAAGCTTCATCAATCCGATTTCACCGATTTATCTCTGGTAGGTATCTTGATATTTTTTTATGTGGCATTTAAATTGACAACATACCCTTTCAAATGAAAAATAATTTTCGATGTAGACCGTTACAGCAATCTTCGAGAAATCGCATGACAGAATTGCGATTGATTCTCCTATTTTGAAGTCGTTCAAAAATAAAAATAGATAAATGCCATTGGCTACGGTAGCAAATTAAAGAGCTTCAAAATACTATTTCAAAAATATTGCATGGGCCATGGTCTCGAGAACAGTCTTCCTACTTAAACTATGTGTTCAAAGCGCGAAAGTTAAAAAATCACAATTATTTATATACCAGTTATTAGAACTTTAGACTATTTTGAGTTGATGATTGAGAAATGTATATTCAAACATGAATTACTTCATATATAGAACGGTTGATGGATGACCACACACCCATTCGACATGATGAGCAATAATAATATCAATTATAAAGAAATAGAGTTCAAACTCCATAGCAGTAACCTTTGTACTTTCGAAGAATGCATGTCTATTAAGTTCTTTAAAATAAATCCCAGTGTTGCTATTCAATTCTGTTTCTTATTTTTTATTAGATAAGGTTGGAATGGGTTTGATGGGTTATTTTTAGGGGATTAATTGGTATGTATGGAACTTATCAATGCTATTGTGTTATTATGAATGCAATGGAATTCGGAAAAGATTGTTTTGTGCACTCCATTATGATTTACATTTAAAAATGTTTTCAATACGTTATTAACGTTACTTTAGTTGGACTATTTTACTTTAACATTTAGGTAAACATCCTTAGGGAAATCCTGTACTTGTTTGCTTGGCTTAATTAGTATAATTAATTGATAGACGTTTTTTTTTCTGTTTATAGAACATTGACAAACAGTCTGATCTGCTCATTATTGTTATTTTGTGAAGGTAGTTTTAATTTTTAACTGGTTGCTGGTGCAGTTGGTTTCACGATTGCCTTTAAGCGGGTATCGGGTTCGATTTGCAGTGAGAATACAAGTTATTCTCTACAGGAAATTTGTGTTTCTGGGTGTGATTGGGTGAGTGATGTAAATGTTTCCGGCACCCATGATAATGGATGCCACGTATATTAATATTTTCTGATTCTTAAAAATACCGGTTTTCTTTTTCACCGTTACCTTCTCCATCTATGAAGAGCAAGTGCAAATTCCGCACATTACTTGAACAAAATATTGACCGAGCGGAAATCGAAACAGTGTACAAAGATCAAAATTCACAAGAGATGTTACTGAGCTACAATCGCCCTATCAACGATGAAAGAAAACATCGTATGGGAACTGCAAAGTATGAATTACAATTAAAAAAAAAAATCGATGAAATATTATAATTAGTGGACTCCGAGCAAAATGATGGCGACTGTGTTGCCATTAAAAAAACTTGTTTTAAATATATATTTTTTTTATACTGGACCACTATCTCACATAATGGAAAGCGATGATGCGGCCGAAGATGTAGCAAGCTTGTCAGTCAAACAGTCGAATTGAGAACCTCCTTTTTTTAAGTGGTTGAAAATATGAATATGTTATCGAAGGCCTAGCTTTGTATGCATTTATTGTATGTAATTATTTATTTATTATATGTAAGTTTATTAAATTAGGTATTCTGCTATTTTTAATAGCATGTATTGTTTATGTAGTTTAAAATATTAGTATTATTATTATAATTTATTTCATTAATTTTATCGCGCCACCATCCCTACTTTCACTTTTGTTTATATTTCCATCCAAAGGTTGTCTGGAAGAGATCGCTCTTAGCGATAAGACCGCCCATTGTACCTTTATTTTATAAGTTTCTCTGTAAGCTGTATTTCTCTTTTGGTGTCAATAAAGAGTTATTGTATTGTATTGTATTAATTGAGCGTATTAGTATCGACTGTAAAATGCCTTATCTGCTCTCGAGCATAGCTGATAGGCGCCGCGGCGCGTGTCAAAAGGGACTCTAATAAAGTACACGGCCGAAAATATAGCATAACTTGTAATGTACGGGACAGTAGAAGAATAGGGCAATTCGATGGTTTCATACTTCAAAAAGAACTTAACAGACTTCGAAAAAAGAGAAGGTCTCAATTTAACTGTATTTTTATATATTTCCAGAACTTTTTTTTAGATGAACCGAATTTGATAATTATTTTTTTCATTTGAAAGCTGGTGCTTTTCACGTATATATAAAACATTATCAGTACATGTATGTATATATAAATTTGATCGAGTAGTTATTGAGTTATCCTCAATAATGCGTATTAAATTTACATTATTATACAATATATATATCTTTCCATCAGGTGAGATAGCGGCCAAGTGCTTGCCTAACTGTCATAAAAAAAAAAAATTTGCTTATGTAAACGCTGTGAGGGAACAAACGAATATACATAGATAAATACATACGCAAATATAAAAAAATTTATAAGGAATTACAAATAAAAAACAAATCAAATAATGAGGTAAAACAAATAATATTAAATTGGTTAAAACGATTCGAATACGAAGATGTTGAAAATATGTTTAATATTAAAATCTAAAAGCGCTAGTCCACCGTTATATTCACATACATACACGCACATACACACACAACCAATACTACACACACGCACACACACACATACACGCACACACACACATACATCTCCCTCACACACACCCACACCCACAACCTATTAATAAATATTGTTTATGCAAAAGTAATGTTAGGTACATTAATTATTTAAACATTTGTGACGTAATAAGATATGATAAGATTAATTATTGGGAGAAGCCACTGGCACCTGAAACACAGTGTTCTAACACTAGTTCAGGAGCCTATGGATTCATAAAATTTTATGTAAAAACTTATGTCAATAAATGTTTATTATTATTATTATTATACATACAAACATACGGTCCTAAAATCATAACCTTAATTTTTTCTACGTTTATCATTCGTACAGGGAGGGAGTGGAACTCATTGCCTGCGTCTTTGTTTCCTGAACCGTACAATCTGGGTGTCTCCAAGTCTAGACTAGATAGAGTAATAGGTATCTTCTAGGCAAGCGTATTACATCTTCGGCCGCATCTTCACGTTCCATCAGGTGAGATAGTGGTCAAATGCTTGCCTAACCAGCATAAAAAAAATCGTCGTGGTTTGTTCTATAGTCTATTCTCAGTTTAGACCGAATGTATATTGTTCTTTGTCAGGCACTGTACAGTTGATATGCCAGGTATGCCTGTACGGTAGTTTGTGAGGTATATGTTTATGGATTTATTCTCTGTGGCACGCTCGATGAAGTTAATTTTCCGGTGTTACCGGTTATTAGTAAAGCTGTTTTGTGCTTAGCGATAAACTTAGTTTTTGAATGATGACAAGGATGCATGGAGGCAATCTGCACAAGCGCTTTCTCTATCTCTGAACGGTCCTTCATGACTGAAGATCGCGGTCATCATTTCCAGTCCAGTCGTAAGTAAGGCTCCTCCATCGGTTCCTGTCTGAAGCCATTCGGACTACAGTCTCAAATTCGGACGTCTTATTTTCCTTCAACTGATCTGACTTTTCCATCGTTTGCATTTCGGAGAGTGTGCGCAGGAATTATACGAGTTAACTCCCCCAAGCCCGTGTTACCATCTAACAACAAGACAAACATTCAAACGTCATCCATTCATGGTTGACATACCTCCAGCACGCTCGAAGCGTTTCGCTTCTACGTTTATCATCCGTACTGCGAGGGACTGGAACTCATTGCCCGCGTCTTTGTTTCCTGAGTGGTATAATCTGGCAGTCTTCATTTCAAGAGTGAATAGGTATCTTCTAGGCAGGCATGCTGCATCTTCGGCCGCATCATCGCTTTTCATCAGGTGAGATAGTGGTCAAATGCTTGCCTACTAAACATAAAAAAAATATTAATTGAAGTGGCCATTATTGATGTGCAATATGCACCTTTATATGCTACAGTGACCTGTAGTGAAATAAGAACTAGTGAAGTTCGTTTTCACATAAATCTGACCATTAAAGCGAGCATCTTAAAATGCTTTGGCCTCGTTTTTCAATCCTCTGACAAATCGTCAGTTAGTTATTTAACCATACCGAAGTTACGAATAAGCTTTATTATTTTCTCAATATTCTGTTATCGATCAGATTGTGTAATTATAATTATCTATCTTCAAATAGAAACGTGCGGAAACCACATGGTTAATTCCCCCATGTCTCTTTTACCATCTAACAATAAGAGAAACTGTCAAACGTTATACGTCGAAATCGCTCAAAACATTTTACTTCTAGGTTCATCGTCCGTACTGTGAAAGAGTGGTCCTCTTTATCTGCGTTTTTGTTACTTCGGATTATCTGGGAGTCTTCAAGTCAAGAGTGATCGAATAGGTATCTTCTAGGCGAGCATGC
Source organism: Lomographa bimaculata (assembly GCA_948107665.1). NCBI lineage: Eukaryota > Metazoa > Arthropoda > Insecta > Lepidoptera > Geometridae > Lomographa > Lomographa bimaculata. The sequence goes on along the minus strand of OX403608.1, from coordinate 2,174,550 downwards.
TACATCTTCGGCCACATCATCGCTTAACATTAGGTGATATAGTGGTCAAATGCTTGCCTATTGGTAGAGAGAAAAAAAACCCATCTAGAGCGAATTATACGCATTTACATAAGTTGCAGATAAGAAATAGGGAGACAGTAAAATGATTTTCAGCCATTTGACATTTGAAAATTTGTTTTTTTATTAGTAAAGGAATAAATGTCTGTCTGCTTATCTTTTTTTAATTTGGGAGTACCTTTTACAAAGTTTCTTGCTTGGTCCTCGTATAGACTAGTGGGCAGTCCTAGTGACAGATTTTTTCAGGCCGCCTGAAGACATCCGACATGGGTGAACTGCTGTTGTTAACAAAGTTCCCTATTTTATAAGCTTTGATTTAACTTGCACTGTATGTATGTATGTTTGTTCGGGTTTCCACCCGAACTCGCAACTCAATTTGGAAGCAGATATCTTCAACAGATTGAGCTGAAATTTTATGTTCACGTTTAGTTTGGATGACAATGCATGGTTAGCTGTGTGACGTCATTCTAAATCCAACATGCCGGAACACCCAAAATGGCGGACAAGTAATTTTCAATGCACTCCTACAATATGGGTATCAAATGAAAGGGCTTGGTGAGAAAAACTCGAAAAATAAAGTGACTTTAAATCTAATATGGCGGACTTCTTAAAGCTTGTCTTTAAAAAAGTTTATAACAAGTAACTTATTTATCCAATTTGTAAACGCTACTATAATATGTGTGAATTATATATGTTAAGTAATACCTATGTATTATAGGTACTTATATGTAAATATTTATTTATTATATGTAAGTATATTCTGATATTATTATTGGTATGTATTGTTTTTGTAGTTAGTTAAACAGTATATTTCTATTATTTTTAAATCTTTTTCATTTATTTTATCGCACCACCATCCCTACATTGTCTTTTCGTTTATATTTCCATCCAAAGGTTGTCTGGAAGAGATCGCTCTTAGCGATAAGACCGCCCATTGTACCTATCTTTATAAGTTTCTCTGTAAGTTGTATTTATCTTTTGGTGTCAATAAAGAGTTTTTGTATTGTATTGTATTGTAAATACAATCTAGCTTATATATGGCTACTTAATAATTCATCTTTAAGATAAACTTCTACATTGCTATGACTAAGAATATATCCATTAAGTATTTCTTAGTGTCAGTTTATCTGAGTATGGATAAATTGGCCCTAAATATTTTAAAGCCTCGTTAACATTGTCATCCCAAGTGAAACACGCGTTTCTAGCACATAATAACGTACACCTCGTCAGTTTTCTTAAAGTTGTCCAACGGGTTCACAATTTCTTTAGAAGGTGCGATTTCACATAGTTTAACTTTAGATTAACTGGAAGTTAAATAAGAATGCGGTCTGTTTCCGTTGCTCTTCTTTTAATTGACTTTCAAACAAGTCTGTTAACTTTATGCGAAATAGGTCAGGCTATTATGAGAAATAGGACATTGTTTTATGAGAAATAGGCAGGAACTGGACCAGTATCTTTGCTGTTTTTTATTTCTCTGTATCTAAAAGCTTGTGCCCGGCATGCAACGCAAAGCTATATAAAAAAATATTGAAACGCAAGCAAAGCTTAAAAAAACCGACTTCATCGTTTATACCTCATAACTTCTCTCCATGTGAGCCGATTTCAAAATTTTTATTATATTAATATTTTATTTTGAAAGATGTTGCTTTCTGATTGGTCCCATTAAAATTTGATCAAGGTCTGATCAGTAGTTCTTGAAATATCGTCAATAATGCCTATTTTGTGGTCTACTTAACGATGTTCTCTTTTAACCGACTTCAAAAGTTACCTCATAACTTCTTTCGTTGTGAGCCGATTTTGATGACTTTCTTTTTATTTGAAAGCTGGTGCTTTTTATGTGGTCCTATTGAAATTTGATCAAAATCTGATCTCTAGTTTTTAAGTTATAGTCAATAATGCGTGTTTAATACATTAAATTTGATCAAAGTTCCGAAGATGAAGTCGGTTTTTTTAAGCTTTGCTTACGTTTAATTATTTCAATAGTGTTGGGCAACCGTAAACGTAAAAGAGGTAAATGTTATTTTACTTTAAGTTTCATTGCAACGCATGCTGGGTATAGCTATCATCCAGAAGGCGACAAGTGATCATAATTCTGGCACTTATTTGGCTCAACGTATTAGCATTGCAATTCAGAGAGGCAATGCCGCCAGCATGATGGGAACGCTACCCACTGGTAGTTGGCTGGTTGAGCCTTTGTGTTACCTATAAGCTCGATGTCTTGTACGTAACTTAGTTCTTTGCTGTATATAGTTTTAGGAAATATAGGCAATTGGCCCTTAGTTAGTACTTGCTATCATATGTAATATAAATATATTCTAGATTAAACCAGCCAAGATGTAGCAGGATACCAGGAACAGAGCAGTTACTCCAACAGGCATTTGACACCAAATCGCCACTCGACCTCCAGGATGCCGAAACAGAGATATCTGTTGTTGGATACGGCTTAGGACCTAGTTATAGCACCATAGTATATATAGCTACTATATAAACATTTACAGGTTCTCAGTCGTAGTACAAAATAAACAATAATATCATAACTACGATGAGAACTCTGAGACAATAACAGTATTATAATAAAAAGCTATTGTTAATATCGGACAACCCGTTTAATTTTCGAACACAGATTTTCTTTAAAAAAATTTGGCTTTGTAACAATTTTTAATGAAGTTTTTACGAACTGCCCGTTGACTCAGTTGGTTGGGCAGGGGTATCGGGTTTGATTCCCGGCGATAACACATGTTTTCTCGCCAAGGAAAAATTGTGTTTCTAGTTTTGGTTGTGATTGTGTGATGTGATTGTTTCCGGCACCCACGACACAAGTCATCGAAATTAGTGTGGGGCTTTGAGTGTGAAAGCGTTTATGTTATGTTTATGTTTTGGTTATATATTTGGCGAGCATTCTTAGTAGACCATGAGCTCACTGCAAAATACTTTATTTTATAAGGTTAATGAATAGAACCCTCTTGTAGAAATACTAGAAATAACCAACAATTGGTAGCATAAAAAAATTTGGTCAGCCTGAGTGCAACACGATTTTGAAGAGTATAATATGTATATGATACCGACACTTTAGCTAAACAAGGGATATTAAACTATGTAATTTACTATTTGTTAGTATACAATGTATAACAGAAAGGTGTAGTAATACTCAAGTCACACATCTAGCTACATGTATGGAGTCTAACAGGAACTTCTGCATTCGCGGCAGCACCATGAATATTGAGTTATGATGAATTAAAATTTCTAAAAAAATATGTCATTTGCAACCCTATTTCATCAGCTACCGTTCTACACCACATAGTCTTTGGACCTAGACGTCTGACAGTGGTGGCCATAGCAAAGATCAAGGTCACGCGATACAGATGTAATCGTAGGGTTGGCAAAAAAATATTTATTAATTTTTGTACGGAACAAATATCTCCGATTGCCGCACATGTAACCGTAGGGTTGTCAAAAGTATTTGAAAAATATAATTTTTAATTTTTGTACGGAAAAAAATATGTCCGATTGCGACTTTCGTTCTCTGGTAGACGATTCCTGGCACGATACACATACACACCACCAAGTATTACAAATATTTTTTTGTTACAGGTTGTATATTTACGGCAACAGGCTAAAGGAAATTCAACAAAAAATAAAAATAATTAAACGCAAGCAAAGTTTAAAAAAACCGGCTTCACCGCTTTATCTTCGGAACGCTTGATCAGATTTTATGTATTAAATATTGAAGATAAGAAGGCAAATGTTTTACCGCAATCTCACCTGATGGAAAGCGACGATGCGGTCGACAACGTTGGGACATGCTTGCCTAGAAAGTACCCGTTAAATTATGTGCTTGCTCCTAATCAAATAATGTGATACTAGAAGTTCCTGTAACATCACAGATTATTTAGCAGTTAGTACGTAACGACACAGGTTATGTAGAAGTACCATCCTAGTTATCTTCAAGGGTTTCGAGTGTTCCGGTGTTTATTGATAGTTGACACTGTTTTATGATAAATTTTAGGGACCCGTAAAAGTGTGCCGGAACCCTCCACTTGAAAAGTTACCGAGTGTTGATCATGTCATTTAAAAAAACTTTAAATTGATGAATAAGACTTTGAATCAAAAGATAGCAGACAGAAGAACGATTCGCTTAATTTTTATTTAGATACTTATTTAGAAAGACTGTTACAAAAATATATCATTCAAAAATACAGTGTGGGTCCTAAAGACACACTATAGAAGTGAAACGTTTTGTTTCAGAAAAACATTTTAATTAATCATCACAGTGTTTACCCCCACCACTTTATGTCACACAAAAAGGTTGCGGATTAGAATTTCAAAGCCCTCCTACAAGTAGTTACACTTGAATATCTAATATTACATTGACAAAGAAAAAAAACAAATAATATTAATTTGGCAAGCAAATTATCATTTTATTTGCTTTGATTGTCGTTGTTCCTAATACAAGACCATCTTTATAGGACCAACTAGACACTATACTTTTTCGGACAGAAAAGTCTTATTCAAATCGGAGAATTAATGCCAGAATTATTGTGATATTAGCACCAATTATATGAGATAGTTATTTATATTTATTTTCTAATTTAATTTGTTAAATTTAGTAAAAATCAATCCATTACTTATTGCTCTTATTTATATCCGTAGTAATCTGTACTGATTAAAACTTTTAATCAATAATAAAAATTATATTAATAAAGAAAGCTAATTATAAAATCACAAAGTGCACAGGCGCTTTCAGGCGACTATAAAATATAGATAAAATAATGCATTCCTGATGTAAGTATTATTTGAAAAAAGAATGTAAAAAATATGCCACAGTATTTCTTGCCAGGTCGTTATTGAGGTGGCTGACTTCCCAACGGATCATAGTATCTGATTTCACATTAACGGATCTTAACCATTAATTGGTCCCATAATTATGATCTCAAGATCATAAGATCAGTTGCAACTAAAATAAATTATCTATTATTGTTCTCAACTGATGCTAAGATCCATTGGAACCATTAGGATAACCTAATGGTTAAAACTTCCATGAGATGGGATACCGACCGGTGTAAAAAAAAAATATTTTAAGCCACGAGTCAGGTAATTAAGACTTGCGTTTGAACAACATACCATTTGTAATATAAACGTTAGCAAAGCCTAAAAAACCGACTTCACCGATTATATTTTGGTTTTGGCTTGATTGATTTCGATAAAATGTATACGTTACTACCTCTGAAATATAATCTACCAAACAAAAAACGAATTTTGAGAATCGCTCTACAAATGGGGGAGAAATCGGTTAACATACATAAAAAAACAAAACATGCAGTCGAACATCGAAACTCCTTTTTTTTTAAGTCGGTTTAACTAAATATAATCTACCAAATAAAAAAAGAATTTTGAGAATCGGTCTACAAATGGGGCAGAAATCGGTAAACATACATAAAAAAACAAAACATGCAGTCGAACATCGAAACTCCTCTTTTTTTGTAGTCGGTTAAAAAGTAATACTGATCCTCAATGCCTAGTGTAGGTACTATATATGTATACTATTTACATTAGTACCTATCTAGGTCATCCAGTGTCTTGGAGACAAACGCCGGGAAGGTCACGGAACCCTCTTGTTGGCGAATAACACTCAGCTGTCGAGTGTCAAACTAGAAATGGTACAGTCAACCTTGGCCTCGATCGAGTTTGACGAGATGGATCTTCTTTTATCTCTGCAATATTCTAGGAATGGAAAGATTGGACATTATAGCATGATTGCTTAAAAAAAGTATCGTCGAATAAAAAAAAAGGCAAGAGCACTCACGCACCGAGGGTGCCGTACAAAGTTGTATGTAATGTTTTTTCTCTCTCTTTTTTGTCAAAAATCCTGCTAACATTATAAATGCGAAAGTATTTTCGTAAGTTTGTTTGTTCCCTCTTCACGCTGTAACGGCTGAACGGAATTGGATTAAAATTGGAATGTACATAGCTTATACCTAGTATTAACGCAATATATGCTACTTTTTAGTTTCAGCGTTCAGTGTGAAGCCGTTTTTGAGATAGACCCCGGGACAAAATAGGTCTAAAAACGGTGACTTTGGTGGCCTACCAAATTGTTATTATCCAACATGGATTTTTTAAATCGGTTTCGTACTCTACATGTCCCTTTTCAACGATACCCTACAAGGGCAGATAAAAAAATAAAAAAATTTTTTTCTCCCCACTTTCATGTATGGGTGCCCCCTTATTATTTTCATTTATATAATTTTAAATGGCACTTCTGACTTTGGGCCGTAGTTTTACATATTCTATGAGAATTTGAAGTCATTCGCTTATATGGTTTAGACGCTAGATGCCTCTGACAGACATACGGACGGACGGATGGATGGACGGACTGACGGACTAAGAGCTGAACGACCCAAGTCAACTTAGAGATCTCATTATGCTCGATAAAAAAAAACTTTGACTATGACTTTGAAAAAATTAATTTCCTAAAAATAAAGGCTGCTAAAATTAAAGAGACCGCTGCATAACAACAGCTCTATAAAGGTAGATTGCGATCGCGGCGCTTTTGATGTTAACGACTATGCAATTTTTGCCGACGTTTCATGTTTAGCACCTCAACAGATGTTTGAAATTGCCTACGATGAATGGGGGAGGGCTTGCATGATTCCAGTTACTTGAACAGAAAGTCTAAAACTGAGTAGTATTTGACATCCTTTATGATCTAGTTACCTTAAGTGCGAGATGCCAATAAAAACATTATACCTAAACAAGAGGTTGACTTGGAAACTGTTTGCCTGTAACGTGAGATGCCGGGAAAACCGATATTTGTAAAGAAACCGATTTCTGTTTGACTTCCATGTTTGTCCGTTTCGATGGACGATGCTTATAATGCCTTACTTAGGTAAACAGTCCTCGGAGTTTGTATTCATGACCCGACTGTAAAGCCTTTACTTTCTTATCTATTTCAGAACAGACGAACTTTCGTAAGTTGTCATTGTAGTTAGTTATACTCGTATTTTAAGGAAATTTTGAGAGTAATTATAGAGGACTTTTTACAATCCCCCGGCTTTGCATTTTTGATAATTTTGATATAAGAAATTCGAAAATATTACACACATAAATATTTGTTGAGTCTATTACTTGTGCCCGACTCTCAAATACTACCTCATTTATGTATTCAATTATCCTACTAATATTATAAATGCGAAAGTTTGTGTGTGTTGGAATGTATGTGTGAATATTTAATACCACGTATCTCCGTAACGGATAAAAAATTTTGATGAAATTTAAAACGTAGATAGCTTAGGTTCCGGAATAACACATAAGCAACTTTTTGATTTAATTCAATCAATCAATCAATCAAATATTTATTGACATAAAGAACAATGGCGAAATTTTAGTTGGCCTATGTTTGATCGTATTTAAATGTGAAATTAACGAAATTCACTCAAATAAATAACAAAGATTTACTAAAACAACAGAAAAGGCAGACGAAGCCAGATAAAAAAATACACATTAAAAGAAACAAAACGATTACTTTCAACCATTTTTCATTTTTCTGATTTTGTCTATGCTGTGGTTATATAATAAGATGTTACCATGTCCATTGCCTTACCCTAGTGCATCTCTATATTCCTAAGCCGTAATGCTAATGCTTATGATGTATCCATAAAACAAATAATACTATGGTAACTTATGTATGAACCATCAGCTGTCTAGAATTCGTCTGTCATTCACAGGTTTTCTAAAAATTGCTGCGGTTGCTATTGCAGTCATCGACATTTAAGGGGAAAAAGCAAATGTCATGGCAATACCAAACTGTCGTATGAATGACGTTTTCACTTCTGACGTTTGTTTTTTTTTTCTTGTTTCTTTTAATATTAGCTTCGCAATCTTGTGCATTTAGCCAGTGTCAAGTAATAATATATTTCAAGTTTAAACGTAGTGGTGGCTCTTTGGAATGGGCTTTTATCACGAATTCACGACTGTCAGAACTGTTGGCGTATTCAAAAACAGATCGGCAAAGTGTGCTGAACCATAACCTACAAATATGTTTTGTTTAATATCTTAATAACTAGGCCTTCTAAAACGACAATTCTAATAAAATTAAGCTCAGAAGGCAACCGGCCTTACGTAAGATATTTTTTTATCTATATACGATGCTATTTTACTTCAACTAAATGGGAGTACTAAATGGGAGTACTAATAACTATGGGAGTTCGCCATTGTTCTTTAGATGATACAATAAAGATTCTGAAGCCTCTGGTTCCCAATGTAGTTTACACTGTGTTTCGAGAACCAGCGTCTTCTCCCATTCATGAAACTATTTAATTATGCCAAGGGTTAGTTTACAGCTATTTACAATATGTGAATGATCCGTATGTGAATGTGTGTGTGTGTGTGATAGAGAGAGAGAGAGTGTGTGTATGTGTTAGTGTGTGTGTGTGTGTGTGTGTGTGTGTGTAGTGCGTGTGTGAAATAATTAAATAATTAGGAGTTAATTTACAGATTTTCCACATCTTCATAATCCAGAGTGTTGAGCCAGGTGAGCCAATTAACCAGGGCACGGCTTGTTCTTCATAATTTCCTACTCGTCATTCATTAATTAAACACTTGCCGTAATCAATGGAATGTTCTAAACGCAGCATCAAGGCTATAAAATCCGCGAGTGCAATCGAGCCGTTTTTTATAACATAGCATAAACTACATTTTCAAAGCTTTGATGTTACGTAGTTCAGAATGTTTATGTCATACTTCCGATGAGGAAAGCTTCCGAGTAATAACAGGACTAAGCACCGTGAACTGGCGTGAACTATATATAATAATAATAATAATAAAAAAATCTAAATATATATAATAATATCTACCTTTCGCTAAATGGTTGGATCAAGGGTCAGATTCAGAAGGCAGTACTCTTGGACACGGCACGTATTGTCAGGAGGTTCCTCACTCTGTAGCACTGACCTACCGGTAGCTTGGGCCCTGCCCCGTTGCTGGTGGCATACTAGGTTTAGGTTTTTTTTTTACAGTATTCTTAATTTTGTAATATTGTATTGTTTATTACTTTTATAAAAATATTGTAAAAAAAAACCTTAGGTTAAGAAAAAAAATAAAAATAAAGAGAATAATAATAATAAGCCTTTTATTCCGAAATGTTTACAATTTTTCATTCTACTGCATGATCGCTAGTACATTAATCACAATAAGTCCCTTATTTCGCTGTGCCTTACGGCATAGGCCTCCTCCAACGTCTTCCACTGTTTCCTATCGGTTGCAATTCTTTGCTAAAGGGGACCTAGAGTCATCTTCAGATCATCTTCCCATCTTCTCACTTTGCGACCTCGGCTTCTTGACCCATCTCTTGGATACCAGCTTGATGTTTGCTCCATTTTTCATGCTTACAACGGAACATATGCCCTGTCCATCTCCATTTTAATTGGTCAATATGTGTAAGGATGTCTGCGAGTTTGGTTTTGCGTCTGATATCCACATTCCTGACTCAATCCTTTAACTTTAGCCCCAGTATGAACGTGAACTATAAATATATATATATATATACTAGCTGCGCCCCGCGGTTTCACCCGCGTTGATGATGATGAAAAGTGATGATGATGAAAAATAGATGTTGGCCGATTCTCATAGATACCGGATAAGCACAAAAAAATTCATCAAAATCGGTCAAGCCGTTTCGGAGGAGTATAGCAACGAAAACTGTGACACGAGAATTTTATATATTAGATATATATATATATATATATATATATATACATATATATATATATACATATATATATATATGTATTCATAGGAGCAAATGGGTTTGATCTGTCAAGGAATAGGTGTTTGCTTTCAAAGCAGGGGGTATCGGGTTCGATTCCCGGCGGTAACACAAGTCTTCTCCCCAAGGACAATTTACGTTTCTGTTTCTGGTTGTGATTGCTTCTGTGATATGAATGTTTCCGGCACCAACGACACAAGTCTTTGAACTAAGTGTGGGGCAGTGAGTGTGAAAGCGTTTTTGTTTATATGATGTTAATATGTAGGCTGAAACTAAGTTGAAAAAATCATACTTTATGCTATAAATCCAATCCAAAAATCCAAAGTGTGTAAGTATGTTTATTACCTCTTCACGCTTTAACAGCTGAACGGATTTGGATGAAATTTGGAATGTAGATTGTTTTTGTTCAATATATATAGACCTGTCCGACTGTCATTGTGTTCATGATATATTAATATTTGTGAAGGTACAATAAATAATTCCTAAACATTTTAATCATTTTTAATGTCATTAAAATTCCTTATGACAAATAGTCACTAGTCAAAAGTTTCACAAAAACAACCCTGATAGATAAATGTTATGTATGTAACTCAATAACTACTAAGACTAGTCGTTCGCGCCGAACTAAGATCTCGCGCTTACATTTTGCCCCAAAGAGTAAAACTTTTAAGGTAAATTGCTTATAACTTTTTTCTATGTGATAATTGTTTGATTTCTGTATATGATATTCAAGTACAGGATATAACGGTATCATACGTAAGTTTTAGCGTTCAGTGTGATGCCGATTTTGAGATAGACCCCGGGACAAAATAGACCTAAAAACAGTAACTTTGGTGGCCGGACAAATTGTTATTTTACAATATAGTTTATTATTAAAACCGATTTCGTAATATACTTGTCTTCGTTTTCAATGATACCCTAAAGGGGTGGATAAAAAAATAAATAGTTTGTCCCCCACTTACATATATGCCCCTTAATATTTTCAAAAACTAAAACTATGTACAGCAAAGAACTAAGTTACCTACAAGACATCGAGCTTATAGGTAACTCAAGTGCTCAAGCCCACTACCAGCGGGTAGCGTTCATCCAGGCGCTCTGATAGATTTTTGAACATAGAACGAGCTCCCGGTCCCCACGGACCCAGTGTCTCAACACCAAACGGCTCAAATATGTAACCACTGCCAAGGTTTCCATATTTTCGCCGTTTGCGCTGCTCTGCCGAAGTTGCCGCGACGTCAACCCCATTCTGTGTTTCAGAAAGATGTGACGGAGCTAATGTATCGACACAAGTTGCATCCCATACTAAAAGCCGTCCCATCTTCCATGGAATTAAAGTCATGTCGTCGGGTCTTTTACCATCGTCACGCGTCAGACCATTCTGTTCGACAATGGCTGGAACGTTGGCACTGGTAAAAGCCCGGCGGATGATAATTTGCAATTGGCCCGTAGTTAGGCAGTTGAAAAAAAAATATATATATTTTCATCATTTATATAATTTTAAATGTCATTTCTGGCTGTGGGCCGTAGTTTTACATATTCTATAAGAATTTGAAGTCATTCGCTTATATAGTTTAGACGCTACATGCCTCTGACAGACGGACGGACGGACAAAAGTTTTGAACGACCCAAGTCAATTAGAAAAAAAAAACTTGACCTATATTTAAATCTAATGCATATTCTCTATTCAAAATTTAAATTTTGTTCATTTTTTTAACCAAACGCCTAACATAATATATCAGTCACTTCTACTATCTCCAAAGGATAACCTTAATCTGTCACAAAAAACATCCCTTAGGCGGAGTTTTATCAGTCCTACTGAATCGTCGAGCTAAAGAACGATGGAGGTGACACAGAACACTTTTTATATGATACGTTTTTAGTGAGTGAAGAAATTTGGGAGTCTTCAAGTCTAGAGTGAATAGTTATCTTCTAGGTAAGCATGCTTCATCATCGGCCGCATCGTCACTTTCCATCAGGTGAGATAGCGGCCAAATGCTTAATTGTCTGTCATAAAAAACGGCAATTTTTTTAATTTTATTAACGCGGGCAAGTATCATTGCCGCACCACCGATCACTTTTTGTTCAACTTTTTTATCCTCTCCATCCTAAGGTTGCCTGGAAGAAATCGCTGCTTGGCGATAAGGCCGCCGATTGTACTGCTATATTGTTATTTTTCTATTGTTAATTAATATTTTTCTTGGTGTGCAATAAAGAGTATTTGTATTGTATTGCATGTAAAATTATGTTACCTGCTTACATAAAATCATGAGAATCAGTTGAGAAATGCGACCAGTAAAGGAGAACATCCAGACATCCAGACATACGAAAGCATTTTCCCAAGCTGAAACGTAGACACTTCGCTCGTTCGTTCAAAAATATTCTGTTAGTGTTTCCTCTAGCTATAAGTACTCCAATAACTCAACGACTCCCAAGCCTTTTAACATTCTCTCGTTATCAAGAATTTACTTTAAGTTTTGACGGCAGACAGCCCTTTTGATGTCCCGCACTGTGATAAGCTTTGTAGGGTCCCGAAAGTGATGCTGATAATAGTTCTGCGGGCTGCAAGCGCTAAAACTATAAAATATTCAGAGAACGAGATAAAATTCTAAATTTAAAATCGTTTATTCATATGCGCCCCAAAGAGGCACTCATGAAATTAATGATGAAAAATTAATGACTCTACTGCCAGATTAGCAAAATTACAGCCATCTCGAGAAGTTCCTGGTATGAAACTTGGCGGCGCATTATTTCATTCATTTTTTTTAAACACTCATAACTAAGCTCATTGTGATAAGCTTATCGGAATTCTACTGTTTGCATTTTGGAAGTGTTCGCAGGAATTACATGATTTAATTCCCCCTTGCCCTTTTTACCACCTAACAACAAGACAGACTGTCAAACGTCATCCTTATATGATTGACATACTTCCGGTTCGCTCGAAGCATTTTGCTTCTACGTTTATCATCCGTAAAGCGAGGGAGTGGAACTCATTGCCTGCTTCTTTGTTTCCCGAACAGTTCAATCTGGGTTTCTTCAAGTCTAGAGTGAATAGGTATCTTCTAGGCAAGCATGTCACATCTTCGGCCGTATCTTCACTTTCCATCAAGTGAGATAGTGGTCAAATACTTGCCTATCTATCATTAAAAAAAACGAATTATACAGGAATTATATTAACCTTAGTATATCAGAATGCGCTTGTGCAGTTAGCCTCCATAAAAAACTATTTGTCTTCTCAAGCCTCATTTAAGATAACGTTTAAACAATTGATTACAATAAGTTAACGGGATCTAATCACCGGTTAGTTGTTTATGACGCAATACATTGTGTTAACCAATCGTACCGTCAGTGGTTCCATTCCGGAAAAAAGTGGAATTCGATCTGATTAATTTTTACCGACTTCCCAAAAAAGGAGGTACTCAAGTCGACATTTTTTCTTATTTTTTTTGTGTTTTACCTCGTCTTTTTAGTTTGAAAGATGTTGCTTTCTAATTGGTCCCATTTAAATTTGATCAAGATCTGATCAGTAGTTCTTGAAATATCGTCAATAACGCCTATTTTGTGGACTACTTTGACGATGTTCTCGTTTACCCGACTTCAAAAGTTACCTCATAACATATTTCATTGTGATCTGATTTTGATGATTATTTTTTTATTTTAAAGCTGGTGCTTTTCATGTGGTTCCATTGAAATTTAATCAAGATCTGATCTCTAGTTTTTGAGTTATCGTCAATAATGCGTGTGCAATACATTAAATCTGATCAAGTTTCCGAAGATAAAGCGGTGAAGTCGGTTTTTTAAGCTTTGCTTGCGTTTAATTATTAATAGGACAGTTGGCAATCTTTCTAACAACTTTTATTCTATTACAAATAGGTATTTGTAAGATCAATAGTTAGCAGTTTTTTTTTGTATGGAAAAAAACACATTTGATTTTTTTTCTTGAGTAAGGTCAAATCGGCTATTGTTTTGCTTATAACATTTCATAATCCATATTACTTAGGACCCAGAAAAAATAAAATTGCAAGTCCACCGACCGCCTCGTGATACACGAGAGGTCAAACATAGCTATCTTTTTATGCCTATTTCTCGAAAAGTAAATAACAATTTCATTTTTTCCTCTTTTTGATACATGTACCTTATTATTCATATACCCTGTGCGTCATACCGTTTATTAACTAACTTAAAGAAAACTAAAACCATGTCAAACGAAATCCAACGATTCACTCGAAGCGTTTCGGTTTTAAGTTTATCTTCCGTACTGCAAAGGAGTGGAACGAAATATAATCTGGGAGTCATCAAGTCAAGAGTGAACAGGTTCCTTAATCTTTGTACTCCCCAAAGGAAATTTGTGCTTCTGGTTCTTATTGTGATTGTGTGCGTGATTTGAATGTTTCCGGCACCCACGACTCAAGTCATCGAACTTAGTGTGGGACTGTGAGTGTGAAAGCGTTTATGTTCAGCGTTTATGGTTCATTCGGTGATAAAACATTATTTATTTTTTACAGTTCTTTTGTCAGGTAAAAACGTTACCATAGACTTCACCATCTGTAGACATAAGAATCCTTTTACCTATTTTGTTTTAAAATGTGCATTTTAAAATAACTGTTTATGATTATACCCTCTTAAAGAAAGGTTTAGATCCTTCTACAAAGATATTTATGGCGTGAAAGTTACGTATTACAGGCTTTATATTCACGCAATTTGTTTTCTGCTTTCTTGAGTTTCTATTGATTGCCTTTTACCAAGGCCATGCTGGTCCAGTAAAGCAGAAGATCATTGCCATCAGCCCACTTTATTTCCACTGCTAGGAATGTTTAATAACATCTGCCCCCTAGCCAAATACCAAAACGCTTCGTCTCTATTCTATCAAAATAAACGCTTTCTAAATGTAACAGACCTTAAAGCTTGTATATATAAGTTACCAGTTGACCCGGCAAACTTCATACCGCCAATTGTCTGTGGTCAAATATTCAGAAACATCTCCTGTTTGACAGGTACGAACAGTTTGTATGGGAAAATAAAATACTACTTTTTACTAATTTTATTGCAATTTCTTTATATTTTCTCACCTTTTAAACCTACCCTGAACTTCCACAAATATTTCAAGATCAAAATTAGCCAAATCGGTCCAGCCATTCTCGAGTTTTAGCGAGACTAACGAACAGCTATACATTTTTATATATAAGAATTAAACTGTTTGTTTTTGTAGTGTAAAGTTTTGTGAGTCATTAATAATTAAAAAAATAAAACTTTTATTTATGGTCTACGTTAATTTATGGCATAGCAAAATAATGGGATGCTTTGGTTTCTTCTGTTTCCTGTGAGGTAGAATTTGGGTGTGTCCACCTTAGAATACATCGTCACTTTCCATAAGGTGTGATTGTGGTGAAACGTATGCTTAATCACTTGTTAAATAATTTTAACGCAAGCAAAGTAAAAAAAATCGACTTCACCGCTTTATCTTCGGAACCCTTGACCCAATTTAATTAGTTAAATACGCATTATTGAACTAAACTCGAAAATCAGATCTTGATCAAATTTAATTGGGACAAGGGGAAAACGCCAGCGTTCAAATAAAAAAAGAATCTTCTAAATCGGTTAACCTAGAAAAACGTTCTGAAGTAACACAAATAAAAAACACTCTAATTGTGAACCTCCCTTTTTGAAATCGGTAAAAGATAGCTATTACAAGCCCCAATCGGAACTTTGTAGTTCATAGTTCTAGGTACCTAATACTGTAGATGCTTATTACAGTTTAGCGATTACCTTCATAAATGCACTTTCACACTCACAGCCCCACACTAAGTTCAATATCTTGCGTTGTGGGTACCGGAAACAAAAAAAAAAATCACATCACACACAGTCACAACCAGAACCAGAAACACAAATTTTCCATGGGAAGAAAATTTGTGTTGCCGTCGGGAATCAAACCCGATACCCCTGCTTAGAAGCCGAACGCCACCCAACTTAGCCAACGGGCGGTTCAGAGACAGTCTTGCTTCAAAACACCATGCGAACCATGCAATCAAAAGAAAGAAAACAACGTCATTATCACCCAACCATGACAGGCAATAAAAACAATCACCATCTTGATATAATCGTGGAAACCTCCCCAGGATTACCGATAATTCCTTGCTTCCGTCATTTTAGCTTGGACCCTTTTCCCACGGGGGGCAGTGGTATAGAACCGTCTTCGAAAAATAGGGGCTGGTCGAGACAGGTGCAGGGGGTGGAGCGTTTTAAATATTATTAATAGAGTTTTAATAAATTCGTATTGGAATCATTTGGGTGAATTTTAAGATCGGCAATCTTTTGACCACCATTCCGACGATGTAGTCGATGATGGAGCAAGCTTGCATATTGATTTTATTTATATAGCATTAGCCATGCTAGGCAGAACTATAGTGATAAATTTAGAAAGGAAAAATTATCGCTTGAGGCGGGATTTGAACCCGCGGCCATAGGTTCTCATACCCTATTGCTCTAACCGCTGAGCTACTCAAGACCCGCCTGAAGCGACGAAATTAACCTTTCCTTATTATTAACGTCTAACGGGGACGTTTGACGTCACCTACCGAACAGTTTTTAAAAACTACTACGGCCAACGAGTCTAACATTGCAGTTAGACTCGTTGGCCGTAGTATTAAAAAAATTTAAAAAAAATCCTTTCTAAATTTATCACTATAGTTCTGCCCAGCATGGCTAATGCTATATAAATAAAATCAATTGATTTGGGTAGACGTTATCAACACAACGTGTAGCTAACTGCAATGTTAGACTCCTTGGCCGTAGTAGTTTCTAAAAACTGTTCGGTAGATGACGTCACACGTCCCCGTAAGACGTTAATAATAAGGAAAGGTTAATTTCGTCGCTTCAGGCGGGTCTTGAGTAGCTCAGCGGTTACATAGATGATACCTATTCACTCGCGACTTGAAGACTCCCATATTATACCTGTTAGGAAACACCGACTCAGGCAAGGTATTCCATTCCTTTGCGGTTCGCACAATAAATGTAGAAGCAAAACGCTTTGTTCGAATTTGTGGAATATCTACCATATACCGGTGTCGATTAGCAGTTTGTCTGCTTAATCGAAGATAGAATGGGGATGGGGGAACTGGATCGTGTAATTCCTAGGCACATTCTCCAAAATGTACCTATATGTAAAATGGAAAAGATATAAACATAAACTTTATGTTTTATGTTACTCACAGCCACACGCTAAGTTGGTTAAAGTGGGTGCCGGAAACATTCACATCACACACACAATCACAACCAGAACCAGAAACACAAATTTTCCTTGGGGAGAATACTTGTGTATATATATATGGTGGTTGAAAACGTAAAAAAAACATATCACAGTTATTTCGCAAAATACACGATTTCTTCAGCTCACAGAACCACTAGTTATTAGTATAGTGAGCCTTGACCTTCTTTACCTTGAGTTAAGGTTACAGGTAACATAATACTATACAATTGTAGCAACTGTTTAAACAGTTACAATAGCTGTACATCAACAACGGCTCGAAGGCAGTTGAACCATATAATAATTTAAACTTATAATTATTTGCAGATGTACTCTGATTATACGTTATTATTATGATGGTTTTATTATTAGTATAATTACTGGCTGATATGGCATTGCAGTGCGGGGTAATGCTGCAATAAATATATCTATGTCAACGCCTGCGGCACTATTAGTGCGTCTATTAGAACACGCCTTTTAGTCAACAGGTATCGGGTTCGATTCGTGTTGGAACACCAGTTTTCTTCTAATGTTTCTAAATAAAAAAATTCTAAATAATAAAGTATTTGTATATTTGTAGTAATTTCTAAATAATAAAGACATATGGTAGTATATGGCACAATTTTGTCAATGACAGTTACGTCTTTTTTCCTTATGACGGCAGAACAGGGCTGACATAGTCGCAATGTGAATCATACCCCTTACAAAAATATTGATAAAAAAAGGCTAATAACCATAAGACTTTTTTTTAAACGTGTGTTTCTTAAAAGTCCTAAGTACATTACTTATGCCTAGCATGCTAGGAAAACATGTTCCATCTTCGGCCGCATAGTATCTTTCCATCGGGTGAGATATTGGTCGAATTACATATATAAAATTAAAAGATTCTGTATAAAAAAAAATATCAAAAGGAGATGTATATGATATAATTCCTCCATGCCCGTTTTACCATCAAACAACAAGACAAACTGACAAACGTCATCCATTTATGGTTGACATACCTCCAGTTCGCTCGAAGCGCTTTGCTTCTACGTTCATCATCCGTACAGCGAAGGAGTGGAACTCATTGCCTGCGTCTTTGTTCCCTGAACAGTATAATCTGGGTGTCTTCAAGTCTAGAGTGAATAGGTACCTTCTAGGCAAGCATGTTCCATCTTTGGCCGCATCGTCACTTTCCATCAGGTGAGATAGCGGTCAAATGATTGCCTATCCAGAATAAAAAAAAAAAAATAGATAATGTTTGGAACTTTCTTACAATATTTAATTTTATTGTACATATATACCCACTTATTAATGAAAGGATAAACGTTCGATAAAACTATTATAATCAGAATACTTTACATCATTTTGTCGCGTGACATTTATCTCAGGTATAAAAAAATACACAATACAACGGTGGTCGGCAACCCTATCTCATCGAGCACCAAAAAAAACCTATATAATATAATAATAGGTATCTTCTAGGCATGCATGTTTCATCTTCGGCCGCATCTTCACTTTCCATCAGGTAAGATAGTGGTCAAATGCTTGCGTATCTAGCATAAAAAAAATGGGGTATGGGTATAAAAAGTATGGCTGAAAATAAAATATTACTCTATATATTTATTATATCTACGTTTAACTGACTTCCAAACAAAATGTATCGACACTTTATATCGATTTACCAAATATGGCTAGGAACACTTTTGTTCACCTTTAAAAAAAATCCAAACCAAAATCGTTCCAGCCTCTTAGGAACAAAATCAAAAATCAAATAGCAATTAATCATTTAAAAAAAGTTATAGACAGTAAAAGTTATTTTTTATTAGACAAAAAAAATTTTTTTTTAATATACTTAGGCGCAAAATCTCAGTTCGGGATTTTTTACGAGTAATACAAATTATGTAATTATTAATAATAAATAACAAACATACACACAATACTATACTTGTTATTAATGCCCACCTGATACCATCTCACCGGATGGAAAGTGAAGATGCGGCCGGAGATGTCGAATGTGACAGTGGAGTCATATACTTTTGTGAGTGCTGCTTTGGGCCCCATGAATTAACGATTTTGAATTTGAATCTTTAATTCAAAATAAACGATTTTGAATAAACGTTTGGAATACTGTAAAACACAATATTACTTTATTAATTATGTTTTTTTTTATATGATGATGATTAATATGAATTAACGATTTTTAATATTGTAAAACACAAAATTACTTTATTAATATGGAATATGTAACACGCCTTTTTTCTTTAACACGTTAAATATTGACCTTGACCTGTTTTTTAGTTATGGTATAACTTTTGTTATCAAATTCTTGTACATTTAAGATGTTCATAGCGCCACGCGACAATGTCGTGACTGTAAAATTATAAAAACAAGCATCTATTGCGTAATTTCGTCTAACTTCTCAGCTGCGTTGGTGGTGTAATGGTCAGCATAGTTGCCTTCCAAGCAGTTGATCCGGGTTCGATTCCCGGCCAACGCACATTTTTGCTTCTTTTAATTTTTATTATCTTTTTCATACTTTATCAACAGATAATTTTCGAGTTAGATGAAATACATTATTTTGCAATGGTTTTTAGTATTATTTATTTAATTATAAATGTTTCCGGCACTCTAAACTAACACATAAGCTATTTTTACCGACTTCCCAAAAAAGGAGGAGGTACTAAAGTCGACTGTTTTTTTTTAATGTGTGTTAACCTCGTAACTTCTCTCCACGTGAGCTGATTTCGAAATTTTTTTTTAGTTTGAAAGATGTTGCTTTCTAATTATTGACCCCATTTAAATTTGATCAGATCTGATCAGTAGTTCTTTAAATATCGTCAATAATGCCTATTTTGTGACGAATAATGCGTACTTTGACGATGTTCTCGTTTACCCGATTTCAAAAGTTACCTCATAACTTCTTTCGTTGTGAACCGATTTTGATGATTATTTTTATTTGAAAGCTGGTGCTTTTCATGTGGTCCCATTGAAATTTGATCAAGGTCTGATCTTTAGTTTTTGAGTTAAAGTCAATAATGCTTGTTTATACATTAAATCTGATCAAGGTTCCGAGATAAAGCATGAAGACGGTTTTTTTAAGCTTTGCTTGCGTCTAATTATTTTACTTGATAAACGCGGGAGTAGCTGCTGGGCACGGCTAGTGTATAATAAACCGACGTCATTGTATAGAACTGTCACCGGCTTCAAAATCTAGACCAGACATTCAGGCGTCTAGCCAGGTATCTATATTTAGACCGAGTTATCGCAATGTAAAATGTGCTGTAGTTAAACTAAATACCTGACATGTTTGTTTTTTAGCCGACTTCAAAAAAAGGTAGAAGTTTCTCAATTCGACTGTAATTTTATGTTTTAAGTTTGTTACCACAACGAAGTTCTAGATAAACCGATCTTGATGATTATTTTTTATTTGAAAGCTAGTGCTTTCCATATGGTCCCATTTAAATTTGATCAAGATGTCATCAGTTGTTTTTGAGTTATCCTCAATGATGCGTATTTAATTCATTTAATCTGAAGATAAAGTGATGAAGTCGATTTTTTAAGCTTTGCTTGCGTTATATTATTTATTTTTTAAATATAGCTTGAGGAATTGATGATGCTGTCGAAGATTGATGATGTTTGATAATGCTTACCTAGAAGATACCTATTCACTCTAGACTTGAAGATTCTCAGATTATACCGTTCGGGGAACAAGTACGCGGGCAATGAGTTCCAGTCCGTCCCTGTACGGACAATAAATTTAGAAGCAAAATGCTTCGAGCGGATATGAGGTACGTCAACCATATATGGATGAAGTTGATCTGTTCGTCTTGTGGTCCGATTATAGAATGGATTGTGTGTGATATGTAACTGAAACATTTACATATCACACACGGTGTGGTCGACGATGGATGGCAAGCCTAGAAGATACCTATTCTCTCTCGACTTGAAGACTGTCATATCATGATTGATAAATTCGATAATCCTTACTTCCTTACTTATATTATAAATCCGAAAGTAACTCTGTCTGTCTGTCTGTTACGCTTTCACGCTAAAACTACTGAACCGATTTAAACGAAATTTGGTACACAGATAGTCTAGAGCCTGAGAAAGGACATAGGCTACTTTTTAACCCCGAATTCCGGCTGGTCCGGGACTTACGCGGGCAAAGCCGCGGGGCGCAGCTAGTGACATATAAATAAAAAAGTTATTAAGAATGCCAAATAGCCCACCTAATTTCCTACGAATTTCCTACGAAATTATATCCAATACTTAGTACAGTTACTCAGAATCTCTGCAGGATATAGCTACCTGATTCAAGATAATATGACTGTATCAACGTAATTCCCGTCCAGAATTTTCCGATTCTTATGAACGGAGGTGCCTAATCAAGATGAGTTAACGCTTTGTTCTCCAGATATAGATGGGCAATACCCGAATGTCTCCTATATCACGTGACTTATTGTGGTTACTGCGGTTATCATACAGGTTACCATACAACCTGTAACAAAAAGGTGTAGTTATACTTGGTGGTGTGTATGTGTATTGCCAGGAATCTTCTGCCAGAAAACGAAATTCGAAATCGGACAAAATTTTTTCCGTACAAAAATTTGAAATTATATTTTTAAAATACTTTTGACAACCCTACAGTTAAATGTGCGGCAATCGGAGATATTTGTTCTGTACAAAAATCAAAAAATATGTTTTTGCCAACCCTACGATTACATCTGTGGCGCGTGACCTTGACCTTTGTTATGGCCACTACTGTCAGACGTCTAGGTCCCAAGACTATGTGAAGTAGAACGGTAGCTGATGAAATAGGGTTGCAAATGACATAATTTTTTAGAAACTTTCGTTCATCGTAACTCAATATTCATGTAGCTGCCGCGAATGCAGAAGTTCCTGTTAGACTCCATACATTTAGTTAGATGTGCGACTTGAGTATTACTACACCTTTCTATTATACATTGTATATAATGGGAACATAATGATTACTATGTTCTTCTTCTTCTTATCGAGTCAATTAGTCAAACATACAAACTATGTAAGGAGGTAATAAGCATGACAATAGATCGGACATTGTCTGGTCCTGCGCTCAACAGATGCACTTATAGCAGGAATGGTCTATGTACCTCCATTTAGCCAAGTTGTGTGTACAGAGCTGCCAACCAGAGTTAATAAGCGGTTTAGGGATTTCCATATTTGCCACTGCAGCTCCTGACCAGTTGGTAGTCTCAGCGGGATGTACATAGTTAGAAGGTAGGGGCAGTTTAGCTTGCAATAGTTTCTTTCTCTCTTCGCTGGGGGAGAAATTGCTGAGAGCGTGGTATGGGACAGGAAACTCTTACGGCTTTGGATTATAATTTGCTGATCCTTATAATGGTAAAGGGGATGTCGGTAATCTATTTCCTGTTTTCGCTTCTAGAGAAGCGAAAACAGGCGGCGAGATTGCTGTGCCTTAGAAGGCACAGCAATCTCGCCGGACTTCAGGGGGTGCAAAACCTACTAGGGGATAGAATAAGGTGAGTGGCGTCGGTTTTAGACAGCCGGATATGATGTGGCAGGCATCGTTGAGCTGTATCTACCTTATTCGCAATGCGGATCGGTGCCACACTGAGCATGGACATTCACCCGCGGTGAAACAGTGCCATATTATTATACTAGATGAGCACCACGGCTTCGCCCGCTGATAATGATGATGATTAAAGTAGCCGATGTTTTAATCCAGAGTATAAGCCAACTACATTCCAAATTTCATTGAAATTGGCTTAGTAGGTAGTTGAGAAGATACTTGGTAACAAACATTCACACACACACAAACTTTCGGATTTATAATATTATAGTAGGAAAGGATATATGTGCCATATGCCTGTTGTGCGAAAAACGTGTGGAATTATTACTATAGTAACCATTATGGTTATTATATGTAACATAATGTTAATGTAATTAGGAACTTTATCACTAATTGGTGTAATTAAACTGTTATAAAAACAAAAAAAGACGTGTGGCACTCGGGGACTGCCGGGGTAAAGCTATTGCATAGCATTTTTTATCAACTTATGCAATTATAATTATTTATTTATTAAGCTATTGCATAGCTTCTATCGCGGGCCTTGAGCGTGGAGACCGAATCCAGAAATTCCGTAACGAAAATAACCTAACACCCCCCACTCCGACCGGCACAGCGGTGATACTTTTTAGTTTTGCCATCTATCGATGAATAGCAGAACTTTTAATAACTTTTTTGAAAAATCACGCTAGTCTCTTTAGTTCAGCAACTCGCCTCTAGGTGGCAGAAAAAAAAACTGCATGATAAATTTATCTTGTCCATAGTGCCAAATAAATATATTTCATTTACCTCCTGAGCTCTGCAGTACTTAGCTAATAATTCTAGTGTAATTAGGTTTTTAATTAAGTCTTCTAAACTAAAATAAAGATATTATTATTATTATTTATTATTATTACCTTGATTTTAACTATTTCTAAAAGGACTACTTTTATGATATTTGAGATATACATATATTTTTTTATGCTATATAGACAAATATTTGACTATTCACTCTTGACTTGAAGACTCCCAAATTATACCCCTCGGGTAACAAAGACGTCAAACTCATTAGAGTTCCACTCCTTCGCCGTACGGATGATAAACGTCGAAGCGAAACTCTTCGAGTGAACTGGTGCTATGTCAAACATATATGGATGACGTTTGACAGTTTGTCTTGTTGATATATTATGGTAAAACGGGCATGTAATTTTATTACTCGATACTGGATATATAAGAGTACTACTATGATTACGAAGCAAACATTTAAAATTATGTAAGTGACGCCGCGAGGCATAGCCCTAGCCCGACTGTCCGAGTCTAAACAATAAAATACATATACATATGATCTTGTAAAAAATAGATTGATATGTTTGTGGAATTCATTCTCAAAAACCATTTCAATTTCGCAAGAATTGGCTTTGGGCCAAATGTGTGGAAAACCCGTCAAACCAATGATATTCTACCAATAGAGACGAATATTAAAAATAATATAAAAAGATGCTGGATAGACAAGCGTTTGACCAATATCTTACCTGAAGGAAAGTGACGATACGGCCGAAGATGGAGCTGCTTGCTACGTGCTTTCCTAAAAGGTTATATTATTAACTCACAAGACACTCAGATTATACCGTTCGTGGAACAAAGACGCAGGCAATGAGTTCCACTCTTTCACTGTGCAGATGATAAACGTAGAAGCGAAACTCTTCGAGCAAACTGGAGGTATGTCAACCATAAATGGATGACGATTGATAGTTCGTCTTGTTGTTAAGTCTGTGTCTTTACGACACACGATAGAACTAAAACTTTTATATAAAAGGGAAAAATATTTTTTTTTTTTCATCACACTGTTTACCCCACCACTTTTCGTCAGATAAAAAGGTTGCGGATCAGAATTTCAAAACCGGGAGGGTTTAAGATGTTTCACTTCTATTCATTATATTTCAAGTATGTATATGACGTCTCTATTGGTAGAATCTCGTCGGTCATTACTACGAATTTGTCTGCAAATTATCTGTAAATATTCTCCGAAACTAAATAGCGCAGCATATTATGATATCAAGGTCTGTGATAAATATAATTTGACTCTATAGAAACAATCAATGAAAGATCAAAATCGTTTATTCATTGCCCTAAGTAGGTACTCATGAAAGTTAATGACTATAATGCCAGATTTGCCGAGTTCGGAAAACCAGTTTTTCGAAATGAAATTCTATGAACGCTATTCAGTATTTTTAATTAAATTTACTACTAGCTGCGCCCCGCGGCTTTGCCCCCGTAAGTCCCGGACCAGCCAGAATTCGGGGTAAAAAGTAGCCTATGTCCTTTCTCAGGCTCTAGACTATCTGTGTACCAAATTTCATTTAAATCGGTTCAGTAGTTTTAGCGTGAAAGCGTAACAGACAGACAGACAGAGTTACTTTCGCATTTATAATATTACATAGTAAGGATAGATTTTAGGAAGCCGAAACACGAGTGGCAAAACTTTGCTCGATACAAAAAAATCGCAATGTTTCCTTAAAATATCAATAAATATAAACAAACAAAACAACAAACAAACGCATTCACACTCACAGCCCCACACTAAGTTCAGAGACTTGTATCGTGGGTGCTGTAAACATTCACATCACACACACATTACACCCAGAACCAGAAGCACAAATAGCCCATGGGAAGAAATTTGTGCTCCTGCCGGGAATCGAACCCAGGACCCACGGCGCAGAGGGCAGACTGTCCACTGCGCCGTGGGTCCTGTGAGCTTTATTTATATGTGGTTAAAGATAATTAAATAAACCTCTTTTCTACGTATTTATTATTAAATACAATAGAAACAAACGGCATTATTTTACCTCAAAAGGGTAAGATTGATTTCCAAAATCAAAATCGTTTATTCACATGGGCCCCAAAGAGGCACTCATGAAAGTTAATGAATCTATTGCCAGATTCGCAAAATTACAGCCATCTCGAGAAGAACCTGGCAAGAAACTCGGCGGTGCATTTTTTTTCATAATTTTTTTTTTAAAACATTCTTTATTTCTAATCCATAATTTTCCTAACCTAGGTGTTATTATGGTAGTCGCTAGAAAGAGCCTGTGCAGTTTGCCTCAAGAAAGATGTAAGTCTAACATCGCGTAATGAATTGCACGCAAGACGGGCATACGACCCTTCAATACTACGGTAACCATGCTCCCACTAGTCGTTCGCACCTGACTGAGATATCTCTCCTACATTTTGCCTCATAGAGAAACACTTTTGAAGTTACTTGCTTTGCTTATAACTTTCTTTTCTATATAATAATTATAGTGATAAATTTAGAAAGGAAAAATTATCGCTTGAGGCGGGATTTGAACCCGCGGCCATAGGGTCTCATGCATTTTGTCATTCAAATCCCGCCTCAAGCGATAATTTTTCCTTTCTAAATTTATCACTATAGTTCCGCCTAGCATGGCTAATGCTATATAAATAAAATCAATTATATAATAATTGTTTGATTTCTGTATTTGTTGTTCAAGTACAGGATATAACGGATATTATACGTAAGTTTCAGCGTTCAGTGTGAAGCCGTTTTTGAGATAGACGCCGGGACAAAATAGGTATGATAACAGTAAATTTGGTGGCATACCAAATCGTTATTTTCCAACGGAGATTTTTTTTTACCGGTTTCGTAACCACAATGGTAGATAAAAAAATAAAAAATATTTAGCTCCCCAATTACATGTATTGGAGCCCCCTTAATATTTTCATTTATACTATTTTAAATGTTATTTCTGGCTTTGGGCCGTAGTTTTACATATTATATGAGAATTTCAAGTTTTTTTTTTTTTTAAACTGACACACTGACATTTGACCACTATCTCACCTGATGTTA
Organism: Lomographa bimaculata; assembly: GCA_948107665.1. NCBI lineage: Eukaryota > Metazoa > Arthropoda > Insecta > Lepidoptera > Geometridae > Lomographa > Lomographa bimaculata. The sequence continues at coordinate 2,148,098 of OX403608.1, read as the reverse complement.
AGTGACGATGCGATCGACGATGGAGCACGCTTGCCTAGAAAATACCTATTCACTCTCGACTTGAAGACTCCAAGATTGTACTTATCTGGGAACACAGACTCTGGCAAGGAGTTTCACTACTTTGCAGTGCGCATCATGAAAGTGGAAGCAAAACGCTTCGTGCGCATTTGAGGAATATCCACCATATATCGGTGTCGCAATGCAGTCTGTCTGGTGGTTCTATGATGGAATGGGGATGGAGGAACTAGATCGTGTAATTCCTTAGCACACTCTCCGAAATGTATCCGCTTATGTCATTCGCTTATATGGTTTAGACGCTAGATGCCTCTGCCAGACGGACGAACGGACGGACCAAGTGCTGAACAACCTAAGTCAACTCAGAGATCACGCTTTGTTCGATCAAATGTTTTAGGTGCTCGAAATGACTACGTGATCACTAGAACGTTTCAAGATATTGAATGAATCATTATTATCTTCCTGAGAATTTCCTTTGGGGACAAAACTTGTGCTTCTACCGGGAATCGAACCCGACACCCGCTGCTTAAAAGGCGCGTCCAACTACGCCACTGAGCAATAACTTTTTGTGGAAGAATATATTATTTTCACAAACATCATTAAAATGTTATCTCTGACCAGTGACCCGCCCTGGCATCGCGCGGCTGCAATTTTTGGATAGATTTAAAAAAAAATACATACAAACCTTGCCCTGACAATTACGAACACAACAAAAAAGAATCAGCCGAATCGGTCGAGCCGTTTCGAGTTTTTGTGAGATTAACGCAGAGGAATTGATTTTATATTCATATATAGATAGATTTATACTTATACTAGCTGCGCCCCGCGGTTTCACCCGCGTTGATAATGATGAAAAGTGATGATGATGATGATGATGAAAAATAGATGTTGGCCGATTCTCATAGATACCGGATAAGCACAAAAAATTTCATCAAAGTCGGTCAAGTCGTTTCGGAGGAGTATGGCAACGAAAACTGTGACACGAGAATTTTATATATTATTAGTGGTATGTACCTTTGATCTTATCGATATTCAAAATTACAAATTCTAAATCATTTATTCACATGGGCTCCAAAGAGGCACTCATGAAATTAAATTACTCTACTGCCAGATTCGCGAAATTACAGCTATCTCGAGAAGAACCTAAAGTCGGCGGCGCAATTTTTCATTCGTTTGTTTTTATACAATCTGAAATGACTTATACAAATACAAGCCGTGCCCCGCGGCTTCGCCCGCTATTATCAAGTTAAAAAGTAGCCTATGTGTTAATCCTACGTATAAGCTATGTACATTCCAAATTTCATCCAAATCCGTTCAGCCGTTAAAGCGTGAAGAGGGAACAAACATACTTACACACTTACACACAAACTTTCGGATTTATAATATACTAGCCGTGCCCCGCGGCTTTGCCCGCTATTATCAAGTTATAAAGTAGCCTTTGTTTTAATCCTAGGCATAAGCTATGTACATTTCAAATTTCATCCAAATCCGTACAGCCGTTAAAGCGTGAAGAGGGAACAAACATACTTACACACTTACACACAAACTTTCGGATTTATAATATAAGTATATTAGGATTATATAGTAGGATTATATTAACCTAGGTATCTATATTATGTAGTCGCCAGAAAGTCAGTTCAGTTTGCTTCCATTCCATCAGGGTTAAACGTTCTTTGGAAATCAATTGTGACTATCATACCGAGCATCTCGGAGTTAGTCAGACATGACTTCTCACAATTAGTGTTATCAGGATTAACTAATTAGTGATGCACGTATAGTCTGAGCTTGATGAGTAAGTTCGCTGGGTTTTTTGTATGAATTTGGACAAGAAACAAAGAGAGTACCTATTTCAAGACATTTTTTTGACGGGGATGAAATCTTTAGTCTGTCGACTTATCTTTAGTTTGACGACCCAGTTGGCGCAGTGGACACGTGTCTGCCCTCTGCGCCGTGGGTCCTGGGTTCGATTCCCGGCAGGAGCACAAATTCCTTCCCAAGGGATATTTGTGCTTCTGGTTCTGGGTGTAATGTGTGTGTGATGTAAATGTTTCCGGCACCCACGATATAAATCTTTGAACTTAGTGTGGGGCTGTGAGTGTGAATGCGTTTGTTCGTTTGTTTGTTTTGTCATGTAGGGGTAGACTGTAATTTAAAAAGGCTGATAAAGACATTAAGCTAGTGGTTCTGTGAGCTGAAAAGCGTACAAAATGTTTTTTTACGTTTTCAACCCCCATATCTCCGACATTTTGAAAAAAATCCAAATCTGTAACCGACAAAAAAAATGCAGATAATTATCAAACCTGCTCACAACATTTCACGAGAATCGGTTGAGAAATGCAACCTGTAGAGGAGAACAACCGGAAATCCGCCGGACATCGAAAGCTTTTGCACAAGTTGAAACGGAGACTCACTCTTGCTTCGCTCGCTCAGTCCAAAAAGTTCATCTAGAAAAAATAATTCCAAAATAATATTGCGTTTCATATCCTTGTTTCCTTATAATGTCTCATGGAACACGCAGTCTTTCCAATTAATCGAGCACGCGCTACTATAAAACCCATTAAACATTCATTATCATCGGCCATAAAACATTCACTAACGTAAACGGTTTCATTCATTCAATTGTTCCAAGTACATTGAACGGGAAAACACGCTCGTTCGTATTGAATGGGTGGCCATTAAAAGAATAAAACGAGCTACGCATACGCATTGTTAAAGTTATGAATATGTGAGCAAATGGCTCTTCGGTCAGAGCACTATTGTCACATCGTCATAGAACATATCATCATCAAACCCAGCCTATCTCAGTCTACTATTGGCCTCTCCCAAAGCGCGCTACTGAGCCCGATCTTCAGCTCTTCTAAAACGTATGCCGTAGCACATAGGGACGCGTAAAATATCGGGGCTACTCAAGGTAGCGCTCCGAAGGTTTTTAAGGTTTTTCGAAATTAAACATTATATCAAAGTGCTGGTTAAGTGACAGATAGTAAATTACGTCTTTTAACTGTTAATATTTATTTAAAGCATATGGCTATAAACCAATTCAAAGAATCTAAAAAAATTCTAAGAGGCATTTTCTACGACAAAAACTATCAAGTGAAATTCATTTAATCGTGCAACTGGCCAAATGGAGTGTACGAAACTGGCTAAATGAGATCTCTTAGTTAATTTCGATGGTTCATACCATCCGTCCGCCCGTCCGTCTGTCAGATCCCTCTAAGCCATATATGCGAATAACTTTGAATTCTCTGAGAATATGTAAAGCTATGGCCCGAAGCTAGAAATGGCAAATAAAATTATATAAATAAAATATTAACGGGTTACCCATACACGTATAGGCATGGTGGGAGCAATACATTTTTTATTATTTTTCTTCCCAAGCGGTTATTGTCGAAAATATTTATTGTATAACTCTTTTCGAGACATTCGTACAGTACGAAACCGTTTTTTTTTTTAATCTATGTTGGAAAATAATAATTTGTAAGGATTACCATCTTTATCCGATATAAGAGATAGATTGTAAATCAGCGCTGTGAGCACATGAAAATGTACGCACAGCATATGCTAAATCTACCCCTATTGCCCAATTTAACTATTTTGCCCCCATGTACATACATGGGATTAATATGAACATTGTGTTGCTTGTCGATATTAAAATTTTGTAAGTATTTTTTTTATTGTATTTGTTCTTATGGGCAGTAAATATATTTTTGATTTGATTTGAACAAACATAAAGGTTAACAACACACAAAGAAGGTTCCTTTGCGACTTCGTCAGGTAAAAACTAAACAGTCGATGTTCTGAATCTTACTGGCACAGTTTAGTTTCCAGTTAGTACGTGTATTCTAGGACAACTACTATTGGTATGCAGAGCATGCAAGTATATTGGTTTAGTGGAATGAGATTGTTTTACAACTGCATAGTTTGCTTTTATGACGACAAATTGTAGGATTATCATCGAAATATCGTTTTATTGTTTTGCAGAACAGATTCTTATGGAGAATCGTAAGATTTCGAGAAACTATCAGCTGATACAGAATTGTGCGAGAATTTCAATTTGTAATAAATGAAATAAGTGGCAAATTTTTTGCAATGATTACCGACGATCTATTTGGAAAACGGATGTACCGATTTTGACCAAACATTACTAAGAACGCAGTCGATCAAGTCACTTTTCAAACAACGTAATTAAACTAGTTTCGTTTCGATACGATGCTAGACAAACATATACAAAGAAATACACTACAATATATTACACCCCACTTTTTGCGGGGGGTTAAAAATAAAACACTTTAAATAGTAACTAGTTTTCCTTGAGTGGAATTGCATTTCATAGTGAAAAATAAAACAGGTCATCATTGTTGAATGTGTATACAACATTTCATGACTCTGTTGCTGACCATTGAGAAGTTCTCTAGCCAGGACCCAATCCTGATTGCTGCAACCCTGTCATAGTAAAACATAGAACCAGCTATAATTAAATACACCTACAACCCAGTTCAAAAAAAATATTCTATAAGCAAATCTAAATGCCATAATTAAATTATTGCAAAGCCTCAGTCATCGGCGTAATGAAGCTAGCCTATCGGTGTTCTATCGCTTACATTTCGGAGAGTGTGCACTCGAATTAAATCAGTTGATACCCCCATGCCCTTTCTATAATCGGACCACAACACGAACTGACTAACGTTATCCATTTATGGTTGACATACCTCATATCCACTCGAAGCGTTTTGCTTCTACATTTATCATCCGTACAGCGAAGGAGTGGAACTCGCTGCCCGCGTCTTTGTTCCCTTAACAGTATAATCTGGGAGTCATGCTACGTCTTTGGCCGCATCATCACTTTCCATCACGTGAGATAGCGGCAAAATGCTTACCTATCAAGCATAAAAAACAAATATTACAAAGTTTCAAATACTTCCTGGGAGGTCTTTAAACGCGTAATAAAAACCTCGTAAACCTACAATATAAGGAATATATTACACATGCGTTATGACACAATGTTGTACTGACCATCTTTAATGCCGTAGACACCATCGTGCCATGATTCTATGAAGCAATGACACCATAACAATGTTACAGATCACACGTAGGGCAAGTCAGTTCGCGATATGCCTAAACAAAAACAAAGAAAAAGAAGCACAGTGTGCAAATGTTTAGTAACTGTACTTATTATTACTAATTTCATAACCATAGATATAATTATTTATCTAATACATACACGATAGATGGCCAGGTTTACCGTCGCATCCCACTCACACCAAAGACAAACTAAGCGTAGGTCACGCTAATTCCTGTTTTGATTTATTTTAATAGTTCAAAACGTACGTGTTTGTATCAAAACTATCTTAATATTAGTTTTATTTATTTATTTAATCATTTTGCACAAATCAGAGTACAGGGAATGGCCTAATGCCAAATAGCATTCTCTACCAGCCATCCTGGCCGTGAAAGAAAAGTGGTGGATGTGCGGCAGAAACAAAATAACCGAATGTATTATATATATATATATTTATAATACATTCGGTTATTTTGTTTATTTTGTCTATTCTACATTATACCTAAATGAATGGCCATAAATAATAATTAAACGCAAGCAAAGCTTAGAAAACTGACTTCACCGATTTATCTTCGGAACCTCGATCAGATCAAATGTAATAAACACGCATTATTGAAGTTCCATCTTTGGCAGCATCGTCAATTTCCATCAGGTGAGATAGTGGTCAAATGCTCGCCTATCTAGCATAAAAAAACAACATCTAGCATAAAAAAAACAAATTTTAATGGGACCTATCGGAAAGCAACAGCTTTCAAACAAAAAAAATATTTCGCGTTGAAAGAAGATATGAGGAAAAAAAATACAGTCGAATTGACCACCTCCTCCTTTTTTGTGAAGTCGGTAGAAAATACAATATCCTCCCTTTTTCTTAAGGGTACATCTGGGTTTTTCTTGTATCCCCAATTCTACACTATACCAACTACATTTATACTATGTTATTACTTCATAGAAACACACATGGGTTAACAAAGAAATTCTCATTAAAAACCTAAGTCATCCATTTCGGGAACATGTGTGGTAGATACGTAGCACATATTATGATAAATTAGGATGAATTTCAGTTCGCGTGCTGAATTTAAATTAGACATTCGTCATTGTAAGTCTTGGATTTCGGATATACTCATCGACACATACAAGAAAAAATAATTCAAAAATTGAGTTTTTCACTCGCACGCATTCACACTCGAAGCCCTACACTAAGTTCAACGACTTGTGGATGCCGGAAACATTTACATATCACACACACAATTACACATAAAAATAAACATAAACGCTTTCACACTCACAGCCCCACACTAAGTTAGATGACTTGTGTCGAGGGTGCCGGAAACATTCACATCACACACACAATTACAACCAGAACAAGAAGCACATATTTTCTTTGGGGAGAAAACTTGTGTTCCCGCCGGGAATCGAACCCGATACCCCTGCTTAGAAGGCGAACGCTCACCCAACTGAGCCGACGGGCAGTTCAAACACACATAACGCAGTTGTATGAAAGTATGTTTGTCGAAATACATGTTCTGTGCTCGTTTGCTTAGTTGGGCGCGCGTTTGACTAAGCAATCGGGGGTATCGGGTTCGATTCCCGGCGGTAACAAAAGTTTGCACTAACAAATTAACACAAACAAATAAAATGATTTGTTTTCGAGGATGGTATCAACGTAGAATCGGATCTCAAGGATAGCTGCTAGAACATCGTTTCTATATTTCTTGGCTATGAACTGCTCATTTGCTTAGTTGGGTGTGTGTTCGCTTTCTAAGCAAAATCGGGATCGATTCCCGGGTGGAACACAATGTTTCTCCAAAAAAAAAAATATTCCCAAGGAAATGTTTTTTTCTGGATCTGGTTGTGGTTGTGATGTGGGTGTGTCCGGCACCCACGATACAAGTTATCGAACTTAGTGTGGGGCTGTGAGTGTGAAAGCGTTTATGTTTATATTATATTTTGCTGTAGGATGGAACTAATTTTAAAATCATACTAATCATACTTAATATTATAAATCTGAAAGTTTGCGTGTAAGTGTGTAAATGTGTAAGTATGTTTGTTCCCTCTTCACGTTTCAACGGTTGAACGGATTTGGATGAAATTAGGAAGGTACATAGCTTATACCTAGGAATATTATATATGCTACTTTTTAACTTGATAATAGCGGTTGAAGCTGCGGGGCACGCCTAGTAATGTTGTATATAAGCGAGACACGAATTATCTATCTATTAAATTAATGACACGTCTAAAATGGTCATAATTACCCATTACCACGCTAAAGCCGTTTTATAGTCCGACATGAAACTCTCGCTAGGTGGTCTTCATTTGCAAAATTAACACATAACTCAGGCAAAACGTACAATTTACCCGCCAAAATTATATAAATACATGCATTAAACCAAATTAGTTATGGTGGCAACACTGAGATGTAATTTTGGAAGAAAGGTTAGTGGTGGGATTAATGTTTACTTAAATATCGATAATAAGTCATAACGTGATTGTCCTTGAGCAGTTTGTCGAGCACATAATTTGTATCTAAAATTTCTAGATAACGATAATAAGCTTTGTTTTTTGTATTCTTTAGTTTCGATTAAACAATTCGATTTAAACAAGTGCTTTGTACATCTGGTATAAACTTGGTGGACTATATACGGGCCAATAGCCTATATTTCCTAAAACTAAACTTAAACTATATACAGCAAAGAACTAAGTACCTACACTGCCGTCATAATTAAAAAGGGCATAACTAACATTCAGTAAATATTGAGAAAATAGAGTTTGAATTTTTTTTTAGTTTTTATTGAAAAAAAACACCCATAAACTATGTTTTCCGAAATTTTGCGAATGGCAATACTTGCATTTATATAGAACATATAAGACCATGGTATGTTCTTTATTTTATTTTAATGCATAAAATAGATAATTAGCTTATTTTTTTTCATCTTAACATAAAAATTAATTTATACATTATAATATTACGTTTAAAAGGCACAAACAACAAATAGTGCCTTTTTAATGTAAAATTTTGAGGATTTTTTTATAATGTTACAATGAAAAGGCACATATATTCAATTGTGCCTTTTCACTGTACTATTATTCGTATAGATTTATACTATTATTCGTATAGAAGTAACTTCTCAATGAATAAAATAAAGTAGTTACAAGAAAATCAGACGTTTATTTAAAAAAGTTAACAAAAAAAACATATTATTTAAGTAGGAACCTTCAATCATAATTAGAAACTATAATAATTAACTAAGTAATTAACATTTTAATCAAAATCTCGAATTAAAATTGAGCTACAAAATTGCCCACCCCGACTATAATTTTTATTACTAGAAATGCGTCTTAGCACACAATTATTTTCCATAAAAAATCAAGTAACATAACCAAATCAAGTATTAAATATAAACAATATTTATCAAAATAAAGAAAACGAACGAGTTTTCAGAAACATTAATAATTATTATAACAAATAGTCTATCAACTACTATGTAGTTTTATCACAATCATAAACTAGAATCAACTTCTTATTACTAGTAATGGCACTATGTATCACATTTCTTTGAAAAAAAAATATCTTCTAAAATATTTTAACAAAATTAAAAAAACTATCTCTGGTAAAACAAAAATACTAAATTTTAAAATAAGAACCATCAAGGCACTATTTTACTTTAATATTAATTCTTAAAAACTACACTAAAGTGAGTAAAAAAAATCAGTTTTCCTTTATTTTTAGTCTTCATAGTTTTGAATCAAATCGAGTGATGGATCATCAACAGGTAAGGTTTCCCAAAAAACCCTTCTATTAGTTGGCATAAATGGACCAAGCCTTGTGAGTATAGCAGATTTCCTTTCACTCGTGATACCCCTCGGAACAAGCTTCTGTCTTGGAGGTGGTATCCCTTGTTTAATATTTTTTATCTTAAGAAAATCTAGCTGGAAGTATTCGTCAGTACCATGGCTGTTTTTGTAAAAAAGTAAATTAGATCCTCTTCGAAAATTTGACTCAGAAATATCATTCAAATAAGCTCGCGGATTTGATTTTTTAAATTTAAATGTTGAAGAACAATCTTCAAAATTATAAAAGCAAGACTTTTACTAACTTCCATCTTCTTTACCATGGTGCGAGGGCCAGTATAAGATACAGCTGTTGAAAAATCTTCAAAGTCATAGACACGCTTTTTTGTTTTGAGAGATTTTTCTACTCTGTGGTGGAATTCGTCTGCAGCCATGAATGTGTGACCAGTTTCCAGGTGATTCTTCGATGGTTTTGTGCTGAATTATTTGTGAACATGGTAAAATGTCAGATTCTGAGTCACTGTTACTAATGTTTTGATGCGATTTTTCAGGTAGTTTGTAGTCTTTATCGATTACTGAATCATCAGAATCAAAATCAAGTCAATCTTCCTCACTTGATGCTTGTTTCTGCTTGTTTTGAAGCCCACTCGTGGATGGAACAGATACCCTGTTCATCTAAACATTCTTTTTTGCGTAAAGCAGCATTTACTAATTTTGCGCTTCGTGATGACATATTGCTGAAAATAAATAATGATTATTTATTACAAGCTGAACTCAATGTTAATCTTGAGCCTTCCAACTTTTGTACAATCAAACAAGCAAACACAAACTCTTCAGCTTTGTAATATTAGTAAGTATAGCCAATATACAACACAGAGACAAACACACGGAACGTATGATTCATTCATTAATAACATTAGAAAGCAAAAAGATATTAATATTAGTAAGCAAAAATAACGGTCATTTTTTACCCATCGAGCACGCACTTGTATTTCGCTATATTAACCCTTCTAAGAATAATGAAATAAAGAAAATGCGAAGTTATTTAAATTACTAGGATCTTAGACTAATAATTTAGTATAGGCAATAGAAAAAAGTAACAAAAATAATCTTACCAGAGCGCCGCCGCGGCCGGCGGCCGCACCGACATGCGTGGTCTCGTCGTGACACGTTAGGCACAACTGGCGTAATCTCTCGCGTATCTCGCTCCCCGCACTTCATCCCTCTTTAGAAATGTTAAGTAGTAAAGGCATAACCGCCAGTGTGCCTATTTTTATGTATAAAATTTAAAGCGTAGGGTAAATAGAAAAGACACAACTGCCAGTTGTGACTTTGCTTCTAGATTTCTTGCTAAGGTGTCGGTATAAAAAAAAATGCACAATTGCCACATAAGCCCTTCATATTTGGCATGCGCCAATTACGCCTTTTCTATTAAATATTTTAAAAACATAAATGTGAAGTAGAAGACATATATCACTTTGTGACCTTTTTCTATACAAAATCTTAAAAAATGGTGCAGTTGTGCCCTTTATGCTTAAGCTATCTTTGTTTGTTTTGTTGCTAGAAATACACAAAAAATTGAGCAGATAGGCCTTTTTTTCCTGATTCCGAATATGTGTATAACTCAATTTCGATAAAAATGTTAGTTGTGCCCTTTTTTGTTAACACGGCAGTACAAGAGTGTTATGTTGGTTATAATATAACGTAATATAAAGTACTATTTTGTCTCAGCTGAGTCGAGCTGACATCTTAGTCATTTAATTTTCTTCACTTAATGTGTAAAGATATAGTTTTTATTAAGATAAAAATACATCGGATATTATTTTTTTTTTAAATAAGGAATAGATTTTAAATACATGAAAATGTACACACATAAACTGAATCTATCCTTATTGCCCGATTGTAATCTATAAATTGATGATAATTATATCAATTTAAATTTTGGTAACTCAAGTGCTCAAACCCACTAAGCTAAGATAAGCTCGATGTCTTGTAGGTAACTTAGTTCTTTGCTGTACATAGTTTTGTTTTAGAAAATATAGGCAATTGGCCCGTAGCTATTTAAATTTGAAATGCCGCTTAATTGTTTCGTGACTGTATTTCCTTATATTATATAGATGTATTTAATGTTAAGATATGCAGTAAATATATTATCGATTTGGTTTGATTTAAAAATTAATTAACATTCGTTACCTCCACGTATATAAAGAACATAAATTAAATTGGATTTTGAATTATTGCTGCTCAATAAATTAGAGAGTTTAAATCCATCGATATTCGATAAACCAACATCGACCTTTGCTTCTCACTAAAATAAAGACGTCAGACTTTACATGTCTGGATTGGACACGCCAAGCCAGTGTGTGGTCTTCATTTTTAAATTTGGGCGTTAAATCTACCACTTTCACGTTTAAATTTAAATAAATCCATTTTAAAAACCACTTAAAATCAGTTACAGAGCATTAAAGTTTACATTCATCACATATAATGGCATTTTTCACTTAAAGCAATTTCAAAGTGATAGAAATCGGTAGTTTAAAAGGTTTTTTATTGTTTTTAATTACGATATTGATTAAAATTGTCCATGAACTTGGTTTTAATTTTAATGGTTTTGACATAAAATTTTTAATGAAAACATTCCTTAGGTTGTTGTGGTAACACTAACCTAGTTCAAGTAGTAGTTCTAGTTATCCCTCAAGTGCTTGACTATTGGACTGTACTGATATCAGGATGTATCAGGCTTTCTGAAGGCATGTCACTTTTTACCGACTTCTAAAAAGGTGGAGGTACTATGTTCGACTGTAGGGTTCTTTTTTTATGTATGTTCACCGATTTCTCCCCCATTTGTCGACCGTTTCTCATTTTTTTTTTTTGTTTGGTAGATTATACTTTAGAGGTGGTCCCATATAAATTTTATCGAAATCGATCAAGCCAAAATATACCAAAATATAAGCGGTGAAGACAGTTTTTTTAAGCTTTGCTTACGTTTAAATTATACTTGTTTTGGTGTATGGTTTTTGATATAAGGGGTGGTACACCATGATTTTAAGCTGACCAGTAGGAAATTCTAACTATCTCTATTGTTGTTGGAGTTTTCTCTCTCCGACCACAAGAGGGTAGGTTAATCAAATACTCCGGAAAGATATACCTCATAACTGGTATTCCCCCAGCATCCACGTGCGAAGATTCTTCTGAAAAACTGATGAATTACACGCGTAACCTTGGGTATTCTCCATAGCAGTCTACCCATGCAAATTGCGATCTTATACCTACAGTGTAAGGAAGAGAATTGGCTGCCATTGGAAACGTTTACTTATTTACCGAACAGATAATGTAGTGCAAACATATATACATACATATACAAATATTTAGGTATGTCAGTTTGTTCCTTTATGGCTCTCTAGACATTAGACACGTGGGCCGATTTTGATGATTCTTGCATTAATCGATTTGTATTAATAACGCTTTCACACTCACAGCCCCACACTAAGTTCGAATGTATCGTGGGTGCCGGTAAGATTCACATCACACACACACACAATCACAACCAGAACCTGAAACTCAAATTTCCCTTGGGGAGAAAACTTGTGTTCCCGCCGGGAATCGAACCCGATGCTCCTACTTAGAGGGCGAACGCTAACCCATATGAGCCAACGAGCAGATCATTTAGAAATCATGTTTTGGTTTCTTTAATCATTTTTCATTTCAAATGACCATTCTCATCTTTTATTTTCGGTACCTTTAATAAAGCTGTAATATATATTTAACTAGCCGTACCCCGCGGCTTCGCCCGCTATTATCAAGTTAAAAAGTAGCCTATGTGTTAATCCTAGGTATAATCTATGTACATTCCAAATTTCATCCAAATCCGTTCAGCCGTTAAAGCGTGAAGAGGGAACAAACATACTTACACACTTACACACTTACACACAAACTTTCGGATTTATAATATTAGTAGGATTATTGTTATCCTATAATAGATCTTAGTAACGAAAAAGTAAGCTTTAAAAACCGACTTCACCACTTTACTTTCGGAACTCTTGATCGGATTAAATGAATTATATACGCATTATTGAGGATAACTCAAAAACAACTGCTCAGATCTTGACCAAACATTTAAATGGGACCACATGGAAGCACCAGCTTTCAAATAAAAAAACTCAAGCAAAGCTTAAAAAAAAGCGACTTCACCGGTTTATCTTCAGAACCTATGCACTATAACTCAAAAACTAGTGATCAGATCTTGATCATATTTAAATGAGACAAATTCGAATAAAAAAATCATCAAAATCGGCTCACAACGAAAGAAGTTATGAGGTAACTTTTGTAGTCGGTTAAAAACGAGAACATCGTCAATATAGTCCACAGAATACGCATTATTGAGGATAACTCAATAACTACTAGTCAGATCTTGATCAAATTTAAATAGGACCACATGCAAAGTACCAGCTTTCAACTAAAATAATAATCATCGAAATCGGCCCACAACGCAAGAAGTTACGAGGTAATACAAAAAAAAACAGTCAAATTGAGAACCTCCTCCTTTTTTGGAAGTCGTTTAAAAATCAACAAAATCGATTCAACTAGAAATAATTTATGAGACACATAAAACATAATACACTAGGTATAGTTGAATTGAGAAACTCCTTTTTTGTGTAGTCGGTTAAAAAGAAAGTAAGATGACGTTTTACGACAGTCCGGGTTTTTCTATGTTTTAGGTATATTGACTTGTGCGTTGTGTGATTGTATACTGCCAAATTTACACCACACTTAACGATAGTGGTATTCGATGGGTATTTCCCAGTATTCTAGGAAACAATTTTGGCACACACGCACGCTTCTAGCAATAGATATACATCTGCTGGATACAATTGGAAGTGTGAGAAGTATAAGAATTAGACAATAGATTAAACATTCGAAACTGTTTGTTAGCCTGTTATTCGTAGAGCTGATAATTATGTTTAGAGTCATTGGAATTTAGGACAAAACCGGACACCGGTTTAGAGGAAAAACGAATAAGTAATCTTAGCAGAATTTCATCAATCGATCAAGACTATTAACCGACTTCCCAAAAAAGGAGGAGGTACTCAAGTCGACTGTATTTTTTTTATGTGTTTTTTTTAATGTTTTTTATGTGTAGTCAATTCAACATTAAATCTGATCAAGGTTCCGAGGACAAAGCGGTCAAGTCAGTTTTTTTGTTATGCTTGGCTTGCGTTTAATTATTAAAGTTTAGATACTGTTAGTATAATTTTTTGCATAAATTGAAATCAGAATTACGTACATTTTGCAACAAAATTATGTAATCATGTAACCTACATAACAAAGTAAGGCTGTATGTCTATCGATCCTTTCTTACATACTTTTAAGAGCTATATATTACACTAGCCGTGCCCCGCGGCTTCGCCCGCTATTATCAAGTTAAAAAGTAGCCTATGTGTTAATCCTAGGCATAAACTATGTACATTCCAAATTTCGTCCAAATCCGTTCAGCCGTTAAAGCGTGAAGAGGGAACAAACATACTTACACACTTGCTTGTGCTGCACACACAAACTTTCGTATTTATAATATTAGGATAATATAGTAGGATTATATTAACCTAGGTATCTAAATTATGTAATCGCCAAAAAGCGCTTGTTCAGTTTGCCTCCAATCTATCAGAGTTAGATGTTCTTTGGAAACGAATTGTGACTTTAAATTTGATCAAGATCTGATCAGTAGTTCATGAAATATCGTCAATAATGCGTGTACATATAATCTAATCAAAAGTCCGAAGATAAAGTTGTGAAGTCGGTTTTTTAAGCTTTGCTTACGTTCAATTATACAAACAATTAAATGTATCTAATTACATAGATAATACTAATTACGGTCTGGAACCGCGAACGCACGAAAATAAGTACGTAATAAAGTAATAAATAATGTTTAAAACTATTTGTTAACAGTTTTACTACAGTTTACTAATATATTGTAATGGGAGATAATTAGCCCATATTTATGTATTTTTTGCAACTACTCTTTAGAGCCAAATACGGTCTTGGTTAACACAAATCAACTTTTAGACGCCCTAGTGGCACCACTAACAAGAATTAAGGTGACAGGGTTGTCAACTTCCAACTTCGTCATTTGGCCGTAGATAGACGGCCGATTGACTGTATTTCCTACAACTGAACTAAACCTATAAACATTTTTTTATGATCATTTGACAAGCATTCTCCTCGAAATAACAACTTTTTTTATGGTTGATGGGTAAGCATTTGACCACTATCTCACCTGATGGAAAGTGAACAATTATCTTCAAAAAAGTAAACAGTAGGTAATATTAACAACTAAAGAATTATCTTAAAAAAAGTAAACCGTACTAAGTTCAAAGACTTGTATCGTGGGTGCTGGAAACATTCACATCACACCCACATTACACCCAGAACCAGAAGCACAATTATCTCTAGGGCCTTGCCTAGAGTAAATTGTGGTCCTGCCGGGAATCGAACCCAGGACCCACGGCGCAGAGGGCGGACACCTATCTACTGCGCCAACAGGGTCGTCAGTTCTATTTCTATGGTTAACACGTCTTCAGTCCACTAGCTTAGAAATAGAATTAGTTACGGAAGTCATTTGCCCTTTTGTCTCATTTTGTAGGTAAACGCTTTCTATTTATGACAAAATGCTTCCGTTCTGGTATTTTTACCCGACTGCGTGACGCAACAGAGGGTAATTATTAGATGCTTAATCTTGCCAGTGTTCAAAACCATTATCGTTTATTCACATGGGCCCCAAAGAGGCACTCAATATAATTCCACTGGAAACCCTTAAATATAATATATTTAGGTTCCAGTTAACTAAACAATACAGATTCGGATAAGATCAAATAAAAGGACGTACAAAATTATATATTTGGATTATTTTTTTTTAAAATTTTTGTTACCAAATATAGCCTTTTTTTTTTCGGCCTGTGTCAACCCTGCTACGTGACTGGTCCCATGCGTGTACGCACGTCCACTAAATAAATATTAGGACGATGGCCGAATAAACAGCCTTATCTATTGTCTTGTCAGAATGTTGACTGATCTACAAACGAGTAGAATTTTTAGAAAAACAACTGATTGATGACTTTAGCAAGTCAGTATATGAAAAATAAAAAACCCGATTGCGAAAAAAGTTACTTTAGTTTTTCAGTATACACCTTTTTGTAAAGGGGTGATATAAGAATTTCTCCTAAAACGCGTGTTTTAAACTAAAACGGTTACAAAAACCGTTTTACCCGGCAATGATAACAAAGTCTGAGAAAAAAAAGAATATTCGTCGGAATTTGTACGATATGAGAAATGATGCCTTCTTCTTAGAATATTTGTAACGTTCATAAATACAAAGGAAAAAAATATCACATCTCATGCAAGTAACATCAATTTGTATTTTTGTAACCATTTCGTTTCGCCATTTTATATCAAACCACAGTGAAAAATATTTTATATTACGTATAATTATTACAAGACAAATGATTTCTTCAGTTTGTTTTACTTATTTTGAGGCGCGTTGTCTCGAAATTAAAATAAAACCATAGAAAATCAAAAATTGCCACGCGTGACTTTGCGTAAACGCCAAGATGCAATGAACACAATATACACATTTATAGGTATTTTTTTTTATTCAGTATAGGCAAGCGTTTGACCACTATCTCACCTGATGGTAAGCGATGATGCGGATGACTATGGAGCACGTATGCCTTGAAGATGCCTATTCACTTGCGTCTTAAAGACTCCCATATTGTATTTATCAGGAAACACAGACTCGGGTAAGGAGTTCCATTCCTTAGCGGTTCGAGTAATGAATGTGGAAGCAAAACGCTTCCTCCGCATATGTGGAATGTTTACCATATAGCGGTGTCGCTTAGAAGTCTGTCTTGATGTTCGATAATAGAATGGGGATGGGGGATTTAGATATAAAAGTAAGGGGGGAAATTGTCTGTTGTTAAAAAAGGTGCTCGCATTGACTTACCTAATATCTGACCCTTTATAAGTCTAATATGCGATTAAATAATTCTTTATCACTGCTTTATTATACGAGTAAGCATCTTACGAATATTATAAACCCGAAAGTTTGTGTGTAAGTACCTATGTTTGTTCCCTCTTCACGCTCTAACGGCGAACGGACTTAGATGATATTTGAAATGTACTTAGACTATATCTAAGATTAACACATAGGCTACTTTTTAACTTGATAATAGCGAGCGAAGCCGCGGGACACGGCTAGTCCTACTAATATTATAAATCTTAGAGTTTGTGTGTAAGTGTGTGTGTAAGTATGTTTGTTTCCTTCTTCACGCTTTAACGGCTGAACGGATTTGGATGAAATTTGGAAACATAGATTATACCTAGGATTAACACATAGGCTACTTTTTAACTTGATAATAGCGGGCGAAGCCGCGGCACACGGCTAGTCCTACTAATATTATAAAACCGAAAGTTTGTGTGTAAGTGTGTGTGAGTATGTTTGTTCCCTCTTCACGCTTTAACGGCTGAACGGATTTGGATGAAATTTAGAATGTACATTGATTATACCTAGGATTAACAGATAGGCTACTTTTTAACTTGATAATAGCGGGCGAAGCCGCGGGACACGGCTAGTAGAAAATGACAGTGAGAATGGTTGCTAACCACATTAAGTTTAGCTCATCCACAAAGACCCCGATAGATTCATATTACTTGATTACATAAGCAAATGTAGCAATATAATGCAATGTTGGTCAAATTAGCTTATTCTCAAGACATTTTTCACAGCAGTGTCCTATATCGAGGGCAGTAGACAGCTGGTCGCCGGTTTCACATGAGTAAAGCTTCTTTGAAATCTGAACTGAAACTATGAGCGTCGAGTTACGTTTATACAAAATTATTTAGCTACAATAGCAAAATTATTTAGTACTAGCTGCGCCCCGCGGTTTCACCCGCGTAAGTTCCGGACCCGCGGGAATTCCGGGATAAAAAGAAGCCTATGTTCTTTCCTAAGCTCTGGACTATCTGTGTACCAAATTTCATTCAAATCGGTTCAGTAGTTTTGGCGTGAAAGCGTAACAGACAGACAAACAGAGTTACATTCGCATTTATAATATTAGTAAGGATAAGGATTGACTAGCTTATCCTACTAATATTATAAATCCGAAAGTTTGTGTGCAAGTGTGTAAGTATGTTTGTTCCCTCTTCACGCTTTAACGGCTGAACGGATTTGGATGAAATTTGAAATGTACATAGCTTATACCTAGGATTAACACATAGGCTTCTTTTTACCTTGATAATAGCGGGCGAAGCTGCGGGGCACGGCTAGTTTTGTATAATTTAAACGCAAGCCAAGACACAAGCTTAAAAACAACCGACTTCTCCGCTTTATCTTCGGAACTTTGATCAGATTAAATGTATTAAACATGCATTATTGATGATAACTCTAAAACTACTGATCAGATCTTGTTTTTTTTTTAATGAACGATAGGCAAGCGTTTGACCACAATCTCATTTGATGGAAAGCGATGATGCAGCCGAAGATGTAGCATTGATCAAATTTCCCGTGCACCGCGACTTCGCGGGCACGACAAAAAATCTACGAGTAGCTAGTAATAAATATAAGAATTGTATTATATAAAATACTAGTCGTGCTCTGCGGCTTCGCCCGCTATTATCAAGTTAAAAGGTAGCCTATGTGTTAATCCCAGGTATAAGCTATGTACATTTCAAATTTCATCCAAATCCGTTCAGTCGTTAAAAGCGTGAAGAGGGAACAAAAATACTTGTACACTTACACACAAACTTTTGGATTTATAATATTAGTATTATAGGATTAGTAGGATAACTAAATCAATCGTGTATCTTATTGTAGACCTTTAATGTTCTAAATAGCTGTGGCTTCGCCCGCTATTATCAAGTTAAAAGGTAGCCTATGTGTTAAACCCAGGTATAAGCTATTTACTTTTAAAATTTCATCCAAATCCGTTCAGCCGTTAAAGCGTTAAGAGGGAACAAACATACTTGTACACTTACACACAAACTTAAGTATTTATATTATTAGTAGGATAAATGATATTATAATTTTTTAATATACATGCTTATATAAAAACTTATATAAATGCTGACAGAATTTTTAATGGCAAAATTTCTGTGCTAAATATTATCCAGCATTATAATCTCTCAATACTTCGACCAGACGAAAGTCAGGTTGAACTGCCTCTGGCATAGTAGATGGAACGTCTGCCATCTAAGTGTGGTATCGATTCCCGGTGGATATTCAAGTATCCTACTCCTAGATATATTTCAAGACTTTAGGTTATCTGCGGGCCAATTGCCTATATTTCCTTAAACTTAATCAAAAATCAAATCAAAATGTATTTATTTGTCAGAGTATGGTAAGTAATTAATAGTGGGACATAGTATTAGTTTCACATACTCTACCATTTCCGGTGTACAAATATTTAAATGTAGATATCAAATAAGTAGCATTACAAATAATGGTATTAATTTTGGAATACTGGATGAAAATTAGTATTTAAGTCAGAATATCATGTCAATAGAGAATCCTACTAATATTATAAATCCGAAAGTTTGTGTGTAAGTGTGTGTATAAGTGTGTAAGTATGTCTGTTCCCTCTTCACGCTTTAACGGCTGAACGGATTTGGATGAAATTTGGAATGTACATAGATTATACATAGGATTTACACATAGGCTACTTTTTAACCTGATAATAGCGGGCGAAGCCGCGGGGCACGGCTAGTATAATATAAATTAGATCCATTGTTCACTGAACAATCGACGCTCCCATACAGATGAAGTGTCATCATTAATATTTGCACTCACACATCTAAATAAACTAATTAAGTAGTGGGGCGCGTCATTTCAGCTTGGACGAGCTCTACCAGCATTTTGATCACGCGTCGCCTCAACCAGGAGCTCAGAAATTTTTTTGAAAATACTAGCCGTGCCCCGCGGCTTCGCCCGCTATTATCAAGTTAAAAAGTAGCCTATGTGCTAATCCTAGGTATAAGCTATGTACATTCCAAATTTCATCCAAATCCGTTTAGCCGTTAAAGCGTGAAGAGGGAACAAACATACTTACACACTTACACACAAACTTTGGGATTTATAATATTAGTAGGATAATGAGCTCGCGGTGCCCACGGGCCCTGATTATTTTATTTATACACCCACTAAAATACTTATGGTTACTCATTTGATTATTTTCTCCTTCAGACTCAATGGGAATGATATCATTGTTTGAATTCAAATCATTTAACGATGGCCTTATTCATGATTCTAAGAAATGAGGCGCACACAAACAGACTCGTTAACTAATTAACTGTAACACTTGAGAATTATGTTACTTTGATTTTAATGAATAGACATAAACGATTTTACACTCACAGCCCCACACTAAGTTCGATGACTTGTGTCGAGGGTGCCGGAATCATTCACATCCATACAATCGCAACTAGAACTAGAAAGCACCAATTTTCCTTGGGTTAAAAATATTTGTTCCAGGAATCGAACCCGAAACCCCTTCTTAGAAGGCAAACGCCCGCCCAACTAAGCCAACGGGCAGTTCAATAAATAGAATAGAATATTATTTTATTGCGTTAACTGTGTACATAAGATGGAAAATAAAAGTATAAAGGAACAACAGTTTACCCATTTCGGGTGTACAATAAGGCGTGTACGGTAACAAAGTTAGTACGCCACGATAAAATATTATGACAATCGCAAAATTATCAAAATTTCTTGCTATGTATATGCTATAATATAATATGCTAGAGAATAATTATAATTAATAATAAATACTAGACATCCCTCTTACTACTAATTGCTTTTAAAATATAACATGTGCGTAACAATCAGCGTAAGATTATACATATAGTAATTATGATGCAAAGTACTCGTTTAAGGTGTAAAAGCACTTGCTTATTAACCAAGATTTGAGTTTTTTGTTAAATACTTGAACACTCAAAGTTTTAAGTTCTAATGGCAAATGATTATATATCTTGATCGCAGTAAAATAGGAGCTTCTATGGTATGAAGTATATATAAATGATTATGCCTTTGAATTATTATGAATTGTGATTGTTGATACATCTTAATTAAATTGTCCGTAATAGGTATGCGTAAGCTTGAAGTATAGGACAAATAATATACTGGCGAACTTCGTTTCTATTATATATAGATAAGTTCAGACAACTTTCATTGGCGGTATAAAAGTTGTCTGAACTTATCTATATATAATTAAAACAAATTCGGAAGATATCTTTTCAAATCGTCTTCTCCTTGGTATAGTAAATAAGATTCCGCGTACTTAACATCCTACTAATATTATAAATCCGAAAGTTTGTGTGTAAGTATGTTTGTTCTCTCTTCACGCTTTAACTGGTGACCGGATTTGGATGAAATTTGGAATGTACATAGATTATACCCGGGATTACCACATAGGCTACTTTTTAACTTGATAATAGCGGGCGAAGCCGCGGCTATTTAGTACATGAAAAGGTCTAAAATAAGGTACACCATTGATTTAGTTATCCTACTAATCCTAATAATATTATAAATCCGAAAGTTTGTGTGTAAGTGTGTAAGTATGTTTGTTCTCCCTTCACGCTTTAACGGCTGAACGGATTTGGATGAAATTTGGAATGTACATAGCTTATACCTAGGATTAATACATAGGCAACTTTTAACTTGATTATAGCGGGCGAAGCCGCAGGGCACGGCTAGTAAGTATATATGTCACATTTATCTGTGGTCAAATATTTATAGTGCGTTCAGAAATTACAATCCTGTCTAATCTTTGATCGGTATACGAATAGTTTGTATGGGAAAAAAAAATAGTCGTTTTTACTACTTTCCTACTATAATTATATAATAGTAGCCGTGCCCCGCGACTTCGCCCGCTATTATCAAGTTAAAAAGTAGCCTATGTGTTAATCCTACGTATAATCTATGTACATTCCAAATTTAATCCAAATCCGTTAAGCCGTTAAAGCGTGAAGAGGGAACAAACATACTGACACACTTACACACAACCTTTCGGATTTATAATATTAGTAGGATAGTAGGATAGGATAATATGTATTATAATTGTGAAAGTTTGTGTGTGTGTGAGTGAATGTTTGTTACAACGTATCTACGTAACGAATAAACCGATTTTGATGAGATTTAGAATGTTGACAATTTAGGTCCCAGAATAACACATAGGCTACTTTTTTACGGCACGGTTAGTATTATATAAGATAAGCTGTCTCCTAAAACGCATGACTTTGTATCCGTTTAACTCGCCAATCGTAAAAGATCCTGATAAATAGAATATATAATAATAAAACCGACTTCACCGCTTTATCTTCGGAACTTTGATCAGATTACATGACAATGTTCTAAACACGCATTATTGACGATACCTCAAAAACGACTACTACCTCATAACTTCGCTCCACGTGAACCAATTTTGAAACTTTTTTTTGTTAGAAAAAAAAGTTTATGGTAGATATTCCACAAATGCGGACGAAGCGTTTTGCCTCCACATTTATTATGCGAACTGCAAAAGAATGGAATTCCTTACCTGAGTCTGTGTTCCCTGATAAATACAATATGGGAGTCTTTAAGTCACGAGTGAATAGGCATCTTCTGGGCAAACGTCCTCCATCGTCGACCGCATCGTCACTTACCATCAGGTGAGATGGCGGTCAAACGTTTGCCTATCTTAAATTAAAAAAAAAAAGATGTTGCTTTCTTATTGGTCCCATTTAAACATTGATCAAGATCTGATCAGTAGTTCTTGAAATATAGTCAATTATACGTGTTTAGTACATCTAATCTGACCAAAGTTCCGAAGATAAAGCGGTGGAGTCGGTTTTTTAGACTTTGCTTGCGTATTATTATTTGAGGCGTTTTCTACAAAATTTGAATGTACTTAACCATAAAATCAAACATTGCCACGCGTGACCTAGCATAGATACAACATAATAAGGTTATGCAATATGCACCTTTATATCCAAAACTATAAGGGGGATAATTGGCTGAGTTTAAAAAAGGTGCTCGCAATGACGTATATCAGCCCCTTGAAAAAATCTCACAGCAAGCCATCCGGAAAATTCCCGATTTGAAACGTACCTACTATACTATTAGGTTGATTATCGTACGTATAAGCTGTCGTCACCTAAAAAAGAGCGTATTTTGCAAAATCTTCGAAACTCCGTTACTTTTAACAACTGTTTGCGAATATCAAAGCGCCATCTGCAATGCAAATGCATTTTTATCTTGTTTAAACAAACATCCCCTTTTATGAGGTCAGGTAAAAATATCGGAGCTTTTTTTTTTCACCCTAGATCGGGTAGTCCAGCTTTGGAACACCTTGGAATAATATTTTTTGAGTAACTAACATCCTACTAATATTATAAATCCGAAACTTTGTGTGTAAATGTGTAAGTGTGTGTTAAGTGTGTAAGCATGTTTGTTCCATCTTTATGCTTTAACGGCTGAACGGATTTGGATGAAAGTTGGAATGTACATAGCTTATACCTAGGATTAACACATAGGCAACTTTTTAACTTGACAATAGCGGGCGAAATTGCGGGGCACGGCTAGTTTATATATAATCACTAGCCGTGCCCCGCGGCTTCGCCCGCTATTATCAAGTTAAAAAGTAGCCTGTGTTAATCCTAGGTATAATCTATGTATATTCCAAATTTCATCCAAATCCGTTCAGCCGTTAAAGCGTGAAGAGGGAACAAACATACTTACACACTTACACACAAACAAACTTTCGGATTTATAATATTAGTAGGATCACTAGCCATGCTCCGCGGCTTCGCCCGCTATTATCAAGTTAAAAAGTAGCAGTAACTTTCACACTCACAGCCCCACACTAAGTTCGATGACTTGTGTCGTGGGTGTCGGAAACATTCACATCACACACACAATCACAACCAGAACCAGAAACACAAATTGTCCTTGGGAAGAATACTTGTGTTCCCGCCGGAAATCGAACCCGATACCCCTGCTTAGAAGGCGAACGTTCATCCAACCAAGCCAACAAGCAGTATGTCTCGATATACACATATAGTATAAATATAAACATATAAAGTATAACAGTACCTGGATGACCGAGCTTAGCTCGGCTTTTTTTTTTTTTGGTAAATGACTTTTTCTAAAAATGAAACCTAACTAGATCGATTTATTGCCCCCGAGACCCTCTGCATACTACATTTCATGAAAATCGTTGGAGCCGTTTCTGTGAATTTCTGAATATACACATATATATATATATATATATACTCAAATACTCAAATACTCATTTATTCATAAACATTTGTTTACACGTCATATTATAAGGTCTAAAATGAGATTTTATTAAAAATACAATTATAAAATGAAAAATGTCACATTGAAAAATTACGAAATAAAATTAAAAGATAATAATAATAATAATAATTTTCATAAAGAACATGTCAATATATTTTATGTCAATGTAAAAAATTATTTAATTTTCATAAAGTCATCTGTGCTATAGAATGTTTGCTCGATAAGCCATCGTTTCAATTTATTTTTAAAGCAGTTTATGGAAGTTGCCTCTATTATGGTGACAGGAAGCCTATTGTACACAGCCGGGCCCATAACATGCGTCAGCTTGCTGGTCTTTGTAAGCTTACGAGGTAAGCCCACAAGTTTTCTTGCATTGCGCGTGCTGTAGGAGTGCATGTCACTACGTTTGGTGTACGTGCTGAGATTTGTTCTCACATATACCGCCACCTGATAAATCACGATGGCAGGCAATGTGAGGATCCCGAGTTTTCTGAAATAGGGTCTCGCTGAGGTATCTTGTGTCACACGTACCAAGGCCCGGATTGCGCGCTTTTGCATGCGGAAGACGCGCTCCCAGTCAGAGCCGCGCCCCCACAGTTCCGCACCGTATTGCAAAAGCGAATGTATCGTGGCAAAATAGCAGGCGCGTGCGACATCCGCTGACACCACCCGAGCCACCCGACTCAGTGCGTAACATGCACTGCCTAGTTTCGCACAAAGTTTATCAATATGGTTCTCCCACGTTAGCCCTCTATCAATTTCGAACCCTAGAAAGGTAGTATTGGAAACCTGTTCGATTTCACTTCCGTCCACCAGCACTGACATGGGTTTGGTGGCCCTGCCCGAAAGATTAAAGTGCATGAAGTGCGTTTTGGAAATATTAAGGGTTAGACCATTCATGTGGAACCACTCAGCCAGTTCCGACGCCGTTTCGTTTACTCTCATCTCTAGTTGATCAACATTTGGCGCTGTGACAATAGCGGCCACGTCGTCGGCATACATCAAAATGTCCGCAACTGTCACTAGCTCCGGTAGATCGTTAAGGAGGAGGGAGAATAAAATGTTCGAAACGGACGATCCCTGCGCCACTCCAATGGTAGAAGAGAGCGCGTCCGATCTATGCTTTCCATCCCCTGCGTCAACGACTTGGGACCTGCCTCGTAGCAGGTCTGTGAGCAGAGTGTACGGCGTATGGTCAATACCGTAGTGTTTGAGCTTAATAGCAAGCACTTTGTGATCAGCTACGTCGAACGCCTTTGATAAATCACAGCTGAGAAGCACCACATGATTTTTGCGTTCTCGGGCAGCTATCACTCTGCTTATTAGTTCCCGCGTAAGAGACGTCGTGGACCGTCCCTCTCTATATGCAAACTGGCAGTCGGAGAGTGCGCCGGTAGACGAAAGGTACTCGATTAGTCTCGAACTTAAACCGTTCTCGAAAACCTTGGCAATTGCGGGTATGATTGAGACCGGCCTATACCCATCAACGTTGTCCCTTTTTCCCTTGCCCTTGAATATAGGCGTAACCTTGCTTACTTTCAGGACTGCGGGATACGACCCTTCCTTCAAACAAGCATTATAAAGTGTAGCCAGTACTGGTGCAAGGGGAATTATAGACATTCTTAACAGGTCCATGGAGACGCCATACACATCTTTGGATTGTTTGGGGGGTATGCGAGTTGTAACAATGCGGTACACCTCGTCCGCGGTAAATGGACGCAGCCTGAGCGAGCGGTTAGCCGGCGCGCACGCGAGCTCTAAGGCGCGACGTACACCGGAGATGTCAGCCGCGGGCGCGCCGCACGCAGCCGCTGCACTTATGAATCGTAAATTCATAGAATTAACAGCTTCTTTCGCATTGTTAAATTTTTTGCCGGTAGGGTCTACTAAAATTTCAGCAAAATTGAGTTTAGGACAGTTGTTTTTTCCTCTTTCTTTGTTAACTACGCTCCACATAGCTTTTGATGTATTTTTGCTGTTTAATATAATATTTCTGTAATAGTTAGATTTTTGATAATTCATTAGCTTGTCATACTTTAAATTCAATTCCACAATTAAAGATTGTAAATTATTACAGTCGGGATATAATTTATTTAATTTATACATGTCAAAAATGAGTGATTTCATATTAATAACATCGGGTGTTACCCACGATGAGTCAACGGTTTTGTTTGGTTTCATTTTCGTTGGGAAACAGATTGCTAATTTATTCGACAAGACATTCGTTACTGCCGTAGCAAAACAATCGGCTGTGTTGCGTTTGGTTCTAAGTTGTACCCAGTCTACACTGTCAACGGCACTTACAAAGGCAGCTCGACTTGACTGTGAGAAATCCCTAACTAGGCAAGTTTTCGGTTCCGGCGCGCAGCGAGTGCACGTTATCTCCCCCCGCACTGCTAGATGATCGCTTAAGTTGGTGGTCACCGGTGACGCACGTACGGACTCCGCTGGCATGTTGGTGTACATATGATCGAGGCAAGTGGCTGTGCTTGAAGTTATACGCGTGGGGAAATCTACTACGTTATGTATGCTATTTTCTGACAAAATATCAGTTAACTTCTTCTTTTCTGGATAAGCCACCGCAAGGCAGTTGATGTTAACATCGCCTGTAATGACGAAATACCTATTCAAGTTACTGATCTTATCGAGCAAACGTTCAAAGTGGGATAAAAAGTCATTACCGCTTATTAAGTTAGTCCGGTATATGCAAATTATAGTTATGTCAAAGTCTAACAGGTCAATTGCAGAGATTTCACAGTATTGTTCTACTGACAAGCTTATTAAGTCACAGTTTTCTATACATTTGACATTATCTCTAACAAATATACACGAACCTCCATGTGCTATTTGCTTTCTACAATATTTAGAGGCGAGTTTAAATCCGGGTAAGCTAATACAATTGAGTTTTGCTTCTGGTAACCAATGTTCACAAATTGTCAATACGTCACAACTTAGCTGGGTGCGTAGTAGAACCTCTAATTTTTGGGTTTTATTGCTGATGGATGCTATATTTTGCTGGCATATTATCAGCTGATACGGCGCCGGAGGTGATGACGCAAGTTTATTGTCGCTGTGTTTACGAGACTGAGGCAGACGGCGAGCGCAAATGCCTTGCTCCTGCTTGGACGTCTGCTTCGGCTGCATTCGGGCCCCGCTCACGGGGCATTTGACGAAAGTACGTCCATCCACTAATTTTACAACCCATCGGCCACACAGTTGGCGTATAAATACGATCGTACACGTTTAACGGCACACCGATGACAAAAGCTGAATGTCGGTCAGTTTTTAGTTTACGTTTTTCAACAACGATATTGTCAGTATTATCACATTGGATTACGCTTTTGATATGGTTTCGGATAACTTCTACAGTAGTATCAGATCTAAAAGACCACGCCTGCATGTACTTCGTTTGCTGCACTATTTGTAAGTTACACGTACTGGGTTCACCTGAACCTGTTATTATTGGACGTTTTTGTTGTGGTCGCCTTTTAGGTTCGACTAACCGCCATCCGTATTTATTATCAGTAGCCGCATTAGAACCGTCTTTGTCATCGTTACCGCTTTTGTTTTCCTTCGGCATCGGTGAAGCTACAACTTGTTGCGGTGACTCACTACGAGGCTTCATACTGTTTGTAGTAACGGTCGCAGTGGGAGCGAGACATATATTAGTGCTATTTCGACTCACCTCCGGAGTTCTTGTGGCAGCGGGGATGGCAGGTATATATATATATATATATTTGTTTTTTTTTGTTTTTGTCTTTAAGAATACATTTCGCAATTATTCCTTGCGTATAACTAAATTGTTAAGAAAATTAATCCGCCTTCAAAATGTTCTTCAAAAATCGTAGCAACTGTAATACAGGATACCCTAGCACGGCTGCTAACGAACACCTAATTTACCCATTTTTAGCAAAAAATAATAAAATTTATGATATTATATAATGTATATTTTTGGACAGAAAATAAATACGAATTGAAAAAAAAAAAAAAATTAAAATCGTTCACTTATAATTTTGTACTTACATAGTTCTAACTATAATGACTGTTTATATAACTATAATATTGTTTTCTTAGTGTGAGACCCCAGGTTCTACAGTTTTGTATTTGAGTTTTTTGTGCAAATAATAATTATTAGTGAAAAAATTCAACGTGAAATCATAAAACTGTTCTGCCAGATTCGCAAAACGACAGCCATCTCGAGAAGAACCTGGCAAGAAACTCGGCGGCGCATTTTTTCATGATTTTTTTAAAACACTATATTTAGACGGGGTTTAGCTTATAAACTATCGTCTTGTTTCCCTCATCTTTGGAGACAAACTGTCTAGACTAGTATACTATTCGATTGCATGTCGTTATTGTTTTTTTTACCACCAACGGAGACTATAGAGCCATCCATCTGTTAAACAGAAGTCTTCAACAGACAAAACAGTATAAAAGATCCCTTCCGCGTTCGCTTTCTCTTTCACACACACCCCTGCATTTGTTTGGATAGGTTCTAAAATGACAAATTGGTCTCCCAGCGTGAAGGTTTTGTCAATGTGTTTATCCTACACTCGTATGTATAGTCGACTGTCTCAAAGAATTTTACGGAGTCATAAATCGATCTACTTTTTTACAAGCTTTTATTTAACTTGCAGTGTATGTATGTTTGTTCGGGTGGAATCTTGTAACTCGATTTTGAAGCAGATATCTTCATCCGATTGAGCTAAAATTTTGTATTCACGTTTAGTTTGGATGACAATGCATGGTTAGCTGTGTGACGTCATTTTAAATCCAATATCGGCGGAACACCTAGAATGGCGGACAAGTTATTTTTAATGACTCCTACAATATGGGTATCAAAGGACTTGCTGAGAAAAACTCGAAAAATAAAGTGACGTCACTCTAAATCTAATATGGCTGACTTCCAAAAGCATGTTTTAAAGAAAAATATTTTCTTATATTTTATTTAATAATAAATCATAATCATAATTATATTTATTGCAGATATCAGGTAAAACAAATAATAGCAATGACATAAAACATGTTATTATTATTTATTTTTATTATTTAGTCATACCTACATTTAAATCATATTAAGTGTTTTGTATCATTTTAATTCTCATCTTATTTGATTTACATGAAAAAAAAGAAAGAGGAAAAAAAGAGGCACTCATGAAATTTAATGACTACTGCCAGATTCGCAAAATTACAGCCATCTCGAGAAGAACCTGACAAAAAACTCGCGGCGGCACATTTTTTTTTAAACCTTTCTATGAATACGGTTAAATTGTTTTTGTAACCTTATCTCTCCGCATGTGAGTTAATTTCTCGAAAACAGAAGCGTCTGTTATCTTTCGTGACAAATTGGATGTTTTTGTTGTTTTAATTTTTTCTGGCCACCGTGTTTATCAACACATGGTTAGGAGCGATCGTAAGATTAGGACATTAGATACACAACCCTTAGATTTATTAATGCTTACTTGGTTTTCAAAATTAAAGTTTTGAATACTCTGAATATCGAATATAAAAAAAGTATTCACACTTGCAGCCCCACACTAAGTTCAAAGACTTAGCTTGACTAGCGCAATGCTTTACCGCGCAGGATTCTGACCTATGTAAGTTCAAACATTTCTGTTCTGGGTGACACTGAACCCCTTTATCTCATCTATCTCCCTATAATGTACATAATTATCGAACCTACTCACAAAATTTCACAAGAATCGGTTGAGAAATGTGACCTGTAGAGTAGAACAACCGGAAATCCGCTGGACATACGAAAGCAATTTTGCTTAAGCTGAAACGGAGACCTTTGCCTTCGCTCGGTCATTAATATTGAACAATACATAAACATCAATACCGATTATTTCAAATTCTGTTCAGTGGTTTTTTTTTAATAGTTGTAGTTGCGGTACAGTGTTCTTATAAAAAAACCATTTTTTTTATGCCCGATAGGCAAGCCTTGGTCATATTGGGTCAAATGACAAGAATATTACCTGGAACGTCTTCTTCTTCTTCTTCATAGTTATGGATTCGCATCTTATGCATTTAGCCAGTGTCAAGTAATAATATAATATTTCAAGTGTATTTCATATTATAAGTCCTAGTCACAAGTCACAGTCAAAGTCAAATAAAAGAGTCAAGGTCCAGTCTTTTTTTTTTTTTATTCTAGATAGGCAAACTTTTGACCACTATCTCACCTGATGGTAAGCGACGATGTGGTCGACGATGGAGCAAGCTTACCTAGAAGATACCTATTCACTCGTGACTTGAAGACTCCCATATTGTACTCATCAGGAAACACCGACTCGGGTAAGGAGTTCCATTCATTTGCGGTTCGCACAATGAATGTGGAGGCAAAACGCTTAGTGCGCATTTGTGGAATGTCCACCATATAGCGGTGTCGCTTAGCAGTTTGTCTGCTTGTCCGATGATAGAACGGGGATGGGGGAACTAGATCGTACAGTTCCTTAGCACACTCTCCGAAATGTATCCGATAAAAAACCGAGAGACTGGCTACCATGCGGCGATGACCCAAGCTCTGAAGCTTTGAATTAGTCAACTGCTCGCTACCAATAAGTCATAGTCAAGTCATGCCCTAGTAAAGTGGTAGAAACTTTACTATAAATTTTGGAGTTTTGGAGAGGTGAAAATCACGTTATTCAACTTTGTATGATTTGCCTCATTTATGCACGTTCACTAAGTATTAACGGTTAATAATCCACCATTATTACACATTAACACTCGAAGAATCACAGGTTTTGGAAAATTTTACAAAATCAGCAACGCCGTTTTTTCACTTTCAATCAAAAACACCTGGAAAGTCATTATGCGGCCATAGATGGATGCTTGCTATATCGATAGCATGCTTGCCTAAAATATACCCATTTACTCTTGACTTGAAGACTCTCAAATTAAACCGTTCGGAAAACAAAGACGACAGCAATGAGTTCCACTCCTTCGCAGTACGGATGATAAATGTAGAAGCGAAACGGTTCGGGCGAACTGGAGGTATGGTATATATGGACAGTTTGTCTTGTTGTTATTTAACACAACAAAACAAACTGTCAAACGTCAACCGTTTATATTTTAGAGAGTGTGCGCAGGAATTACACGGGTCCCCCCATGTCCGTTTAACCATTTGTAACCGGGCATGGGGCACACTCTCCTGCGCACACTATCCAAAATATTAACGGTAGAATACCGATAGGCTTACATTAGTGACCGAGACTCTGCAATTTGGACTCAACTAGCTTAATCATCGCCATTTTTTTTTTTTTATACTATATAGGCAAGCATTTGACCGCTACCACACCTGATGGAACGTGACGATGCGGCCAAAGATGGAACATGCTTGCCTAGAAGGTACCTATTCACTCTAGACTTGAAGACACCCAGATTATACCGTTCAGGGAACAAAGACGCAGGCAATGAGTTCCACTCCTTCGCTGTACGGATGATGAACGTAGAAGCAAAACGCGAACTGGAGGTATGTCAACCATAAATGGATAACGTTTGATAGTTTGTCTTGTTGTTTGATGGTAAAAAGGGCATGGAGGAATTATATCATGTAATTCCTGAGCACACTGAGTCATTTTGCTCGGTCGATGGACTCAATTGATCGAGCGAAGCGAAGAGTGACAGTAGCTTAGTTGTAGAGATAGTTGGCTAGTATAAATAGCTTACATTTGGCATGTATGTGTATGGTAACATGCCGTTCACAGTTCCCATACCGCCGCAGTCGCATATCTCTTCCGATCGTTTGACCCACATTGTATCCGTAACCTCTGACATGGCCACGGCAAGCGTCACGAGAGGTAACGTTTTCCGCGATATATATATTTTTTTAAATTCCTTAAACAAATTTTGTTAGACATTTAATAATTAATAATAATAATTAATAATTTATTCACCATCAAAAACTTAAGCTTAATTAAACAGATGAATTACAAAACATGTTACGTATGTATGCATTTGCAAGGCCTTTCTGTTTACAAAAGGTGATCCCTGTCGCCCACACTAGGAAAACCTGTGTTGTGGGATTCAGTCTCTTCCGCACTGTTATTACAGTACAATGAGAGCAGCTTAACTAAAAGTTAGAATAAAAAGAAATATATCCGTTCAGACAGTATTTAAAACTATAACATAATTATCATGTTAGGTAGGTACTTATTCTTTCGAGGTAGTTTAATTATAATTATGACTACTACTTTATGTAACAATACTTTTGCACCTACCTACTTGACACATAAACCAAAAATAAAATTTAAGCTAACATCAAAAATAGCTGGTAGTTTGTGTAGGTATGGACGGAGATTTTTATCCCGACGCAAAAAGCGCGGTGTTATAATTTTAACAGGTGCTTGTGTGTCTGTATGTGGCATCGTAGGTCCCAAACAGCTGACAGTTATTGATTTATGTCATTTTTGTTTATGTTTGGTGTAAATTGATGCAGGCGTTCACCAGAAACCGTTGGGGATATTTTCAAAACTTTGATTTACTACTTGTCATAGATATAAAACATAAACACTCACTCACAGTTTCACACTTAGTTTCAAGACTTGTCGTGGGTAACCGGAAATATTCACATCACTCGCACACATTCACGCCCAGACATAGAAAAACAAATTTCCCATGAGGAAAAATCTTCTCCCTTCACCAGGAATCAAATCCGATACCCGCTGCATAGAAGGCGAAGCCCACCCAACTAAACCAACTGGCAGTTCTTCTGTTATTTTATAATTTAGACATTAATTTAGTTGTTATTTAAATATTTTGTATCATTTAATTTATTCCTCATCTAATTTGATTTGATATTGTCGTCGCACATATTGTATCTTTTATATTGTGGTGAGCTTCTGTTTATTATGTTTGTTTTACATATGATTTTACTGAATATGAGATTATATTCAGTAACTGATGTGTTCGAAATAGATGAGGAAAACACACAATGTAGGTGAAAGCCGATGTCTCTTTGAATTTTTGCCGCATCGTCATCGAACCTTGGCACTCCCTGTGGGTTTGCATCGTGCCGGACATTGGGAAAGAACAATTGGGGGCATATATTGCAACCCCCTTGCAACTCAAGAGTTGTCGCATTTTGGATCACCGTGTGGCCGCCACGTTTTTACATTCACAACACACACACAACCACAACCAAAATCACAATTTTTCCTTGTAGAGAAAACTTTTGTTCTCGCCGGGAATCGAACCCGATGCTCAGAAGGCGAACGCTCAGCCAACTAAGCAAACGGGCAGTTCAAATGACTTGGAAATGGATGACGTTTGACTTGTCTATCGACATATCCTCAGACATCTCACCCATGCAACGTCGACCCATTGCTGAAAATCGTATTAAGCGAATACAAACGTTCCAGATTTAGGCGGATGCAGGCGAAAGTGGACCAAATTCGACCCCTTCCGACCCTTTTATAACCGAAAACGTACCTTAACATTAGCTGTTAGAGTTTATAACAAGCTGGCATTCGTTGTGCATCCGAGGTAACCTAAAAAGGGAGTTATTTTGCAGTCATTTATATCCATTACGCAATGATTAATGTGTGTCTAGGATATGTCTGGATTCGCTTGAGATTGAAACCAACAAAATATTCTCACGTCAGAAAATGTACTATATCCTACTAATATCATAAATCCGAAAGTTTGTGTGTAGGTGTGTAAGTATGTTTGTTCCCTCTTCACGCTTTAACGACTGAACGGATTTGGATGAAATTTGGAATGTACATAGGTTATAACTAGGATTAACACATAGGCTACTTTTTAGCTTGATAAAAGCGGGCGAAGCCGCGGGGCACGGCTAGTAACTAATACGCGACGTGCTTCCGCATTGGATGAACATGTTCAACGTATCATTTATCAACTAGCCGTTCGCGCCGAACTGAGATCTCGCGCCTGCATGTTGCCTCATAAAGAAAAAGTTTTGAGTTTAATTGCTTATAGCTTTTGTTTGATTTCTGTATCTCTTGTTCAAGTAAGTACATTATTAACACATAATATTAGGAACTAAGTATTAGTTTTAAATGTGTAGCCATTTTTACCGACATAAAAAAAGGAGGAGGTACTATGTTCGACTGTATGTTTTTTTTATTTATATTAATCGATTTCTCCCCCATTTGTGGACCGATTCTCAATTTTTTTTGTTTCTTATATTACATCTCACAGATGGTGCCATATAATTTTTATCGAAATCGATCCAGCCAAAACCAAAATATAAGCGGTGAAGTATAAGCGGTTTCTTTTAGCTTTGCTTACGTTTAAATTATTTATATAGACTCCGGGACAAAATATATTTAAAAGCAATGACTTTAGTGGCCTACCAAATTTTTATTTTCCAATATATTTTAACTAGTCTCGCCCCGCGGTTTTACCTGCGTATGTCCCGGAACCGCGTGAATTCCAGAATAAAAAGTAATCTAAGTGGTAATCCAGGGTGTCAGATACCTCCATATCAAATTTCATCAAAATTGGTCTATCTGTTTAAGCGTGAAGAAGTGACAAACATACAAGCACACTCACAAATTATAAATGCGTACATTTATAATATTAGTATGATTTAAAATTGGTTATAAGTTTTGTGAGATTAGTTTAAAAATGTATGTCTTTTGCCATACAATGGCTTGTTAAGGAATAAATAAAATAAAATTAAAAAATATGCCTCAAAGTGTCATGATCTGACTAGTTACTACTTGTACTAGATTTTGCCTCAAACATTGTTTAACTGAGTTACTCTCGACGATTTGCTTCCCCGACGCAGCGCAGAGCGACGGATTTTTCTATGCCTCAATAATCAACAGATTAGCTACAAATGTAGCATCCCCTAATACAGAGAAATTCAAAAGGCCATCGCACTCTTCCGCCCTATTACTAATGCACTGAGCAAATAACAAAATAACAATTAAAAGCACCCTTGCACCCTTCATTTTACCGCAAGGACTTAATATAATGCAAGAGAACAGTTGCAAAATATTAGTTCGAACGCATTGTAAAGCTACCCTTGTTTGTAGGGTGACCATCGTTTCGAAATTAAAATAGTTTATTCACTTAAGCCCCAAAAAGGCGTTCATAAAAGTTAATGACTCTACTGCCAGAATCGCAAAATTACAGCCACCTCAAGAAGTCGAAAAAAAGCTCGGCGGCCGGCGCGGCGTATTTTTTCATTATTTTTTTTTAACGTTCTTTAAATTACTCATACAGGATTTATACTTACGTAATTTTATGTTATTGTTATACCTATTATAGTATACCTATATACTTATACACTTACACAAAAACTTTCGGATATCCTACTGATATTATAAATCCGAAAGTTTGTGTGTAAGTTTGTTTGTTCTCTCTTCACACTTTAACGGCTGAACGGATTTGGATGAAATTTGGATTGTATATAGATTACACCTAGAATTAACACAAAGCCTATTTTTAACTTGATAATAGCGGGCGAAGCCGCGGGGCACGGCTAGTATAATATAAGTAGGATTCACAATAACCGTATCGGGAGTCAAATTATCTAAATTGTCACCAAACAGATTGTGACTAGGGAATGCAATCCCGATCTCGCGGGATCTCGATCTCGCGAGATCTCGTGTCATTTTTCGAGATCAATCCCGAAGCATAATATGACGAGATCTCGCTCGAGATTAGCGGGATCGGAATTTTCTGGTAATGAGATTAATACCACATACAAATGTAGAAAATTTCCTCTTTCAATAATTGCAGAGGATTTGAATGTTAGTGCAAAAAGTAACACGACTTTTCAAGAGAAAGTCCTTTTTGCGTGTATCTACGACGAGTTTAGATACGTTAGAGTTACTTATAAAGAAAGAGATGGATCTATATGACTGTGGAGGAACAAGGGGTAGTTTTTACAGTTTGTTTACTCACGTTGGTGCCAACCAGTGTTGAATCAGTGAGGGCATTTTCAGCTGCTGGGCACACAGCGACTGCCAATATGCCGTTTATGAGACAGCACTCTCAAATTCTCTCATTGCAATATACTTTGTTTTGTAAGAAGTTTTTTCAAAAATCATTCCTAAAACTAGACTTTCATTTGACTTACAGTATTCTTATATTGTTTTCGTTGATTTCCAAAAAAATACGGATAATTAACAACGTATTTTTTAAAATTACCCGAGATCTCGAAAATTCCGAGATCTCGCGAGATTGTAATTTCTAATATCGCGAGATCTCGAATTTACGATCTCGGGTCGAGATTGCATTCCCTAATTGTGACGTTATTTCTCATTGTATCTGTGGGTATATCGTACTAAATGACGTCACATCACGAAGGTAGACGTTTCTTCATAGCTTATTCTATGAACATTCCAGCCAGATAAATTATAAGTATATTATTGAGCGATAGAGACCTTTAAAGCCTTAGTAATAGGGTTCTGTTTGCATACTTATGGAATTTAAAAAACACTCTAAAAAAGAAAGTTTTTGAGTAGGTACCTACTTACACAGGCAAAACCACTGTCACCCTACTTCCCAGTAAGTGGCTCCCCTCGGATTTTTTGTTGCACAATATAGAATTAATAGATTGTCCCTATAATTTCGATCCTTATGGTCCTCCATATCCTTCTATATAATCTATGGTAGAATACTGTCACTATTTATTTCACGAATACTAACTGTTACCCTATTCTGTGGTTATAAGTCTAAGGGCGAGTTGGCTGGGTAGCATGTGCAGTTAAATCCTACGCAACCTGGTTCGATTCCGGCCAATGACTATCTATACTTATATGCGTAATTAACACTCTTATTACGGTAGAAGAAATCAGCATATTTAGGAATCATGCAAATTGATGACACGTATCATCTATTAATTAGAATTACATGAATTAAGAAAGCCTATTATAAAACTATTGACAACATTAATGACAAGGATGTATGAAGGCCAACTGCACAAGCGCTTTCTAGCGACTTCATAATATACATAGAGGTATATTATGAAGCCTAGGTTAATATACTTATGTATTAGTGATAATGATAAGGAATGATTTAAAAAAATATGATGTTTTACCTGAAAATAAAACAATTATTATATGCGAAACCTTATTCTAGACCTTAAACAGTGAGATAACATCACTTCCGGAACGACGTCACGACCTCTTTTGTCTCCCTCACACCCGGCTCCGCCCCACTTGAGCCGGGGGAGGGGGGTGAGCTTGCCCGAATTGTCAGGCGCGCTCCTCACATTGCATCTCACTTTCGGTGGACAAGATAAAGAAGTCCACCAGGCAGGATTCTAAATAAAGGTCTAGAATAAGGTTTCGCATATAATAATTGTTTTATTTTCAGGTAAAACATCATATTATATGCTACGAACCGTTATTCTAGACCTTAAACAGTGAGATGTGTTTATTATCGCCTGGTGGCAAGCTAAAAAGTATGCCAATGTGTGAATAAATATAATTGATAGTATCAGGTACTTTATAATGTGTACCTAGGTTATGCAAATCTATGATTATATATCATGAATAGGTGTACCTACAGAACAGAGGGATAAAAGTAACCTTGAAATTAGAATAATTATACATGTTACTCACGACAAATACATTTTATTATTATGGTACCTTAACTAAAATAATATTATGACAAGGAATTAACAATCGTAAATGTTAAAATGACTATTAGTTACAATGCTATCACATGCATAGACAGGTAGGTAAAGAATTTGATCATTTATTGATCTAACAACAGTTTAGCAATGACACTTGTATATACATTGTTGTATATTTTTATGCTACAGTGTTTCAATTCGAATAGGCTCAGACGTAGGGATACGTCATACATTTACCATGAGAGGCCATTGTAAAAATAAAAGCACTTAATTCAAACAACCAAGTTATTGCAAGTACTGAAGTAGTCCAAGTACAAAGTATGAAGAGGCTTCAATACTTGCCTCTTAAAATCATCTTTACCAAACCGAATCATTATTACTATTGAGATTTAGGTGCGGGGGTTCACATTGAAGACACGGGGAACGTCATATTGAAGCACTTTTATTAAATACAACCGGTACATTAGCTCACACACTAAAGAAACAGCACGCGGTTAGCGTGTGGCACGACGCGGGGAGTGCGGTGGAATGTTCTATACGTCTGCCTTGGTCCGGCTCTCGATGACACTGACTCGAGCGATGCCGCCGGCCGCTACTAGCAGCCGACCGCCGTGCCGCTCGCGTACACCTCTCCCCCGACTAGATTATTGCATACCCTACGAGATGAAAACACATTTCTTACGTCTACATCATTAAACAAGACATATCTACAACAAGACATTTATTCTATTAGATCTGTAAACTCCATAATAACTGCAACGGCAGGTTTATATTTGTGGAGTAGGTAGACCCAAAGAAAGGATGTCAATAAACATGTTTCAATTCGTCTTTGATTTTGGGTCGATAATTAAATGTGCAAAATTGCGGGCTTGACTTCTACATTCGAGAAGCAATAAGAGAACCGTACCTTATGTAAGTACCCGTGTCATCTGAAATATTGTTTTAAAGGAATGGTTGATCACTTATCCATTCAAGTACAATAAAATTATACATGTCAAGACCGGGATCTATAGCTAGTCCTTTCGTAATAAATCAAGTCTACGTGACCGTTACCCACAGGCTAAGGTAAAACTCTTATTGGCACTCCATTGGAAAACGTCGTTGTGGTAATTCCTTTTGGTAATTAAAAATAAAATATTTTAATAAATTTCAATGCATTTAAGCAAGAAATGAACGAGTGCTTAACTAAGCAAAGGGAGCATGTGAATGTGATTGATATATGATCAACATTATCATTATTGCCAAATACCAGATAAAACTTTGTACTAAAATGACGGAGAAATTAAGAATGTGATCAACCATTAAAAAAAAACATCAGAAGTGTTCCGCTATCAGCTCTTTCGAGTTCCAGACGCCAAACCACCGAGTAAGTTGGAGCTTTTAATAAGTATCAGAACCGTATGAGACGAACATAACGAAAAAGAAAGTGTGTGCTCGTTGAAGCGAGAAAATCTATCTGCGTTTTAAAATTCACAATGTCTCTTCCTAAGCCTTTTCAGAAGAGTACACTTACTGGACAGTTTGTGTAATGATAACAGGATGGTGTACATGTTGTTAACCAGTGTAATGTAACACACTAAATAAATACAGCTATAACACAAGCTATAACACACTCAATAATACATATATGAATATACAATTACTATGGAATGTATAAATAGTAACTACGTATGCGAGTATCGGTAAACTCCCACTAGTACATCAGATTGCTGTAACGTCATCTAATAGGTTCTACTGTAACGCATGAGACAACGGTCATTACAAGGTATGAAACAAGAACTGATTGTATTCTTTGTATCTATTAAGACCAAGTACTTACAAGAAAAGACTTCGTTATTTCAGTTAGGTAGTCTGCAAATTAACTGCAAGGAATGGCAAGTGAAACAGATACCTTCAGTTACTAACTAGGCCGAAACCGTAAAGTTTATTATGCTCACCAGGTATTATCAGACTCCACCAATTTGCTTTTAGATTAGAGCGAATATTTTTGAGCCATATTTACTTTTTATACCCGGGCAAATACGTGGAGTTTAGGCTTGGATTCCATTTGATAATAAATGACTTTAGTTGGGATCAGAATAGACTTCTCATAGTTCACAATCCACCCGATCGAGGTTGGGACATGAATATCTTCCGCAGCTTAGTCCTTCAAGGAAAAACAATCCCTGGTTGGCATCAGAAAAATAAATTAAATGCATTTATTGGCCATTACAACCGACTGTTACACAAGGCAAGTCAATGTTACAGAATTATCTGCAATTGTATATTAAAAATTGTGACACACTCGAACGAGGTTAGGACTTGAATAGCTTCCGTAGCTTAGTCCGTCAAGGAAAAACGATCTTTAATTGGAGTCAGACTAGACTTCTGATACTTCATCACTCACTCGAATGAGGTTAGGACATAATAGCTTCCGCCGCAGCTTAATCCGTCTAGGAAAAACGATCCTTAGTTGGCGTCAGACTGGACTTCTGCATCACTCACACGAACGAGGACTTTAATAGCTTGTCGAGCTTAGTTCGTCCAGGCAAGGCGATACTTGTTTAGTGTAGTCGCTCTGGGTTCGCTGACGGTAGATGGGCACCGGCGATAAATACGTAAACAAAATATCCGGGTCTATGTATATTTTGATTACAATTCGATCGCTTACAATAAATCCGATCCGAGAAACAAAAAAAAATAAAAAAAAAAAAAGGTTTGGTTTCAATACCAAGTAAAGTTTGATATTGTTTAGATTATTGCTAAGTACACGCTCGGCTACCGGGGTACTGTTAAAATATTTTAA
This sequence comes from Lomographa bimaculata, assembly GCA_948107665.1. NCBI lineage: Eukaryota > Metazoa > Arthropoda > Insecta > Lepidoptera > Geometridae > Lomographa > Lomographa bimaculata. Next base: position 2,107,579 of record OX403608.1, on the reverse strand, counting down.
AAAGCGAGGGTATTATAGCCAAAGAAAAAATTCAGTAATATTATTAAAATGTAGGTACATTTAAATAAATTCTCATAAAAATATTATAATACAATCTAAGATATAACAGATCGCTCTTAGCGATAAGACCTACATATATTTATAAGTTTCTCTGTAAGCTTGATGTCAATAAATAGTAACTGTATTGCATTGATATTATAAATAGTAAGCTAATATGTATCGAGCTATCGGGAATTTTTTGCTACTGTAATTTTGTCTCGGATCGGATTTATTTCTGGCAGCTTTTGGTTCTTACCTTTGGATGAAAATACGTTGACGACCAGCTTTTAAAGTATGTAATTGTGACGGCTCAGTTTCATTGTTGTTGCAATAATAGGACTTCCGCGGTCGCTTTGCAAACATCGTGCCTATTCCGCATAGACACGAATAAAGCTCTTTCCCACAGCGTTCGAGTTGTTAATGACATGCTCGACAGCGAGAGATCGTGGCAGGCGGAGGCGGTGGTCTCCTTCTGCGTCTCCGACTGAGAGGCCGCGGAGCGGGCTTTTCAGTCTGACCCACGGGACGTACGTACGGACGTGACGTACGGGATCCCGAGGATGAGGCAGTTCGCCCGCCTCCTCTCTCCTCTTCTGTAGTGGTACCACTGGTGGAAAGCCAGGGGGCTCACCCTCACGTTCGAGTTGTAAACAGCTTTTTTGAACCTCTGGCTCTTAGTAAGAAAGAAAATAAATGCTGTGGATTGAAAAGGTTAATGCGTGGATATTTTGCAAGTCCAGCCTTTAAAATTCAAAACAAAATATACAATTAATGCGATATCTTTGTCGTGCCTATGAACTATAATTTGTAAGAGAGAAAAGAAATCCTGTGGATTGAAAAGTTTAAATTGCGTGGATCATTCGCGAGTCCAACTTTAGAAATTCGACTCTTATTATACAAGTGCGACTGCTTCGGATGATTAGGTTCGCATCGTACAATTTAGTTAGGAAAGACAATACACATATTTTTGAAACAAGATTGTTGGTTTATAAATTGAGCGGGGTAAGTAGGCTCATTCCAGAAACCTAATCCTAGTGGAATTTTAAAGCTGCAGTTAATTACGAATGTGCAACTTACCCTCATGGGTTCTTTTATCATTTTGGTTATGTGAATTCGCATCGAACCTGTCCGCATCCCCTGTGCCTGCTGCTCGATGACCGCGGTGACTCGACGGTGTGGGGCTGGGTTACACGACGACAACGGTGAAGATGACGAAGATATCAGTGGTGAAATTAGCGGAGGCGGGCGACCCCGTTCACCTACTTCAATCTTGAAAAAATATTATGAGTGCTACAATAACAAAATAAAAGCACAAATTAGTCACGTTTAAATATTATAAAAGTTAAATTGTTAACATTTAAATATATATATGTATATATTTTTTTTTTTTTTAAATAAAAATTATAAAAAAGTTTATTATTTTCTAATAAAATTGTTAAAATTACAACATTAATAAAAATTATAACCAACAGCAACGCTGTTACCCGCTTTTAAAGAGGTGTGTTCACGCCGAAAGCAAATGCCAATGTGAGGAGCGCGCCTGACAATTCGGGCAAGCTCACCCCCCTCCCCCGGCTCAAGTGGGGCGGAGCCGGGTGTGAGGGAGACAAAAGAGGTCGTGACGTCGTTCCGGAAGTGATGTTATCTCACTGTTTAAGGTCTAGAATAACGGTTCGTAGCATATAATATATATATATGCGCCGCCGAGTTTCTTGCCAGATTCTTCTCGAGATGGCTGTAATTTTGCGAATCGGGTAGTAGAGTCATTAACTTTCATTAATGTGATTGTTAAATTGACAATATTTCATCAATTATTACAATTTGGTACATACATTGCTTAAAATCTAAAAATTCATTATAGTTATGGAAATTACTATGAAAAAGCCAGCGTTCTTGATTTCAAACTCGACTGAGAGAGTCCCTGTGGTAGAAGGCTTGAATACGACCAGTGGGCACGGAACGAGCTTAATTTCAATACTACGTAAACAGGTTTTTTCATCGAGTTCGTTGACAAAAAATGTTTAGTAATAATTAAACGCAAGCAAAGCTAAAAAAAACCACCGGTTTATCTTTGGGACCTTGATCAGATTGAGTGTATTGAATACGCATTATTGACGATAACTCAAAATCTAGTGATCAGATCTTGATCAAATTTAAATGGCACCACATGGAAAGCACCAGCTAAAAAAAATAATCATCAAAATCGGCTCACAACGCAAGTTACGAGGTAACTTTGAAGTCTGTTAATTATGAGAACATCATCAATGTAGTCCATAGAATACGCATTTTTGAGAATAACTCAAAAACGACTAGTCAGATCAGGATAAAATTTAAATGGGACAACATGGAAAGAACCAGTTTCCAAAAAAAAAAAAATTATCATCAAAATCGGCTCACAACGAAAGAAGTTATGAGGTAACACATATAAAAAATCGACTTGAGAACCTCCTTTTTTTGAAGTCGGTTAAAAATGCCAGAAGCTCATGAATATAGACTTCATCATCATGTGAACGTCGAGGCCAGCTCCTCGATCACACGTATATAGTGAAAAGACTCAAAAGAACAAAACCGTTTGAACCTGTTTAGTGTTAGTGTATTAGTGTAATGTAGTGTTTTATAAGTGCTAAGTGCTGCGCATAATGAACACATGAACCTTTAAAGTGTCTTCGTCTTAATAGAGACAATACTTATATACTATTACTTAACAGAAAAGTGTTAATGGACACATTCTTGAATATGTTGAATCTAGTAGAATAGTTACTTAAGTATTTACCCTAATAATGGCTAGATTGTAACAAAAATAGGGAGCACACAATCGTGACCTATAACAGTAACAAAAAAAAACGTAAACAGGGGAGGGAGGATTAGAGAAACATTTGTCTAATTGTTGAATATTTATTTTGAGCCCCGTGAAATTGAGAACAATTGAAGTTACGATGCCCCGTTGATTTTGCCCTCCGTTACTTGTTCCATACAAGTAACGGAGGGCAAAATCAACGGGGCATCTTTTTTGAATTGTATGTAATTAAGGATTATGTTAGGGAGATAGATGTTTTTAGAATTAATTTTTAACGAAATCTAGAATAACCTCTTAAAACAAACAAACTAACGCAAACGCACTTCACACTCACAGCCCCACACTAACTTCAAATACTTGTATCGTGGGTGCCGGAAACATTCAACATCACACACACATTACACCCAGAACCAGAAGCACAAATATCCCTTGGGAAGAAATTTGTGCTCCTGCCGGGAAACTAACCCAGGACCCACGGCGCAGAGGGCGTACACCTGTCAACTGCGCCAACTGGATCGTCAACATGTTTTATGTCAAACATGTTTTAAACGCAACATCTCAACTGCGTGCGTGTTATTTTTACAAGCATTTATAATGGAGATGGACGATGGCCATAGGAACTTCTAAACTAAACAAGATATACCCACCCATCGAGTGTGGGTATATCTCATTTGATTCGCCTTGACAAGTTCTCTGGTTATATATAATAAATACCTTTTTATTCCTTTTTAGGGTTCCGTTTCCAAAGGGTAAAAACGGGACCCTATTACTGAGACTTCATTGTCCGTCCGTCCGTCTGTCACCAGGCTGTATCTCAAGAACGGTGATAGCTAGACGGTTAACATTTTCACACATGATGTATTTCTATTGCCACTATAACAACAAATACTAAAAGTAAAATTAAATAAATATTTAAGGGGGCTCCCATACCTACAACAAACTTGATTTTTTTGCCGTTTTAATAGAACGTACGGAACCCTTCGTGCGCGAGTCCGACTCGTACTTGGCCGATTTTATTTATACCTGTCTTAGGTAGTTCAGTGCAAAATGTGTTAATGTAATTCCAATACACGTAAAGAGATGAGTTTGAATTTTAATATTGAAAGAAAAAAATTAACGTAAACAATCGATTTGAAGCATTTATTGCACGCCGATATATCTCCTGAAATAGCAGGATGACTGGCAGAAAATGCTGTAGCATTAAGTCCTCCTATGTACATTGTATTTGTGCATGAAGTTTTTAAATAAATAATTAAACGCAAGCAAAACTTAAAAATATAACTACGTCACCGCTTTATCTCCGGAACGAACGGCTATATACAAAGCGCCCTGGGCACGCGACCCGTGCGCCGTCAAAATAAATGTATGGCGCCTAAGGGACCTTGATAAACAAAGCGGCCAGGGCGTGCCCGCCGCGCGCCCCGACGCGACGTCTTGTATAGGCTTTTGCGTAACATAATTAAACGCAAGCAAAGCTTACAAAAACCGACTTCACCGCTTTATCTTCGGAACCTTGATCAGATTTAATGTATTAAACACGCATTATTGACTATAACTCAAAAACTGGAGATCAGTTCTTGATCAAATTTCAATAGGACATGAAAAGCACCAGCTTTCAAAAATCATTAAAATCGGCTCACAACGAAAGAAGTTATGAGGTAACTTTTGAAGTCGATTAAACGAGAACATCGTCACAGTAGTCTACAAAATAGGCATTATTGACGATATTTCAAGAACTACTGATTAGATCTTGATCAAATTTAAATGGAACCAATTAGAAAACAACATTTTCAAACTAAAAAAAATTCGAAATCGGCTCACGTGGAGAGAAGTTATGAGGTAACACACATAAAAAAAACAGTCGACTTGAGTACCTCCTCCTTTCTTGGGAAGTCGGTAAATATATACAAAGCGTCCTCTGGCGCGCGTACAGAGCGCTCTTACGGCGCTTTGTATATCAAGTCCCTTATAGTACGAGTATTATATGACGCCACAATTACATCAAAATAATTTTATTTTATGCTAGATAGGCAAGCATTTGATCGCTATCTCACCTGATGGAAAGTGACGATGCAGCCGAAGATGGAACCTTTTTAACTAGAAGGACTTATTCTCTCTAGACTTGAAGACACCCAGACTGTACCGACCAAAAGAGACTAACGTAAAAAATCTCAAGAGATCATCGATGTACGTATCATTTTTATTATTATAATATCATTTCCTTTCAATGCATCTGACACCAAATAGTATTTGAGTCAATATTATCGTACAAATATAAACAAAAGCGATATAGGTATATATATATATATATTACTACAAATAGCGTAGATGATTGTGCCAGTCAGTTGTCGAGTTCGGTTCATACTTATCACTAGTCTAAAATAAATACTCCAAAACAAACAAATATATATAAATTTAAGTTTTATGTTATAAATATCAACAGTAATAATATATATACCCAGTATTTTAATCAAGAGTAACAGATACAAAGCAATTCAATAAAACAAATTTGTTACAAAATTAAGAGGAAATTGTTTAATTAAAAATAATTATTTATACGCAAGCAAAGCTCAAAAAGGCTCGACTTCACCTACCTTCGGAACGCTTGATTGACCAAAATTAAATTAATTAAATTATATTAATACTTAAAAATTTTGTTAATTGAGGATTGAAGGAGGAAAAATTGAGGATAATTAAAAACTACTGGTCGGATCTTGATCAAATTTTAATGGGACCTCATGGGAAGCACCAGCTTTCTAATTAAAATAATTAAAATCGGTTCACATAGAAAATAGTTCGTTTATTACGTAATTATTTTATGGTAAAAAATAAAGTATTGAGGCCGAGAAAATAATATGTTTTTTATAGCAAAGTTTGATAACAAAATGTTTAGTGAGATGTTGTTTAGTGCTGCTATAGTTTTTTCTGGTAAGCATTTTGAAATGTCTTTTCATTTGAGGTTTGAAAATCTTTATTTCATTATTCTTATCTCTCTATTAAGGCGCTGGCAATGAGCGCCTCTATAGTTGTATGGGTAATGAACGTAGAAGCGAAGCGCTTTGAGCGAACTGGAGGCATGTCAATCATAAACTTCAGAAAAGTTTTATGTGTTAAAGGTCTACGTTTGATCCAATGCTTCTCCAGCTCGAGGCTGTTCGAGTGCCACGATGACCCATCAGAGGCACCGGAAGTAGGTGTCCTCGATGAGGTGTTCTTCAACTGGATGGGTATTCTGCAGTACATACACAGTAAGTACACACAATTTTGTACTTTTTTTTTTTATTCATGATAGGCAAACTTTTGACCACTATCTCACCTAATGGTAAGCGACGATGTGGTCGACGATGGAGCAAGCTTGCCTAGAAGATACCTAAGCACTCGTGACTTATTGTATATATATTGTATTATATGATAGACAAGCAATTGACTACCATCTCACCTGATGGAAAGTAAGGATGCGGCCGAAGATGTAGCATGCTTGCGTAAAAGATACCATTCACTCTAGACTTGAAGTCTCCCAGAATATACAGTTAAAAAAATAATGATTATGTGGATGATTAACTTTAAAGCAAATCGCTTCGAGCAACCTGGAGGTATGTCAACCATAAATGGATGTCGTTTGAGGGTTTGACTTGTTGTAAGGTGATAAAACATGGAATTAACTGATGTAGACGCGAACACCTTATAAAATAGAGTACCTTATAGATGACCGAGATTTTGCAATTTGTACTTCACTAACTAATTACCAATGAGTCTTTTTGCTCGTCGGACAATGGATTCAAGAATCTTATTATTGTGGGTTCCACCATAGATTTTATAACGATTCTATCTTCACCGCTAGCTCAAGCCCGTCGCCGGACTTTCAAGGCTGTCCACACTAGACGGATTTGTTTTTGACAGTTTTAGCCCACAGACTAAATAGCAATAAATACCACCAAAGAAAGGCCAGCTGTTTTAATCCACAGACAAAATAGCAATTAAAACCACCGAAGAATTACGTTTCATTTCACCCTATTTGTGGAATCGAGTTCCTGGATCGGATACTACGGGAGACGACTGCTCCAGCGTCCACGCACGCATTCGACCCAGATGCGTTCTGTGTGGTCTTTAGGCTAAAAGAAACAGATTTTCCCCTTCTTAAAATTAATTTATTCCTCTACTTCTTTTAGTAAAAAATGGCACACCTCACTTCTTTCGAGTGCCTCGCGTGGTGCTGATTAGTCGCCAGTTCGCTCTCTGCACTGCTAAGGACGCGTCTCATGTCCCTGAAGGATATGCTTTGTGAGTATTATTGATCGAGCAAAGCGAGATCTCTAGTTGACTTGGATGGTTCAGCACTTTGTCCGTCCTTCCGTCCGTCCGTCCGTCCGTATTCAGAGGCATCTATCGTCTAAATCATGCAAGCGAATGACTTCAAATTCTTATAGAATATGTAAAATTACGGCCCACAGCCAGAAATGACATTTAAAATTATATAAATGAAAATACTAAGAGGCCTCCCATACATGTAAGTGGGAGAAAAATATTTAAAATTGTTTTATCTACCTTTGTGAGATATAGCTGTAAAGAGCTCTGCAAATAGAGAACGAAACCGGTTTAAAAAAAAAATATTTTGGAAAATAACAATTTGATAGGCCACATCATTTGCAATAGCCGTACCACGAAAGACGTAGCTTAGGTCTTTGAAGTTGGAATGATGTCCCAACAGGGGCATATTAATTACTTTTTAAGTACTGTCCCCAGGGGAAACGTAGCATTCGGAGAATATGAGCAGGACGACGAAGAATGTGGGTTAACCTATAAGGCATTGAACCAAGGGGCCCAGTGTCCGATCACTGGACTACTCGTCCCACTGTCAGATGTGATCGTCCACCCAGAGTATAAAGAAAACCAAGTACCATACAGCATAGCTCTGTTGAAGCTCCTCGTACCGATAAGGTCCAGTAAGTAATACCTCAGTACACAATATAGTCTTGTTTTAGCTTAGATAGGCTATCGTTTTTTCTTTCGCATAGCTTTCTGGTAGTCACCAGGCTAGTCTGTTCTATATTATGTAGTCACATAATATATAATAGACTAGCTGACCCGCCCGGCGTCGCCTAGGTAAAAAAACATACAAATAGCGCTTTGACACTCATAGCCCCACACAAAGTACAATAACTTATGTCGTGGGGCTGTTCACATAAAACGATACCCATCAAATCGAGTCGCCTCCTTATGTAAGTTCAAAACATAGACAATCGTCTGATAGATAGATAGATAGATAGATATATTCTTTATTGAACACCTTAAAATAACAAAGAACACAATTAGGAATGACAGTAAAAAATTATATAAGTGTAACAATAGGCGGTCTTATCGCTGAGAGCGATCTCTTCCAGACAACCTTTGGATGGAGAGGAATAACGCAATGTAATAGGACGTCGTTCTACGTTCATAAAAGATTAGATAGAAGAACAGTGATTAAAAACAGAGGATATATAAATAATAAATTTACATACACGTAAACAGATACCATATAATTATAAAATACTAAATATTTTTAAATATACAATACATACATAATAATATACATATATATATATACATATAATAAAATTATGTCTATTTAATATGGAGAGAAAAAAAAAAAGCAAAATAAAAAGGAATGAACTTGGGCAACACTAACACTAAAACTAACAAAAAGGAACAAGAAGATTTATGAAGAAATATAGTAAGCCTTGACATTATTTTTAAAAATATTAAGTGACTGTGCCCTTCTTATTTCTACTGGAAGAGCATTCCACAAGCGAACAGCTTCGACAGTGAACGAACTGTCATAAAAAGAGCTATCGTGTGGAGGAATCTTTAACTTCAGATTCTCTGATGACCTCAGTGCTAGAGAGTTAGATGGGGTGAAAAAATGAAAACGTTCCTTTAGGTAACGCGGAGAAGTAGGATTAAAAAGAATATTGTAGAGAAGGGACAGAATATGAGCATGATACAGAATATTAGCTGATGTATAAACATAAAAAATACACATCAACGCTTTTACACTCACAGCCACACACTAAGTTCGATCACTCGTGTCATGGATCCGTAAATATTCACATCACTCACATAAATTCAAGCCAAGAGTGTAAAGGTGTCTTATAGGCAAGCATGCTACAGCTTCGGCCGCATCATCGCTTTCTATCAGGTGAGGTAGTGGTCAAATGCTTGCCTATCGAGCAAATATAAACAATAAATTACGTCAAACCTACAACCAAACAGAAAAATTTCCCATCAGGAATTGAACCCGGTACTTTAGCAGTGCAGCTAGCAGTTCAAAGATCATAATAAAAAAGTAATAATCGGCTAAACAGAAAAAAACTGTCGAATTAAGAACTATGTGAGACGATGATATATATTTTTTACCGACTTCCCAAAAAAAGAGTAGTCGACTGTATTTTTTTTTATGTTTGTTACTTCATAACTTTTGTCCACGTGAGCCTATTTCGAAATTTGTTTTTTAGTTTGTAATATGTAGCTTTCTAATTGGTCCCATTTAAATTTGATCAAGATCGGATCAGTAAGTAGTTCTGTTTTATATTTTATTTTATTTAAAATATCGTCAATAATGCCTATTTTGTGGACTACTTTGACGATGTTCTCGTTTAACCGACTTCAAAAGTTACCTCATAACTTCTTTCGTTGTGAACCGATTTTGATGATTATTTTTTTATTTGAAAGCTGGTGCTTTTCATGTGGTTCCTTAGAAATTTGAACAAGATCTGATCTCAAGTTTTTGAGTTATAGTCAATAATGCGTGTTTATACATTAAATCTGATCAAGGTTACGAAGATAAGGCGGTGAAGTCGGTTTTTTAAGCTCTGCATGCGTTTAATATTTTTTTTTGATAAGCATTAATACTGAATGTCTCGGCGAACCTTGTTAGCTTCGAACATGAGAACGAAGTTGGCTGGCGAATCCAAATTTAGTTTTAAATGTCCTATTGCATGGCGCACAGTACAATTAGCCCGAATCATTATAGGTATAGGTATAAGAAGGCTTAGGCTGGTTCTTTTTGCAAAAGCGTTTGGCATCCAGATCTTGGAGCCGATTTCTTTCAAATTTGGTAACAGCCTTTTTGACAGAGTTACGCCACTGCGATCTCTGTTGCGCAAGCTCTTCCCATCCCTTAAAAGACATGTCACATGCGGTAAGATGGCGCTTCAGGACATCTTTGTAACGCAGGAACTGCCCTCCAGGTTAACGTTTAATTAATACATATATACCCTATATACGACTCTGTGGTGTTTAAACTGAGGATATTTTAGAACTATGATCAGAGATTGTATTCACCTGGTACTGGACTGGCCTTTGATCCAAAACTTATTTTCAGAGTACATGGTTCCCGTATGTTTACCCTACAAGAACTATGTGTGGTCAAGTCGAGAGAGCAGCCAGGTCCAGCATGAGCTCCTACATTTTGATTACATTACACGTGAGTAATGTCTTTCCTTAATTTGAAGTTTTTTTTTTCTTATTTAAGTTAGGCAAACTTTTGACCACTATCTCACCTGATGGTAAGCGACGATGTGGTCGACGATGGAGCAAGCTTGCCTAGAAGATACCTATTCACTCGTGACTTGAAGACTCCCATATTGTACTAATCAGGAAACACCGACTCGGGTAAGGAGTTCCATTCCTTTGCGGTTCGCACAATGTATGTGGAGGCAAAACGCTTAGTGCGCATTTGTGGAATTTCCACCATATAGCGGTGTCGCTTAACAGTTTCTCTGCTTGTCCGATGATAGAACGGGGATGGGGGAACTAGATTGTGCAGTTCCTTAGCACACTCTCCGAAATGTCTCCGATAAAGAAATCGTCGAATCATGACATATATAATTTAAATAAATACATATTTTACCAACCAATATTTGCATTAGGTAACTGTCATAAGGATCCACACAAACAGACAGGCACGCACCCCTACACGTATTGGACTCTTTCCACACATACATACATTTAACACACACACATTGGCCTCGATTCACACACTAAATTAAATTTAAGCCATTCCTGTCTTTTACCAAATAGGAACACAAGACAGAGATAGCATACTGCTGTGCTGTCAAGTTAGTCAGAACTTAGATGTCTATGCAAGCTTAGTCGAGTATGTAATTGGTGTTGACTAAAGACACGCGCCTTTCTGCTTCTGCTGTTCATATTTTAATTGATAAACTAGCGTGACAGCACTAAAATGTATGCTATCTCTGTCTTGTGTTTCTATTTTGTAAGAGACAGGGATAGTTTAAATTTAATTTAGTGAGTGTACATCAGAATCGAGGCCATTGTCGTACAATTTAGCTATAGGATAATTAATCCTTACTAATATTATAAATGCGAAAGTAACTCTGTCTGTCTGTGGCGTTTTTACGCCAAAACTACTGAACCGATTTAAATGAAATTCGGAACTCAGATAGTCTAGAGCTTGGGAAAGAACATAGGTTTATTTTTATCCCGGAATTCCCGCGGGTCCGGAACTTACGCGGGTAAAACCGAGGGGCGCAACTAGTTAGATTATATATAGATATTACATTAATGTATACACGTATCGATTTAAAATGCAAAATGTAGCACAAACAAATATTTTAACACTTCATTTAATTTAATACTAGCCGTGGCCCGCGGTTTCGCCCGCTATTATCAAGTTAAAAAGTAGCATATGTGTTAATACTCGGTATAAGATACGTACATTCCAAATTTCATCCAAATCCGTTCAGCCGTTAAAGCGTGAAAAGGGAACAAACATACTTACACTCTTACACACAAACTTTCAGATTTATAATATTAGTAGGATATAAATATGGGAGCAGCCACTTGCTCCAGAAACACAGTTTGTAACTAGTTCAGGAGCCTATGGATTTAAAATTAACGATGTGCTAATTATTATGTCAATAAGGTTCATATTTATGTAAACATTTAATAATAATATTTTACCACAAAGTTTTTTAGTGCTTTCTTCTGTAAGGAGTGTATATGGCATCTATTTTGCACCTTAAAATCATGTTAACATGGTTTCATAGGAAACTTCTAGTCGAAACGAGAAATGCTCACTATAATTGCTACAATTCTAGAACAATTAATTTTTATTTTTTTTATCACTATCCCATTTGTTGGTAAGTGATGATTTATTTTACATAAGGACGCTAGGCTTAGAATATTAAAAATATTAAACGTTTTCACCCTCACAGCCCCACACTAAGTTCGTGACTTATGTCGTGGGTGCCGGAAATATTCACATCACACACACAACCACAACCTGAACCAGAAACACAAATTATCCATGGGGAGAAAACTTGTGTTCCCGCCATCGGAATCGAACCTGATACCTCTGCTTAGAAGGCGAACGCTCACCCAACTGATCCAACAGGCAGTTCATCAGATTTTTTTTATATAATTAGAAAACCAACCGATTGATTTTGCAACAACAAAAAAACATAGCCTGTTATTTTAAAACAGCCAATAGTATCATATCTATTTAAGGATTAATCAGAAAAAAAAATAGAATTAAATCGCTTTGAACGATAAGACCGCCCTTTGTGCTCCTATGTTATATTTAAGATTTCTTTGTAAGTGTTATTTATCTATCTATCTATTTATCTATTAATATCACGAAAAACTAAAGTTACAGCGAAATTTTCTATAATTAGCTTTTATTTGAATCGGAGAATATCCGAAAAAAAGGTTCAATCAATTTCGGCATTTAGGTTTTTCCTAAAAGATAAAAACAACTCGCAAAAACAAGCAGACTTACGGTTCAACTGACCATAAAAGCATTCATCAGAAGCCAATACATTATCGATGCGTTAACGACCTTTTTAAGGTTCGCCCTTTTTGAAGGACACCATGTCGTAACGTTTGAGCCCTGGAATAACCCGCGGCAGAAAGCTCATTCCAAAGCTAAGGAATGAGGTAGGTGACCGCCGAATCGAGTATGGGTTTCCCATGAATCGGTTGTATGAGGATAAACCCTCATGCTATAGCTAGAAGTGCGGTAGAAAAACCACAGTACAGTATTTAAATCGAACAGAAATAATTAAAACGCAAGCAAAGCTTAAAAAAACCGACTTCATCGCTTATATTTCGGTTTTGGCTTGACCGATTTCAATAAAATTTACCCATATTCCTCTTAGATAACTATATTAGATAACCAGTATTCTAAGAGGAAAAATATTTACTGTTATATGGGACCATCTCTGAAGTATACTTACCAAACCAAAAAAACATTAAAATCGATTCATAATTGGCGGAAATATCGCGTAACATACATACAAAAAAAACATACATCCATAAAAATGGTTCGATATAAATTTTATAGTAATCGGTCCAGCCAAAACTGAAATATAACCGATGAAGTCGGTTTTTTAAACTTTGCTTGCGTTTCAATTATAATTCAATAGTTCAAAATGTACGTGAGATTTTATCATTTATTTCATTTATATAATAATGTAAATTATTAGTAGAATGGTATCCAATTCGTGAGTTTTAATTTACTCACAATCTTTAACATAAACTTTTTTGTTATAATTAGTAAATAAAATGTAGATAAACGCGATCGCTTTCGGCTATAAAAATAGATCGTAAGTGTTATGAGTTTAAAGTTGATTATCAGAGTTCTAAGTAGTATTTCTTAAACACATTTACTTTACAGCTGTTCCAAGAGACTTCATTGAAGAAGAAAGGGAAATCTTAAGAATTTCTCCTTTGCCCGGAGATAGCTGCTTCTTATATGATAGAGAAAAAGTAAGTATTTGACGCCGTCGTTAAATAATCTCGAAAACTTTTATCAACGCCATCTAGTGTTGTGTCACACTAATTGCTATGAATACATTTCTAATCAATATTAAAACCTACCACATGTTACGGGTAAGTAAGTAATTGCGGTACTTGCTTACCTATTGCTATAATTATACGATAACGTTGTTCTAATAATTAAACGCAAGCAAAGCTTAAAAAAACCGACTTCATAGCTTTATCTTCGGAACCTTGATCAGATTTAATGTATTAAACACGCATTATTGACGGTAACTCAAAAACTAGAAATCAGATCTTGATCAAATATCAAAGGAATCATATGAAAAGCACCAGCTTTCAAATAAAAAAATAATTATTAAAATCGGCTCACAACGAAAGAAGTTATGAGGTAACTTTCGAAGTCGGTTATAAACGAGAACATCGTCAATGTAATCCACCGAATGCATTATTGGCGATATTTCAAGAACAACTTAACAGATCTTGATGAAATGGGACCAATTGGAAAGCAACATCTTTCAAACTAAAAATAAATTTTCGAAATCGGTTCACGTGGAAAGAAGTCATAAAAAATACACAAAAAAAAAAATACAGGCGACTTGAGCACCTCCTCCTTTTTTGTGAAGTCGGTAAAAAGGGGTCGTCCATTAATCACGTGAGGCTTGAAAGGGGGAGGAGGGATCGTAAAAATCACGAAATATCAATAGGGGAGGGGGGTGTAGTGAGATATCACGTGTATTTATTTTTTCTTTTTATATTTATGTAATTTTTTAATGTATATCACCTTTTCTTTATTATTTTTATGCCAGTCAGATCAGAAATTACCACAGCAACCTTAATGTGAAAATAATGAAAATGAAAAAAAAAAGAAATGAAATTATATCACGGTGTCATCTGTGAAAATTTCAACTGTCTAACTATCACGGTTAATGAGATACCTGGTGACAAACGGACAGATAGACGGACGGACAGCGGAGTAGTAGTAATAGGGTCTCGTTTTACCCTTTGGGTACGGAATCCTAATTAACGCCATCTATTGATGTTTTGATGCACTAATTGACGGCCATGAATATATTTCTAGTTAATTTTATTAGTATAAAATTGTGGTAGTCCACCTGCTACACATAATCTAGTCTCACTATCGTATTTATACAATCAAGGATTTTAATAAATTAGGTTAAAAAAAAAATTACGCCATCTATTGGTGTTTTGATACACCAAGTGATGCCCATGGATACATTTTTAGTCAATTTTTCTTGAAAATCTAGAACCAGAGCTGCTTGCGCAGTGCATTTTTTCAACCGTTCGTTATAGAAGTTCTCGCAATATGTCCTACTACTTCCTGTAGGAGTTTGATCTCTTCGGATCCTACCCTGGGGAGTTTTATGTTATTGCCTTAGTTTTTGCAGGTGCTTATGGCCCATGAATGCTTTTTCAGAATAAAACCACGCTACAAAAACGCAAGATCATGTGTACATCTGGATGTGACTTCCATGCAGGAGCTCCGACCCTGGTGCATGAGCATACCGGACATTGGTCTCTTGTCTCTATCTCTCAGGGTACGTTTGGTGATGATTCTGATAATGATAATGGTTTCCACTATTAAAAAATCCGCATGTGTTTGTGGCGGTGCTAAGTTAGTGTCACATATTATCGTGGATTGGAAGGGATCGCATGATGCAAATATTTTGTGATCTCTCCAAAGCGTCGACTGCGTGGAAAATAAAACGCTTTTCGCAAATTAAACCATTTTTTTTTCTTTTTTATGTTTGATAGGCTAGCATTTACCTTTGATAGGCGACCACTATCTCACCTGATGGAAAGCGATGATGTGGCCGAAGATGTAGCATGCCTGCCTAGAAGATACCTATTCACTCTTGACTTACGGTGTACGTGGGACTGCTCTTGATTTGTTTATCTGTAAAAATAGGCCTTACTGGTGTAAGATCTGAAGGGTCGACAGTTAAATTAGGCGTGCCTCAAGGTTCAATATTAAGACCCTTCCTATTTTTCGTATATATAAATGATTTACCTTATATTACTACTACGCATTAGATATTGTCTTAGTTGCTGATGACACATCATAATTTTTAAAACGAATAGGAAAGAAATGGAGTTAAATAAAATCAATTAAGAATTAGATCTAGTCTCGAAAACTAGGGAATTGTTTAATGAAACAGATATACTTACCATGCCTTTGCTTTAAATCTTTGAAAATATTAAGCATATTCGCAAAAATATTGATAATAATAAATTAAGAAGGAGCGACGCACACAATCTTAATACTAGATAAAGGCATAAAATATCGTTGCAAGTATTTAAATTCAATAAAACGAATATTTTTTTATGGCAAATGGGGTTAGATTTTACAATTATAAAATTCTAAAATTGTAACTGAATTACTACTGGGAAATTTTAAATCAATAATGAAACGTACATTAATTAAGAAAGCTTAGTATAAATCGAATGACTACATCAATGAGGATGCATGGAGGCAAACTGAACAAGCGCTTTCTGGCGACTACATAATATAGTTATACCTAGGTTAATATAATTCCTGCATAAGTAATTAAAGAGTGTTTTAAAAAAAATGGCTGTAATTTTGCTAATCTGACAGTAGAGATTCTACTCGTGCAAGTAACTCAATACAAGGCACTCATGAAAGTTAATAAATCTACTGTAGAGTCACAAACTTTCATTAATGCCTCTTTGGTCTTAATGTGGCTTTTGATCTCCATAGGTGGTAACTCGTGTCCGGACCCTCTTCGGGAGACGATACATCGGCCACCTCCGTCAAGACATACGCTGATTTATCCATACGTCTCCTGGATCACATCCATGGTTCTGGAAGACGGGAATCTCTACAACGTCGAAGAGGTTAATCCATTTGGTATGACCAAAATGTAACTTGTTTTCACTCACAGTTGGTTTCTTGCATTGTTGCGAGACTAGTTTCGGAGCAGTTGGAGCTCCTTCATCAGTCGAGTACGCACGTAGACCATCCGGATTTGGTTCCTTTGATGATACTTCTGTTTTACCGGGCCTATTATTATTTACACTTTACTCAATTCAACTATTTTTACCGACTTTAAAGGGTTCGACTGTATTGTTTTTCCTCATAAATTTTTTCGAGGAGAACCGAATAATGGTTCTTTTTTTTAAAGCAAGTGCGTTCCATATAGTTTCATTTAAATTTTATTTGTTATTTACACTAAATATGTCCTATTATTATTTACACTATACTCAATTCAACTATTTTTTTACCGACTTTAAAGGGTATCAATTCGAATGTATTATTTTTCCTCACAACTTTTGAAAGCTAGTTACATGTAGTTTTATTTAAATTTGATCAAGATCTGACCAGTAGTTTTGAGTTGTTCTCAATAATGCGTATTTAATTTTTTTTTTTTATGTATGAAAAACGTCCGTTGTTCTCCAGGATATCTTACGTCTATGAGAATGTCTAACAGAAGGCTCGGCCGCTGGTGGTTGGGTGGTTATCGCTGCAACGACAGGGGTCCGGCATCTGACAACCTCTTCAGGTTCTACTCCGAGATTTTTGAGATGAAACCTCCTACCGATGAAAGAGTGGTCACTTATATCCTCGAGGTAAATAGAGACATGCACATTATAACCGGAAGTTCACCCCAATCTGAGACCTCGCGCCTTCCTTTTGCCTAATAGAGAAAAAAAATGTGGTTTATTTACAACTTTTTCCTAATGAGCGTTTATCCTATTTTTTGCCACACTTTCAAAAATCGTGAAAATTAAAAAAATAAACAAGTGTTTTTTTTTTGCAGGATGAGGTAGTTAATTTCAATATCCTTTTATGTTTTAAAATATTTTAGATATCATTCAGGATTTCTACGAAAAAAAAATTAAATGCAAGTAGAATAAAATGTTCCTATTTTGTTACTCGTAATTTGTTAAAAAATAATAATTTGAAATCGCATTTTTTGTCCCGAATTTCTTAAACTTATTCATAAGTTTACTATCATCATTGCAAAGATATTAAAAAAAGTAATAAGGCATATCAATATGAGAACATTATTTTTTGTTACCTTGAATCAAATGTGAGTATAAAGTTATGATAAATCGAGACCAGCAAAGTTATGAGAACAATGCTTACTTTTTATTAAACTGTTTTGCATCCTTGACTGTCAGAAAATAAAAAAAATATATTTAATAGAAATGCATAAAATAGAAAATGTATACATACAATCGTAGCTGGGTAGATTCCCGGTAAAATAACAAGTTCTCTCCTCAAGGGAAATCGGTGTTTCTGGTGCTGGGTGTGATTGTGTGTGGGATTTGAATGTTTCCGACACCCACGACACAGTCTTCGAACTTTAGTGGCTGTGAGTGTAAAAGCTTTTTTGTTAAATAAAAAACAGATAAATAAATATACGACGTCCATAGCATAGTATTTCTACTATGTCTATAGTAACCGGACCAAATGTAGCAGATATTAGTTTTCCTTCTAAGGCACGGCGCCTTTGATACATAGATACATAGGTCAACATTTAAAATTGAAAGAAGCACTAATGAAAGTTAAGGACTCTTTTGCCAGATTTGCAGTGGCGGATTTACACATTTGCCGCAAGTAGGCTACTCAAATTTTACCGCCCTTTCCGACCTGTACAATCCTAGTTCAAAATCATATTAATTACAATATTTTTGTCAATTAAATATTACGATTCCCAAGTCATAAAGTTACAATTTCATTAAGAAAGTTGGTGTAGTTAGGACGATAGTGTGGGCTCTTTATTACACCACCTTTGCCCTAATTAGCATGAATGTGTACTAGGTAAAAAAAAGATGGTCCCAAATTTGCCACCCTTAAAATCTGCCGCTCTAGGCTCCAGCCTACTCAGCCTGCTGATAAATCCACTGAGATTTGCAAGATTGCACTAATCTCAAGAAGAACCTGGCAAGAAACTCGACGGGGCATTTACTCATTTTTTTTTTTCGAACTTTCTTAACTTACTAATACAGGATGCAGATACAGACATTTTCCTGAGAAAAAGGGCATCGACAGACAGACAGACGGACAATGAAGTATTTTTTTAAGAGTTCCTTTCGTGGACTTTATCAAGGTACCGATATTATGTAGTCGCCAGAACTTTGCCTCCATACATCCTTATAATCAATAGTTTTATCATAACTTTTCTTAATTAATGACCGTTTTATTACACACTAGCCGTGCCCCGCGGCTTCGCCCGCTATTAACAAGTTAAAAAGTAGCCTGTGTGTTAATCTTAGGTATAAGCTATGTGAATTACAAATTTCATCCAAATCCGTTCAGCCGTTAAAGTATGAAGAGGGAACAAATATACTTAAACACTTGCGCACTTACACACAAACTTTCGGATTTATAATATTAGTAGGATTTAAACCTTTGATTTTCCCAGTGGCAACTAAGTTTCATTTTTTTTTTATGCCAGACAGGTATGCATTTTGCCGCATCTCACCTGATGGAAAGTATGATGCAGCCGAATATGTAGCATGCTTACCTAGAAGATAGATTCACTCTAGACTTGAAGACTCCCAAATATACTGTTCGGGAAACAAAGACGCGGGCAGTGAGTTCCACTCCTTTGCTGTACGGATGATAAATGTAGAAACAAAACGCTTTGAGCGGATATGAGGTATGTCAACCATAAATGGATGACGTTGGTCAGTCAGCTCGAGCATCAGACATGTATCGTTTTACGTTTTCGTCTGCGTACCCAGAAATACCGGTCTTGAGCAGATCATTAATGTGCGGCAATAACAATATTGCAGAAAGGACCGATCCCTGAGGTACCACGGAGTATTACTGATATTTAGTGTAGATTTTAGAAATTTTATTGAAGAATCTAACCTCTTTTATTGCATAGCAATTATTCGTCTTGCTCAGCTACAAAAGATGTCCATATTTACTGGACAGAATGTAGAAGTTATTTAAGTTTGTTTCTTTTTTTCAGATCTTTTCAGATCAATCTCTGATTATCGACTGCGTCAAAATCGGTCCCGTCTACACATTTGTTGTTCCCGAGATTTGTGGCCTGGAAACTAATATAGTCAAGGTATTATTAAATAAAATAAAAATACGTGTGGCACTCGGGCACTGCCGCGGTAAAGCTATTGCATAGCATTTTTTATCAACCTAGAGGCCCTAGAGGCGAGACCTGACACCTAGAGGCGAGTTGCTGAACTAAAGAGACAAGCGCGATATTTCAGAAAAGTCATTAAAAGTTCTGCTATTCATCGATAGATGGCAAAACTAAAAAGTATCACCGCTGTGCCGGTCGGAGTTAGGTTATTTTCGTTACGGAATTTCTGGATTCGGTCTCCACGCTCAAGGCCTGCGATAGAAGCTATGCAATAGCTTAAAAATAATCTGTGATTAGATAATCAAGACTAGCTCAATCGTGTTAATTCTTCGAGTGTCATAGACTAGGTATATTCTATATCAAAGTTAATCAAAATCATTTTGATGGGCTCTAAAGAGGCGCACATGAAAGTTAATGACTCTATTGCCAGATACGCAAAATTACACCCCGAGAAGATCCTGGCAAGAAACTCGGCGGCGCATTTTCTCATTAGTATTTTTAAACATTTGTCAAGGACTAATATATGAATTAAATTAACCTAGATATATATAAGTATGTTATGTATAATAGTCGCTAGAAAGTGCCTTTGCAGTTTGCCTCCATGCATTATTGTCATTAAAATGTAGTCATTCGTTTTATAATAAGCTTTCTTAATGAATGCCTATTTTATTACTGACTAGCCGTGCCCCGCGGCTTCGCCCGCTATTATCAAGTTAAAAAGTAGCCTATGTGTTAATCCTAGGTATAATCTATGTACATTCCAAATTTCATCTAAATCCGTTCAGCCGTTAAAGCGTGAAGAGGGAACAAACATACTTACACACTTACACACAAACTTTCGGATTTATAATATTAGTAGGATTGAAACTTTCCCAGTAGTCATTCAGTTTTAATACAATAAAATTATTGTAAAATGTAACCCTAAAAATTCGACTTGTTCGCAGATTCAGATACCAATGTCATCCAACAGGACGTTCAAGTTTCAGGTGCATGCGTGGGCGCATGTGCGTCCCGAAGACTACTCCTACGAAAACAAGCCCTCGGGGGAGGGCTCGGCGATGGGCTCGGGGGAGGGCTCGGGGGAGGGCTCGAGGAATTATGATTATTCTGGACAATATTTCTGAAGATGAATAGAAATCCACTACAGAGAGCTCGAGCTCGAGCGTTGTAACAAATATTCTAGAAGGATAGTCCTACAATATACCTCTCGCTGTTTCTATAATTCCGATCTGTCAAAAAGAAAGATTGATATAGTTGCAAGAAAAATGTATAGTTAACAATCGATTATAACCAAAAAAAAAATTTATTTTTAGTTATTGTAGGACTCATTTTCAGAATCCACTTGGGAAACTATTGCTAGGCATTCAACCGCCAGCAATAGTGATGTCTCAGGGTAAGGAGCGCTGTGCTTTGCAGAGCTGGATGTTCGATCGAAATTCAAAACTCTAGGTAGCACTGCACTTAAATGAGCAAGCGTGACGCTTACCATCAGGCAAGCGACTTGCTCGAGTTGCTCGTCTAGTGTCACAATCAAATAAAAAAATATGAATACTTCCTATTAGAAATGGGTTGCAAACTGCAATCGACTTCTGAGATTTGACGACATAGGTACTTGGTTTCATCGATCAAACAATTTACTCAATACATATTTCTCTTTTTAAACAATGACGCCGTAATTATAAAAGAGACTGACCAAGAGACAATTTTATTATTATATCATTTCCTTTCAATGCATTTGAAACTTAATATTACTCGAGTCAATATTATCGTACAATGTAAATATAAACAATCGTTATGTGTATCAAGAAGAGTGTAAACATGAGTGTGCCAGTCAATTGTCGAGTACAGTTCATAATTATAATAAGCCTCAAATAAACACTAAAAAAAATGCTTTATTTTATTAATATCTACAACAACAATAATATATATCCAGTGTTCTAATCCTTAGTGACATATGCACAGCGATTAAATTTAAATAAAAATAAAAGAAATATGTTAAAAATTAAGTCCAATTAGTTGTATATAATAAAAACAAAACTACATGTAACTTAGTTTCATTTTAAAGTCTATGCCTTGAAAAATGTTTAATTAAAAGAAGTGAAAAATAACATGAAAATTGAATGACTAATATTTTAATCAAATAGTAAATAAACGACTACAATCAAAACATAGTTTCAGTAAATCTGACTTAGTGCTCTCAAATAATTATATATTTATTTAAATTTTAAAATATTGAGATTTAAAAATAATTGCAATACGCTTAGTTTCGAGTGACGTTATTATTTTGCTTTAAACAAATTATGCATTTAGAGGGAAAACAAAGTGTTATACATAAACAAAGTAAGCTAACAGAATGTTAAGTGTGATGTTAGTTAGTGCTGCTATTGTTTTTTCGGGTAAGCGCTTTAAAATGTCTATATTTATTTAATAGTTTAGGACAAAACAGTGTACAAGGAATAACTTAATGCTATGAAGCATTCTCTAAGAAAAGTGTTTGGGCGTGCAGCTAAAAGATACGCGTATATAAAAAATTAGATTTAAGAATAAACTAAAACAAATGGTTTGAAAAATATATTTTGAAATAAAAATTATATGTATTTAAATAAATACAATATACTACTTACATATTTATGTATAACTAACACATAATCAGAATATGTAAGATATACATACATAGAGTTAAATATTGATATTCTTGAACTTGTTCAGGATAAATATTCTTTATGTAATGTCGTATTAAAAATCGTCCTGATCAAGGGTTCCGAAAATAAAGGAGTAAAGTCTGTTTTTTTATAGCATTGCTTCTGTTTAAATTATAATATATTTGTATTGTCTATTCCATTCATAGAAATATTGTAAGAACACCTAAATCTAAAAGAAAAAGAAAAGACGTGTGGCACTCGGGGACTGCCGCGGTAAAGCTATTGCATAGCATCTTTTATCAACTTATGCAATTATAATCATTTATTTATTTTATGTATGCAGTATTATTTTCCTGCCACCTAGAGGCGAGTTGTTGAAGTAAAGAGACAAGCGTGATATTTCAAAAAAGTCATTAAAAGTTCTGCTATTCATCGATAGATGGCAAAACTAAAAAGTATCACCGCTGTGCCCGTCGGAGTGGGGGGTGTTAGGTTATTTTCGTTACGGAATTTCTGGATTCGGTCTCCACGCTCAAGGCCCGCGATAGAAGCTATGCAATAGCTTAAAAATTAAGAAAGCAAGACTTGTTTTGCTTGCTAGGTAAGCAACATCTTCGGCCACATCTTCACTATCCATCAGCTGAGACAGTGGTCAGATGCTTGCCTATCTAGCATAAAAAAACTTTGAAGTCGGTTTTTAAGCTTTGCTTGGACAACTAACACGTGCCGGGATTTCCCATGGGTACACTGCTAGTATTTTTTATTTTTCTTTAATACTGGCCGTGACCCGCTGCTTCGCACGCTAATATCAAGTTAAAAAGTCTCGTGTTAATCCTAGGTATAAGGTATGTGCATTCCAAAATTCATCCAAATCCGTTCAGCTGTTAAAGCGTGAAGAGGGAACAAACATACCTACACACAAACTTTTATTTTATTTATTTCGTCAATCCAACAGCGTTACATGACATGATATAAATATTAAAGTTATTATACATAAAGTAAGGCCAGAAAAGGATTACACTAATAGATTTACATTTACATTTAACGAACTAGAGGAGTAAAGAGGTATCTCGTATTGCATTGCGAGTATTTATAAATTTTACAGGATATAATAATGTTGCAATAATTTCATAAACACCTATACATGTATAATACTATTTAAGGTAACTATGTGTGACTCTTTCAACGTGTCTGAGGGTGTATGTGTGTGTGTGTGTGTGTGTGTATGTACGTTTTTTTTCGTGTAAATGAGGGGATATTGTCTAGGTAATGTTAGTTTCGAGATTTTTCTTTTTGATGTAGTTTTTAAATGAATTCTTGGTAAGGTGGAATTTGGTGGTTTATTATATTTATTTATTTATTTACAAGGAAGACCAACAGCCGAAGCCAATTACTGGTCCTCACGGATAGAAACAAAATATTTTACTATTTAACGCAAACATGACATTAACGCATCGTTACACAAAGAAAAAATAGAAAATACGTAACAAAATTTCAAAAAATTAGGTAAGTATACATTCAAACGAAGACAATAATCAGAATCGTGTAATTTATTTCAATAATTGAGGCTTATTATCAAAAAAGTCGCTAGTAAGCAGCCGCCTTGCCGAGCTCACGCTTGTGCAAAAAAAGTCTAACGTATTATTATGTCTACATACGTTATTAAAGTGTTTACTCGCTATTAGTATAAAAGATATGATTGGCAAGCATTTGACAACTGCTTCACGTAATGGAAAGCCCAAACTGTAGCAAGCTTGCCTGGCTTATATGTTCCTCATTCACTCTAAACTTCTTGAAGTTTCTTAAAGAGTCTCAAATTTTTTTAACGCTTTCACACTCATTGGACTTTATTAAGTTTAAAAACTTATGTCGTCGATGCCGAAAACATTTACATCACACACAACCACACTCAGAACAGAAACACAATTTTCTCTAGGGTCTTCCCTAGAGAAATTTGTGAAAACGTGTGTTCCCACCGGGAATTGAACCCAATACCGCTGCTTAGAAGGCAGACGAGCATCCAACCGCCAGGAGGCAGTTCCATTGCGTTGGGGTAACAAAGACGCGGACAATGACTTCTTTTATTGCTTAAAAGCGAAGCGCCTTGAGCGAACTGGAGGTAAGTCAATCATAAACGAATGTTACGATCCAGATGTTTTATATGTTGAAGGTCTCCGTTTGATCCAATGCTTCTCCAGCTCAAGGCCGTTCGAGTGCCACGATGACCCGTCAGTGCCACCGGAAGCAGGTATCCTCGATGAAGTGTTCTTCAACTGGCTGGGTATTCTACAGTACATACATAGTGAGTACACACATTATTATATCGTAAATAAGTGGACTGTTGGAGATTGCCTCGTGAAACACTGAACGCCACTTCTATAACCAAATAACTTTTTTTGACAAGGCTACATTAAGGCAAACATTCAATCACTATATCACCTGATGGTCTGTAATCTATCTATGGACTGTATGTCTGACGGACTTAAAACTGCAGTGGGGTTCCCCTTCTTTTGAGATCCTTATCCTTTGAGATAGACAATTGACTGATGTAGCGACGGTAAGGCTGGTATACTTAGCTTATAATTATTTCATAGTTAGATGAGTTACGGAATCTTACTGTGGGGATCTGCTGCCGATGTTGAAACTATCTTTATTCTTAAAAGAGAGCGGTTCGTGCTATCTATGATATGGGTCCACGTGAATCTCTCAGGGAGTTCTTTAAAGTAACAGGCATACCTACTTTCCATGACTTTGCATATACATCTTTGAAAATATTATGCGTGTTCGCAAAAATATTGATAATTATAAATTAAAAGAAAAAAGCTACGCCCACAATCATATTACTAAGTAAATCGAACAAATCTTTCACGGCATATAGGGTTACATATTACTATAAAATTCCTAAAATTGTAACTGAATTACCACTGGGAAAGTTAAAATCAGAAATGAAACGGACATAATTAAGAAAGCTTAGTATAAAACGATTGATTACATTAATAACAAGAATGCATAGAGGCAACCTGCACAAGCGCTTCCTAGAGACTACTTATTACAAGTATTATATAAACCTAGGTTTATATAATTCCTGTACTAGTCATGTCAAGAATGTGTAAAACAATTAAAGAAAATGCGCCGCCGAGTTTCTCTCGTTCTTCTTGAGATGATTATAATTTTATGAATCTGGCAGTGGAGTTTTAACTTCCACGAGTGCGTCTTTGGGCCCATGTAAATAAACGGATTTGGTTTGATATCTCGAAGTTAGATAGATAGATAATACTTTATTGATCCACTTTATAAAATGAGATAAAACAGAGGTAACAAACAAGCTTATACGTAAAGTGTCACAACAGGCGGCCTTATCACTAATAGCGATCTCTACCAGGCCAAGATACCTTCACCGCTAGCCCAAGCCCGTCGTGGGGTTCACTGGACGCATTTATGCTTAACGGATCTACGTGGGCGTGGGCAGCGCTATAAGGGAGGCACCCGCGTCCCGCACGCCATCCGTTCGACTAAGATGCGTCCTTTGTGGTCTTCAGAAGAACAGAAACAGAATTTTCCCTTCTTGATATTTTTTTTTCCTCATCCTCTTCCAGTAAAGAATGGCACACCCCACTTCTTCCGAGTACCTCGGGTGGTGCTGATTAGTCGCCAGTTTGCACTCTGCACTGCTAAAGATGCGTCTCATGTCCCCGAAGGATATGCTTTGTGAGTATTCTACGACCCAGTTCGCAGTAGGCAAGTCCCTGCCCTGGGGTCTGGGTTCGATAACCCAGGGCCACGATTTAAGGAAAATTGACCTAAGGGACATACGTGCTTTTGAGTGTGATAATGTGCGTGACGTAAATGTTTCCAGCACCTGTAGAGTATGCCGATAACTTGTTATAGCTGAGGGTAATAAGCTACCACTATTTTGGACAGGGTAGCTAACCAGGTGAGCACAAGAAAATGTCCTACCAGCTATGCTACTTTGAGAAGAGGAAAAGAAAGCTTCGAGAAAATGTCCATCTAAATTTTGATAATTATATTTGTAACTTTTCAAGACTTTTACGTAAAATTTAAGCACGGCACATGCGACCTCGCTTAAGATATGTTTACTCCACTAAACACTTCTCTATATACTACCGTTTACGCTCCATTTTCGCCTGTGATAACAATCGTGATCGGACCGAAGCGCCGCTACTTAATTTCAAAATCCTTGATCTCATGATATAAACTTTACTTTCTGTCCCCAGGGGAAACGTAGCATTCGGAGAATACGAACGGGACGACGAAGAATGTGGGTTAACCTATGAGGTATTGAACCAAGAGGCCCAGTGTCCGATCACTGGGCTACTCGTCCCACTGTCAGATGTGATCGTCCACCCAGAGTATAAAGAAAACCAAGTACCATACAGCATAGCTTTGTTGAAGCTCCTCGTACCGATAAGGTCCAGTAAGTAATACTTCAGTACACAAGCTAGATTCTTCTTTTAACTCAGATAGACCACTATCACTCATTTGACCAAGAGGCAAGTGATGATGTGTTCGAAGATGGTAAGCATTCCAGACGTAAGAATCACTGACTCTCAGAGATATAGGTGCCGAGACATATTTTTTAGTGTAAAAAAATTGCAAATATTAGTAGACTAATATTTGGATTTAATAATCTGGAAACTGACGCCACGAATCCGTCTTTCTATATAGCAGCTGTCTACGAGTTACCATAGCTTCTTTTCTAGTAGGTTATGAAACATTTTTTTTTAGAATATGCAAAAATATATTTTTTTTTATTTTGGCTTGATGTCGATCCTATGCCCCCCCAGGGGCACGATTGTGAAATACTAACCAACGACGATAGATATATGGTGAGAGGTTTTATTCACCCTGGCACTGAAGTGACCGTTGAATCTATACATATTTTCAGAGTACATGATTCCCGTGTGTTTACCTCACAAGAACTATGTGTGGACAATGAAACAGAGCACCCAGATCCAGTACAAGCTCATACATCTTGATTACGTTACACGTAAGTAGAATAACAGATGCTGATAATAAAATGCTACCTTAGGCTACCTTTCACAACACGCAGGTCCGCTTAGTGTGGAAGTTAGAAATCCATGTAATAGGTTCTGTTTCTATAAATATGGAATTAAATATTATTATAATTACTAAATAAAAAAAAAATCAAATGTTACTCGAACTTGGAATATTAAGCAATTATAATAATATACAAATTATTTAAGATTTAAATAAAAGGTAAATAAAACAAAAAGCACTCAAAAATTATGTAAGTAATTTCTTTCTTTGGACAGAAGTCACAAAATGTTCCACCAACCAATATTTACACGAAAACTCATACGGTTTCACACAAACAGACAAAAACACACCCCTACACGCATCGGACGCTTCCGACACATACATGCATATTAATATTGCACATACATACAATGTACATCTAAGATGATGAATAATTGAATTATTAAGTATTTAATGAATGTGGCACAAACAAATATTTTTACACAATTTTTTTAATTAAAAGATATAAAAATGGGAGAAGCCACTTGCTCCAGAAACACAGTTTTTAATTAGTTCTGCAGCCTATGGATTTAACATTAACGATGTATTCATTATTACGTGAATAGAATTATTATGTATAAATATTTATCAACATGTTTTGTTCATACACATTTACATTACAGCTGTTCCAAGAAATTATATTGAAGAAGAAAGGGAAGTCTTAAGAATTTCTCCTTTGCCCAGAGATATCTGCTTCTTATATGATAGAGAAGAAGTAAGTATTTGACGCTGCCGTTAAACATTCACGGTATAGCATGTTGGTCTAAGAAAAATTTTTTTGTTTTTTTTTTTTTTATTTGTGACAGGCTAGTGTTTGACCACTATTTCACCTGATAGTAAGTGACGATGTGATCGAAGCTGGTAAACACACTAGACCTGGAATACGCAGGCTCTCAAAATCTAAAAAAATTTTTGGTACTTAATTAATCCTTTAAAGACTAAATATTTAATTTTCAAAGTTTCAGCATAAAACTAAAAAAATATATTACTGCTTAATATGCTGCCTTAATATTGTAACTGCTCAATTTTTATTGTTAATGTTTTTTTCCTCATTGTTTTGTTGATTCATACAGTCATGTGTGTATTGTATGTCTGTGCCGTGACTTCACCAAACGGCTCCAGCGGAAGACCAGCGCTGGTGTACAGCCAGTATGATGTTGAGTCGGAGCCGGTTTGTGACAAACTGTTTTTGTCTCTGACTTTTATGTGTCTTTTATGTTTTGTCACTAATAAACTATTTCTATTTCTTTATGTCTTACTACCTCGTTTGGTAGGTGTGTTTTTTTAGGCTCGGTAGGCATGCATTTGACCACAATCTTCTACCTGGTGGAAAGCGATGATGTAGCCAAAGATGTAGCATGCTTGCCTAGAGAATACCTATTAACTCTTGACTTGATTAAGACTTTGTAGTAAGGATGATAAACGTAGAAGCAAAATGCTTCCTTTGATATCTCCGGCAGCGGGACATCATACTTTTGATTACCCTAGGGAGTTTTATATTATTGCCCTAGTTTTTGTAAGTGCTTATGGCCCTTGACTGCTTTTCCAGAATAGAACCAAGCTTCAAAAACACAAGATCATGTGTACATCTGGATGTGACTTCCATTCAGGAGCTCCGAGCCTGGTGCATGAGCATACCGGACATTGGTCTCTTGTTTCTATCTCTCAGGGTACGTTTGGTAATGATTCTAATTATGATAATTGTACCGGATGGTACTAGTGCGCTGGATTGGAGGGATGTAGGGCAGGGCTTCCAGTGAAACAATTTCTGCCAGGAGGATTCCTTCTTCTTTATTGGAGTGCTATACAGAGCTGGGTACTGAATGCTCCCCATACAAACCGCACAGTCTTTTATATCAATTTGACCACAAAAAAGAACGGCGATGTTATTGGCAGACCAATGGGAGACCCGGAATTTTTACCAATAAGAATCTTGTTAGCTAAGTCTATTGTAACGGTCGGCCGTTATTTTGGCGGGAAAGTTTTATTGCTTTTCTATTTTGACTTGTGCAATATGGAGGGTTGTGGATATCTGTTCGGACTAATGTTAAAAAGTTGTTAAAACCTTGTCCACAACCCTCACACATGTCCTACGATATGTGGTCATGGTTTTTCAATAATTATCGCCTTTTTTATATTCTAACGCACACATATGTAACTTACAATCTGTCTACGCCCACATCTAAACTTTTACCCACACACGTAAACAATTTCAACCCAAAACAAAAAACTTAAAAATAGACAACATAGCTAACTTACGGACTAATCTTAGGTCTAATTACTATCTATTTCAATTAATTATATTCATTTTAAACTGTTATTTAACCTAAAATTAAGCTTTACAAGTTTGTAGGGAACTATTTCCCTCCTATTCATTCCTACGCTGTCGCCCGTCGCGCCATCCCTGTTGCCGTGCGTTACTATAAATATTTAATGGCGCGCACGGCGCCGCAGCCATCATTCATGCGCGGATCGCGGCGGTGCGCGGGTCTCGTCGTCCTGCACATTACTCCCGCCGTGCGAACTTGTTGCATCTTCTTCCGGTGCTGGAGCGACGTCCTCGATGGGCAGAATGACCAGCTTCCTTACTGGCCGTCGCAGCACTCCTCCCTTTGTCTTGATGTCCACGGTGCGCACGACGTTGTCCGGGCCAGGATACGTAGCGATGACCTTTCCTCGTACCCACACGTTGCGAGGCAGGTTGCTGTCGATGAGCTGCACCAGGTCGCCGACTCGTACTGGTGGTCCTCGTCCATGAGGCTCCCGCCGGTGTTGCAGCTCGGGTAGGTACTCCCGGAGCCATCTGTCCCAGAAGACGTCGGCGAGTCGTTGTGCGGCGCGCCAGCTGGACCTCTTGATGCTGTCCTTCTCGTCGAAGCTGCCCGGTGTCGGTACTCGTCCAGGTCCACCCAGAAGGAAGTGGTTCGGAGTGAGGGCCTCTGGGTCCTCCGCGCTGACTGAGACATGAGTCAACGGGCGGCTGTTGACGGTGTTCTCCACTTCGGCCAGTAGAGTTGCGAGGACTTCTTCTGTTGGACAGCGCTCGTGAAGGGTGGCTGTCAGTGCTGTCTTCACCGACCTCACCATACGCTCCCAGGCACCTCCCATGAATGGTGCGCCAGGAGGGATGAATCGCCATGAGATGCTCCGCTTGGCCGTTTCCCCTGATGTTGCTTCGTCGATCGCCTGGCGCAGCTCCTTGTCTGCTCCCTTCAGGTTGGTCCCGTTGTCAGACCAGATCTGGGTCGGACATCCTCTTCTTGCGATCATGCGTCGAAGGGACATGATCGCTGAACTCGTGCTGAGTGACCCCGCAATCTCCAGGTGGATCGCTCTCGTAGTAAGGCAGGTGAAGATGGCGACGTATCTCTTCTGGTTGGCTCGACCCACGGTGACTGTCAGTGGGCCGAAGTAGTCGACTCCGGTGAAGGTGAAGGCGCGTTGATGATGAGCAAGGCGACACGGCGGTAGATCTCCAGTCCTCGGATACGGAGGGGCTTGAGTCTTCATTCGGCAGTGCAGGCATTGACGAAGAAGCGTGCGAGTGATGGGTCGCACGCGCAGAATCCAATACTGTTGTCTGCACTCGTTGATGGTAGCCTCTACGCCGGCGTGGTGAAGCTGGCGATGGATGTGTTTTATCCATAGCTTCACAGTATGATGACTGCCATCTAGTATCATCGGGCTTCTGACTTCTTCGCTGACGTGTTGTGTAGCTTCGATGCGGCTGCGCAGTCTCAGGGCTTCTTTCTTGTACTCGACGCTCAGCTGATGAAGGCGACTCTCTTTGGTGACCGGCTTGGCTGACTTGATGTCTTCTATTTCTTGATCAAAGGAGTCTTCTTGCGACGATTTCATCAAGAGGTCTTCAGCTGTCTGTAGAAGCTCGGCGGTGACGGGAAGAAATTTCTTTTCTTCTTTGGGCGTCGACTTCGGCTTTGAGACTTGAGGCGACGTCTGCTTGGCTGTCTTCCTCCAGTCCGGATCTGTCTCTCTGTTCTTCTTGCTTCGCTTGTAGTTGACCTTCTGTTTAGGATTTCTGCAGAGTTGAATGAACTGCAGAACCCTTGCTGTTGCGAAGCGAAGTCTATCCCAGGTTGAAAACCTCGAGACATCTGGTAGTCCTTCTTGAAGCTTCTTTCTTCTGTTGGCGGTGACGTGGTGAATTTTCTCTTCTCCCGTCGGCTCCGCTGGTATTGCTGTAGATGCTTCAGTCGGCCAGGAATCTTCTGTTTTGTAGAGAAATTCCGGCCCTCTATACCATCGATGATTCTTGTTGAAGTCGGCTGGCACGTCTCTCGTGGCATCGTCGGCGACGTTGAGCTTCGTCGGGATCCAGCGCCACTCGTTGACTGTTGACCCATCTTCTATTGCAGCTAGACGGTGCGCCACGAACGGTTTGTATGTTCGTGACCCCGTTTTGATCCAGGTGAGGACCGTCTTGCTGTCTGTCCAGAACGTCTTCGAGTCCGGCTTCCTCTCGTGTTCCTCTATGACGGTTTCGGCTAGGCGCGTTCCCATGACTGCTGCTTGTAGCTCTAGTCGCGGAATGGACGTGAGCTTCAAAGGTGACACCTTCGCCTTTGCTATGATGAGTGACACGTTGACCTCGTTGTCCGGTGTGACCGCCCTCCAAAATAGGACAGCGCAATAAGAGGACTCGCTGGCGTCGGTGAAGATGTGAAGCTCGAGTGTAGTGGCGTCGCTGTAGTTTAGGTATCTTCTAGGTATGGCTACGTTGCTCAGCTGTCGTAGGTGCTCCATCCATCTTCCCCATTGTTCGGCGAGGTCCTCTTCCAGCTCGTCGTCCCATGTCGTTCCACGGCGCCAGACTTCCTGTAGGATTTGCTTCGCCCTGATGGTGACAGGTGACGCGAAGCCGAGGGGGTCGAAGAGCGACATGACGATGCGAAGTGCTTCTCTCTTCGTTGGTGTCTTCCCCTCGATCAGCGGTGGTGGGATGCGAGCCATATTGAGGTTGAACGTCAGCTCGTCTGTGTCCGTCTTCCAGATTAGGCCGAGGACTCGTTCTGTTTCTTCCTGTTTATAGAGCTCGATGTCGTCTGTTTCTTTTTTCTCGCCAAGTGCTTCCAGCAGGCGTGGCGAATTCGACTTCCATTGTTTGAGCTCGTAGCAGGCTCTTCTGTGCACGTTGCGTACTTCTGTTGTGATGCGCACGGCGTCTTCTAGACTTCGGAAGCTGTCCAGGTAGTCGTCGACGTAGTGCTTCTGTATTATGGCGTCTGCGGCTGCAGGATGAGTGTTCCTGTGCTTCTCGGCGTTCAAGTTCTTGACGTAAATTGCTGTTGATGGTGAACTTGAAGCTCCGAAGATAAGCGAAGTCATTCTGTATTCTTCTGGGGGCTGGTTGTCTCGTCGATCTCGGCGCCAGAGGTAGCGGAGAGCGTCTCTATCTTGATGACGTAGCTTGACCTGCATGAACATCTCCCCGATGTCCGCTGTGACGGCGACTCGATGTTGCCTGAATCGCATGATGACTCCCGGCAGTGACTGTAGTAGGTCTGGCCCCTTGAGTAACATGTCGTTGAGTGCGACGCCCTTTGTTTTGGCAGCGGCATCGTGAACGACTCGCAGCTTCTCCGGCTTCATCGGGTTGATGACGGCGAAGTGCGGTAGGTACCATGTTCTATCTTGAGTCTTCGTCTTCGGTGCTGATTCGGCGTAGCCCTTGGTGATGAGCGCTTCCATCTGTTCGGTGTACCTCTTCTTGAGCTGAGGGTCGCGATCGAGCTTCTTCTCTATGTTGAAGAGACGCTTCAAAGAATTGTCGTAGTTGTCTGGCAGGATGACATCTTCTTTTTTCCACAGAAGAGCTGTTTCGTATCTTCCTTCTTCGTTGTGGACTGTATTTTCTGTTAAGATACGTAAGGCTTGTTCTTCTGGGTCTGTTCTTGGCTTCTTTGGGTTGATGCAGAGTGCGTCCATCTCGAAGTACTTCTTCATGAGCTCCTCCAAGTTGTCCTCTTCGTGCTCTGTGACGTGTGTGACGTAGTCGATGCTGCGGCCCAGGGTGCGTGTGTGGCTCCCATGTAACACCCATCCCAGTGGCGTGAGAGATGCCACTGGTTGGTGTTTCTTTCCGCGTCGCAGCTTCGATGTGACGAGTAGATGCCAATTGTCTTGCCCGATGAGGATTCTTGGTTTGGCTTTCTCATAAGTGATGAGATTGCTGATGTCACGTAGATGGTCGCATTCTTCGACTTGTTCCCTGGCGACTTCCTGCGCTGAGACTTGAAGATTCTTGATCGTCCGTGCTTGAATGCACTCTTCGTTTTTGTTCGGCCCCCGAAGTGTGAAGTGTACTCTTCTCGACTTCGTTTCTGCTGTTTTCATTTCATTAATGGCTTCTATGCGCAGAGGTTCGACTGGTCCTCGTGCGCCGATGTCGTCCGCTATTTCTTGGTCGATGAGTGTGACCGTAGAACCGTCGTCCAGGAGTGCGAATGTGTCGACGACTCCCGCCGGTCCGGTCACCTGCACCGGGACGATCTTCAGAAATGACCGCTTTTTTGTAGCAGTCCAGGCGGAGTTGATGGTTTCCGATGCCCCCTTTTCTTCGTTTTTCTCCGACGACCTGACGTGATGCAGCATCTTATTGTGATAATATTTGCAGCTGTCGATGCCGCAAGAGACTGGTTTGCAGCTGTGGGTCTTCGTTCTGTAGCGTAGACATCGGAAGCATAAACGTTGCTTTTTGGCGATGTCCCATCTGGAGTTCTCGTCCGCCCTCTTGAATTTGTCGCAGTCTGCTGTTGTGTGCCCCGTGTTTTCGCATACTGGGCATTTCGATGTTGACTGCTTCTCTGTTACGTTGTGGATCTTCTGTGTACGTCGGACTTGACTGTTTTCTGTTCCGGATCCAACTTGTTCCGGTTGGGCGAAAGGTCCACATAGTTCCGCTTCTTTTTTCATAAATTTTTCTATCTTGATCAGGTCCGGCTCCTCTTTTGCTTGTGTTGCGGCGAATTCATAGTAGCGGTAGCGCAGGGTCGGTGTCAGCTTCTCCACGATGATTTTGGCGACCTCTGGGTTGTAGAGGTAGTAGACGCAGTTCACCGCCCGTAGAATGGACACGGCGTTGGTCACTTTGCTGGAATATATGCAGATATCCCGAGGTGACTCAGTCAGGCGTGGCAGTGCCCGAAGTGTGTCCAGCTCTAGTGTGGCGATGGCTTCTGGTCTTCCAAATCTGTTCTCCAAGGTCTTCATGATGTCCTCGGTGTTCGTGGTGGTGATGAGTAGACTTTCGACAGCTTCTTTGGCTTTTCCCTTCAGGTTTCTTCGCAGGCGGTTGATGTTCTCGACTGGTGAAAACATCTTCTCGGTTTCGAAGTATGCTGAGCGGAAGGGCAGCCAATCCTTATGGCAGCCGTTGAAGATGGGCAGCTCGATGAACTTCGGCCGTTGTCCCGCTTTGATGGCGAGGGTGATGGCTGTGGCGAGCTGCGTGTAGTCTGGTTGCGTGATGCTACTCGCTGGTGGTTGCTGAGGAGTCGGTTGCTGATGATCTTCGTCTTGCTGTTGAGTTTTCTGATCGAGGACGATGATCGGCGGCTGTATGCTGTTCTGTTCTTGATCAGTCTGCTTCTTTATAGTCTGATCTTCTGTT
This sequence comes from Lomographa bimaculata, assembly GCA_948107665.1. Taxonomy (NCBI): domain Eukaryota; kingdom Metazoa; phylum Arthropoda; class Insecta; order Lepidoptera; family Geometridae; genus Lomographa; species Lomographa bimaculata. Next base: position 2,072,539 of record OX403608.1, on the reverse strand, counting down.
TGCTGTTTGCGGCGTGCTTCATTAGCAATGGCGAGTAGGACTGGCGGTGGCTGTGTTTGTGCGAGCCAAGTGTCCACTCGCTCCTGTGTTTCTTCTTCTGATACGGAGACCTCGTCATCTTCTTCTTCCGTATCTTCAGCTTCCAGGGTTGCTATCTTGGCGGCGGCAAGCTCGACTTGCAGGCGCGCCATTTCTTCTTTGGCTTTTGCTAGCCGATGTGCTCTCCTGGAGTATGTTGATCCCGACTGTTTCTTCTTATGAGGATCTGGCATCCTGCTCGGCAGTGGCAGGATATCTTCTGTTTTCGCTCTTTCTCTATGAGCTTCTGTTCTTGATTCAGCTGGAGCTCTTGTTCTTGTCGTAGTTCCCGTGGCCTCCGTCGCAGCCGATAGCGCTGCTGACGTTTGTGAAGCTGATGTCTCAGTGGTGGTGACTCCTGTCCCGGATGTCCCTGCAGTGGATGTTTCCATGGTTCCCATGGAGCTGTCTGTTGTTTCTGTATCCGCTGGGGACGGCTCCGTTCCTTGTCTTCGGCCTTTTCCGACCGAGCGAGTGACCGGCATGATGACACCCTTCACGTGTCACGGGTTGGAAGGTAGGTACCGACGCTTGTGTCGGTCTACAATCCCGAACTACGACCTGGTACTGGCGCTTGTGCCGTACCGTCGCGGCACCCCTGTTGGTGGGGCTGTTGGCGCTGATGGGTTCCCTGGTGGTGACGCGTTGGCGCTGGTGCCGACGGCAGTTCCCCGTTGCTAGGGTCGTCGGCGCTGGTGGCGATGCGTCGGCGCTGATGGGTTTCCTGGTGGCGATGCGTCGGCGCTGATGGGTTTCCTGGTGGCGATGCGTCGGCGCTGGTGGGTTTCCTGGTGGCGATGCGTCGGCGCTGATGGGTTTCCTGGTGGCGATGCGTCGGCGCTGATGGGTTTCCTGGTGGCGATGCGTCGGCGCTGGTGGCGAGCAGCGGTACCCCGTTGCTAGGGTCGTCGGCGCTGGTGCCGAGCAGCGGTACCCCGTTGCTAGGGTCGTCGGCGCTGGTGCCGAGCAGCGGTACCCCGTTGCTAGGGTCGTCAGCGCTGGTGCTGACCGGTGGTACCCACTTGCTGGGGTCGTCGGCGCTGGTGCCGACCGGCGTAATCCCTCGACGATCCGGCTTCCGAAGGACCAAAAATGTACCGGATGGTACTAGTGCGCTGGATTGGAGGGATGTAGGGCAGGGCTTCCAGTGAAACAATTTCTGCCAGGAGGATTCCTTCTTCTTTATTGGAGTGCTATACAGAGCTGGGTACTGAATGCTCCCCATACAAACCGCACAGTCTTTTATATCAATTTGACCACAAAAAAGAACGGCGATGTTATTGGCAGACCAATGGGAGACCCGGAATTTTTACCAATAAGAATCTTGTTAGCTAAGTCTATTGTAACGGTCGGCCGTTATTTTGGCGGGAAAGTTTTATTGCTTTTCTATTTTGACTTGTGCAATATGGAGGGTTGTGGATATCTGTTCGGACTAATGTTAAAAAGTTGTTAAAACCTTGTCCACAACCCTCACACATGTCCTACGATATGTGGTCATGGTTTTTCAATAATTATCGCCTTTTTTATATTCTAACGCACACATATGTAACTTACAATCTGTCTACGCCCACATCTAAACTTTTACCCACACACGTAAACAATTTCAACCCAAAACAAAAAACTTAAAAATAGACAACATAGCTAACTTACGGACTAATCTTAGGTCTAATTACTATCTATTTCAATTAATTATATTCATTTTAAACTGTTATTTAACCTAAAATTAAGCTTTACAAGTTTGTAGGGAACTATTTCCCTCCTATTCATTCCTACGCTGTCGCCCGTCGCGCCATCCCTGTTGCCGTGCGTTACTATAAATATTTAATGGCGCGCACGGCGCCGCAGCCATCATTCATGCGCGGATCGCGGCGGTGCGCGGGTCTCGTCGTCCTGCACAATAATGGTGGAATAAAACCCTCATGTGCTTGTTCCGGTGCTAAGTTAGTGTAAAATATTGTCGAGGCTTGGGATGCAAATTGAGTATTTTATGATCTTTCCAAAGCTTTCAACTGCGTGGATCATAAAATGGTTGTGGCAAATAAAACTTTTACAGTGTACGTTGGACTGCTCTTGATTTGTTAGATTCAAATTTATCTGTTAGGCAACAAAAAGTAGGTATGAAACCCCACGAAAGAAAATTCTTAGAATTTCTGATTATTAATGTAGCTTTTGATCTCCAGGTGGTACCTCATGTCTGGACCCCCTTCGGGAGACGACGAATCAGCCACCTCCACCAAGACATACGCTGATTTATCCATACGTCTCCTGGATCACATCCATAGTTCTGGAGGATATGGAGGGCCACAGCGTCGAACATGTTAATCCATTTGGTATGAACAATATGGAAAATAATATGGTGAAAATATTATGATTCTTCTCTTCTTATTCTCGCCTTGTGGTAAGACTAGTTTCGGAGCACCTTCATTAGTCGAGTACGCGCGTAGACCATCCGGATTTGGTTCTTATGATGATACTTCTGTTATATCGGTCCTATTATTATTTTCACTAAACTCTTTGCAACCCTTTTTTATATCCAAGGTATGTAAACGTTTAACCTAGTTTTGCCTAGAAGATATTTATTGAGTCGGTCTATGTAGCCAAAATCAAAATAATTCATTCAAAAGGGCTCCAAAGAGGCACTCATGAAAATTAATTACTCTACTGCCAGATTCGCATTTTTCATCCTTTTTTTTAGCAGTTACTTATCCAGGACTTATAATATTAGCCTAGGTATATCTATGTGTATAATGTAGTTTCCAGAAAGCGCTTGTGCAGTTTGACTCCATGCATCCTTGTCATAGAGATGAAAAGTAAGTGTAAAGTTGGCACCTTATTATTATCTACTAGCTGACCAGAATGCATGGAGGAAAACTGCACAAGCGCTTTCTGGCCACTACATAATATAGATATACGTAAGTATTTAAGAGGGTTTATAAAAAAAAAAAATTGTTATGCGGATTTTTTCAATGCCTAAAACATTATGAATATTAAGTTGTTTTGCCTCTTTAAATTATGACTTCAGAATTTATGCGATCCAATATGGACCCATATAAGGGTGTGTGAAAAATGCCAGTTGTTCTCCAGGATATGTTATGACTTCGAGAATGTCTAACACAAGGCTAGGCCGCTGGTGGATGGGTGGCTACCGCTGCTACGACAGAGGTCCGTCATCTGATAACCTCTTCAAGTTCTACTCCGAGTTATTCGAGATGAAATTTTCTCCCGAAGTAGGAGCGGTCACTTATTTGCTCGAGGTAACCAATTGTTCGCACCGAACTGAGATCTCGCGTACGTTTTACGTAATAAAGGAAAACTTTTGAGGTTTATTGCCTACCAAATTGTTATTTTCCAACATGCTTTTTTTTTAACTAGATAGGCAAGCATTTGACCATTTGATGGAAAGTGACGATGCGGCCAAAGATGGAACATGCTTGCCTAGAAGGTACCTATTCACTCTAGACTTGAAGACACCCAGATTATACTGTTCAGAGAACAAAGACGCAGGCAATGAGGTCCACTCCTTCGCTGTACTGATGATGAACGTAGAAGCCAAACGCTTCGAGCGAATCGGAGGTATGTCAACTATAAATGGATGACGCTTGACAGTTTGTCTTGTTGTTTGATGGTAAAAAGGGCATGGAGGAATTATATCATGTAATTCCTGAGCACACTCTCCAAAATGTAAGCGATAGTATACCGATACGCTTGCTACCTTACGTCGGTGACCAAGACTTTGCAGTTTTGACTCAACTAGCTTACTATCGCCAATGAGTCTTTTGGCTCGCCGGTCAATAGACTCAAGAGCTGCTAGCGGGTACTTAGCGGATCCATCCCAAAGGTGGCCGCAGTACTCCATACACGATCGGACTTGAGCTTGATATAAAACCATTTAATTGAAAACCAGCTCTGTTTGCGAAGTTCTTTTAATATCACCTCATAAGGGTAGGTATAAAAATAAAAAATATTTTGCTCTCCGCTTACTTGTATGGGTGCTCCCTTATAATTGTTTATATCGGTATAGCTTATCCATTACAACTTAACGTATTCTCTGAGAATTTGAAGATTTTCACTTGCTTGAGACGCTAAATGCCTCTGACAGACAGACGGACGGATGGATAGACGAAAAAATACCAGAACCACCGAAGTTAATTTAGAGATCTCGATTCACTCGATCAAATAGAGACATACAAACAAACAAAACGCATTCACAGTAACAGCCCCACACTAAGTTCAAAGACTTGTATCGTGGGTGCCGGAAACATTCACATCACACACACATTACACCCAGAACCAGTAGCACAAATATCCCTTGGGAAAGAATTTGTGCTCCTGCCAGGAATCGAACCCAGGACCCACGGCGCAGAGGGCGGACACCTGTCCACTGCGCCAACTGGGTCGTCATACACATTATAACTACCCTAATTATAACTACCTAATCTATACAAGTAATTATTAATGGTACCATGAAGCTGGTTCGATGATGGAGACGGAAGACGGTCATAGGAACTTCAGAACTAAACAAGATGAACCCATCGAGTTTGGGCTCGTTTGATTTGTCTTGACAAATTCTTTAGTTATATAACTTTTTAGTTATAATTTTAGGAATTTAATAATAAAAGGAATTTTAATTGTCAAATCTTTTTTTTTTTTTTTATTATTTCATGACCATGGATGCATAGTCCTTCAGTCGAAATATTAAACAAATATTAACAATTTCTATTCTTCATAATAAGTCTTAGTCACAAGTCACAGTCAAAGTCAAGTAGTCAGTCATAGTCAAGTCATGCCCTAGTAAAGCGGTAGAAACTTTACTAGAACTTCTATTGGAGTTTTGGAGCGAAGGCGAAAATCACGTTTTTCAACTTTGTATGACTTGCCTACACTTATGCACATTTACTAAGTATTAACGGTTAATAATCCACCATTATTACACATTAACACTCGAAGAATCACAGGTTTTGGAAAATTATACAAAATCAACAACGCCATTTTTTCACGTTCGCGGCAAAACTCCTATTGTCAATTCTAATCCCATTTATTGCCATATACGAATGATGTCTTGTTTGCTACAAAAGATGTCAATTTTCACCGGACTAAATTTATAGAAACAGAAATAGAAATAGAAAAGTATAAACTGTGTACAGGGTTCTTACTAATAATACAAATGTATAAATAAAGAATCAACAGTTTTCCCCATTTCGGGTGTACAATATTGTTACAAAAATACAGTTTCACAACAAAAATATTAAGTAAACCAATCAAAACATTTAGCAATTAAAGTATTGGTTATTTCACTAACTTTTTTTGACTGTATATGCTTTAATGACCCTTTTTGTATTTAAATTTATTAACATAATTGATTTTAAATACTATGTATGTTGTAATTCAAACATTATAGAAAATAATTAATAATAATCTATCTAAATATATATAACTCAAAGGTGACTGACTGACTGACTGACATAGTGATCTATCAACGCACAACCCAAACCACTGCACGGATCGGGCTGAAATTTGGCATGCAGGTAGATGTTATGTAGTAGGCATCCGCTAAGAAAGGATTTTGATTAATTCTACCCCCAAGGGGATAAAATAGGGGATGAAAGTTTGTTGTACTTCTTAACGCGAGCGAAGCCGCGGGTAAAAGCTAGTATATTATAAATATACATAAACTAATAAATATACATATACCATTAAAGTATTCATTTGTGTTATAATATACTTTTAATATTAACCACTCTTTTAGGCACCTTTTAAATGTATTATTTTGGAGTTTTGCCGCGAAAGTGAAAAAATGGCGTTGTTGATTTTGTAAAATTTTCCAAAACCTGTGATTCTTCGAGTGTTAATGTGTAATAATGGTGGATTATTAACCGTTAATACTAAGTGATCGTGCATAAGTGTAGGCAAATCATACAAAGTTAAAAAACGTGATTTTCACCTTCGCTCCAAAACTCCAATAGAAGTTCTAGTAAAGTTTCTACCACTTTACTAGGGCATGACTTGACTACGACTGGACCTTGACTCTTTTACTTGACTTTGACTGTGACTTGTGACTAAGACCTATAATATGAAATACACTTGAAATATAATTATCACTTGACACTGGCTAAATGCATAAGATTGCGAAGCCAAAACTAAGGGAAAAAAAAAATGTATTATTTTTAGTTATTTTGGTTTGTCTTCCTTTTCAGATTATATCAAATTCATCTCTGATTATCGACTGCGTTAAAATCGGTCCTATCAACAAGTTTATTCTTCCCGAGATATGGGGCATGGAAACTAATCATATTAAGGTATTAATTAATAAATAAGTAGTCGTCTCGCCAAACTGAGATCTCGCGCCTACATTTTGCTTATTAGAGAAACAATTTTGAGGTTAATTGCTTATAACTTTTTTTTAAAGCAGCAATTGTTTGAATTCTGTATTTGTTGTTCAAGTACAGGATATAACGGATAATATACGTAAGTTTCAGCTTTAAATGTGAAGCCGTTTTTGAGATAGACCCCGGGACAAAATAGGTCTAAAAATAGTGATTTCGGTGACCTACGAAATTGTTATTTTCTAACATAGTTTTTTTCTAAGACCGGTTGCGTACATTTCTTGAAAAGTTCTTTTCAACGATATCCCACAAGGGTAAATAAAAACAAATATTTTGCTCGCCACTAACATGTATGAGTGCCCCCTTAATATTTTCATTTATATCATTTTAATTATCATTTCTAGCTTTGGGCCATAGTTTTACATATTCTTTAAGAATTTGGAGTTATGTACTTGTACGGTTTAGATGCTAGATGCCTCTGACAGACAGAAGGACGGACAAAGCCCCGAATCACTCTAGTCAAATTAGAGATCTCGTTTCGCCCGATCAATTATCAGTGACTAGAGGATTGAGATGAATTTGATAGTGTCAGCTCTTCGGGTGTATCATACTAATATTATAAATGTGAAAGTTTTACATATCTATATATATAAAAGAAAGTCGTGTTAGTTACTCCACTTATGACTCGAGAACGGCTGAACCGATTTAGCTAAAAATTGGCAGGGAGGTAGTTTAGAGCCAGGAGAAGGACATAGGATACTTTTTAAGAACGTACATTTCTTTAAATTTTTTTTTTACATTTCGACATGCTTTCCATTTTCTCATACGTCACTTGGATTTGGTAAAGTACTAGGCAAACATAAACATGAAGGTTGTAATAATATAGTCACGTGACATTGTAACGCATGCCGGGTATGGCTTCCTAAATATGCACATTCATTGACTGTTAGGCGGAACGAAGGTCGCCGGGACAGCTAGTAGGTATATATATGTAAATTACATTTATAAGCACTTAGTAGCACGAAATAGCAAATTGTGGGACATAGCATATTCTCGTGCAGTAAGAGTCAAGTGTTATGCACAAATTTATCATTGATTAATAAATTTTTATACATTGGAATTCTACTAATATTATAAATCCGAAAGTAAGTGTGTAAGTATGTTTGTTCTCTCTTCACGCTTTAACGGCTGAACGGATTTGGATGAAATTTGGAATGTAAATAGCTTATACCTAGGATTAACACATAGACTACTTTTTACCTTGATGATAGCGGGCGAAGCCGTGGGACATGGCTAGTTCTATATAGAAATCAATCAATATCGCTTAAATTCACATGGGCCCCAAAGAGGCACTCATAAAAGATGATGATTCTATTGCCAGATTCGCAAAATTACAGCCATTTCGAGAAGAACCTTGCAAGAAACTCGGCGGTGGATTATTTCATAAATTTTTGTTAAACTTTCGTAAATGAGTAATACTGTAATTATATAAGGTACCTATATCTATATTATGTAATTGCCAGAAAACGCTTCTTGTTCTTGATAAAATTTATCAAGAACAAGAAGCGTTTAGAGTTATTGTATTGTATTGTATTGTATTGTATTGCTTGCTTCCTTGTAGTATAGACTAGTGGGCAGTGTCAGGATTTGTATTGATTTTATTTAATAAATACTTAATTTTCTATAGTATGAAAAATAATACAATACAATACAAGTACTCTTTATTGCACACCAAGAAAAATAACTATTAAAAATAGAAAAAAAATTTCAACGTAGCAGTACAATCGACGGCGTTATCGATAAGCAGCGATTTCTTAAAAAAAAATTAAAGTAAAAGTAACAAATAAAAGTCTTTTTAACCAGTTTCATTGTCTGGCAGAAATCGCTTTTAGCGATAAGGCCGCCCTGTTGTTGTTCTCTGTAAGCTATAATTATTTCTTGGTGTCAATAAAGAGTTATTGTATTGTATTGTATTGCTTGCTTGTCGTATAGACTAGTGGGCAGTATCAGATTTTTTTTAGTGTATTGTATTGATAAACACATTACCCTCTTTTGCGTCGCACTGTCGGGTAAAAGAAGCTTTCTTGTTCGCAGGTTCGGATACCAATGTCGACCAACACGACGTTAAAGTTTCAGGTGCATGCGTGGGCGCATGTGCGTCCTGACGACATGTCCTTCGAAGACCAGCCCTTGGACTTCTTGAGGAACGAATACTCGGATGAAGATTCTTCTGGACAATCTTATTGAAGAAGAACAGAATACCACAACGAAGAGCTCGAGCGCGACCGTTGTTACAAATATTCTAGAAGTATAGAAATTCTAGAATAGGGAATATATATTGATATCTTCTAGGCAAGCATGTCACATCTTCGACCGCATCATCACTTTCCATCAGGTGAGATAGTGGTCAAATGCTTGCCTATTCTGCATAAAAAAAAAAATATATATTATTGAACTGGCCTTTAGCTTAGTTGGATGAGCGTTCTTCTTCGGGTATCGGGTTCGATTCCCGGAACACAAATATTCTCCCCAAGGAAAATTTGTAATTCTGGTTCTGGTCGTAATTGTGTGTGATGTGAATGTTTCAGGCATCTACGGTACAAGTCATCGAACTTCGTGAGTGGCTGTGAGTGTGTTTTTTTATGCCTAGTAGGCAAGCATTTGACCACAATCTCACCTGATAGTAAGTGATGTTTATGTAAGATATGTTTATGTTTATATGCATATTTTTATGGTCTTGTTTACGTTAATACATTACTGAAAATAAAATGTAAACAATTAAACATAACATTTCATAAATATTTGGTAATGCGAGCGCGTTCAAGCAATTTTAAACTCGGCCATATTTCTGTGACATCCGCTATCCAAACACCGTCAAGAAAAACACACCGACAGCTACTATCAAAGTCATTTACAGCAAAAATGTGTTAACTGACGTCATGAATCAGTTTTAACCAATTGCTATTTTAGATTTCACAAGCATTTTGAAGTGAAAACTTCTTTAGCGGCATTATGCACTTTTTGGAAATGGGTAGAAAATGTTAAACACGCGTCAGGACACGTGACCTGATCGAAAATTCGTAAGACGGAGGGAGAGTAGACTGCCGGCGCGGCGTAGGAGAGGAAGTAATATCCCCCTCTCTTTCTACCGCGCGGCCAAAATGTATGCCTGCTCCTGCTGTTTACAACGTTAATGTTCAAGTTTTCACTTCTGCCGGCACTTCCGGAGTGCATATTTTTTACTCATCAAAATTCCTGATTTATTAAAAAGCATTTTTTATAAGATAGTTATATTAAAGGTGTAGTGTTATAGCTACCAATTAAAAAAAATGGCTTGTTCACTCGTCGACCACATCGTCGCTTACCAACAGTTGAGATGGTGATCAAAAGTATGCCCTATCTTCGAAAAAAACAACTTTTCTACAAATGGAAAAATTGTGTTTCTGGTAAGGATTGTGTGTGTGTGATGTTGCACACACGACACTAGTCACCGAACTTAGGGCTGTGAGTGTGAAAGCGTTTTATTCTATGTAAATGAAGTCCTCATATTTATAAGCATCGGCCCCGCCTCCAGTTTTGTTCGATAAAATATTGCTGCCAGGGACGTGGACGTAGTAAGCTCGTCGCAATTAATAGGGGGTGGTAACTAAGTCATTCAGAACAAATAATCATGGATAGCTTTTGCCCTCGAGTTCGCTCGCAGGAACTTTCTTGGTTACAAAATTCATATATATATAAATAATTAGACTGGTCTTTATTAGACTGGTATTTCATTTACAGTTATCCTACTTCCTACTAATATTATAAATGTGAAAGTTTGTGTGCAAGTGTGTAAGTATGTTTTTTCCCTCTTCACGCTTTAATGGTTGAACGGATTTGGATGACATTAGAAATGTAAATAGCTTATACCCAGGATTAATACATGTGCATTCTTTCCAAACGTATCATACATTTAAGTTTTTTTTAAACAACAAAGAAACGCCTTCACACTAAGATGAACGACTTGTGTCGTGGGTGCCGGAAACATTCATATCATGCACACTGCATATCACCCAGAACTAGAAACACAAATTTTCCTTGGAAAGAAAACTTATTTTTCTCGGGAATCGAAACCGATACCCGCTGCTAAAAAGACGAATGCGCAACCAAGTAAATAAACAGGCAGTTCAGTATTTAATTTATAGTTATTTGATGTAGTAAAACCGAGCCTATAATCATTGATGATTGGGCGATTGAAACTAATTTTAATTATAAAATATTAATTCATAATACACTCATATTATTTTTCCCATCATTACTTTAATACTATACTTTTTCTTGAAATAAACAAACCTAAAGTATCAATTTTAAACAAACTGCTCTTATGATTTTCTACTGTATATGAACGGGGTAAAGTCTATATTATAAGTGGCTTATTGAGATGTAATAACAAATGTTTGATAAGCGAAATGCAGATTGCTAACGAATGTAACAAAACACCATCGCGCGATTCTTTGTACAGACAGCAAAAAAATCTGTTGTTTATTCCACTTATCTAGGTATTAAACTTGTGTTTCTGGTTCTTGGTGTGATTATGTGTGTGATGTTTATATGTGTGTGTGTGTGAAATTAGTGTTAGACTGCGAGTGTGAAAGTTTTTGTTATTGTTATCCACACTAAGAATATGATGAGGTTATATATTTCAGTGTTAAATATTATATACCTAAGTACCTATATTAACATAATGTTATTTCTTAGTTACGTAAAAAGATAATATATTGGCCTCGATTCTGATGTCACACATTAAATTAAATTTAAACTATTCCTGTCTTTTACAAAATAGGAACACAAGACAGAGATAGCATACTGTTGTGCTGTCAAGTTAGTCAGAACTTAGATGTCTATGCAAGCTTAGTCGAGTATGTTTTTGGTGTTGACTAAAAACACGCGCCTTTCTGCTGTTCATATTTTAAATGATAAACTAGCTTGACAGCTCTAAAATGTATGCTATCTCAGTCTTGTGTTTCTATTTTGTAAGAGACAGGGATAGTTTAAATTTAATTTAGTGAGTGTACATCAGAATCGAGGCCATTGTTTGTTTAGTCTTATTTATTGACGAGATAACGGCTTATAAATTCATGAACACCGGCTGCACGCACGAAAAAGTGTCACGTTCCGCCACGATCCTGAGCGTGTGCAAGCGAGAGCGCTGTACAAGCGATAGAGAGGCACGATCGGCCTAAGCGTTTGTCCTATGACCGTTATCACGTAAAATTATCGTCCGTAAACCGACTTTACAGACAACCATTTTTATTGTCGGTTACAGTTAAATATCCATTATATTAAACGAAGTGATGATTTTGCTAACCCTACTTGTATCTGCGTGACATGCGCCACCAAAGATGGCGGCGATATGAAATTGCACATCGTTCATGCATCGATGGGCGTTCTAAATTATGATGTGCATAAGTTAACAAATTGCACATATCTATATATGGGTGTAGCACGTACTGTCACACTTAGAAACATAAACACAAACGCTTTCACATTCACAGCCCCACACTAAGTTCTATGACTTGCGTCGTGGCTGCCGTAAGCATTCACATCACACACAATCACAACCAGAACTAAAAACGCTAATGTTCCTTGGGGAGAAAACTTGTATTTACGCCGAGAATCGAACCCGATAACTGCTCAGAGCAATCGCTCATCCAACTAAGCTAATGGGTAGATTGCTGTTATATTACAAATCTGAAAGTTTGTATACGAAAGTGTATTAAAATTAAATGCTGGCAAATATTTTGGACAGAGATTGAGTATTGCCATTCAACGTGGCAATGCTGCCAGCATTTTGGGTACTTTGCCTACTGGTAGCGCGAGCGGTCTATTAGATTAAGTTTTGTACATATTTATATCTAATTATAGTTTATTTTATTTTTTTCGTTTAATTTTAATTTCTTTTTTAGTTTAATGTAATATATGTTGTTGATTATACTTTGAATAAAGTGTGTTTGAAACGAAGTATCTCTGTAGGAGCAGGATGGATATGAATATAGATATAAGTATAAGTCCGCAGAGAGCGCCGTGACCTTCCGTCGTGAACTCGCCTGATAATGGTGATGTCCCCAAAACCTTGGTCACAAGAGTCGACCTTAAATCGTGAGTCAAGCCGTTTCATTTATATAAAGTATAGATATAAGTAGTTTTAGGCTCTAGGCCATGAAATATGATATTTATTCGCTTCAATCCGAGCACGATAGTCATCACAGGCGATTAAAGAGTGCATACTGTAACGCACAAGGGCGCGTTTAGCGGAATAACAATGTGGTGAATAGGCAAGGTCACGCCATAAGGACCATATTTAGATGTTTAATGTTTTACGTAAATTTTTCACAAAGAAAAAAAATATATATCTAACTTTTGTCTAAATATAGGATAATAAATATGTTCTCTAATTGTAAGTATTTATTTGCGACATAAAGCTTGAGCTAGTTCAAGTAAAAATCCAAAATAAACTTTTAAAATGTTTAATTTTCACGGAAAGAACTATCGACTGAAACTCTTTCAATCGTGAAAATGGCTGAATTGAGGATAGAAAGAATTCTGAATAATTAAATTATATTAAAGTACAAATTGATAGCATAAGTGATCTACTCAGGATATCTTTGCAATATGTAATATTTTTTTGGCGCACGCAATTATAATGCATTTTTTATGATAAAAACTTTACTTTTTCTGGAGTCGTTACTTACATTGGTGAGCCTCTCATTCATTAAATTAAATTAACTATTGGAACTGACATTTACCCGGATGACTTGAAAAAAGCTCTCATTACAATTGGTATTAGAGAAATCATTAGAGAGTTTAAAACTAATAAAGTCATCTCTAAGTAACAAAACTCAGGGTACAGTGATTGATATTTATAAAAAAAAGCCATCGAACTTGACACATCAAAATTTTACAACATTGATTTAGGAGTTCCTCAAGGCAGTTTCCTAGGTCCACTTTTATTTCTGATCTACAATAATTGCCACTCGTCACCGAACATTCTTGTGTAACGTTTGCTGACGAGACAACTATTTTAATTCCCCAAAATAAAAACAATCGCAGCGAATTTAAGAAGGAAATAAATAGTACATTAGAGTCTTTTGTAAACTGGTTCGCTAGCATAAATGTAAAAGCAAATATTTTAAAACTGAATCGATCCAGTTAAAAAATTATAACACGATGTAATTATAAATAAATATTTTAAACAAAGTTGAACTGTTATAGAAGTCAACGAGATTAATTTTTACGTGTTTTTGTGGTATTCCCGTTGTAACAAAATTATGTTTGCACTATAAATTAAAAAATTACTAAATATTGCTGTGCCATATATGAATTTTAACCAACATATCGAACAAATCTACAGCAATAAATGCATATTACGGTTATGTGTATCCCTACATAAGTTATGGAATTCTATTTTGGGGTAATTCTGTAGACAGAATCCACCTTTATTCTACAAACACGCTGTGAAGTATTATCATATTGCAAAGTACCATATACCTTCGTTAGATTTTCAGATAATTTAATTTTCGTACTATTACTGGTCTATACATTCTATAAATCTGTCTATTTATTAAGAACAATCAATAATATTTAAACACGCAATTTTGAAAATAACCTACGTATTATACATAAGTACAATATTTTCGTGCTACAAGTGAATAACTCAATGAATCACAAAAGCCCGTATATAAGTGCAATAAAAATATTGTATAACCTCCCTTTACAAATAAAGTGTTTAAATGGTAACAAAATCAAAAGTCATCTTACATTTAATTTTCATTATAATTTAGCTTATTATTTCGGCCTATAAATTGTAGCTGCATTAATAGTTAATAATTAGGATAATTAAGATGTATATATATAGTATAAAACGTGTTAGTATGTACAAAAATATACACAAAGCCCTGCTTTGCTGTAATATGTGTAAGTTGTATTATATATTTATTTAATTTCCCTTAGTATACTTTAACTATTGTACGCCCGAAACGAGAAGACTTGTAACTTTTTAATTTTTAAGATCTATGTACACAGTTGTAAACAATAAATATCTTCTGGTTCTGATTCTCAGTCTATGTTTATTAGGCATAGCGGAGCCGTAGCCAACGCTAACAATGCCTTTCACATTTTTACGTTTTTATAATAACGTCTATTTCTTATGTAATATTATACATATGTGTAAGTATGTTTTAATGTATATAGATAGGTATATGTGCAAGTTATATTTATGTGTATGATTGTTTTTACACCACAGAACAATTTTTTTTTATATATCCCTTTCTTCAACGAAAGGTAGAAATAGATAATTATTTGCACACCAAAAAAGAACACTTACAAAGAAATCTTTAATTTAACATAGGAGCACGAAGGGCGGTCTTAAAGCCCAAGGCGCTTTCTTGAAAGGTTGACTGGAAGTGATGGCAATTAGAAAAAGAAAGAAAATATATTTATTTACTTAGCGATAAGTCCACCCATTGTACTTTAGTTTTTTTAAGAATAACCCTGTTACTTAATTTTATTTGGTGAATAATAGAGAATTTTCTATTCTATGCTATATATTTTAAAAAATACAATGTGTAATGACAATATTCATTGTCTAATTAGATATAAGGATAAGCCTACCTTATTAGGTATCGTTTCATAGCAATTTGAAATATTGCTAGGAAACTATACCTAATAAGGTAGACTGATTTGAATGCATATATTTTAAATATTTTTATGTTCTAAATAAATAAAAAAATATCAGCAATATGGGTTTGTCAATGTCTGCAATAAATGATTTTATAAAAATTATTCACTAATTGTTCCCCGCGGCTTCGACCGCGTAAAATTTCGAAATATATAATAATATTATTATTTGTTTTAATCCCCTTTTGTAATCTTATCTGATTTTTAAGAAAATTATATATATTTTTATCGTTATTCTGCAATTCGGGGCGGAGATACATCCAACAAATCAAAGATCATTAAAATCGGTCCACCCGTTCTCGAGTTATTAAGTGTTCGAACAAACCCGATTTTATTTTATATATTTATATAGAATATAGATATAGATTATTACTAATATTATCCTCGTTAACGCATCAAAGCCTAGTAGTAAATTAGCTCTACAAAATCTTCGCCGATAACCAGTTTGAGGTAGGTAAGAAATAGCATTTGCAGGTCTGTCTGTTCTTCCAACCAACGACCAACGAACAAACAAGCTGACAGGCGCAACGAGTTATTGCTTATCCACGTGTATGATTTGTATGAGATGAGCCACTACCAGATATAGACTACAGACAGATCCATTAAAAAAAAATTTGGTTTTACGTACATGAGTTAAATTCACCATTCCCTGTTAACTATTTTAAAACAAGACCAACTGGCAAACTTCATCTATTCACGGTTGACATACCTCCAGTTCTCTCAAAGGTTTTTTTAACAGACTTAAAAAAAAAGGAGGTACTCAATTTGACTGTATTTTTTATTTTATTTTTTTTATGTGTGTTACCTCATAACTTCACTCCACGTGAGCCGATTTCAAAATTTTTTTTTTAGTTTGAAAGATGTTGCTTTCTTATTGGTCCCATTTAAATTTGATCAAGATCTGATCAGTAGTTCTTGAAATATCGTCAATAATATCTATTTTGTGACGAATAATGCGATGTTCTTGTTTACCCGACTTAAAAAGTTACCTCATAACTTCTTTCGTTGTGAGCCTATTTTGATGATAATTTTTTTATTTGAAAGCTGGTGCTTTTTATGTAGTCCCGTTGAAATTTGATCGAGGTCTGATCTCTAGTTTTTGAGTTATAGTTAATAATGCGTGTTTATACATTAAATCTGATCAAGGTTCCGATGATAAAGCGGTGAAGTCGGTTTTTTTTAGCTTTGCTTGCGTTTAATTATTGTAACGAATAATGCGTACTTTGACGATATTCTCGTTTACCCGACTTCAAAAATTACCTCATAACTTCTTTCGTTGTGAGCCGATTTTGATGATTCTTTTTTATTTAAAAGCTGGTGCTTTCCATGTGGTCCCATTGAGATCAAGATCTGATCTCTAGTTTTTGAGTTATCGTCAATAATGCGTGTTTAATACAATAAATCTGATCAAGGTTCCGAAGATAAAGCGGTGAAGTCGGTTTTTTAAGCTTTGCTTGCGTTTAATTATATTTAGGTGTGTTACCTCAGAACTTTTTTCTAGGTGAACCGATTTTGATAATTCTTTTTTTGTTTGAAAGCCGGTGCTTTTCATGTGGTCCCATTAAAATTTGATCAAGATCTGATCTCTGGATTTGATCGCATTATTGACGACAACTCAAAAGAGTTATCGTCAATAATGCGTGTTTAATACAATAAATCTGATCAAGGTTCCGAAGATAAAGCGTCGAAGTCGGTTTTTTAAGCTTTGCTTGCGTTTAAATTATTCTTCACCTGTACAGCGAAGGAGTGGAACACATTCCCGGCGTCTTTGTTCCTTGAATGGTATTATTTGGGAGTCTTCAAGTCCAGAGTGAATTTGTGTGCGTGCAGCTTGCGTTATGACAAGCTAAATTTGTACGACCTAGGGTGCTTCATCCGTTTTATATGCGGCATTACGTCCGTATGTTTTACGTCCATGCTGGCCAGAGGATCGTATAATTTGACACCGCTGAACTTTTATATAACTGACGTTTCAACCGTTCAGAACAAAGACATCTGTACAAACGGCGTCCCGCGGTTTCGTAAAAACAATGCTTCGAGTTTCGTGACACTAATTAGTTAATTGAAAATGCATCAGTAATTTGAAACCAAATGCACGTTCAAACGAGGATATTGGAGCTGAGGAAAATCAGACCACTCTGAAAGAAAAATGCGGGTAAATGTAAACAGGGGTGCCTTTGTTAAAATACTATACCGTTAAACAAAGATATACTTGTATTTATAAAAGAATAAGGTCTAGAGTCTATTGACCGACGAGCAAAAAGACTCATTGGCGATAATAAGCTAGTTGAGTCCAGATTGCAGAGCCTCGGTCACAGACGTATGGTCGCAAGTCTATCGGTATTCTATCGTTTGCATTTTGCGCAGGAATTACATGAGTTAATTCCACCATGCCCATTTTACCATCTAACAACCAGACAAACTGTCAAACGTCATCCATTTATGGTTGACATACCTCCAGTTCGCTCGAAGCGTTTTGCTTCTACGTTCATCATCCGTACAGCGAAGGAGTGGAATTCATTGCCTGCGTCATTGTTCCCCGAGGGGTATAATCTGGGAGTCTTCAAGTCAAGAGTGAATAGGTATCTTCTAGGCAAGCATGTTACATCTTCGGCCGCATCGTCACTTTCCATCAGGTGAGATAGTGGTCAAATGCTTGCCGATTATGCATAAAAAAAAAAAAAAAAAAAACGCAAGCAAAGTTTAATAAAACCGACTTCACCACTTTATCTTCCGAACCTTGATTAGATTGGATGTACTGAAAGGGCATTATTGACGATATTTCAAGAACTACTGATCAGATCTTGATCAAATTTAAATGGGAACAATTGGAAAGCAACATCTTTTAAACGAAAAAAAACGGTGGGTACACGTGGCAAGAAGATATGAGCTAACAAACATTAAAAAAAAATACAGTCGACTTGAGTACCTCCTCCTTTTTTGTGTAGTCGGTAGAAAATATCATTCACCGAGCGAGCAGAGCGAGCAAAGTCTCCGTTTCAGCTTGGGCAAAATTGTATTCGACGATGTTCGACGGATTGCCGGTTATTCTCCTCTACACGTCGCATTTCTTAATCAATACTCGTGAAATTTTGTAGGATCGATAATTATATGTAGTTTTTTGTCGATTCAGTTTTAGAAACTTTTTTCAAAATGGCGGAGATATAGGAGTAATATGGGTTGAAATCGTAAAAAAAAACGTATCAGTCATTTGAAAAAATACGTGAGTTCTACAAAAGCTTTCACACTCACAGCCCTACACAATTCGCGGCGAATTTCACCGTATCGCCACCACCAACGATTCACGGATTTTAAATAATTCTCTCTGACATACAGCGTAGATTTAGCTATAGTCTTTGTAACTTTGGGCTTAGACTTTTGGAACCCCCAAAAATAGCAATAACATTCTTTGACATTTTTTTATTGAAACTAATTTACTATAACAACAAAATATGTACATTCTTTAGTGATCTTCGACAGTTTCGCGTGAAAAGGGACCACTGTAGTCGGTGTGGTTTTTAGCCCAAGCTTCCACTTGCATGATGTAGGTCACACTAAACCTCAACGTTGGTACGCGGACCTGTGGAATTACAATAGCCAAAATAAAAAAAGTAAAATAGCCAAAATAAAAAAAAATACAATAGCCGAAATCAAAAAAATATGCTCAACGACATATCTGAAATAACAGCTGCACCGGTTTAAACCAAACATATCTAAGAAGTAAAATATAAAATGGCTGATATCAAAATTTAAAAAACCTGTATAAGAAACGGAAGACATTATATAGAAAAAGGAACATATTATGTCTGTCTTTAATTGACAAATGCTATTACACTATTATTACATTTTTAATGATAATTTAATATTTCATAAAAGTTTGAGCACAATTTTACCAGATGGAAAGTGACGATGTGGACGGAGATGGTAATCATGGTAGGCCTAGAATGAAGGTCAAGTGCGAAAAGGTATCTTCTAGGCAAGCATGCTACATCTCCGGTCGCATAATTGCTTCCCATCAGGTTAGATAGTGGTGATGCTTGCTTATTAAACATCAAAATAATAATGAACGTAAGAACCTTCATTATTATTTCTAGTTCCCCCATCCCCGTTCTATCATCGGACAAGCAGACAAACTGCTAAGCGACACCGCTATATGGTGAACATTCCACAAATGCGCACTAAGCGTTTTGCCTCCACATTAATTGTGCGATCCGCAAAGGAATGGAACTCCTTATCCGAGTCGGTGTTTCCTGATGAGTACAATATGGTAGTCTTCAAGTCACGAGTGTATAGGTATCTTCTAGGCAAGCTTGCTCCATCGTCGACCACATCATCGCTTACCATCAGGTGAGATAGTGGTCAAAAGTTTGCCTATCAAGAATAATTAAAAAAAAAGATATAAATAAAGACATAAGTACCTTGACCTCATTGGTACCAATGTCCCATATCCTAGGATGAGAGTATTGTACTGGCATTCCGATCTTAACGCATTCGATGAACGCCTGGTGGGCACAGGCAATCTGTGAAAAAGTAAATTTACCATAAAATCAAGAATCGCGTGAAAAGTGAACTTACTATTTTTATTACACTAGCTGAGCCCCGCGGTTTTACCCGCTTAAGTCCCGGACCCACTGGAATTCCGGGATTTAAAGTAGCCTATGTGTAAATCCAGGGTGAAGAGTATTTGTATTGTATTGCTCACAAAACCTTACTGGAATCTATGTTTATACATGGTTTAGAAATGCGATCTGTAGAGGAGAACAGCCGGACATCCGGACATAAGGCCTCTCTATCTCAATGCACGCCACTGAATTCGATATTCAGTTTTTTTATGTTGATTAGGATGTTGATTAGATGATGCGGCCGAATATGTGACATGCTTGCCTAGAAGATACCTATTCACTCGAGACTTGAAGACTCCCAGATTATACCGTTCGGGGAACAAAGACGCTGGCAATGAGTTCCACTCCTTTGCTGTACGGATAATGAACGTAGAAGCAAAACGCTTTGAGCGAACTGGAAGTATGTCGACAATAAATGGATGACGTTTGATAGTTTGCCTTGTTGTTGGATGGTAAAAAGGGCATGGGGGAATTAACTCATGTAATTCCTGTGCACACTCTCCAAAATTTAAGCGATAGAATACCGATAAGCTTGCCACCTAACGTCGGTGACCGAGACTGCAAGCTCAGCTCTTCTTTTCCAGTGGTCGGAACTTGACTTGGAAGCCAACCACTTTACGTATATCGTCGCTCCACCTAGCCAGAGGGCGTCCTCGCATACATTTGCCGAGACGCGGTCTCTACTCTAGATCAAGTCTACCCCATCGGTTATCAGGTCTACGGCGAATATGACCAGCCCACTGCCACTTCAGCTTGCTAATCCTGTGGACGACGTCGATAACTTTAGTTCTGTGCCGGATCACTTCATTTCGAATTCGATCCTTCAAAGAAACTCTGAGCATAGCCCTATAATAGCTAGCTGAGTGACTTTAAACTGGTGTATTAATCATACCGTGAGTATCCACGTCTCGGCTCCGTACGTCATTACTGGCGCCTATTCGGTTGCTTACCTCCAGATAATAAGTGAGACGAGTCTCAGTTTCCGTATTAGGCGTGATGTGAAAGTCCTCATGGTAGAACTTGAACATATCGTCCGAGGCTACTCCTCTGTCGAAGCACCGGTAGCCGCCCACCCACCAGTGGCCGAGCCATTTGTTTGAGGACTCCCCGCCTTTACGAAGCATGTACCCTTAACAACAATGGATTATTATTACGAAGTATATATATAGTAAAGGCACCAATAAATAATTGATCGAGCAAAATGAGATCTGTAAGTTGACTTGGGTGGTTCAGCACTTTGTCCGTCCGCCCGTCTGTCAGAGGCATTTAGCGTCTAAACCGTACAAACGAATAGCCTCAAATTCTCAGAGAATATGATAAGCTGTGGCTCAAAGCCATAAATGATAAGTAAAATTATATAAACGAAAATACTTACGGAGCACCGATACACGTCAGTGGAAAGGAAAAAAATATTTTTTCTGCTCGTGTGGGGATAAGAAACTGAATTTGAAAAGAAGGATCGTTAATCTAGTGTGAAAGACTTGCAGAGGCAAGTAGAGTACGAAACTGTCTTCCACGCTTCATTTACGCGGGCGAAGCCGCGGGCACGACTAGTAAAATATAAAATAAAATATTTACCAAAGGGATCGTTTTGGTCGAAGCCTCTCATCGGAGTGCCTTTGATGCTTTCCGTGATCCAGGGTACGTAGGGACGGATGAGGGTGTGTCGCGGAGGACGCAGCACAGGCTTACTGCGGAGAGGGTCGGGGCACTCCGATCCACCTGGAACACGCATAATAAATATAATCTTGTAACGGAGCTTGGACCTGTGGCCATAGCGTCTCATCGCCTATTGCTCTACTGCTGAACTACTCGATCCAGCAACCCTAGACCTACCGTGTCTACTCGACCACTTATTTAAAAGGTCCACATGTTCACCTAAAAAAGTGAGATACCAAAAAGGTGAGATTGTTGGCAAATGCAAACTTATAGATATTAAATAAAAAAAAATATTGGCAAGCTAGTTCTGGTAAAATATCTTGCATAAAGCTGTTCATTGTGCTCTTTCAAATATTTCCTGTGGACTCTATTAATTAATAGCTTTGCCAGCTCCACATAGCATCTCGAATCTTTACAGCCTTTTTTTTCGCACGGACGACATGCTGCTGCCTCTGCAGCGGCAACGGGTGGGAGGGCGAGTGCGGAAGGAAGCCGCCGAAGAGAGGAGTAGGCAACTAGCGCAAGGGCAACTCTTAGAAGATGATCGCATCCAGGCTTGGACCATTGCCAGGACAGGAGAATCGGGAGAGAAATGGCCCCGGTACATGAGAGTACCGTTGATAATGAGGCCTGTGGATACGAACGGTTCGATTAGATCGATTTTCTTAGAGTTCATTTTTCGGCCGCAACATTAATTTCCATCAGGTGAGATAGTGGTCAAATGCTTGCCTTTCGAGCATAAAAAAAGGGATATGACTAGAGATTCTACGTCCTCGCCGGCAAAGACTTTTTATTTTGTACGTGGTCTTAAAACTAGACAATACCTTGGGCCAGGGACACGAGGGTCCAGTGGCCAGTATGCTCGTGGACAAAGCTTGGAGACCCGGAGTAGAATCCGCAGCCAGTCGAACACATGGTCCTGGCTTCGAGCAAATCGGTTGTATTCACTGTCAGCACCTTAGAACACACATTTCAGATTTTTAAACACATTTAAAGAAATAAAAGAATGAAAATTAATTTATTTTGACTCAGCAAAATATACAATCATATATATAAAAAAATAGTATTATTGTAATGCTATAGGTCACAAATTGGAATTTACACGCACAGCGCCACACTAAGATAAGCGATTTGAATCGTTGGTGCTTGAAACATACACACGTTCAATCACACCCAAATGTAGAACCCCAAATGTCCCTCGGGGAAGATAATTGTGCTCCATTGATAATATTCATGATTATGACAACGAATATTGCTTCGTGATGACAACAAACAACACGATTAGAAACTATACCTGCCCTAGCCAAAAACAAAAACGCTTCGTCTCTATTCTATCAAAAGAAACGCTTCCAAATGTAACAGACTATAAAACTTGTGTCCAAAGGTTTCATAACTTACTTTAGTCACATCATCACTTACTTTGGTCACATCATCACTTACTTTGGTCACATCATCACCTACTTTAGTCACAATATCGCTTACTTTAGTCACATCAACACGTACTTTGGTCACATGCACACGTACTTCGGTCACATTATTACGTACTTTGGTCACACATTACGTACTTTGGTCACACATCACGTACTTTGGTCACATCATCACTCACTTTAGTCACATCATCACTTACTTTGGTCACACCATCGCAGGCTTCATTTGGCAATGCTGAAATTCTTGTAATTTCTTTTTCCTCTTCTAATAATAATCTTGGGACTTCTGCAATATACAAAATTTAAATTAAATCATTATAAGGCCAACAAGTCCGAGTCTCACTCGCGCTCTTAGTTTTGATGTTTTTTGAAGTTTTTATTAAGTTCTTTACGAAACAGCCTGATTTTTTTTTACTTTTTTCTATTTTCGATAACAATTTTCCAGTATGCAGATATTTTAAGGGAAACTTTTTATGAGAAGCCTTTAAAATCCTTATCTTTAGTCGTATGCTGAGTCGTAACCCATATTCATGACACTCACAACATTTCACACTTCTTATTATTTTATTTCTTTTGCTTTTGATTATTTTGTATGTATATGTCTGTGTATGTTATGTATTTTGCTGTTTGTTTGTAGTGTAAATGTTGTGTGTGTCATTAATAATAAATGTATTTTCTTTCTTTTCTTTTTTCTTTCTAATCCGCCACCTTTTTGGGTGACGAAAAGTGGTGGGGGTAAACACTGTGATAAAATAATTTAAATGTTTTAAATCTGTGATGAATATATCCCTGTAACACAAAACTTTCACTTCTATCGTGTGTCTTTACGACATAACTTGTTTTCATTTTATTTTATGTTGTATGGTGGGCTTACATCTAATGATACAAAATAAGTCTTTATATACAAGTAGCCATTTACAAGCCTCCACTTTTATTTTTACTATTTTCCATTTTTGACAGAAAAAAACCAGATTGCACATTCTTTGCATGGACACTTTTTAGTGGAAGGCCATGGAATTTGCTGTATATTTATTTAATAATTATTCTCTACGTGAGTAAGTGACTAAACTCCACCTAAACGACTGGACCGATTTTAATGATTTTTTTGTGTGTAAACGTGGTTTCAATAATGGCTTAAATTAAAGCAGAATAAGTATTAAAACTTCGAAGAATTCATGAAAAAAAATCTCATGAAAAGAATTACGTCAATCGGATTTAGTAAAGTACTAGGCAAACATGAACATGAAGGATGTAATAATTTAGTCAATAAGGTTTTAGTATGGCATTAAAGTACAAGGCAACTATAAACGTGAAGAGGTAAAATGCTTATTCCTACACGTGGCATTGCCACACATGCCGTGTACAGCTTGTATAATACAAGCTGTACACGGCAGTATAACAAACACATTGAAATAAATAAATTAATTATTTAATTCATTATCTTCTGCAAGCATGTCCCATCTTAGGCCGCATAGTCACTTTCCATCAGGTGAGATAGAGGTCAAATGCTTGCCTATTCTGCATTAAAAATAATTACAGTATTTGAGGATAATTAAATGAACACATAATACAGACCATTTCTTTTCAAAAAAATTCCACAAAATCTTAACCAAAATTTTAGAGTGTGGGTTCGAACCAGCACCCCTCTACTCCACGTATAAGTCAAGCGTAAAACACTTACCACTAGAAAAGTCTAAGTGGTAATATTGCCCCATGTATAGCGTACCGCGGCTCGTGATGAGATAATTCTTGAACGGTAAACAGGCGGGGAGCATGTACTCTGTAAATGTAAAACATAGTAAAATTTTAACGTTGAAAATAACCGTGCGAAAACGGAAAACAAACAATTGTTTGAAAGCTGGGAATATATAGTTGCAGGTCCATATAAGTCTTTGTACCCACCTTTGGAATGTAACAACTGGCACTGTATACGTATATGGAGGCAATAAACAACCTGAATCAAATTGCAACAGTGCCGAAATATCGGAAACTCAAAACAAACGAAATACATGGTAAATATCCCGTTATTGATACAAACTTTTATAGTGAAACTGACCATGGTAGCTTAAAAACTTAAACCTGAATCAAATCAAAGAGAGTCATTTGTGCAAAAATATAACATACACAGAAATAATATTGGAAATTATACTCATGTTCTGGCAAAGCCATCAGATGATGTGGCTCTTTCTCTGTACAGTATAATTTTGAACAGATGAAGACAAAGTTTAGGGTATAATAGGGCTAGCATACCAAAATAGGTAAAAGTCCCAAACAAAAGTTGAATATATAAAATCAATCCAAATTCGAATCTGTATGAAACTGATTTAAAATATATGCAATAAAACACGTCAACATTATGGCCTGTTGTGTAAACTAACTATTACATTATCTTGCCGGAGAATAATATACCAGTTTATACAATGTTATATATACTAGATATGGGTACTAAAATATACTGTACTAGTTTACTACTTCTAGTGTATTTCGATTCAGCAAAAATCCGACCTCATCGATTACCAGCAAATTTGAGCACCAAGAGCACTTAAAAGTAGAACTTTTGTTTTAGAACAAAACGTGAAAATGTTGGAACGATAGTCATCTGCCGTTAAGATACTCGTAATTTCTATATCCGTGAAATTTGATGGTTTATCAACTGCAAATTAACTGCGAAATTATTTATCAAAGGGAAGATAGATGTTTATATCACAGGTCTTAAAGCCTACTTCTTTCATCCGAGTCTCGTATTATGCAATTGTTGACAATTTTCTATGTCACTAGAATGTATAAGTCATAAAGTCCAATGAAGTAGTTGAATTTGATAACAAACAATTAAGTACTATTCATAATGTATGTGAATAAACAAAATATAAGCTTACCTTATGAGCCGGAATCCAAGATCACACACGTTATTAAATTGACGTTCAAATTCACTTCGAATTACATACATACACTTGCAAAGTTTGAAATACGACAGTAGTAATAGTAAAAACAAAAGGAGAGGTTCTTTTGTTTTTTACATCGACATAATTACTAACTAGTTACTGTTAAATAACATAAACATAAACGCTTTCAATGTCACAGGAGCTGTGAGAGTGAAGGCGTCACTAGGTTCGATGACTTGTGCTGAAAACATTCACAATCACAACCAGAACCTGAAACACAAGTTTTCCTTGGGGAGAGAGCTTGTGTTCCCGTCGGGAATCGAACCCGATACTCCCTGCTTAGAAGGTGAACGCGCACCGAACTAAGCCAATGGACAGTTTAGTTATGTTACTAGCGTAACGCCTGAGCAGGGCCTAGCTTTGGTTACGGTTCCGCTCATGCCTATCAAAGATCGACCGAAAGAGATAAACCGACATAATTAGATTTTAATGCGGCTGGAGCCGCAGAAATATTGTCAGAGCAACACAAGCGGCGAAAATATACAAATTTAGTTTTTGTAATAAGTTTTCTCAAGTAGACCTGGATCTCCAGATCTACAGAAGCAATTCTTAAAATCGCACTCTATTTTGTAAAATATCACAAAATAGACTTCGATTTTCAGGATATTTCTGTACATTTATATTTTATGATTAATACCCAAGATAGTTTTTCGGGGGAAAATGTCTTAAGTTCCTTCCCAAGGATGAAAGAAACAGAGATTGTGGGGCTCGCACCCACTAAAAACCCACCATCTCTCGCTGAGGTCAGGCAAAATAGAATCGCGCTAGCAGTCACTATATTGCCCCGGCTGATGCAAACTGGTCCTAGCTCACCAAGGTCACCCCCTGGACGTGGGACCGTGCAAGCCGTTGGCCCACTGACTCTCTAGTGACCCCACTACGATGAAGAGAGAGGAGGCGAACGAACCACTTCCTCCTTCCGCCCTCCCGTTCGTCGGCGCCGAAGCGTTTCAGGTTGGGGATCGACGTTTCGTCCCCGTTCGCCGCCTTCTTCTGGGCCATCATCGCTATGTAGAAAGAGACCACCGCCTGCCACGATCTCTTACTGCCGGGCATGGCATCTATCCCGCTCAGCAGCGTGAGATCTCCGCCTATGATCGCTAAAAGTTTGTGGTGTTTGTGCTCGAACCTACTTAAAACCTTCCAGTGAGCAGTTCCAGTACCTTGCCGAGGGCGGTAAGGCCGGGTGCAAAACCGAGCCACTGCACCAATGGAGGAGTTTCTGCCTACTTGATGCAAGAATAAGTGGTCAATGCCTATCGAACATAAAAAATAAGCTGACATTACCTAATGTGGGATAAGACAAAAAAAAGGTTTGCTTATATTTTCTACTACTAGATGACACAAGAAAAAAAAAATCGATAAGATATTAATCTGAAATCCCATCGGTGTCTGAAGAGGTGGAAGTACTGCTGGTCTCCGAGGACTCTGAGGAGTTGTAAGCCCATGCCTCCACCTGGAACCTGTAGAGATGACTGAACTGTATCACCGGGATGCTGACCTGTAAAGCAATGTGGGGATCAGGAAGGTATACATTGAGAGGAATAAAGCTAAAACCAAATGCTTTCACACTCACAGCCCCACACTAAGTTCGATGACTTGTGTTGTGGGTGCCGGAAACATTCAACATCACACACACAATAACAACCAGAACCAGAAGCACAAATTCTCCTTGGGAAGAAAACCCGGGAGTCGAACCCGGTACCCTTGCTTAGAAGGCGAACGCGCACCCAACTAAGCTAATGGGCAGCTATCTGTAGAACTAGCAGCTCTAGTTGAACTTTCCCTCCAAAGTTCAATTATTTTCAATTAATTTATCCTACTCTTCACGTATTATCTGAACTGTACTCCATACTTCAATTTATTTATTCTACATTTTACTGATTATCGGAACTGTATTCTATAATTAAATGTATTTATCCTATTATTTTCATATTATCTGAACTGTACTCCACAGTTCAATCTATTTATCCTGTTCTTTACCGATTATTTGAACTGTACTCCACAGTTCAATTTATTTATCCCATTCTTTACTGATTATATGAACTGTATTCGACAACTAAATTTATTTATCCTGTTGTTTTCATATTATCTGAACTGTACTCAACCGGTAAATTTATTTATCCCATTCTTTTCTGATTATCTGAACCTCCCTGTTTTATTCGTTTTTTACTTTTCGTATTATGGAACTGTACCCAACAATATAATATTTTTTCATATTATATTAATAATATCCATAATTTCAAATAATTTATCCTTATCTTCAATTAATGCTTCAAAGCTCAATCAATAATTATTTTTACTCTTTTTATCGGTATGAGAATATAATTTCATTTTATGCAACAGTTAATTTAGTTGAGTTATATATGTAATTTACGCATAGTATCACCATGTTTTTCTGTTTGTTGCACATCTCCATTAGTAGGATGTTATAAGGTGAAGGTAAAAGACATAGTACTTACCTTAGTTGCTGGTGTATCAAGATCCCAAACAGCTGGGTCTCCGAATTGGTACGGCATACCGACTTTAACGCAGATCACTATAGTGTCGTGAGCAGCATGAATCTGTATAATAAAAACGGCATAAGCCAAAAACCAAAATGCTTCTTTACATCTGAACCCGTTATCAGCTTTTCTTACATCTCGATTTTATCAAAGTAATCGCTTCCTAAGTGTAACAGACTTTAAAATATAAAGCAGTGGAACGACTGGCAATATTACTACTCCAGACAGACCCCACAATAAAATGCCGTACCTATGTATACTCGTAACTTAAAATCAAGGTTATCTCACCTCAAGATAGTAAGTAAGAAATGTCTTGCTGGAGGGTCGGACGGAGAAGATCTCATGGTAAAACTTGAACATGTCATCAGCCGCGGGCCCACGGTCGAAGCAGCGCAGGCCACCCATCCACCAGTGGCCGTTCCACTCGTGACGGACGAAGTCGTAGATGTTCACTCGGGGCATCACGAAACCTGGACAAAGATTTACTCAAATCAAAACATAATCGTTAATTCACATGGGCCTCAAAGATTGTTTACACCTTAGGCTAAATAAATTTGCATCTGAGTAATATAGACGTGATATTAACTGTATCATTACTAGCAGCGTTCCTATGTCTGCTCACGGGGGCTTTTTAGTGGGTTCGAGCCCCACACTCCCCTTTTCTTTACCCCTGGGAAGGAAAGGAAGTGGTAGGCAAGGGTTTCAGCTACATCCATACCAAATTTCATCAAAATTGGTCCAGCCTTTTGTGCGTGAAGAAGTAACGAGGAAACGTCTCCGTTTGAGCATGGGCAAAATTGCTTTTGTATGTCCGGCGGATCTTTGGTACCCTATACTCTACAAGTCTCTACCTGTAGAGTATAGGCTACCAAAAAACTCTACAGGTCGCATTTTTCAACCGATTCTCGTAATATTTTATGGACAGGTTTGATAATTTAATAGATTTTTTTGTCGATTCAGGTTTTGGGAATTTTTCAAAATGGCGAAGATATAGGAGTCGAAAACGTAAACGAACGTATTACAGATATTTCGAAAAATACGCAAAGTTTTACTTGAATTACAAGTATGTGCTGAGGCACGTGCGTACGGCTGTGCACACATACAAGCCGCGTTTGGTACCACTCTATGAAGATAACATACTTCTTATGTTTTTACTATACTATTGGTATAGTCAATTACAAAATAATACGTACTACCAAAATATAACTATTTACCAAAGGGATCGTCCTTCGCAAAGGCTCCCACAGCCTTGCCGGTGATGGCAGAGGTGATCCAGGGTACGTACGGGTGCAGCAGGATGTGGCGCGGTGGTGGTGGCGGCCGACGGGATCTCAGGGGGTCGGGGCACGGGGCTCCTCCTGGGATTTATACAAAATTTGATAAATACTCACGCACATTTAGAAAGTTAAAAATTAAAATTAAAACGTGAATTAGCGTGACTTCCAAGTTGTCGATGTATAGATCGATAATAATTGTTTCGGCCTTATTCAGGAGTGCGGAGCGCTCGCCGTCGCGTCCCACCTTCCACTAACGATTGTCGCTCTAGACATCGACAACGCGTAAGTCACGCTAATTCCCGTTTTAATTTTATTTCTATAAAAAAAGTATTTTATTATTTTGGCTTCTCAATCTTGTGCATTTAGCCAGTGTCAAATTATAAAATATTTTTGCTATATTTCATAATAGGTTCTTGTCACAAGTCGCAGTCAAAGTCAAGTAAAAGAGTCATGGTCTAGTCATAGTCAAGTCATGCCCTAATAAAGTGGTAGAAACTTTACTAGACATTACTGACTTCAAAAGAAAATCACATTCTCAACTTTGTATATAAGTCTATACTCATGCACACTCACTTAATATCAAGTCCTAATTATAATTAATTATTATTAAACCCATTTATTTCCAACAACCTTAAATAATAATTTTACTTAGAATATAGAAAGTTTTAAATAAATTAAATGCAAATTATTTAAATATTAATTTGAATTGTTTGATGCTGGAACCCCAGACTGGGTATTATAGGCCTCCTCCTCAAGTCCTAATAATCCAACATTATTACACATGAACACTCGAAGAATCACAACTTTAGAAATTTAATACAAAATCAACAACGCCATTTTTTTCACTTTCGCGCTAAAACGAATTGTGACATATTGAAAGAGAACATACAGTTTCATCTATGTAATTGACCGAGCAAAGCAAGACTTGGAAGGTTAACTTTAGTCGTTCAGAACGTTGTCCATCCGTTCGTCTGCCACTAAAAGGAATCTAACGTCAAAAGCCATGTATGCAATAACTTCAAAGCTTAAGGAAATAAATGACATAAGAGGGCGGCAAAATAAATTTAAAAAATTTTGCCTGTTTTGTTTTTTTTTTTGTATTTTTCCCTACCTATAATTTAATAAGAGTTCTGAAAGTAGGGTACGTAATTGTTTAAAAAAACCTATGTCAATGTTTTAGACCTATTTTGTCCCGTAGGTCTCAGTTCGGGGCAAACTACCAGTTTTGTTACAAATGCGAAAGTATGTGTATGCGTGTTTTTAAAATGAGGTTTTAGCTCCCGTTACACATAAATATTTCACCTCGAGATAGAGAGACTCTTACCTTGAGATAGAGATATAAGAGACCAATGCCCCGTATGCTCGTGGACCAAGGTTGGCGCTCCAGAGTGGAATCCACAGCCCGTCGTGCACATGACACGGTTCTTGGCGAAATTTGTGGAGTTCTGAAACAACAAATGAAGTACAGTGATAAATTTAGAAAGGAAAAATAATCGCTTGAGGCGGGATTTCAACCCGCGGCCATAGGGTGTCAAGCCCTATTGCTCTATAATCATAATCATAATTCATTTATTGCATAGAATGTAGGTTGATAATACAAGCTTTATAAATTAATAATAAATCCCATACAATCTACCCTTTATATATGGGTGTGCAACGTCATAACATGTTTCTTCTATTTAGTTTTTAAATAAACAAAGTTTACAATGCCATTTGAGTAAAAAAAAAATATTATCATGTCAATTCAATTATTATAAATCATTAATTAAAATAAAAAAGTGTCAATTTTATCCAGTTATTAAAATCAATATTAAAGTTATCTTTCACTTTAGGTCAAGTTATTATAATATCATATCATAGTCATTTATTTAAATTGAAAATATTCATTTAAGCTATAAAAATTATTCAAAAGCCAGGACTTCAATGCATTTTTAAATTGATTTCTATTACGCTCCTTAATATCTTTGGGCAATTTATTGTAAACCTTTATCGCCATAACATACGCGTTTTTCTTAAAAATATCGAGTCTACATGTGGGAAAATATAGCATATCAAAGAGTCTACCAGACCTTTGAGTAATTGCTTGCGAACTGTTCCGGATGATTCTTTACGAAGACGCATATTTCTAAGATATACATACAAGGCAGGGGAAGTATATATAACCGCTGAGCTACTCAAGTCCCGCCTGAAGTGACGAAATTAACCTTTCCTTTCTAAATTTATCACTATAGTTCTGCCTAGCCTGGCTAATGCTATGTAAATGAAATCAACAAATGAAGTACCGTTTTTTTCGGCATCCACGATACAAGCCTTTGAACTTATTATTGGGCTCCGAGTGTGAAAGCGTTTGTCTTTTTATTTCTATTTTTACATGAACCATAGCATCACACTTCACAATAATCCCAGTAATACAATAAACGCAAAAGTTTGTTTGTGAGTGTGTAAGTATGTTTGTTCCCTCTTCACGCTTTAACGGCTGAACGGATTTGGATGAAATTTGTAATGTACATAGCTTATACTTAGGTTTAACACATAGGCTACTTTTATACTTGATAATAGCGGGTGAAACCGGCAGTATTATAAACGCAAAAGTTTGTTCGTAAGTGTGTAAGTATGTTTGTTCCCTCTTCACGGTTTAACGGCTGAACGGATTTAGATAAAATTTGGAATGTACATAGCTTATTCCTAGGATTAACACATAGGCTACTTTTCAACTTGATAATAGCGGGCGAAGCCGCAGGGCACGGCTAGAATTATAGGTGCGAGACTTTGTATGTTTGTAACTTCTTCACGCTCAAACAGTTTGATCAAATTTGACGAAATTTGGTATGGATATAGCTAATACCCAGGATTAATATGTAGGTTACTTTTTATCCGTGAATTTCCGCAGGTCTGAGACTTACGCGGGTAAAATCTCGGGCCATACTAGTCCTACTAATATTATAAATCCGAAAGTTTGTGTGTAAGTATGTTTGTTCCCTCTTCACGCTTTAACGGCTGAACGGATTTGGATGAATTCGGAATCTGGGATACATACATTATACCTAGGAATCCTAGGTATAATGTATGTATCCCAGGCTAGGATTAACACATAGGCTACTTTTTAAATTGATAATAGCGGGCGAAGCCGCGGGGCGCGGCTAATAATTCATATTTAAGTTTTTTATTCTTACATGTCCAATATTAGCAGCATTATACAAGAAGCAGAGTTCTCTAGGTAACAAAGCGAGTCGAGTCACTTCCTTCTCTTCTTCCATGAAGTCTCTTGGAACATCTGCAAGTGTGTTATTTCCAAATAAAAGGCTCTAAAAGGGTAATTAGGAAGAAATAGAGAAACGATCAGACGATAAAGAAATGATATAAGAAAAGAAGGGATGTGGAGAGAATAGAGAATGAAAACAAGGTCTGATAAATAAGCTAAATTTGATATGTTTTAAAATCACTGTAAGTTTTGAAACCTTAAAGAAGCCTTAAGAGATACTTAAAAATTGTGTACTGGAGATTTTTGGTTCTTTTAAAACCCTAAAGAAAACTCTATCTGTACGTTTGAATCATAGTAACAGTTTCTTTCTTTAAAATAATTATTGTAATTAATAATTCTGTTAGATGCGATGCTATTTAATGTTGTTTATAAAGAAATTCTAGACTCAAATTGATTTTTTTTTATATTCGATAGGCAAGCTTTTGGATCTCCTCACCTGATGGAAAGTGATGATGCGGCCGAAGATGTAGCTTACTTGCCTAGAAGATACCTATTCACTCTTGACTTGAAGACTCGCAGAGTATACCGTTCGGGGAACAAAGAAGAGGGCAATGAGTTCCACACCTTCACAGTACGGATGATAAATGTGGAAGCGAAACGCTTCGAGCGAACTAGAGGTATATCAGTCGTATATGAATGGCGTTTGACAGTTTTTATGCGAAGCCGAGGCGGGTCGCTAATTAGTACTATATTAATTCAAACATAAATATCAATCGAAATCAAAATTGTTTATTCACATGGGCCCCAAAGAGGCACTCATGAAAGTTAATGACTCTACTGCCATATTCACAACAATACAGCCATCTCGAGAAGAACTTGGCAGGAAATTCGGCGGAGCATTTTCTTTTAATAATATTAATATAAGAGCATACCCTGTTTAAAAGTTTATTGTTTTTGTTTTTTTTAAATAATATTATTAAAACTATCGTGAGTCGTATTCACATTGATTAAGTTCCGGTTGTTTAATAACCAATTTGAATCTATTCAAATAACACTTACCGCTGACGAAGTCGATGTGGTATACCTTATCCGAGATCTGTCTTCCACTTCTGGTCAGCAGATAGTTCCTAAATGGCAAGCAAGCTGGTAACATATACCCTGAAAAGAAAAAGGGATCCACGGGAATGATAAGAAGTGTCCATGGTCTGTATCAATATTGTTATAGATAGATAGATAAACTCTTTATTGAATACCTTAACAAATACATAACAAGGAATAATAATCTAGAAAATAAAAGTAAGAACAGGCGGTCCTATCGCTAAGAGCGATCTCATCCAGACTACCTTTGGATGGAGAGGAGTAAAGCAAATAAATTGGACGACGGTAGATAGATATCTATTTGTAAAGCATTTGGGTTTTGAGTTGAAACTTCTTACGGGAGGGCTTTGAAATTCTGATCCGCAACCTTTTTGTGTGACGAAAAGTGGGTAAACACTGTGATGAATAATTACAATTAATCGCAAGCAAAGCTTAAAAAACCGACTTCACCGCTTTATCTTCGGCACTTTGATCAGATTAGATGTACTAAACACGCATTATTGCCACATTATTGTTATTTCAAGAACTACTGATCATATCTTGATGAAAGGGGACCAATTGGAAAGCAACATCCATCAAACAAATAAATAATTTCAAAATTGGTTCACGTGGAACGAAGTTAATAGGTAACAGGTAAGACTTACAAGGCTAATCCTACTAATATTATAAATCTGAAAGTTTGTTTGTAAGTGTGTAAGTATGTTTGTTCACGCTTTAACGGCTGAACGGATTTGGATGAAATTTGGAATGAACATAGATTATACCTATGATTAACACATAGGCTACTTTTTAACTTGATAATAGCGGGCGAAGCCGCGGGGCACGGCTAGTCATTAATAATAGGGAAGTACTGTGATATAATCTAAAGTAGAATATAGTAAGTGAACTTCATAAAAAAACCTTAAACCTATAAAGTTAAAGCAGTTGGTAAACAACCAATCGCAAGGACAATAGGTGTAGGTATTTTACTTTTAACAAATTTAAAACAATTTTCCGTAGTTCTTTCCTTTTAATTAGCAATATTTTAATTGCATAGAAGTAAGTCAAAATACGAACCAATTAAACAGTATTTTCCATACCTCTAAATTCATGTTTTGATCTATTCAAAAGTTCAGTAACCGTGTTCAGTCATGACTTAATAAATTTATAGGTACTTACTTTACTATTAACAAATTTAAAACAATTTTCCGTAGTTCATTGCTTTTAATTAGTAATATTTTAATTGCATAGAAGTAAGTCAAAATACAAACCAATTAAACAATGTTTTTCATACCTCTTAATTCATGTTTTGATCTATTCAAAAGTTCAGTAGCCGTGTTCAGTCATGGCTTAGTAAATTTATAGGTACTTACTTTACTATTAACAAATTTAAAACAATTTTCCGTAGTTCTTTCCTTTTAATTAGTAATATTTTATTTGCATAGAAGTAAGTCAAAATACAAACCAATTAAACAATATTTTCCATACCTCTAAATTCATGTTTTGATCTATTTAAAAGTTCAGTAACCGTGTTCAGTCATGGCTTAATAAATTAATAGGTACTTACTTTACTATTAACAAATTAAAAAACAATTTTCCGTAGTTCTTTGCTTTTAATTAGCAATATTTTAATTGCATAGAAGTAAGTCAGAAAACGAACCAATTAAACAATATTTTCCATACCTCTAAATTCATGTTTTGATCTATTCAAAAGTTCATTAACCGTGTTCAGTCATGGCTTAATAAATTTATAGGTACTTACTTTACTATTAACAAATTAAAAAACAATTTTCCGTTGTTCTTTGCTTTTAATTAGCAATATTTTAATTGCATAGAAGTAAGTCAAAATACGAACCAATTAAACTTTGTTTTCTATATCTCTAAATTCAAGTTTTGATCTATTAAAAAATTGAGTAGCCGTGTTCAGTCATGGTTTAGTAAAATTATAGGTACTTACTTTTCTATTAAAAAAATTAAAAAAATCCGTAGTTCTTTGCTTTTAATTAGCAATGTTTTAATTGCATAGAAGTAAGTCAAAATACGAACCAATTAAACAATATTTTCCATACCTCTAAATTCATGTTTTGATCTATTCAAAAGTTCAGTAACCGTGTTCAGTCATGGCTTAAAAAATTTATAGGAACTTACTTTACTATTAAAAAAATTAAAACAATTTTCCGTAGTTCTTTCCTTTTAATTAGTAATATTTTAATTGCATAGAAGTAAGTCAAAATACGAACCAATTAAACTTTGTTTTCTATAGCTCTAAATTCATGTTTTGATCTATTCAAAAGTTCAGTAGCCGTGTTTAGCCATGGCTTAAAAAAAAAAGGTAGAGTCAGAAGGGCTCAAAATTGCTACATAATCAACTTGTAAAGCATCATCCTATATTCATTGTTCAGAATCAATATATTCAGTTCAATACAGCAAATAAAGTATAACGAAAGATTTACCATGAAGAGATGACGACCCAGTTGGTGCAGTGGACAGGTGTCCGCCCGCTACGTCGTGGGTCCTGGGTTCGATTCCCAGGAGCACAAATTCCTTCCCAATGGATATTTGTGCTTCTGGTTCTAGGTGTAATGTGTGTGTGTGTGATGTGAATGTTTCCGGTACCTATCACACACACAATCACAACCAGAACCAGAAATTTCCTTGGGGAGAAAACTTGTGTTCCCGCCGGGAATCGAACCCGATACCCCTGCTTAGAAGGCGAAGGTCCATCCAACTAAGCCAACGGGCAGTTCAAAGATGTCCGGCTATTCTTCTCTACATGGCGCATTTATCAACCGATTTTCGAGAAATTTAGTGCGCAGGTTCGAGAATTACATTATTTCTTTTCTCGATTATAGACATTATGAAAATCGCGTAGATACGTAAAACAAACATGTTTCAGCTATTTCGCCAAAAAACGCAAGATTTTTAGCTCACAAAGCCACTATAAATAAATTATAGATCGTATAGAATATATCAATTTAATTGTTACGAAAAATATAACCTAAGGGTGGAATCAGGATCTGAGAGCAATAAGGTATTTTACAAATAACACTGTATTTTTAATACAGCTTTTAGGCTTTCTGATGGTGCACTCACTTGATTTAACTGGCGTGAGGAGCTTCAGTAGCGCGATGCTGTCGGATGCTCCAAAGTGCTTGTACTCAGGATGGAGCAGCACATCAGACAGAGGTACCAATAGGGAGGCCACGTCGCACGTAGCTCCATTGGCAAGCTGTTCTGCTGTCATGCCGCATTCGGATTCATCTCGCTCATATTCACCAAAGGCTACGTTACCTCTGAAAAGTACAAGTCAATATTAACGCTTTCACACTCACAGCGCCACACTAAGTTCGATGACTTGTGTCGTGGGTGCCGGAAACATTCACATCACACACAGTCACAACCAGAACCAGAAACAAAAACTAAATGCTAACATGTTCTAGCATGGAGATACTTACAGGGCATAGCCTTCAGGAATCTGAGCAGCATCCACCGCTGTTGAGAGGACGAACTGACGGCTGATGAGCACCACTCTTGGCACTCTGAAGAAGTGTGGTGTGCCATTCTTTACTGAAACAAGAATTTTTGTTCAATTCAACTTAGGCATCGCCAGTTCTCACATGGTAAAGAGAGGTGATGGTAGGTGGAATAGAGCCCTGACTGAGTGGATACCGAGAGAAAACAAGCGAGCCGTTGGCAAACCAGCTGCTCGATGGGTCGACGATACAGTGGTAACCGCAGGAAAGACCTGGGTGCGATCGGCGCAACACAGAGGTGAGTGGCACAAGGGTGAGGAGGCTTATACCCTGCAGTGGGTCGATACAGGCTGATGATGATGATCGCCAATTCTAGCTTTGTTTTATGTTCCAAAGGCAAGCATTTGACCACTATCTCACTTTATGGAAAGCGATGATGTGGCTGAAGATGTCGCATGCTTGCCTAGAAGATGAGTTCCAGTCGCAAGTCCGATCGTGTATGGAGTACTGCGGCCATCTCTGGGATGGATCTGCTAAGTACCAGCTCGAAGGTCTTGAGTCTATTGACCGACGAGCAAAAAGACTCATTGGCGATAATAAGCTAGTTGAGTCCAGATTGCAGAGCCTCGGTCACAGACGTATGGTCGCAAGTCTATCGGTATTCTATCGTTTGCATTTTGGAGAGTGTGCGCAGGAATTACATGAGTTAATTCCACCATGCCCATTTTACCATCTAACAACCAGACAAACTGTCAAACGTCATCCATTTATGGTTGACATACCTCCAGTTCGCTCGAAGCGTTTTGCTTCTACGTTCATCATCCGTACAGCGAAGGAGTGGAATTCATTGCCTGCGTCATTGTTCCCCGAGGGGTATAATCTGGGAGTCTTCAAGTCAAGAGTGAATAGGTATCTTCTAGGCAAGCATGTTACATCTTCGGCCGCATCGTCACTTTCCATCAGGTGAGATAGTGGTCAAATGCTTGCTTATAAAGCATAAAAAAAAAAAAAAAAAAAAGTCCTTCGCAGTACGGATGATAAACGTAGAAAGGAACGTTTCAAGCGAACTGGAGGTATGTTAACCGTAAATGGATGACGTTTGACAGTTTGTCTTGTTGTATAGTAAAACGGGCATAGGGGAATTAACTCGTGTAAACGATAGAAAACCGATAGGCTCGCTACTTTACAAAGATGACCCAGACTCAACAGTTTCGACTTGACTAGCCTTCTTGGTAAAGCTCAGGCTCAGGGTCAACTTTTTCAAATCACGAGTGAACAGACATCTTCTAAGGAGACATGCTCCATTGCGGCCGCATTGCCACTTATCAACAGTTGATAGTGGTCAAACATTGATAATTAAACGCAAGCAAAGCTTAAAAAAGCCGACTTCACCGCTTTATCTTCGGAACTGTGACCAATTAGATGCAAACACGCATTATTGACGATATTTCAAGAATTACTGATCAGATCTAGATCAAATTTAAATGGGACCAATTGGAAAAACATCTTTCAAACAAAAAAACATATTAAAATCGGTTCACGTGGAACGCAGTAATGACACACACATAAAAAACAAGCAAACTTGAGTACCTCCTCCTTTTTTGTGTAGTAGATAGAAAAAATTAGATAGAAAAAATCAATTGTTATGCGTTAGTCTCCCAAAAAACTCGAAAATGGCTCGACCGTTTTGACTATATCTTTTTTTGTTGTTTTCGTAATTGCCAGGGCAAGGTATGTATGTAAAAAAATCATTACACTAGGATTTGCACACGCGCAAAGCCGGGACATATGCAAGTCAGCTTACAATTTAGCTGACAGAAATATTAAACTCTACCGGCTGGTAGAGTTTTATATCTCAGTCAGCTGACTTGTCGTATGGATTGGATACGAGTTTTTTTCTCTACTAGTGACAATGCCAAGACTGTCCACGACGACCCAGTTGGCGCAGTGGACAGGTCTCCGCCCTCTGCTCTGGGTTCGATTCCCGGCAGGAGCTCAAATTCCTTCCCAAAGAATATTTGTGCTTCTGGTGTCATGTGTGTGGGATCTGAATGTTTCCGGCACCCACGATACAAGTCTTTGAACTTAGTGTGGGGCTGTGAGTGTGAATGCGTTTATTAGTCTGCCATCTTTACCATGTATGTATTGCAGGGCTCCCAGCCAGGTGAACTGCATTTCTGCAAGAGGGCCCTCATCCGGCTCGTAGCTAGGGTCATCGTGGCACTCGAAGAACTGACATCTGATTAACTGGAGACCTAGAAACAACAGGACATGAATCTTTTTACCCAATTCTCGACTTTGACCCCGAAAGGATAATCTGGGATTCTTCAAGTCAAGAGGGAATAGGTATATTTCTAGGCAAGCATGCTACATCTTCGGCTGCATCATACCTTTTCATTAGAAGAGATTGAGATCTAATGATGGCCTAACGAGCATAAAAAAATAAAAAAAACTGCGTGACGCAAAGGAATGTAGATATGTATGTTTGTTCCTTGGTGGTCTAGAGACCAAACTCGCCGACTGATTTTGATGATTCTCACGTCATTCAATATGTTTCGATCTTGCGAGCATCACTAAATTTATGCCAATAATCAAAACTCAGTATATGGCGGCAATCAGACGTCATATTGTGAATCCTACTAATATTATGAATCCGAAAGTGTGTGTGTAAGTGTGTAAGTATGTTTGTTCCCTCTTCACGCTTTAACGGCTGAACGCATTTGGATGAAATTTGGAATGTACATAGATTATACCTAGGATTAACACATAGGCTACTTTTTAACTTGATAATAGCGGGCGAAGCCGCGGGGCACGGCTAGTAATAAATAATTTAAACGTAAGCAAAGCTTAAAAAAACAACTTCACTGCTTATATTTTGGTTTTGGCTTGATCGATTTCGATAAAACGTATATGGGACCTCTGAAGTATAATCTAGCAAACAAAAAAATATTTTTGAGAATCGGTCCACTAATAGGGGAGAAATCGGTGAACATACATAAAAAAAATACAGTAGAATTGTGAGCCTCCTCCTTCTTTTGAAGTCGGTTAAAGAATAAGTCAAACTGTGTTAATGTTTATCAGTGCCGACTTAATACGTTATAATAGAACTGCTCGTTGGCTTAGTTGGCTGGCATTCGCCTTCTAAGCATAATATAAGTATCGGGTTCGATTCCCGGCGGGAACTACACAAGTTTTCTGCCCAAGGAAAATTTGTTAATTATTATTATTTTTAAGTATTTTATGTAATATTATTAACTAGCTTTTGCTCGCGGCTTCGCTCGCGTTAAGAAGTATTAATTTAAAATTGACAAAGTTTCATACAAACTTTCATCCCCTATTTTATCCCCTTGGGGGTAGAATTAATCAAAATCCTTTCTTAGCAGATGCCTACGTCATAACATCTACCTGCATGCCAAATTTCAGCCCGATCCGTCCAGTGGTTTGGGCTGTGCGTTGATAGATCACTATGTCAGTCAGTCAGTCACCTTTGAGTTATATATATTAAGACTAGCATTGTATGTAATAATGTGTTATTCCGGAACCTTAACTACCTCAGTTAAAAATTGGCTTATTACTTACGGAGATACATGGTTACAAACATTCACACACACAAACTTAAGCATTTTTAATATTAAGCAAGATTGTTATTATTACTTAGTCTTTGAAAAAACTTACCCCAAAAACTGACAGCAACTTTGAGGACCCACCACATCTCACTTGCACCATATAACTGTGCCGAACCCACATGGACCAAACGTCGTCTGTTTGTTTGTGTAACCATCTTACTTCTCGTAATTATGACGCAGGCATTCTTCATAAGAACTACGAGAACAATGGACGCTGACAGGAATGGTAAAAGATTTT
The DNA here is from genome assembly GCA_948107665.1 of Lomographa bimaculata. Lineage (NCBI taxonomy): Eukaryota > Metazoa > Arthropoda > Insecta > Lepidoptera > Geometridae > Lomographa > Lomographa bimaculata. The sequence continues at coordinate 2,031,376 of OX403608.1, read as the reverse complement.
TTCTCGAGTAATGTAGCTAAGGTAAAAATGTGCAATAAACATATAGAATAATTAAACGCAAGCAAAGCTTAAAAAACCGACTTCACCGCTTTATCTTCGGAACCTTGATCAGATTTAATGTAATAAACACGCATTATTGACTATAACTCAAAAACTTCTGATCAGATCTTAAAAAAATTCATGGAACTACATGAAAAGCACCAGCTTTCAAATAAAAAAAGAATCATCAAAATCGGCTCACAACGAAAGAAGTTATGAGGTAACTTTTGAAGTCGGGTAAACGAGAACATCGTCAAAGTACGCATCATTCGCGTCACAAAATAGGCATTATTGACAATATTTCAAGAACTACTGATCAGATCTTGATCAAATTTGAATGGGACCAATAAGAAAGCAACATCTTTCAAACTAAAAAAAAATTTTTGGAATCGTCTCACGTGGAGAGAAGTTATGAGGTAACACACATAAAAAAAAACCGTCGACTTGAGTACCTCCTCCTTTTTGGGAAGTCGGTAAAAAAACATCAAAATCGGTACACCCAAACAGTCCCGAGGATAGGTAATGTAAAATAGTGCAATAAACAAAAAAATAAAACACAAAAATGAATCATAAAAAAACAAACTGTCAAACGTCATCCATATGTGGCTGACATACCTCCAGTTCGCTCGAAGCGTTTCGCTTCTACGTTTATCATCCGTACTGCGAAGGAGTGGAACTCATTGCCCCGGTCTTTGTTCCCCGAAAGGTATGTGAATAGGTACGTTCTAGGCAAGCATGCTACATGTTCGGCCGCATCATCACTTTCCATCAGGTGAGACTGTGGTCAAATGTTTGCCTATCTGGCATAAAAAAAGAAATAATCAAAATCGGTTCACCTAAAAAAGTTATGAGGTAATACAAAAAAAACAGTCTAATAGAGAACCCTTTATAGAAGTCGGTTAAATTTTTTTTTTATTAATTCTAGTCGTTCGCGCCGAACTGAGATCTCGCGCCTACATTTTGCCTCATAGAGAAAAACTTTTGAGGTTACTTGCTTATAACTTTGTTTTTAATAATAATTGTTTGATTTCTGTATTTTTTGATCAAGTACAGGATATATCGGATAATAATTATACGTAAATTTCAGCTTTAAATGTGAAGCCGTTTTTGACCCCGGGACAAAATAGGACTAAAAACAGTGACTTTGGTGGCCTACCAAATTGTTATTTTTCAACAAAGATTTTTATTTTAACCTGTTTCGTATTCTACTTAAAAAGTTCTTTTTAACGATACCCCACAAAGGTTTATAAAAAATAAAAATATTTTGCTTCCCACTTAAATGTACGAGTGCCCCCTTAATATTTTCGTTTATTACGTTTTAATTGTCATTTCTAGCTTTGGGCCATACATTTACATATTCTCTGAGAATTTAAAGTTATGTACTTGAACGGTTTAGACGCTAGTTGCCTCTGACAGACGGAAGGACAAACGGATGGACAAAGTGCCAAATCATCCACACCACAATCGGTGCACAATTGGCGGAGATTTCGCGTAAAATACATAAAAAAAAACATACAGTCGAATTGAGAACCTACTCTTTTGATGTCGGTTGAAAATAAAAACAAATCTGTGTCACCTTTGGGAGAAGCCACTGGCATCTAAAATACAGAGTACCCACTATTTCAGAAGCCTATGGATCAGATACACAATGCAAAAATTATGACAGTAAATAAAATTCATAACTTATTACTTTAAATGTTTCCAGCTCACGACACAAGTCATCGAACTTAGTGTGGGGCTACGAGTGTGAAAGCGTTTATTTATTACTTACAGCCGTGCCCCGTGGCTTCGCCCGCGTTAAACAAGTTAAAAAGTAGCATGACGTCCCAGTTGGCGCAGTGGACAGGTGTCCTCCCTCTGCGCCGTGGGTCCTGGGTTCGATTCCTGGCAGGAGCACATATTCTTTCCCAAGGGATATTTGTGCTTCTGGTTCTGGGTGTAATGTGCGTGTGATGTGAATGTTTCCGGTACCCACTATACAAGTCTTTGAACTTAGTGTGTGGCTGTGAGTGTGAATGCGTTTGTAATGCGTTTTGTTTGTATAATTATGTGTTATTCCGAAACATAAACTATCTACATTCTAAATTTCGTCAAAATCTGTTTATTCGTTACGATATACGTGGTACCAAACATTCACACACAAACACACATACTTTTGCATTTATAATATTAGTAGGATATGATTGATTGGAATCCAAAGCCCCTAGCATCAGCTTGTCCTATTGTATCAGTCAGTTATTTTGCGTCAGAGTGTATTTAGGTCTAGGTGGCAGAGTGCGTCAGAAACACCATCATCATCATTGTATTTATTGCAAGTATATGCTCAGTTATTAATACAAACTATAATCATAATCATCATCATCATTTATTCACCTTATAACAAACTACGTTATAACAGATATATCAATTACAATTAATATATTATTATTATTTAACCATTAATAACAAAAATTATAAAAACAATAAATTATATAAATAACTGCATTTAAAATGAGCAGAAAAACAAATAGTAACAAAATTAAAGACAGTATTTATGTCGTGTGCTCATGTTCATTGCAATAAAATAATAATAATCACAGAATACATTTAAATCAATTATAATGTCAATATTAAAAAAATAAAATGTCAAATGTATTATTATTATTCTATGTCAATGTGTCGCGCTACTGAATCTGTCAACAAAAATGAAGATATATGTAATGGCATAATCATGAATTCATTAATTTTTTAAAAAGGATTGTGTTCAAAGAAATGTTTTAGTATGTTTTTAACTATCTACGTGCCAATTGCCTACACTAGCATTATAAAAGCGAAAGTTTGTGAGGGTTTCTGTATGTTTGTTCACGCTCAAAGGGCTGGATCAATTTTGATGAAATTTGGTATGGAGGTAGCAGACACCCTGGATTAACACATTGGCTACTCTTTATTCCGGAATTCCCGCTAGGCGCAGCTAGTATAATAAATGCGAAAGTCACTCTGTCTGTTACGCTTTCACGCCTAAACCACTGAACAGATTTTGATGAAATTTGGTACAGAGATAGACTAGAGCTTGGAAAAGGACATAGGCTACTATTTATTCCGGGATTGCCACGGGTCCGGGACTAACACAGGTAAAGCCTTGGGGCGCAGCGAGTCACACTAATATTATAAATCCAAAAGTTTGTGTGTAAGTATGTTTGTTTTCTCTTCATGCTGTAACGGTTGGAGAGATTTGAATGAAATTTGGAATGTACATAGCTTATACATACTATTAACGCATAGGCTACTTTATAATTTGATAATAGCGGGCAAAGCCGCGGGGCACGGCTACTATAGTATAAGCTATAATAATTTAAATGTAAGCAATTAAAAAACCGACTTCACAGCTTGTATTTTGGTTTTGGCTTGATCGATTTCGATAAAAATTTTATAGGACCACCTCTGAAGTATAATCTACCAAAAAGAATGTTGAGAATCGGCCCACAAATGGGGGAGAAATCGGTGAACATACTAAAAAAAAAAACTTTAGTCGAACATAGAACTTCCTCCTTTTTGGTCGTTTAAAAAATGAATAACCCTGTGCCGAGTACCATATCAATATTTATGCCATGGACTTCATACGTTATTCAGGAGGTGTTCCCTACATCAATATCCACTATGTAAACTAGAGGTACTTCATGACGTCACTAACTGTGATTTGATGGTCCACATCCTGCAGTTATATGGTGATTTGGCGCCATAAGACCTTCAAAATCTGATGCCGAATAAGCAAATGGAGTAGGCAGTTTATTCCGTGATACTTGAAGCAATGCCCTTGGATATAGATAGATAGATAATACAGTAGAACGCCGATTATCCAAACGCCGAGTAACCGAATCGCCCATTATCCGAATCGGTCCTTACTTAGTCCTAAGCGTAATATAAAAAATTTAAACAAAATTTTTGTTTTGTTTTGTTGTAACAAGTTGGAACTAGTTGTCCGCCGGGGCAAGATAGTGACTGCTAGCGCGACCCTATCTTGCCCCACCTCGGCGAGGGACTGCTCACGGGGGGGTTTTTAGTGGGTTCGAGCCCACCCCTTCCTTCACCCCTGGGAAGGAAGGGAAGTGCAAGGCATATTCCCCCCAACAAAAAAAAAAAAAAAGATATATTACAATTGTTATGGTTGAAAGCTAAAGGCAAGACACTACATGTTTTGTTTGGTAAACTTAATAAAGTTTATTCAATGTGTGACAGTTCGTTTTTCTTTATTACCAGTCTATGTCCGATTATCAGAATTTTCGATTATCCCAATCGACCCGATCCCAATTAATTCGGATAATCGGCGTTCTACTGTACTTTATTGATCCACTTTTTAATGGGTTATGCCACTGCGCTCCACGAAATAGAGGACAATGCTCCACGAGCACTTCTTCCGACTTTTAATTAAAATAATATAAGCCAGTACATTTATTCCACTGCGCTCCACGAGAAAATTATTAAGTACAGACAGCAAGTAAAGATCAAAAAAAATAATTGTAGATATATATGTGGTTATTACGTTCCGATGATGCATGCGATAAAACAAAGGTAACAAACAAGCTTATACGTAAAGTATCACAACAGGCGGCCTTATCACTAATAGCGATCTCTACCAGGCAACTTATAGTTATTAAGTCATCGAATTTAGTCTAGAGCTGTGATAGTGAAATAGTTTGTTTCAAAGCGTTTATATAATCAACTAGCTGCTCCCCGCGGTGTTACCTGCTGAGTCGGGATAAAAAGTTGTGTAGTGTTTCAAGTACGTACATTATAACACATATTATTAGTAACTAAGCATTATTTTTAAATGTGTAGCTTTTTTCATATAGTTTCCGAGACAAAATATGTTTAAAAACAGGGATTTTGGTGGCCTACCAAATTGTTGTTTTCCAATACATTTTTACTGGTTGCGCCCCGCGGTTTTACCTGTATAAGTCCCGGACTCGCGTGAATTCCAGGATAAAAAGTAATCTAAATGTTAATCCAGGGTTGTCAGATACCTCCATACCAAATTTCATCTAAATTGGTCCAGCCGTTTGAGCGTGAAGAAATAATGAACATACAAACACACTCGCAAACTTTCGAATTTATAATGTTAATACTTATATTTAATACTTAGTAAACGTGCATAAGTGTAGGATAATCTTATAAAGTTGAAAAACGTGATTTTTCAAAACTACAATAGAAGTTCTAGCAAAGTTTCTACCACTTTACAAGGGCATGACTTGACTATGACCTTGACTCTTTACTTGACTTGTGACTAGGACTTTTAATATGAAGTACCTACAATCGAAATATATTATTACTTGACACTGGCATATACAGGCACTGTACAACCGGAAATCCGCCGGACAATGAAAGCAATTTTGCCCAAGCTGAAACGGAGACGCTTAGCTCCACAGATCAAATAGCCAGGGTATATAGGGTATATAGTCTTTGCTTAGCTCGCTCGGTCAGTAAAAAAAAACTACCCAATACGACACATCTTCCCATCTCCATGTCACATTTTGAATTCTTCATTCAAATTTGTATAGTACAATTCTGTTACTATGCTATAAGGCGACTTGCACACTGCATGCAAATCGCTGTCAAATGGCGCGTATCCGCTCTTCAGGCATTTTGAATGGCAACACTGTCATTATGGCGCATTATGCAAGTAGGCCGGGATGATTGCTGAATTTCGATTGATGGTGTTTATAGATATGGGTAGGTATTATATAGGAATGCATAGTAACATGTAATTGATCGAGCAAAGCAAGCTCTTTTATTTGTTTTGGATGGTTCAGCATTTTTTCCGTCCGTCCCTCTGTCAGAGGCATTTATCATAGTAGAATATATTTCTACTATGCTTTTAGCGTCTAAACCATTCAAGGGAAAATCTTCAAATTTTCAGAGAATGTAAAGCCGTGGCCCAAAGCCAAAAAATTTAAATTAAAATTAAATCAATGAAAACCGCGAAAAGTTTTGCCGCGAAAGTGAAAAAATGGCGTTGTTGATTTTGTATATTTGTCCAAAACCTGTGATTCTCCGAGTGTTAATGTGTAATAATGGCGGATTATTAACCGTTAATACTTAGTTCACTTGCATAAGTGTAGGCAAATGGTACCAAGTTAAAAAGCGTGATTTTCCTCCTTCGCTCCAAACCTCTAATAGAAGTTCTAGTAAAGTTTCTACCACTTTACTAGGGCATGACTTGACTATGATTGGACTTTAACTATTTAATACTTGACTTTCACGGTGATTTGTGACTAGGACTTTTTATATGAAATACATTTAAAATTATTATTAAACTAGCGATCCGCCCCGGCTTCGCCCAGGTGTGATAAATGCAGAACCGCCCAACCGATTTTGTGCAAACTTCACATAAACCATCTACTAAATAGTTCGAACAAAGCCTAAACATTTGGTTTGGATAGGTGAGCCCGTTCTTGAGATATAAAATAACAACGAAAAGTGGCATTGATTTTTATATACATAGATTAATTGACACTGGCTAAATGCACAAGATAGTGAAGCCAAAATTAATAGAAAAAAAATACAGTAAGATAACGTTTTAAAAAAGACGGTTTTGAGAGATGGTCCGAGTGAATACAGGTCCTATATTACAGGATACTTGATATCTTTATTTTTTGCTGTTGTCGGTTAAATAGAGAAATTGCAACATTTACCTCATTTAGGATTGTATAATACACAAATCAATGTATGTATCACAGATAATCTTTTCCTCCCTACGTAATAAATCTTTTGAATTTATTTTTAAAATCATTTTCTCTTGTGCTTCTGTCTGTTTGTCTGTAAGTTACATTTTTCGTCTTTACGATGGCGTCTTCTAGCCATATTAAGCAATTAAGCTATCGAATTTCACGAGATTTCGAGAAAATATTGTAAAATAGCAATTAAAAGCACTCATTTTTAATTCAATAAATATGTGTAGTGTTTATTGTAAAGTAAATAGATAGATATACTCCAATTGAACACCTTAAATAATAAAGAACACAAATAGCACAATGAATGACAGTACACATTTTATAAAAGTCTAACAATGGGCGGTCTTATCAATGATAGCAATCTCTTCCAGATAACCTTTGGGTGGAGAGGAATAACGTAAAGTAATTGGAGGAGGTCGTTGTTTTACGTTCATAAAAAAACATTTAAAACAGTGCTTACGAAACGAAATTTATTATTTTACAATATACATACATTTTTAAACCGCCACTGTTATTTTTTTCCTTTTTTTTAATAAAACCATGGTGTATGAATTCTATTTTTATATCTAGAATACAATACTAATAAAACTCTATTACATGTAACCAAAAATAATTTCTGCTAGAATTTACAACTTACCAAAAATACCTACAAAAGGTAAACCTTTACCAAAAACAATGTACAAAAGGTAACGTTCAACCTTTTCGGTCGAAAATTGACAAATAAAACTTATTTTTTTTAACACGAAAACAAAAAAAAACTTGGAAAATACATAGGGTACATAAAATCTATCTTTTACTTGACTTTGACTGTGACTGGTACGTTGAACACTTGACATTTTTGTTACTTGCGGAGCGACATAATTAGCGGAGCCATAAACAAAAAAAAATGCATGTAATTGACCAGAATAAAACTTAGGAAATATCTCGGGACTTAATCGCGCTAAAAAACTATTTTTATTTACCTCGACGTTTCGGCCAAGTTGCATTGGCCATGGTCTCGAGAAGACTCTCTTGTTCGAATCGCGAAAGTTTAAAGATTACAGAATAAAACTTTTCTTTTAAAAATGTATGAAATATTTAGCATTCTGTTTCTTCCTACAGCTCTTTCTATCTACGGTTTTTTTAAGTTTTGCTTGCGTTTCAATTATTATCATCAAATTGTAATATTAATAATTAAACGCAAGAAAAGCTTAAAAAACCCGACTTCATCGCCTATATTTTGGTTTTGTCTTGATCGATTTCGATAAAATTTATCATACCTCTGAAGTATAATCTACCAAACAAAAAATTCATCAGATTCAGATTCTTTATTCACCTTAATAATAACAGTGATCGTTATTCTAGGCATGTCACATTAAAATTTAATAATTCGTTAATAACAATTGATACTATGATAAAGAATATGTCAGACATCAGGTATTAAAATAAAAATATATAATTATAAGCATTAGGTATGTCGAGAATAAAATGATTATTAAAATAAAATAGTAGTATGATTAACAGTCAAAATATATTTGAGGTAATTTAGTCAATATCAAAAGAATTATTGATTAAGTGCATGTCCATCAAAATCGATTCATAATTGGCGAAGAAAAAAAACATACAGTCGAATTGAGAACCTCCTTTTTTGAAGTCGTTTAAAAGGAAGTCTAATTTAATTAGGTGAGTGCAGCCACAAAACATATCTAGTATCCAATGTTTGCCATAGGGGTATTCACCATAGTTATTTAGCTCAAGTTTTACATAACATACGTCAAACGCAATAACCGATATGCTCTTGCTCTACTATATATAAGTAAAAAAAACATCGTTTTTAGTTCAGTACATTGTGTATTTGTGAATCAATATGGCGTTCAAAAGTTTGATAATTTACAGTTTCATTGGGATTGTTATACCTTTGTTCGGTAAGTTTAAAAACAAAATCACAAAAACCGACTGCCCTATATAAAAGTGAACTTCCTTTTCAACCGACTTAAGATAATTAAACGCAAGTAAAGCTTAAACTGACTTCACCGCTTTATCTTCGGAACTTTGATCAGATTAGATGTACTAAACACGCATTACTGAAGATATTTCAAGAACTACTGATCAGATCTTGATTAAATTTAAATGGGACCAATTGGAAAGCAGCAATATCTATCAAACAAAAAAAAATCAAAATCGGTACACGTGTTACGAGGAACAAAATTACGTGATAACACACATTAAAAAAAATAGAGAAAAATACAGTGGACTTGAGTTACTCCTCCTTTTTTGTTAAGTCGGTAGAAAATACATTCGATTTGAGAACAATTAGACTGCATTTTTTTTTTGTATGAAGGTATGCGATAAATGTTGATGGTCATAGGTTCCTATGACCATCATTCTGAACAAAACAAGATAAACCCATCGAGTTTGGACTCGTTTGATTTGCCTTGACAAGTTCTCTGGTTATATAACTTTTGAATCCTTTTTATTTTCAACTGGTAAAATATGATTTTAAACAATTTTTTTATGTATTACTTGTAACTCATTAACATTCGGAAAATCAATATACTAAAACAAAAAACCCGACCGTGTTATTTAAAAGTCAATAATTTTAATTTACACTTTTTCGTTTGACGAAACATCATCAAAATCGGCCCACGCGTTTGGCCTCTAGAACGCCAAAAGGAACAAACATACATACATGCAGATAAACCCATTGCCCTCCTTTGCATCTAATAATATTATGTGTCTGAATTAATTATGTTGTAATTTGTCATAAGTATGTTTAAAATCTATTCTTTATTCATTTCATTGGTATTCATATTTATGTACTTATATTATGTAGTATGTGTCTATGTATGTATTATATTATATAAGATCATTATTGAGGTATATATAATTTTATTATTTGTCAAATATCATTACTTATAATGAAGTATATAATAATTTATTATTTTTAGATTCACGCACTCTTTAAAATGTTGTTTTCTTAAACACCGACGTCCAACTCTATTGCGTAATTCTTCTCTATCCAAAGGTTGTCTGGAAGAGGTCGCTTTTAGCGATAAGATCGCCTATTGTTACACTTTTTTTTATAAATAATTATTTTCTGTTTGTTTTTTGTCTTAATTAAGGTATTCAGTAAAGAGTTTATCTGTCTTTGTTATTGTTATTATTAAGTGTTTAAATTTTTTTAGGTCTCTGTATTTATTTTAGCTCTCTGCAATCTACCAGTGTCAAGTTATCAGTCCTAATCACCAATCATAGTGTTTGGTAGATTATACTGCAGAGGTGGTCCCATATAAATATCATCGAAATCTATTAAGCTAAAACCAAAACATAAGCGAGGATGCCGTTTTTTTAAGCATTGCTTACGTTTAAATTATTACAGTCTTACTTATAAAAATGTCTTATGTAAATCAAAGACAGGTGACAATCAACGGTTGTCGAAGTAAACAATTTTGCGCCTTACGTAAAAAGTTTTGACACATTTATTATTGAAAGATATAAGACCCGCCATCTTGCCTCTTAGCAAGTTTTAAACTAGGCAATGGCGGTGTTTAATTTTGACAACTATTTAAGCATTACTTAACGCTAAATCGCATTTATGAGTGAAATTTTTGTTAAACTGTAGCTAAGCAATTGATTAAAAATTAATAGGGGTTCATAAGTAAAACTGTTAGTCTTTGGATACTAGTGATATCAAGGCGAAAATTTAGGTCAAGTTCACATCACAGAGCATTAAACACGATTTTATAAATAGCACGGTCAGTCACCTTAACAACGTCGTCAATATAGAACCCATTGCTTAATTTCAACGTTTTATTCTATGTCAGGATGGCCGAGCGGTCTAAGGCGCTGCGTTCAGGTCGCAGTCCACTTCTGTGGGCGTGGGTTCGAATCCCACTTCTGACAAACTTTTTGCATTTTCCTAATTAACAAATAAAAACGTTTTCTTTTAGCGTCAGCAGAATTCTTCTCGATACAAACTCCAGAAGCCCGAGCAGACTGGGAGAGGATCGTGGGTGGTACTAAGGCAGCCAACGGGTCCATTCCTTATCAGGTGGGTGAATTGGAGTTATTATTAGAGGTCAGGAGTTATGAACAAAGGAACATCTTTTAAATCATAACTATCCGTGCCCTGCGGCTTCGCCCGCTATTATCAAGTTAAAAAGTATCCTATGTTCTAATCATATAAATAAATAAATAAATAAATCTTTATTGCCAAAGAATGTACAATATTTCACGATAGTGTTCTTAAAGGCTAAGTTAGCAATATCGTTGTAGAGTATCTGCTGCCGAACTAGGCTCATCGCCTATGTATAATCTATGTGCATTCCAAATTTCATACAAATCCGTTTAGCCGTTATAGCGTGAAGAGGGAACAAACACACTTACACACAAACTTTCGGATTTATAATATTAGTAGGATTAGAAGAGCACTTGGTTGAGGCGACGCGTGATTAAATGCATGTACTCATTTGTCTCAACGTATTAATCTACAAATAAACTTAAATTTTCACGTCATCCTTTTATGGTTTACATACCTCCAGCTCGCTCGAAGCGTTTCGCTTCTACGTTTATCATCCATACAGCGAAGGAGTGGAACTCATTGCTTCTTTATTCCCTGAACGGTACAATCTGGGTGTCTTCAAGGCTAGAGTGAATACGCAACCATATTTACCATTTTCGGCCGTATCGTCACTTTCCATCAGGTGAGATTGTGGTCAAACGCTTGCCTATCGCATATTAAATAAAAGACATTGCCACCAGCATGATGGGAACGCTACCCACTGGTAGTGGGCTTGGGCACTTAAGTTAATTAGTATTTGTGTCTTGTAGGTAACTTAGGTCTTTGTTAAAACTATATATACGTTTTAGGAAATATAGGCAATTTGCCCGTATAAAGGTACCTGCAAAAAAAACCTATATTTGTAGATTGCAATTCAGAAAAGCTATGACGTCAGCATGGTAGCGCTATCCCCTGTATGTTAGTGGGCTTATATTTTGGTAACTTTGTTATTTCGCTGTATCCTACTAATATTATAAATCCGAAAGTTTGTGTGTAAGTGTGTAAGTATGTTTGTTCCCTCTTCACGCTATAACGCCTGAACGGATTTGGATGAAATTTGGAATGTACATAGATTATACCTAGGATTAACACATAGGCTACTTTTTAACTTGATAATAGCGGGCGAAGCCGCGTGGCACGGCTAGTAGATTTATATAGTTTTTAAAATTTCAGCTCAATCGGTTGAAGATATCTGCTTCTAAATTGAGTTGCAAGATACCACCCGAACAAACATAGTTACATACAAGTTAAATAAAAGGTTATAAAAATAATTATCTCAGTCGAGGATTGCTTATTCGTGAACTCAATGCTGTGAACAAGGTTCGGTATTATTTTCTCGAGTTAACCAATATTTTTTCCCGAGAAAGTGGTATAAATCTTGTTTGCCTACTAGCTTTGGCTTGTATATACATTTTAAGAAAGAAAAGAAAGAAAGAAAATAGATTTATTCGGGACAACACGCGACGTTACATTATGTACATAAAACAACAAGAAGACACATAAAAAAATACTAAAAACAAACAATATAACGCCGCGTGATGTCACGAATGAGGTCCCGACTCAGCATATAACTAGGTAAGTAGGTGGGCAGGACCCTCCTATCTACCCAGTAACTGGTTTTCAGGCGGAACCCAAGCATGACATCACGCGTGTCAGGACAGAGTTAGACACGAACTTAAAAAAATAAATAAAATAACAATAACACTTTACACTATAGATTATATATATTTTAGAGATTTGTCTATTTGTAAAATATAATCAAAAATATTTTTTTGAAAAGAAATCGATTAGAACTGACTGTTTACGAGTACGTCCTCAGCATAAGTTTTACCACAAGTTAACAATACATTGTGCCAAAAGAGCACTTATGTATCCGCAATAAAAATGTAAAAAATTTACCACTTAGTGTAAAATCCACAGAGTTTCTGTAATCTGTGGTAAAATCTTTAGAAGGTAATTCAAGGCCTCTTTAAAGAAATGGCTTTTAGAAAAGACTTTCTATACAATGAAGGAATACTATGAATGTACAAATATTATTGCATCCACATCCCATAGATGAGTTTCCAATGCATACTTAAATATATTAAAATAATGAAAAATGTAAATAGACATTTATTTAAGTAAGTAACCAATATCTGGATGACCGAGCTTTGCTCGGTTTTTTGTTTTTGGTAGAATGTGTTTGAATTTGTAGCCTCAGAAAGCTCTATCTAGTATCGAGTAAAAACATTTTTTTACATCGGTCATGGCGTAATAGATGGCGCTGATAGTTTCTTAAACCCGGTTTTTCAAATGCAGGTTGGGAAACGAGCATTTCTCGGACCTGGAACGTCGATAAATCGATTCCTTGGGCCGAAAAACCCCTAATCTGTAACTTTCATGAAAATCGTTGGAGCCGTTTCCGAGATCCTGATTGCACACATATATATATATATACACAAGAATTGCTCGTTTAATTAAAGATATTAGATAAGTCTATGTTAAAGTTGCATGTCCGCAAGGACCTACTGTTGTGACTGAATTTTAAATAAGATCTTTTTATTTTGTACACAGTTTAAGCAATAAAACTGATTCTATTCTATTCTATTAAATTGGTGTAATACGATGTTTCAGGTGTCCCTAAGGTTGTGGGGAGTGTGGCATTTTTGCGGGGCCTCGCTTGTGACGCCTCGTGTTATTCTTACAGCAGCGCACTGTGTAGACAGGTAAGTGAGTTGCTATTCAAAAGTAACAGGCGATTTTCTAAATATATATTATTTTATTTTCTTCTAGGCAAGCTTGCTCCATGTCGACCACCTAGTCGCTCACCATCAAGTAAGATTGTGGTCAAAAGATTGCTTAATTATCTTGAAAAAAAAAAATATATTCACAAGTTTTCTTTCTAAGGAAAATTAGTGTTTCTGGTTGTGATTGTGTGTGTGATGTAAATGTTTCCGGCACCCACGACACAAGTCATCAAAATTAGTTGGGGCTGTGAGCGTGAAAGCATTTATGATTATGTCATGTATATCATTATGTAGGTATATATTAATATATTAATTTTAAATTATAAGTAGTTAAAAATTACCAGTAGTACTCGAAGTAGGTACGTAAATATACCTAACTAGCTGATCCCCACGGTTTTACCCGCGTAAATCCCGGACCCGCTGGAATTCCGGGATAAAAGTAACCTATGTTTTAATCCAGCGTGTCAGCTACCTCCATACCAAATTGTATCAAAATCAGTCCAGCCGTTGGAGCGTGAAGAATTAACAAACACTCACAAACTTTCACCTTTATAATATTAGTGTGATATACTTTTTTAAATCTCTTTTTAAGGCTAAGAGCAGAATACCTCCAAGCAATAGTCGGAACGAACCAGCTCCGTGCCGGCGGAACTGCCTACAAGATACGAAAAGTCGTCAAACACGAGGAGTACGACGATGACGTCATCAAGAACGACATAGCCATCCTTTTCACGGAGAAAGAGATAGAGTTCAGCGGCACTGTGGATGCTGTTGAGCTGAATGACGAGCCAGTCGAGAAAGGGGAGGATCTGATTTTAACTGGATGGGGTACTACTTCTGTAAGTAACCTGCAGAATCTTTTTTTTTTTATGCACACTTGAACAATAGTTATTTACATACTTGGACGTAAGCTAATGACATGACCCTGTGTAAAAGGGTGCAGCAAAGTACATATACAGCATTTTTTCTTATTATAGTATAACACTTAGATATTAACTATAGAAATACTTAATTTTTACAAGATAATTTATCACTTAGGGTATAATAACATTGCTTTATTAAAAATTGACGAAGTTTAGTTTGGAGTATCTTATTTTTTTATTTCTTTTTTTATCTGCTCTGGGATTTTATTATAAATATATTTTTTCTTTTTTTATATATTTTCTTCTCGTATTAGTCATACAAAAATATCATTTATTAATTTTGTACTATTTTCCTACATTCAGGCACATTTATCTCATCTCTAGTTTTTGAGTTATAGTCAATAATGGGTGTTTTATACATTAAATCTGATCAAGGTTTCTAAGATAAAGCGGTTTTTTTAAGCTTTGTTTGCGTTTAATTATTTTCATGAGCGTTATGTGCAATGAAACGTGCGTTTACCTTTTTTGACGACCCAGTTGGCGCAGTGGACAGGTGTACGCCCTCTGCGCCGTGGGTCCTGGGTTCGATTCCCGGCAGGAGCACAAATTCCTTCCCACGGGATATTTGTGCTTCTGGTTCTGGGTGTATTTGTGTGTGTGATGTGAATGTTTCCGGCACCCACGATACAAGTCTATGAACTTAGTGTGGGGCTGTGAGTGTGGATGCGTTTGTTTGTTTGTTTGTTTGTTTACCGTATGGAATTCGGTGTTTTATTTACGGCAAGGAAATAGTCGGTTACCGATTGTCTGATGTGGGTTGTCTTAGTAGGAAAAGTTGTAACGTTTAAAGTTTTTGTTTGTTTCACATTAAGTAAATTCAATATATGTACCACATTTCAATAAGTTACATTCACAAAATACCCTCAGGCAGGATGAATGGGTTTAATTATGCGGGGCCCTCTTTTGCGCGAGGCCCGAAGCAATTGCTACTCTTGCTATATGGTAAATCCGGCACTGACTGTGAGTCTGAAAGTGATTATGCTAATGTTAGTAAACAAAAACGATAAACGTTAACGCTTTCTCACTCACAGCCGCAAAACTTTGACGACTTGTGTCGTAGGTACCGGAAACATTCACATCACATACGCAATTACACGCAGAACAATTTTCCTTGTGAATAAATTAAAATGGGAATCAAACGCGCACACAAATAAGCCGACGTGTATCTTACAGTCTGTAGGTAATCAAATCTTGCAAGCTAAATTAGACCCACTTCCCGATGTCTGATTGGACTCAAATTTGGTGTACTTAACACCTTCGATGACAATACAATGATATGAAACTTGACAAGAATTAACAAGACAATACGAATGCGTACTCAACTAAACCAACCTTTTTTTTATGCATCATTGGCAATCATTTATTTCGGCCACCATCTCACCTGATGGTATCTCACACAGTAGGCACAATGACACTTCTATGACAAGGCCTTGCATTTTGGTATTCTTTTTACGTTTCCCTTTCTTTTCCAGTACCCTGGCCGTTTACCCAACGACCTGATGCAGCTGGAGCTGAAGTCCATCACCTACGAGGAGTGCAAGGAAGCCCACAAAAGCATCAATGCTGTGTTTCAAAGCCAGGTCTGCGCGCTTACTAAGGCGGGCGAGGGCGCTTGCCATGTAAGTTTACTTTTCTATAACTTTCTAGAAGCTAGCGTGTTAATATAGTTATATACATAGTTTAGGTAGTATATCAATGATAATAGGTCATGTTACATTGGCCGTAGTCTCGAGAAGACTGGAGAATTCGGGTGTCTCCGTGTCAGCGTGGGATAGGGCGAGTATTGTCTCCAACTACCTGCACTTGGTCTTGATAGAAATTATTGTCACGACACGCACTTACGATACCCGCAGATTTATCGCGACGCGAACACTTTCATAAAACTGGACTTCATGCGTCATCCAGCCTAAATCCATCTTCTCCAACGCGAAACGTTGAGGTAAATAAAAATAGTTTTTAGCGTGATTAAGTCCCGAGATATTACTTAAACTATGTGTTCAAAACAAGTTACTAGCGTGTTTAGTTAACTCTTCAATTTTTTGGGCTAGCGTTTGACCACTCATTTGTTGGTAACGTTGACGACGCGGCTGAGGATGAAATACGTAATACCCCTTCACTCTCGACTTGAAGACACCAAGATTGTACTTATCTGAGAACACAGGCAAAGAGTTCCACTCTTTTGAAGTGCGCATAATGAATGTGGAAGCAAAACGCTTCATGCGCAATTGAGGAATATCCACTATATATCGGTTCCGCAATGCAGTCTGTCTGGTGGAATGAGGGTGGAGGAATTAGATCGTGTAATTCCATAGCACACTCTCCGATGTGTATAGATAAAATATCGAGATAATCGCTATCCTGCGGCGATGTCCTGACCCCCTATTACCTGTCTCTGTTGCAAACGGTTTCAATACGAAATTGACAAAACTCATAAGAAATAAGGTTAATTTTTGCTTAATTCAAATAGAAACCACGTGCAACAAATATACGTAATAGGGGGGCTGGTCATTGTAGATGAGTCTTTGTAGATGAGTCTCTTGGCTCTTCACTCAATGGTCTCTAGTGTCTCAAGTTGGTATCTTTACTAATAAATCAAATTATAATCCTATAGGGTGACTCTGGTGGCCCGTTGGTGAGGGAAGGTCGTCAAATTGGGATCGTCTCCTGGGGCATACCGTGTGCCAGAGGCAAACCTGATGTTTATACAAAGGTAAATGTAATTTTAACTACCAACTAACAACCGTTCTCTTTTGGAGATCTTTGTGAGAGGCATATATCCAGCAGTGGACTTCTTGCGGCTAAGATGATGGTGATGAAATGTAATTTTATTATTTCTTCATTTTGGCTTCGCAATCTATGTGCATTTCGCCAGTGTCAAGTTGTGTAATATTTCAAGTGTAGGTCGTAAAAAAAGTCCTGATCACAGTCAAACTGTACGAACAAGCCAGTAAAGTGGTAGAAACTTTACTAGAACTTCTACAGGAGTTTTGGAGCGAAAGTGAAAATCACGTTTTTCAATTTTGTATGATTTGCTTACACTCATGCACGTTTACAAACGATTGACGTTTGATAATCCACCATTATTACACATTAACACTCGAAGAATCACAGGATTTGCAAAAAAAAAAAACAAAATTAACTATATTTTTTTTTTATATCTCATAAAAAATTAAAAACTGTACTTTATAATTGATAACAATGTAATGTTTATGTTTAAATATGTGAAAGTTGACGCAGAGGATAGGTCTACGCCAACTGCGCCGTGAGTCCTGGGTTCGATTCCCGGCAGGAGCACAAATTCCTTCCCAAGAGATGTTTGTGCTTCTGGTTCTGGGTGTAAAGTGTGAGATGTGAATGTTTCCGGCACCCACGATAGTCTATGAACTTAGTATGGGGCTGTGAGTGAGAATGCGGCTGTTTGTTTTTTGGTGAATTTAAATAGACACGTGGACAACCTTCTAATTATTTTTTTTCAGGTGGAAGCATTCATGCGTTGGATTGAAAAGACTTTATACGACGATGATGAAGACCACGTGAGATATTTGAAACGAAGGAGAACGAACAGACACCGAAAATGCTTACATTAATCACTTTACCGTATATATATTATATATATTATTTTATTATTATACTCAAATTAAGTGTCCAATAATAACCTTTAAACTTTCTCAATTCAAAATATAGCCGGTATTTATTTTATTTTTATTTTTATGCCTTTGACTACAATCTCACCTGATGGAAAGTGATGATGCGGCAGAAGATGTAGCAAGGTACGTATTCACTCTTGCCTAAGACTCCCAGATAATTAAAAAAAAATTAGGCAATCATGTTCCACCTTCGGCCGCATCGTCACTTTCCATCATGTGAGATAGTCGTCAAATGCTTTCCTTCCCAACATAAAAACTAACTATCTGATCGATAACAAAACATTGATAATGAAAAATAATGAAAAAGACATGGTGCTGATCTGATGATGGAGCTGGAAGGTGGTCAAAGGAACTTCGCAATGAAACGACACAACTTCATCTAGTATGGGCTCATTTGAATCGTCTTGACGAGTAGTTTGTCTTTCAATGGTAATCACGGTCTGATGATGGAGCTGTAAGGTGGTCATAGGAATTCTGTAATGAAACGACGCAGATTCGGCTCGTTTGATTCGTCTTAACAAGTTCTCTGGTTATATAACTTTAGTCCTCTTTATTTACAACTTGTAAAAGCTTGATTTTAAAAAACTTTTTAAAGTATTACTTGCAACTTGCGACATGTAAGTTGTGCGATCCAGTCTGCGGCGCACAAAAAGTCGTAACCGTTACTGCATATAATTGCATAGGTTCTATTTACAGACAAAAAGTGCGTCACGGATAGTCTGTCGTCTGCGCTATTAGTATTAGTTTGATAATAAAAATTTACTGACAGCTAACTGTTTATCTAAGTGGTCAAAATTTTGCCCTGAAAAATCACAATCAAAATCGTTTATTTAAATGGCCCCAAAGAGGCACTCATGAAAGTTAATGACTCTACTGCCAGATTCGCTAAATTACAGCCATCTCGAGAAGAACCTGGCAAGAAACTCGGCGGCAGCGGCGCATTTTTTTCATTTTTTTCTTCAAAATACATAATTATACTAACTACTAGGTAGATCTATATTATGTACCTAGTCGCTACAAAGCGCTTGTGCAGTTTGCCTCCATGCATCCTTGTCATTAATATAGTCGATCGTTTTATTGTAAGCTTTCTTAATTATTTTGCCCATTGAGATAATCATTTTGCAGTCTAATAAATGTATATTTAATTACTACTACTTAAACGTTACTTGGTTATTGTAAAAATGTTATTCTATCTAATTATATTTATTATTATTAAGATTGTATATAATGATCATTGCCGCACTACCGATCACTTCTTCTCCATCCTAAGGTTGCCTGGAAGAGATCGCTGCTTAGCGATAAGGCCGCCGATTGTACTGCTATATTGTTATTTTTTCTTTCATTAGTTGTTATTTTTCTTGTTGTGCAATAAAGAGTATTTGTATTGTATTATTGCAAAGTTATGATACGCTGTTTCTTTTTCACTTTTTACTAAATATAATAATTAAATATTAATCACAACTCGAAGAAGCTTAACGTACTTAGACAATACGTAAGACATAGTAATTATTTTTTAAATAATGTAATGAAAATTTTACTTTTTTAAGTACATTTAAAGAAAACAAACAAAACAATTGCATTCACACCCACAGCCCCACATTAAGTACATACAATCACACCAAGAACCATGGTGGTGCATTTCCTTGGGGAAAAAACATGTGCTTCCATTAGGAATCGAACCGACCGCGCTAACAAGTCACAACTAACGCGCTAACAACAACGAACATGACAATGACATTGCTACTGCATAATAGGTTGTTCTAAAAAATGTTTTTTTTTAATATTTATATACCGTCATTAGTTAGTATTGTACAATCCTGCAAGGGATGGTTTAGAATCGACAATTGAGCTGAAATATCAATACGAAAGGTTAATTCTCCGATTTTTTTATATAATTATATATATATATATATATATATATATACATACCAACTAGTAAGTAAACTGTGGCGCAGACATTTTAGTAGTAACAGTCAAGTAAACTACGGTCATTCGTAGTAAGATAAAAAAAACATTGGGTTTTCTGCTCAGTTGTCGATTCTAAACCACCCCTTGCAGAATAGTACACTACAAACCAATGACAGTATAATAATATTAAAAAAACTATTGCCGCAAGTCTCGCAAAAAATTTAAGAATAGGTAAACTAATTTCGCTTATTTTTTGGTCGTATTCGCAAAAGTCAGCCAAAAATTTGTAAAAAAACAACGGGTTGCACTCCGGGAGTACCGGCAGAAGTGAAAACTTAAACATTAACGTTATAAACAGCAGGAGCAGGCATACATTTTCGCCGCGCGGTAGTAAGAGAGGGGGAATATTACTTCCTCTCCTACGCCGCGCCGGCGGTCTACTCTCCCTCCGTCTTGCGAATTTTCGATCAGGTCACATCTGACGCGAGTTTAACATTTTTACCCATCCCAAAAAAGTGCACAAGGCCGCTAAAGAAGTTTTCACTTCAAAAAAGAATACGGTAAAGAGGAAACGGAATACCATAATATGGTTTGTGTTACCCGTAGAAAAACGGTAACTTATCTACGGGTAACACCGCTGGGCAAAACTAGTTTAAAATAAAAGGGATAGAAGTAAAACAACATAAATACGCTTCATTAAAACTTATATTACATGCATAATTACTAATATCACAGAAGTCAGTCGCAAACAGTAAATATCCAATGTTTCCAATTAAACAAAATTATACAGGACTTAAACAGATTTATCATCGAATGTCTCAGGGGGATGAGCGCAGTGCTTTGCCGCGCAAGATTTGCTTCAAGTGTAGATATAAACAGATGTAGGGTTAAGTGTATCATAGTTCACACACTTGGTCATAATAGTGACATGCAAATATTGATTTGAGGGCTAGGTAGTTAGATATCTTTATAGCGTCATAATAATAATTTTGGTTATTGTTAATATATTCTATATAGGTTTAAAAGTCTCTGGGTGACACTAAACTGTGATAGGCAAGCGTGACGCTTACCATCGGGAGAGCGACTTGCTCGTCTCGTCTCTCAATTATTTAAAAAATCTAGACACAAGCTATTTTAACTAATTCTTAGTTATCACGACAACGACTAAGGTTAACAATTATAAGTAGACGTCCGTTAATAATAAGAAAAAATAATTTCGTCGCTTCATGCAGGGCTTGAGTAACTCAGCGGTTAGAGCAATAGGGCAGCGGTCGGCAACCTGCGGCTCGCGAGCCACATGCGGCTCTTTGGATGTGAAGCTGCGGCTCTTTAGTTCCTAACGCAAATATTATTTGTTTTAAAAAAATCATTTAAAAAAGTTCTGAATCGATTAACAAGTAAATTATGGGATGATTAGGTAGGTATAACGCGTGTATAGCGTTTTCTATACGATACTCATAGTACAGTAGGTATTATTGTTGGCATTAAGGATTATTGTTAGCAAGAAAAAAATGTGGCTCTATAAAATTAAAACTTTGTAAATTGTAATTTTTAACTCTTCCGACTCAAAAGGTTGCCGACCCTCTGCAAAAGGGCATGACCCCCTATTGCCTCGGGTTCAAACCCCGCCTCAAGCGATAATTTTTTCTTTCTAAATTTATCAATATAGTTCTGCCTAGAATGGCTAAAGCTAAACAAAATCAATTATAAGTAGATTTCTAATCGAAATTTTCTACAGTTTTATATGCAGGGTAATTTTTTAAACGGGTCTTTGCTGTATAGTATATATACATATATATAAACTATATATAAAGTTTTAGTTTAGCTTAGGGAAATATTATTAAGAGCCTTTTCGCACGTTCAGTGAATAATCGAAGATTTTGAGCGCCTAATTTACTATGTCGGGAAAAGATTTCATACTTATTTATATTTGTTAAATAAATATCAATCTTTGGAATTGTCACATAATGTAACAGATTTTTTAAAATATCTCTTATTATTTTATAATATTCAATCTTCAGAACTTAGTTTTAGTAAAAACGACAACAGTAAAATTTACACTACCGAATACACTGATTAAAATGAATTGAATCGATTAGTTAAATATGCCTAAACATCAGGCACGTAATATTTTTACACATAATAAAGCGGAATTTTGATTTTTATTTACGATGGTTAATAAAAAAACAAAATAAAAACCCTATTTTAACCCTACCTTACTTCCATTTTTTATTAAAAATAGTCACATTTGTGACACGAAATTCATGCGTTTATGTGACTTTGGTCTTTATTGAATCTAAATCAAAAGTTAAAAAAAATAATCAATTCATTACATTACTCACAAAATAATATTTATCATCACTTGAAACTGCTATAAATTGCGATGTAAATGCAAGCGCCGTACACTATGGGCGCGAGCGCCCACATTTTGCGAAATGGCTCTTAAAGGCAATTAGCCCGTAGATAGATCTGGCATAAAAAAAAATTATAACATATCAGAAACATCTCTTGGGACATCAATCCAAACATTGGAGTCGAACGTCCTTCATGGTAAGGCTATTACATATTCAAGTAATTAGTTTTACTACTAGGTTTCTTAATTTATACCTGTATTTTTTTTTCCAAAAGTGTTAGGGGGCATTCATAAATTACGTGAGGTGATTTTGGCGATTTTTCGACCCCCTCTCCCCCCAAGGTGAGATGTCGTGAGATTTTGCTCGACCCCCTCCAATAAACTCACGTGAGATTTTTCAAAATGCGTATATTTAATGTAAAAAAGTTAATCTGTGCTTGATTGCGTTAAATTTATTTAACACACATTTTGTTTAATTCTAACTCCTAATAACTATATGATTTAGCCATATTTCAATTGTTTTTTTAACTTAATTTAACCTAGTTTTCCCGCAAGCTTACTCTGTTTCTTGTAATAAAAATACGTGATGTTTGCTGAGACACCCCCTCTCCCCCACATGAGATGGGGTGAGGTTTGGCTCGACCCCCCTCCCCCCAAAACGCCTCAAGTAATAAATGGACGTCCCCTTAAGTAACATATTTTTTGTGAGGCTATTTGGACCTGCCAAAAGTAGCCAGGCGTTAACAGTTAACTTTTTTTAAATATAATTAATATTTCATATGTTTAAATTTGACTCTTTTGCCGAAGGCAAAAGGTAACTTTTTAATCTACCACGAACAAGGTATACAAAATCTCAGCATCCTGAGAAAATAAATCAATTAAAAATTTAAAATCCATTACATCATCTCCAATACATAAATGGAAACGATAACGATCAAAACACGCAATCTAATCCAAACATAATCAAAGAAATCGACGACATCTTCGTTAAAAACATAGTCGTAGAGGCTGTCACGTCCGCCATCTTGTTTTTCCAAAATGTCATAGTCCTTAGAAAAGTCTCTGCCAAAAATGCCAAAGGCTAACAGATTTGCCGCGTTTTTTATTTCGGCGGAGACTTGTTTCTGGTTTCTGTCAGATTTCGTTATGAAACGGAAGCTGTCAGACGTCAGAGCTTCGTTTGACAGAATGACAGGATATTGGATTGATTGTTGGTTGCTGTATTTAGCACTGATGGATAACCTTTCGAAAGTTATATCAGTGTTATTTTCCGACCTGTAAAAGAAATTCATTGTTAATAATATTGGGGAGTCCGTTCAGTAGGAGGCACATCACCACCTGCCTACACATTCTTAATGAGACAGAATTGGCAGGTGCCGGAGTATCACACCATAGACTATATTTAAGCCACATATCATCTAATAGCCCAAAATATGTTTACTCCCCAATGTATTACAATAATCAACCGACACTCAGTCATCCTCTATTCTGTAATTATAATTATTGTAAAAGCGTGTCCAAACACTTAGTTACAAGTGTCGAGTGTAAGCAGGGGTATTACACTTGACACTTGGGTACAAGTGTCAAGTGTAAGCAGGGGTATCGCGTTCAACAAAAACTAGACAAATAAGACAGTTTCAACAGAAATTTGTGTTTCCAATTCTAGTTATAATTGTGTGTGATGAGAATGTTTCCGGCACCCGCGATACAAGTCTCCGAGTGTGGGGCTGTGAGTGTTGAAGCATTTATTTAATAAATCTTACCCAAAGCTACAGCTTCGTTTGTAAAGGCCGGCGCAGGCGAAGACTGCGCAGTTCTGTGCTCCTATGTAATGGCTGCCTCCGTAGTGACGAGTGCCGTCAAATGCCGCCAAGCCGTAGTTAACTTCTCGTTGGGACCCTGGAAAAATTCAAATGGTTTTTTTTTTTTAATTTTTACTTCGCAATCTTGTGCATTTAGCCAGAGTCAAGTGATATTACATCAAGTCATATTTATTTCATATGAAAAGTCCTAGTCACAAGTGTGCTGGATTTCCCGGTTTCCCCAAAACTTCGAAATAAAATCTTTTATTAAAAAACATTAAGCGTTGTCACACTCACAGCCACACACTAAGTTCGTGACTTGCGTCGTGGGTGCCGGAAACATTCACATCACACACACAATCACAACCAGAACCAAAAACATAATTTTTCCTAGGGGAGAAAACTTGTGTCCCCGCCGGGAATCGAACCTGATACCCCCGCTTAGAAGGCGAACGCTCACCCAACTGAGCCAACAGGCAGTTCATATATATCAGTTATAATAATAGTGATATAATTAATACCTTTGTAACTAGTTTTTATGTTGAATTCACAGCAGAAGCTCTTATGGCAGACTGTTTGTTTGTAGCCCTCGCTACTCGCGTCCAGGTCCAACGGTTTGATGATGTACTGGCTCAGGTCTTCCAGGTTCTTCTGGGGGGAAGTCACAACTGGAGCCTTGGTTGGATTCACTGCAATAACGATGAATTGATTATTACAATAGTTGTCAATTAAGAATGGAAAATTATCGCTTGAGGCGGGGATTGAACCCGCGGCCATAGCTACTTGAATTACCTATGAAATTAAATGATGTAGAGTTTAGTGTATCAATATAGTTCACACACTTGGTCATAATAGTGACATGCAAATATTGATTTGAGGGCTAGATAGTTAGATATCTTTATAACGTCATAATAATAAAGTTGATTATTATTAATATATTTTATACGTGGCCCTATTAAAATAAGTGGAAATGGAATATTCATCATTTTAGAATATTAATGTCAAAGATAATAATGTTACTAAAATATAATCATGTCATAAGTTATTACAATCACACAATTGAATCTAAATATATATATATATATATATATATATATAACTCAAAGGTGACTGACTGACTGACTGACATAGTGATCTATCAACGCACAGCCCAAACCACTGGACGGATCGGGCTGAAATTTAGCATGCAGGTAGATGTTATGACGTAGGCATCAGCTAAAAAGGATTTTGATTAATTCTACCCCCAGAGGATAAAATAGGGGATGAAAGTTTGTTGTACTTCTTAACGCGACCGAAGCCGCGGGCAATAGCTAGTATAGTATATAAGTAGGTTTTTTCTAGCAGCCATTCTTTGAGTTTGTTTATGTATTTGCTACAAGGTAAGTCTTTGATACTGATATAAGCTCGGTGCCTCGTCAAGATGCATGATGCACGATGGGAACGCTACATCATGCTGGCGGCACCTGCCTCTCTGAATCGCAATGCCAATACGTTGAGCCAGATAAGTATCAACATTATGATCACGCGTCGCCTCAACCAGGCTCTGATACATTTTTGAAAATAGATTTTTTGCTTTTGTTGGATGTATTGTATGAATTCGTAGAATTCATAATGAAGTCCTTTGTTTCATTTCAACAGTTTTATTATTCTTGGCAGCTTTGCCAAGAAGTCAATGTAAATTCTTTAGGACGAACTTTTTGAATATTTTTTCTTTATATTCGCTCCGCGTTTTCTCCATATTTATGATACGTACTGCTAGGGCTGGAACTCTTTCTCGGTGTCTGTGCTTCTCGATAAGTACAATGTTACATCTTTAAATATCAAATGGAAAGGTATATTTTAGGAAATCTCAGGGTGATAAGTAAATGGCTTTGCCTTGCAGGATTTTAACCTATATAATATGTTCAAAACTTTTTTAAGCTTTGCTTGCGTTTAATTATATAACTCATATATTTATGTTGTAAAACTAGGACAAAAATAAAGCGTTTTAAAAATATCTATGTTGGAGATTGGACATGGTAGGACATCAAAGACACTGATTTTAGGCTTTTTACCGACTCCACAAAAAGGAGGAGGTACTCAAGTCTACTGTATTTTTTTATATGTGTTACCCCATAACTTCTTTCCACGTGAACCGATTTCAAATATATTTTTTTACTTTGGAATATGTTGCTTTCCAATTGGTCCCATTTAAATTTGATCAAGATCTCATCAATAGTTCTTGAAATATCGTCAATAATGCGTATTCTATGGATAACATTGACGATGTCCTCGTTTTTAACAGACTTCAAAAGTTACCTCATAACTTCTTTCGTTGTGAGCCGATTCAGATGATTCTTTTTTTATTTGAAAGCTGGTGCTTTTTATGAGGTCCCATTAAAATTTTATCAAGGTCTGATTTCTAGTTTTTGAGTTATAGTCGATAATGCGTGTTTATACATTAAATCTTATCAAGGTTCCGATGATAAAGCGGTGAAGTCGGTTTTTTTAAGCTTTGCATGCGTTTAATTATTTTTATGTATGTTCAACGATTTCTCCCCCATTTTTGAGCCGATTCTCAAAATTCCTTTTTTGTTTGGTAGATTATACTTCAGAGGTTGTTCCATGTAAATTTTATCGAAATCGATAGAGCCAAAACCAAAATATTAGCGGTGAAGTCGTTTTTATTAAGCTTTGTTTACGTTTAAATTATGGCAATATGGCGTCTGGCGATAGCCATATTACATTTTGATAACTGAAATATCTTGAGTGACACTCGCCTATGACTACACTATCTCACCTGATGTAAAGTGACGATGCGGTCGAAAATTTAGCATATTCCAGGTCTAGTGTGCTCACCAGCTTCGATCACATCGTCACTTACCATCAGGTGAGATAGTGGTCAAACACTAGCCTGTCACAAATAAAAAAAAAAAAAAAAAAAAATGCTTACCGAGAAGATACCTATTCACTCTTGACTTGAAGAGTCCCAGATTATACAGTTCGGGAACAAAGACGCGGGCAATGAGTTCCACTCCTTCGCAGTACGGATGACAAATGTAGAAGCAAAACGCTTCGAGCGAACCGGAGCTCGGAGGTATGTCAACCATAAATGGATAACGTTTGCCAGTTTGTATATGACAATTAAATTTATTTTTATTGTTCTAAAGTTCACATGGTGAGATATTTTTATGATTAATGTAATATTGTACCTACGTATAGTTAATTTTTGACGTATATATATGATATGAATAAATGATTACGATTATGATTATTAAACATATTACCCTTCTTTAAAAAAAAACGTAATTTGACTAAAATGTTCTGGTAGTCTAGTTAGACTTACCAGAAACTTTAAATTTAATGTATATATGACAATTAAAAAAAAATAACATTAACATAAACGCTTTCACACTCACAGCCCCACACTAAGTTCGATGCCAGTATTATGACTTGTGTCGTGGGTGTCGGAAACATTCACATCACACACGCAATCACAACCAGAACCAGAAACACAAATTTTCCTTGGAGGAAAACTTGTGTTCCCGCCAGGAATCCAACCCGATACCCCTGCTTAGAAGGCGAACGATCATCCAACTGAGCCACGGCCAGTTAAAAAGTTTTTTTTTCTTTTTTTAATTTAATTACAGCAGTGCATGTTTATCAATCATTATCAATCGATCATCATTCACGATACATTACCTACGTCAACTAACTTATCAATATTTTTTTCTAGATCTTACGATAGCGTTCGTTGATGATATACGAAATATCGTACGATACTCTTGTCATGTTTTTTTATCTTGACAATCGATAGAATAAATTGGCAACGAATAAAAAAACGAATATTTAGTATTAGTAACGGAGTATTTTCCATATTTTTTTATGTTTCAATATGTTATACCTTTAGCTACATCATCCAGATCAGCAACGACTAGTCCTCCAGACCTCAGACCTTGGACTCCAGCCTTTCCAGCGAAGATGCCGTGTCTGGACACCACATTAGCATCAGCTGTGTACGCCCATGATGGTGTGAATTGAGCAGCTGGAATTGAAAACAGATGATTGAGACATGGCCTTTTCTTTGATCTGCTAAATGCTGGTTGTACTTAGTAAAAACAAGAAACTTCATATATAGACAATAAACAAAGTAATTTGAAACAAGGAATACATTAAAAAGTTTTTTAAAATTAAGCTTTTACCAGTTGTAAATAAATAATTAAACGCAAGCTAAGCTTAAAAAAAACGACTTCACCGCTTTATCATCGGAACCTTGAACCACCAGCTTTCAAATAAAAAAAGAATCATCAAAATCGGCTCACAACTAAAGAAGTTGTGAGGTAACGTTTGAAGTCAGGTAAACCAAAACGTCCAAGTACGCATTATTCGTCACAAAATAGACATTATTGACGATATTTCAAGAACTACCGATCAGATCTTGATCAAATTTAAATGGGACCAATTAGAAAGCAACATCTTTCAAGCTAAAAAAAATTAATGAAATCGGCTCACGTGGAGAGAAGATATAAGGTAACAGACATAAAAAATAATAATAATATAGTCGACTTGAGTACCTCCTCCTTCTTTGGGACGTCGGTAAAAAGGAACTAAAAGGTTATATAACTAAATAACTTGTCAACATGAATCAAACGAGCCCAAACTCGATGAGTTTATCTTGTTTAGTTCAGAAGTTCCTATGGTCATCTTCCATGTCCGTCATCGAACCATTGTATTGTCACGAAGATACATAAGTATACCAAATTTGAGTCCAATCGGACACGGGACCACGGGAAGACTTTTAATTTGAAATACACTTGAAATATATTTTTACTTGACACTGGCTAAATGCACGAGATTGCGAAGCCAAAATTAATAGAAAATATACATCATCTTAATTCTCACGGAAAATATAACATTCAGAACAAAGTCATAAAACTAAATGAGCTAAAGGGTGGAACAAGCCGACGGGCAGTTCATTAAGCCAACGGGCAGTTCATTACGGCAACGGGCAGTTCATTACGGCAACGGGCAGTTCATTAGGTCAACGGGCAGTTGCAGCAAGTCAAGGGTTTGAGTCCCTATATTGTACGACCAATAATGCACGGCCTGATATTGTACGGCCAATAATTCGTAATAAGTATTCCGCGATGAGGCTTCCAATTATCAGGCTGTACTATACGGGCCGTACATTATTGGATGTGAAATAACAACACGGACCGATTTTGTACAGCCGATAATACGCAGCCAGGAAAACTCAACCAATATTTGAATTCAAAGTACACGAAATATCAGTTCGTGCAATACAGGTCGGAAAATATTAGCACGAGCTGATAATGTACAGGCAATTATGCACGGGCGATAATTCGTGTACAAACAAATGTCCGAATCAAAGCCTCGTTTGGATGATCCAGTAATTTCAAGAGGGCAAGAACCTCCCTCCCATGGGGAGGGGCTAAGGAACTAGCCTTACGGAGATATGACGAGTTATATTTAGTTCATTTTTTATTTCTTTTAGTAGTTTTGAGCGCTTCGCCGGCCGTTGCCGAGGCACGTTCACTACGCTCGTTCAGCTCGCGCTTTGTTTTGTCGCAGTTCGAACCTTACCTAATCTAGACTTGCAGCCACTTTTATAAAGACCACAGAGAAGCAAATGTATTTAATGTTCTTAGGTTAGAACTTTTTAATAGTCTGTGCCAACTCTTCCTAGCAACTCGCCTAAACGAGTATATTATTGTCTAAGATTGGCTTCCAATTTTTGGCTGTGCAATACTGGCCGTACAATATCGACACGGAGTAATTTTACGCAGCAAGTATTGAACGCACAGTATTGCACAACCTGATATTTGGAAGTCATGTAAATGACTTGTTGGCTGTACATTATTGGCTGTACATTATTGGCCGTGCATTATCGATACGGATCGATATTGTACAGGCAATAATTGGCGACCCGGGAATGCACGGCCTGATTTTTCGATAAATATGTACATGAATTCTCAGAGTATGCATTATTGGCTCTATAATATCGGGCCATGAAATATTGGGTCGTACATTATCGTCTCCCAAGGGTTTCAGGTCAAGTTGACTTACCACTTAGTAGTGCTATCTCCGAAGCCCACTTCCCAACAACCACGTAATTCTTCAACCCTCCTCCGATTCCCTGCAGCAGGAGGTCATCCTCCATCTTCACTCCGAAAGTGACCCCAAAGTCAGTGGTGAAGGATGCTGGTCCAGATCCGGTGGTGCAGTTAGCTGTGGTGCTCGCTGGCTTTCTGTAGCTGAAGACAGTTCACACAATAATTTACCAAACTAAGCAAACTCTCTAAGTTTACGTGGATTCTCAATTTGTCCGACCGTCAACAACCAAATGCATTTACACACACAGCCCATACATATGTAAATATTACTGGCTCCACGGATCACGATACAAGTCTTTGATATAAGTGTGGGGCTTTGAGTGTAAATGCATTTGTTCGTAGTTAATTTGTAGTAAGCAAGCAACCAACTCCAAATTTATGGTTACTTAGTTTGTCACCGACCAATCAGCATCGAGAATGCCACCGACGACCAATCGACGATATCTACCCCCACTCCAATGGCACTCTGCAGTGGCTCTTGCCTTATTTTCTCAGGTAGGGAGTAATAGTATTCTGTGCTCATTTTAGCTTCTTTAAAAAGGCGTTTGGAGGTGACAGACGTTCTTACTGTTCGGTTAATGAGAACACGATGTATTCCGTAAATCTCATCATCAAATGCAATTATCATTCTCTCTTTGACGACCCAGTTGGCAGTGGACGGGTGTCCGCCCTCTGCGCCGTGGGTCCTGGGTTCGATTCCCGGCAGGAGCACAAATTCCTTCCCAAGGGAAATTTGTGCTTCTGGTTCTGGGTGTAATGTGTGTGTGATTGGCATGTTTCTGGCACCCACGATACAAGTCATTAAACATACTGTGGGGCTGTGATTGTGAAAGCGTTTGTTTGTTTGTCTCAATATTTTATATACAATTTTCTAATAAATATTATGGGTGTAATTCCAAAAATATTCGTTCTAAAAAGTTATTCATATATATTTAAATCTCATTCATCATCATCGTCATCTCAGGCGCAAGAAGTCCACTGCTGGATATAGGCCTCGGAAAGACCCCAAAGAAATCTCATGCATATAACACTTTAATAATTTATTAGATAGGTAGGTACATTACTTTTCGTATCTATAAAAGTAGGTAAGGAAAAATAAACAAATTAATATATTTAATTGGCTGTTATTATCAACGTCATTGAAACAATAAGTAGGTACTGAATTAATTTAATTAGTTTACCTATCTTATGTTTAAAAAAGTAACTTGTTCATTCGCATAATTTTAAATTTCATAAAGTTATTCTGCATACATATTTTTACCTGGATCTGAACTGAATAATTATGTAAGGTTAGATTGTTTTGAGCTTATAACAGTCCTCCGTGTACAGCTAAATTGTGCAAAAGAATAAATTTGGTTATGCCGTGTACAAATTAGCGCTATCGATATTGTTAGTATAAATAATAACATTATGACAATTGACGATTTTATGACACGTAAAATTATGCGTTTAAACAGGTTAATTGATATATGGAGTAAGCTCAATCTATCGTCGATTAAAAAGACGATCTGACATCCAAATGATATAACATATCTTCGATACGCTCGAAACGTTTCGCTTCTACATTCAGGCAAAGCCGCATAACTTTTACCCGACTACTGCGTCAACAAAAAGGAGAGTTATTATTTATGTACCAATGGATTGTTCGTTTGTAGGAAAATTATATACTAATCTTCTAAGATATAAATATCTCGTGGTACGGTGTTAGTTCATCCTCCGAAACGGCTCGCCCGTTTTTTTTTTTTTTATATATTTGGTAGATATGAGAATAGGTCGACTTTTTACCCTCCTACCCCCACCCCTTTTCTTTATCGCGATTTGAGTATTTTTAACCGACTTCAAAAAAAAGGAAGTTCTATGTTTGACTGTATGTATTTTTTTATGTATTTTCACCAATTTCTCCCTCATTTGTGGACCGATTCTCAAAAATCTTTTTGATTGGTGGATTATATTATTGGTGGATCCTTCAGAGGTGGTCCCATATACATTTTATCGAAATCAATCTTTTTTTTATGCAGAACTAGCAAACCCGGCGAACTCCGTTTCGCCACTATAAACCTCACGGAGCCCGAGACCTTTCCAACGAATGCAAAACCGTGGAAATCGGTTCGTGCGTTCTGGAATTATAGCGTCAGGAAGGAAAACCCGACTTATTTTTATATAGTAGAAGATAGGCAAGCATTTGACCACTATCAATTAAGCCAAAACCGAAATATAAGCGGTGAAGTCGGTTTTTTTTAAGCTTTGCTTACATTTAAATTATTATTATTCTATGAACATTATGTAGTTATCGTATTCATGTACTAGGCGACCATAAACGCGAAAGAGGTAACACTTTTAAGCTATTGCATAGCTTCTATTGCGGGCCTTGAGCGTGGAGACCGAATCCAGAAATTCCGTAACGAAAATAACCTAACACCCCCCTCTCCGACCGGCGCGGCGGTGATACTTTTTAGTTTTGCCATCTATCGATGAATAGCAGAACTTTTAATGACTTTTTTGAAATATCACGCTTGTCTCTTTAGTTCGGCGACTCGCCTCTAGGTGGCAGGAAAAAAAATTGTGCATAAATAAAATAAATAAATAATTATAATTGCATAAGTTGATAAAAAATGCTATGCAATAGCTTTACCGTGGCAGTCCCCGAGTGCCAGTCTTTTTTTTCTTTACGCGGCATTGCAACGTATACCGGGTACAGCCCGTGTATATGTATGTATATATATTTATTATTATAAGTTCTATTTTATATAGTAAGAAATAATGAGCTAGATATTACCAATGGCCGATTAGATAAGGGACTGTTCACCTTGTTAATCGTTCTTTTAATGTATTTGTAATTGCTATCTAAATAAGTATATTATATGCTCAGTTTAAATCAAGGACACAAAAGTTCAAATTGCATGTGGTTTTAAGCGACTTCAAAAAAAAAGGAGGTACTCAATTCGACTGTATTTTTTTTATTTGTGTTTGTTTACCTCATAACTTCTTTTGTTGTGAGCCGATTTTGATGATTATTTTTATTTGAAAGCTGGTGCTTTCCATGTGGTCCTGTTTAAATTTGATTAAGATCGGACTAGTAGTTTTTGAGTTATTCTCAATAATGCGTATTCTGTGGACTACATTGATGATGTTCTCGTTTTTAACCGACTTCAAAGAGATTTATTCCAGATCTTTAGATTGTATTTCAGAGGTCCCATATAAATTTAAAATCAATCAAGCCAAAACCAAAATATAAGCGGTGAAGTCTGTTTTGCTTGCGTTAAAATTACTAATTATTAGCTGTACCCGGCATGCGATGTAGTGCCTCGATTAGAAAGTGTTTACCTCTTTCACGTTTATGTTAGCCTAGTACAGGGGTCGGGAACCTGCGGCTCGCGAGCCACATGCGGCTCTTTGGATGTAAAGCTGCGGCTCTTTAGTTCCACACGCAAATTATTTATTAAAAAAAAACATTAAAAAAAACGTTCTGAATCGATTAACGAGGATTTGACACTATTTCAATCGAGCCATTAACAACCCTTCAATGGTAGCAAAAAAGTACATTTATACAGTTGAAACAAGTAAATTATGGGATGATATAACTAGGTATAACGCGTGCATAGCGTTTTCTATACGATACTCGTAGTACAACAGGTATTATTGTTGGCATTAAGGATTAATGTAGACAAGAAAAAAAATTGTGGCTCTATAAAACTATGGAATTTTGTAAATTGTAATTTTTGACTCTTCCGACTCAAAAGGTTCCCGACCCCTGGCCTAGTACTTTAATCATACTGAAAACTTTTTGAATAATAGGTTATTTATACTAAAATAGCGATCAAAAAATGGGGGTGGAGGGTGAACAATACTTATGTAAACAAGTAGTTATAATGACATAACTACAATAGTTGGACATATGGTCTCGCAAAGTTTTTTGTAGATATTGATATTGTGTTCTATAATATGGTAGAAATTTTTTTTGTTTTATCATCAATACTTTTCGCAGCGCATGCGATGAAAGACAATTGGCCTCGATTCTGATGTCAAACACTAAATTAAATTTAAACTATTCCTGTCATTTACAAAGTAGGAACACAAGACAGAGATAGCATACTGCTGTGCTGTCAAGTTGGTCAGAACTTAGATGTCTATGCAAGCTTAGTCGAGTATGTGTTGTATTGGTGTTGACTAAAAACAAGCGCCTTTCTGCTTCCGCTGTTCATATTTTAAATGATAAACTAGCGTGACAGCACTTAAATGCATGCTATCTCTGTCTTGTGTTTTATTTTGTAAGAGACAGGGATAGTTTAAATTTAATTTAGTGAGTGTACATCAGAATCGAGGCCATATGGCTAATATTTTTAAACCTTGGGTTAGTTTTAGTAGGAATTTCTAAGGATCTCTAATTTTTTTCTAGTAATAAATATAGCCTATGCTACTCAGTGATAATGTAGCTTTATAACGACAGAAGAATTTTTGAGATCGGTCCAGTAGTTTTAAAGTTTATTGGTTACTTACAAAAACACAAATCTTTCCTCTTTATAACATTAGTGTAGATGTAGATTAAAGAGAAAGATCCAATCGTATCGATTCGGTAAGTTACCGAAACGTTCTGAATCAGGGAACTGGGCTGTAATTTACCAGAACTATAGGTAAGTATACTTACACAGAAACAATCGCCCCTTCTCTGTCGAAGACCAGGTTGCTCCTCACGATCTCTGGCTTCTTCTGGCAGATGGTCTTCTCGTTAAGATTGGCAACTAGATAGAGACCAGCTCGTTTTGCCGCTTTTGAAAGATTCTTGACCATCTACAAAGGAATGTATAAACGCCATCTATTAGGCGGAAAATGAATCATAATTGTTTATACTAAGACTTTTAAATCCGTTGGTTTAGTTGGGTGAGCGTTCGCCTTCTAAGCAGGGTATCGGGTCGATTCCCGGCGGGAATATAAGTTTTCTACCCAGGGAAACTTTGTATTTCTAGTTCTGGTTGTGATTGGGTGTGTGATGTGAATGTTTCCGGCACCTACGACACAAGTCGTAGAACTTAGTGTAGGGCTGTGAGTGTGAAAGCGTTTGAGAAAGCGTTTAAAAATGTAATTTTAAAATAAACCTTTATGCATTGATGACAAAGTCATTCAATTTTATATATTACTAGTGATCCGCCCCGGCTTCGCCCGGGTGTGATAAATGAAGAACCGCTCGACCGATTTTGTGCAAACTTCACATAAACCATCTACTAAATAGTCCGAACAAAGCCTAAACATTTGGTTTGGATAGGTGAGCCCATACTTGAGTTATAAAATAACAACGAAAAGTGGCATTGATAAGAAAGATAGATTT
Source organism: Lomographa bimaculata (assembly GCA_948107665.1). Lineage (NCBI taxonomy): Eukaryota > Metazoa > Arthropoda > Insecta > Lepidoptera > Geometridae > Lomographa > Lomographa bimaculata. The sequence goes on along the minus strand of OX403608.1, from coordinate 1,995,796 downwards.
ATATATTCATTACTTGTTCACATACCTCGTCATAGTTATCTTCAGAATTCGTGACATCCGACGGAAGAAGTAGGACGTCTACATTCTGGAAAAAAAAAACATTGGTTACATAACATTGGTACCAACAATTTTTAACCAACTTCTAAAAAGAAGGCAGTTGTTTATTCGAATATCTCCAGTGAACTGTTACATTCATTCGTAACAATCAAAGTATTTGATTTATAAATAATAATTCAAACGCAAGCAAAGCTTAAAAAACTGACTTCTCCGCTTTATCTTCTGAACCCTTGATCGGATTAAATGAATTAAATACGCATTATTGAGGATAACTCAAAAACTACTGGTCAGATCTTGATCAAATTTAAATGGGACCACATGTGAAGCACCAGCTTTCAAACAAAAAAATAATAATCAAATAACACAAATAAAAAAATACAGTTGAATTGAAAACCTCCGCCTCTTTTTGAAGTCGGTTAAAACTATTCATCATTATGAAAATATTAAAGAAATTACCTTCTTGCCCGCCTCTGTAACTAGATGTACAATATCCGAGGCGTCATTGTTTGATGAAACTATAACTCCACCTTTGTAAGCAACCTGAAAGAAAAAAATATTTAAAAAATATATAAAACAAACAAACAAACGCATTCACACTCACAGCCCCACACTAAGTTCAAAGACTTGTATCGCGGGTACCGGAAACATTCACATCACACACATTACACTCGGAACCAGAAGCACAAATATCCCTTGGGAAGGAATTTGTGCTCCTGCTGGGAATCGAACCCAGGACCCACGGCGCAGAGGGCGGACACCTGTCCACTAAAGTATATATTAATGTAATTCTGCTTAAAATTGCATAGATACTCGAGACGAAGATTCGGCAAAAATACAACAATAGTAATCTAAAAATAACATAGTAAATATATATACTTCATTTTCAGACAAACTCAATAATTTCGCACACATAAAAAGATAATCGAGTACTTTTGAAATTCAATTAACAATATTAACATAATTAAACGCAAGCAAAACTTTAAATAAACCGACTTCACTGCTTTATCTTCGGAATCTTGATCAAATTTAATGAATTAAACACGCATTATTGACGATAACTCAAAAACTACTGATTAGATCTTGACCAAATTTAAATGAGACCAATGGGAAAGCACCAGCTTTTAAACGAAAAAATCTTCAAATTGGTTCACGTAGAAAGAAAATATGAGGTTACATGTAAAAAACATTCAATGGTGGGACTGTAATAACTTATGACATAATTATATTTTAGTAACATTTTTATATTTGACATTAATATTCTGAAATTTTGACATCTCTTGATATTATAACTTTAATGATGATTTTTCCATTTCCACTTATTGTAATTACACACATTTAGAATATATTAATAATAACCAAAATTATTATTATGACGCTATAAAGATATCTAACTACCTAGCCCTCAAATCAATATTTGCATGTCACTATTATGACCAAGTGTGTGAACTATATTGATACACTTAACCTAACCCTACATCGAATTGAGAAAAACAGTCTAATTGAGTACTCCCTTTTTTGTGAAGTCGGTAGAAAAGGAGGTAAGAAACTTTTCCGGGAATAATTATAATTATTTGTGATTAAAGACCGCTGTATTGTGCATATTTTATTTCTGCTACAAGATGTAAAACATAAACATAAAAAACGCTTTCACACTCACAGCCCCACACTAAATTCAATGACTTGTGTCGTGGGTGCCGGAAACATACACATCACACACACAATCACAACCAGAACCAGAAACACAAATTTTCCTTGGGGAGAAAACTTGTGTTCCCGCCGGGAATCGAACCCGGTACCCCTGCTTAGAAGGCGAAAGCTCACCCAACTTAGCCAACGGGCAGATGTATAAATAAGTTTCAGTCATCGTTCGCGTGATTTTCTTTTTATGCTAGTTGCGCCCCGCAGTTTTACCCGCGTAAGTCCCGGACTTGCAGGAATACTGGGATGAAAAGGAGCCTATGTGATAATCCTAGATATCAGCTACCACCATAACAAATTTCATCAAAATTTGTTCGGCCATTTGATCTTGAAGTACCACCATCAAGTTGAAAGCCTGCCGCCAAGCGAAATACGGTGTTCCGGCAGTTATCCTTGAGAGCCTGCGTATTCCAGGTCTAGTGTGTTTACCAGCTTCGATCACATCGTCACTTACCATCAGGTGAGATAGTGGTCAAACACTAGCCTGTCACAATAAAAAAAAAAAAAAAGTAAGAAAAATACAAAAACATTCACAAACATTTTTATAATGTTAGTGTGATCTCTTTGTGTTTATTTATATAAAGGTTCTTTATTCTATCTTATTTTGCTGTATGTTTAGTATTTTTTTTATTTAATCAGCAAGTTAGTGTGGGGACACTAAGTTCGATGACTTGTGTTGTGGGTGCCGGAAACATTCACATCACACACAAATCACAACCAGAACCAGAAACACAAATTTTCCTTGGGGAGAAAACTTGTGTTCCCGCTGGGAATCGAACCCGATAGCACTGCTTAGTACCTCACCTACTTATAGGGTTTAATACTTTTTTTTACTAATATCTACCTATTTATGAATGGCTTGTGTTTAAACACCGCCCGAAAAAATACCTATTTTACTATCAAAAAAATGCTAAACGGTTACCAAAATGGATAAATGGTTACCAAATTACATTGGATAAATGGTCACCAAATTACGTTTCCTAAAATATAATGAAATACATTTTTTCGTTTTATAAATATTTTTGTATTAATTATAAAAAAAATAACCTTAACCTACTGTTATCCGATTCGGTTCTGTCACAGGAAATGTTATATTAGGAAACGTAATTTGGTGGCATTTATCCATTTTGGTAACCGTTTAGAACTTTTGGTGGCCGTCTAAATTATACACTTTATTAATTGAATAACATTGCAAGAAGTCATTGGTGCCGATTCTGTTGTCCAGAATTAGACTAAACTAGCCTAAAATTAGTTTTAGTCCTGCTTTAGTCCAAAACCTATTCAGTAAATGCAAGATTAGACTAAAATTAAGTTTGACAGGACTAAGTTAGTTTAGTTACTCTATTCAGTGAAAATGACCAAATTCTTATTCTGATGTACTTGTTTTACGTCAAATTATGACTAAAAATAAAAATTTCAAACTCAAATTAGTCTGTATGAAAAGGATCTGGATTATTTTTAATGTGATCTCATACTTGAAACAATAACACGTGCTATTAATGAAGCAAATACTGACCTACAAAGTCTATATTGGAGGAATATGTGATTGCGGCTCTTGTGAATACAATTCAATTTGGTTGCTGTCAAAATCAATTTTAGTCCTGTCATTTCAACTTTTAAATTAAGTTCAACGTAAAATCAGAATAGCGTTTAGGTATTCTTTGACTAAAATTAGTTTATTTTTAGTTTAGTTTAGGTTAGTTCGGTGCTCAACAGAATTAGCACCATTGCCTCTCATTTTGAGAGTGCATACGTGACCCTATCTCACGTAGTACCCATTGGTTTATTGAGGGCGAAGGGATCCCCTGCCCATCGAAAGAAAGAGACGGCTATATGAAAGAAAGAGATGCAACAACAACACGCGTGTCTAGCGTGATCCGGTCGGTGCCCTCTTCTTTCATCTATTATAGTTTGTTTTGATTTATTTTTAGTGAGTCGTTGCATTGTATTTTCCTTAAGCAGCTGGAATTAATACAAAGGTTATTGTTTCTGTAATAACAATATTATTTGTTGTTAATAAAAACCGTTTTGCTTGTTACTTCCTGTGGTTTATCCTTTTAATTTTTCTTTGTTATGTTTTAATTGTTCAAGCGTTTAATTATAAATGATTTGTTTATCATATTTAGTATTTAAATGGGATATAATTTGTTCATAGGCTGAGATGAAACAAAAATTTCAGAAGATGTAAAAAAAGAGGAAATAAAACAGCAAACTAAAGAGAATTAGACCGCTTGCCGAAAAAAGTGCCCAGAATATTGTCTGTGTTTCTATAATAGCAATACATTTTTTTATACAATTTATAATTTTCGTACATTATTGGCATTGTTTTTTCGATAAGTAAACTTAAACACTATTGAGGTACATGATTTTAAATAATGTAGGTACCAATAAAAAAATATTTAATATTATATGAAATCAGTAGAGAAAACCGTTTTAATTATTTAGTTTGCTACCAATTTTAGACCATCGTAATATTTTCTCACAGTAAATATTTTTCTTGTTTAATAAAGACAAAGACATATATTTATTTTGGGCAAAAAGAAAAACAATATCGAAACTGACGGAAGGGTACAAATTGATATGTTTTAGTTTTATTTTTTTTAAATAAATATACATAAACATATTTTAATGAATTCAGCTAAGCTCATACCAAAAACAGCCACAAAAAATCCAAAATTACTCACCGCAAACATAAAATTCACACTCAGCAAGCACAGTACAAAAATATACACCCTCATTTTTTCGAACACAAAATACACAATTTGCCAGTTACACTACTTCACCTCTCGAAGGACGACATGAGAATGCGGCAAACGCAAGCTTGTATTGCTGTGAAAAATGGAAACAGTGCATCGGCGCACAAATACGTAGCCACTACTTCTTATTCTGTGGCTTTGGAGATACGAACACTAATAATTAATTAATTACTAGTGGTTCTGTGAGCCTGAAGTCCTCGCGTGTTTTTCGATATGGCTGATATGGCTTTTTACGTTTTCAAACCCATATCTCCGCCATTTTGAAAATATCCAAAAACTGAAAAGACAATAAAATTCTTAAATAATTATCGAACTATGCTTATGATTATTTAAACGTAAGCTAAGCTTAAAAAACCGACTTCACCGCTTCTATTTTGAGATGAAAATTCAATTATTTAAACGCACTTACACTTTCAGCCCCACACTAAGTTCAAACCCTTGTATCGTATCCCGGAATCATTTACACATCACACACACAATCAAACACAGAAATAGAAACGCAATTGTCCCGGGTATCGAACCCATGAATCACGGCGCGGGGACAGCAGTCCACCGCGCCAACTGAGTCGTCAATTCAAAAAATCCCAATACATTATGTATATATTGTGACACATTTCACCAAATTATTTAAAATCTTCTCTGTCTAAAGGTTGTCTGGAAGAGATCGCTTTTAGCGATAAGACCGCCGATTGTACACTATAAATTAAGTTTTTTTTAAATTATTTTGAATGATTTATGTACGGTGTGACAATAAAGCGTTATATCTATCTATCCATCTATCATAAATGATCTTAGAAATGTGACTTGGTAGATTGTAAAGTTTACCCTAAAATTTAGCTGCGGCACTTATTTTATTTTCATCTAATCAAACTGTAAATATGTTCTTATAATTTCAAAATAGTTAACGCTTGGTCTAAATTTTGTTTGTAAATCAAATTTTTCATTTAATGTTTTAACGACCTAGATAAGACGAAAATGCTGGCAATGATTTGGCTCAACGTATTAGCATTGCAATTCAGAGAGGCAATGCCGCCAGCATGATGGGAACGCTACCCACTGGTAGTGAGCTTGAGCACTTGAGTTACCTTTAAGCTCGATGTCTTGTAGGTAACTTAGTTTTTTGCTGTATATAGTTTTACATTAGTTTTAGGAAATATAGGCAATTGGCCCCTAGATAAGAAGTACTAAATATAATATTCACCTTAGGAAGGAACTAATTATAGATCTTTCATTCTAAATATGCACCTCCATAAACATTTTCATACATTAGACACTCGATAGTTTGACAAATTTGGTGGAGGGGCGTGCACATTTAGAATGGAAGATCTCTACCAAGATAAGTGTTACTCACATCCAGTTTGGTAACTAGGGCCGCAACTTCTAAAATGTACAATAATTAATGGAAAACAATGTTTACTTTACTTTACGTATATACTTATATGTAGGTTGGTATTGCTTAGTTATTAATAACGAGAAAATGTTTATAAATACACTTCGCCGGTCATGCCCCGCATCACGATATTTTCATCGTAATAACGACTATTATAATATTATGATTTCTTCTGCAAAGGTCAAAAGTAACAAGATATTATGGAAATCGAGCGTGGTTAGATAACAATAGAAACGTTTAGATTAAACAAATATTTTAACAGTGGTTAGATAGAGATACCAACACGATTAACCATCTGTTTTAAGTCTTAAGGTGACTTGGTATCGAGTTGGAGGACTGGAGCCAAACTGTAGCCTTGTAGAATTGCCTGCATAGTCAGCATGCGCGCTTTCATATATTTTTTTAAATTAATCTTACCCTTTTACAAAAAACTTGAGTTCATAACGAGGTTTGAATGTTTGTTGGGATTACACCCAATATTTTTTGTAAAAAATATCTTTTATATAAACAGAATAAAGTTTATTCATTCCACTGACGGGAACGGGTAATTTGGTGTTTTTTAGTAAAGTTTAATGTTTTTTTCTATAGAGCCGAATTTGTTCAATCGTGTATCGCTAAACATACCCGAATAAAATATTTTGTGAACATTTATTGCACATAAAAAATTGCTGTTAATGGACCGTTTTTAAAGGTCAAATCTTTAATATTCGTGAAGATGAATCGTCCAATTTGGAGCCTACTTCACCTTAATGCTGAAAATTGAGATAAGAGGGCATCAATAAATTACGTGAGGTGATTTTGGCCCCCCTCTTCCCCCTTGGTGAGATGTCGTGAGATTTTGCTCGACCCCTCCCCCATCCCTAAAAACACGTGAGATTATTCAAAATGCGTATATTTAATGTAAATAAGTCGATTACGTTGAAATTATTTAACACACATTTTTTTCAATAATTCTTATTTAAGACTTTACCCTACTAACTATATAATTAAGCCATATTTCAGTAGTTTTTTTTACTTAATGTAACTCATTTTTACAGCAATTCTATGCTATTTTTTGCAAAAAAATACGTGATTTTTGCTCCCTCACGTGAGATTGGGTAAGGTTCGGCTCGGCTTCTTTTCAATAAAACCGTTTAACGTAAAACTTTTTTTTCTATTTTCAAATGACTTCAAAAAGGAGGTTCTCCATTCGACTATGTTCTTCAACAGTATTTTTTTTTTGTATGTATGTTACGCGATAATTCCGCCAATTATGAATCGATTATGATATATACATTTTATCGAAATGGATCAAGCCAAAACCAAAATATAAGCGGTGAAGTCGGATTTTTTAAGCTTTGCTTGAGTTTCAATTATATTAATTTGACATCTCCTTCATTTTAAAACCCCAATCCACAGATTTGGTAAAAAAAAAATTTGGAGCTACATAGTTTTTTTTTTTTTTAATTTGAATTTTTATTAATCTTTATTCCCCTAGTAGATCATTAATTTCAGTAGGCGCGAATTTACAAACAATACAATACAATTACTCTTTATTGATACCTTAAAAGAATTGGTACAAAAAAATACAATTTTACATGAAAGGCTACAATGGGCGGTTTTATCGCTTAAAGCGATCTCTTCCAGACAACCTTTGGATGGACAAGATGAAGATAGAAGGAGTAGTGTCGGGTGTACTAATAACTATAACGTTATAACAGATTACAGATAACATAATATAATTAAATACAAATAACGACATATTACGCAATACTCTTACATATATAAATATTAGATACGTTTAACTTGTTGAATACAACAAATGGCCTTGGATAATGACCGATAGCTACAGATAGTCTGCAAATTCGTGTCTATATAATGCCTTTTCTAATTTAGGTACATATCTTACCTGTCTATCAATTTTTCCGATTTGTTCCGACCTATATCTTAGATAATTCCCAGACGCGTGACATAACGTTTTTGTATGAATGATCGTCACGTGCTCACTGCTCAGTTATATATTTAAGTAGGTACATGAATTGGTTGCAAATGATATGACATTGATACGACTGAAAGTTACGTAGTACCTAGTATACATTATTTATTGTACGTACACCAAATGAGATAGTCTTAGTCATAAATATTTTTCTGACGGAAATCGTCAATAGTTATAAATATTTTTCTGACAGATATAAGTAGAAGAATTATTATTTTAATAATATCTTAAAAAGGAGCCCACGCTTTTTTTACAATAAAATATATATTTTTTATACTATTTTCTATTTAAATTTATTTTCTATTTTTTAGTTGAATTTAATATAAAGCGTGTTTTTTAGTTTTTTTTAACTATTATTTATTTTTAATTTTTTAGTTTTTTTTTTGTCATCGATTCTTGTTAGATCTACAAAGTTTGAATGAAAAAGCCGTTTAAAGTGGGTCAAAATCGCGTCTAAAGGAGTCAGTTACAAACATACATACATACATACATACAAACATACAAGTGAAGCTAATATAAAGCGTGTAAAAACCTACTTCACCGTTTTATCTTCGGAACCCTTGATCAGGTAAAATTAATTACATAATATGCATTATTGAGGATAACTTAAAAACTATAACCTCTGTTTCTACTATTACTATAACTGCCCGTTTGCTCAGTTGGGTGACCGTTTGCCTTCTGAGCAGGGGTATCGGGTTCGATTCCCGGCGGGAACACAAGTTTGAAGAACAAAATTTGTGTTTCTGGTTCTGGTTGTGTTTTTGTGTGATGAAAATGACAAATTGGTAGGCCACCAAATTCACTGCTTTTAGTTGATTCGTCTTCAAGTTTTCTGGTTGTATAACTTTTTAGTCCTTTTTAGGGTTCCGTACCCAAAGGGTAAAAACGGGACCCTATTACTGAGACTTCGCTGTCCGTCCGTCCGTCTGTCACCAGGCTGTATCTCAAGAACGGTGATCGCTAGACAGTTGAAATTTTCACAGATGATGTATTTCTATTGCCGCTATAACAACAACAACAACAAAAACAAACAAAACGCATTCACACTCACAGCCCTACACTAAGTTCAAAGACTTGTATCGTGGGTGCCGGAAACATTCACATCACACACACATTACACCCACAACAAATACTAAAAATAAAATAAAATAAATATTTAAGGGCTCCCATACAACAAACTTGATTTTTTATAGATAATGGTACGGAACCCTTCGTGCGCAAGTCCGACTCGCACTTGGCCGGTTTTTATATTTAAAACTGATACAACCTTGATTTAAAAAAACTTTGTTTGAAGTCGGTTGACGTTAATCTTTGGAATGCGTGAATAATCATAACACCTTCCTAGATAAGTACACTAACAAAATCACCGATTACTTAAATTAATTATTGCCCAACGTATCACATAATAACCCTTTTTAATGACGACAAGCTGATAATAAAGTGTTATCCATTCACGTCGCCAACGCATGCATTTCACGTGATTTTAACGAATTACTTTAAGTAGATAGATAAATTATTTATTTGCACACCAAAAAAGAACACTTAAAATCTTAAATATAACATAGGAGCAAAGTGCGGTCTTGCTCAAAGCGATTTCTTCCAGACAACCAAAGGGAGATAATAAAAATATTACGAACAGGGACGATGGTGTACTTCAACACGTATTTAAATTAACAAATGTTTGTTTGTTTATACTTATTAATATTAGATACATAATATACATACAAAAACCTACGTAAATAATAATAAGTACCCGGATGACCGAGCTTTGCTCGGCTGAAAACACGGATAAAACGAAGTTTTCTAAAAATGAAACCTAGCTAAATCGATTTATCGCCCCCGAAGCCCCCTGCATACAAAATTTCATGAAAATCGTTGGAGCCGTTTCCGAGATCCTGATTACACACATATATATAAATATATATATATATATTAGCAATTATTGTTAATTGCTCGTTTAAAGGTATTAGATATAGGTATTATAAACATACACAAACTAAAATATATAATTATACATATATATGACTAATAAAGGACATTCATAGCTTTAACTTAATTGACAGTGATAACATTTTTTTTATTTGTTCGTCAAAAGTGTGTAGTAATTGAGAGTAAGTAACTTAGGTATTTATTATAAAAAAATGTTAGGTTTTTTTTTTTATACTAGTTAGGCAAGCATTTGACCGCTATCTCACCTGATGGAAAGTGACGATGCGGCCAAAGATGGAACATGCTTGCCTAGAAGGTTAAATAGAGACGACAAAAGTCATCATGAACTGCTCATTGGCTTAGTTGGGTGGCGTTCGCCTTTTAAGCAGGGGTATCGGGTTCGATTCCCGACTGGAGCACAAGTTTTCTCCCCAAGGAAAATTTGTGATTCTGGTTCTGGCTGTGATTGTGTGTGTGATGTGAATGTTTCCGGCACCCACGACACAAGTCATCGCACTTAGTGTGGGGCTGTGAGTGTGAATGCGTTCATGTTTAATTTGGTTGACATGTCATTCGCTCGAAGCGTTTCGCTTCTACGTTATCATCCGTACAGAAGTGGAACCACAGAAGACAGGTACGTAAAAATGTTCCCTCTTCTGAGAGTGGCACGCTTGCCTGAGTTTTTGTTCCTCGAAGTACAATCTGGGTGACTTCTAGTCATATAGTGAATATGTATTTTCTTGGCATATTCCATTTTCGACCGCATTGTCACTTTCTATCAGGTAATATAGTGGACAAATGCTTCCTTATATTAAAAAAGGAGCCTAAAACTCTTACTATACTTACTTACTCTTACCTAACGTAGCACCTATTCCCAAAAACATTGACACTAAGTCCAAAGACTTGTATCATGGGTGTTAAAAACATTACACACAGTTTCACCCAGAACTAGAAGCATAAACATATACGACCGGGCTTGAGATTGATACAGAACCTGCCTCGGAGTGAAGTACTGCATGACCTTGCGGGGATACCCAGTTTCTTAGCGGTCAGTTGAGCTCTAGCTTCGATGTAAGTGCCAAAGTTAAAATTCAATGATAAAGTAACGCCAAAAAGCTCAAGCTAGAGATAGATGGAAGGTATCCGTAGAGAAAAGACACGCCTGTATTTTGGACTCATTAAATCGAAGCAAGTTGGCATCGTCCTAATCGGCAATTGTTGCCCGTGGACTCGGACAATTTATGTGCGTGTGGTAAATGGTAAACTTATTAAATAATTTAAACTGTCCTCTGACTTAGTTAGAACGTTCGTCTTTTAAGCAGGGGTCGGGTTCGATTCACAGCGAATTCCTTACCTGAGTCTGTGTTCCCTCATATATACAATATTTGAGTCTTTAAGTCCCGAGTGAATAGGCATCTTCTAGGCAAACGTGCTCCATCGTCGACCGCATCGTCACTTACCATCAGGTGAGATGGCAGTCAAATCTTTGCATACTTTGAATAAAAAAAAAAACATATTTTCTCCCCAAAGAAAATTTTTGTTTCTGGTTCTGATTCTGGACATTACAAACACAATGTATGTGATGAGAATGTTTCCGGTACCCACGACACAAGTCATCGAAGTTAGTGTGGAGCTGTGAGTATGAAAGCGTTTATGTTTATTATAAAACTTACAATTGCAGCCATGATGCGAATAACCTACTTGTCTTCTTTTCCATAAATATAAAAAAAACAATAATATTGTTATTGTTGTATAATTCCAATGTAAGGGCAATGAATGATAGCCCTTATCAGTCCTGGACACAATAACTCTTATTTGTTACAAAACAGAGTTCAAATTACTATATCATTCTTAGAGCTCGTTCAGGTTTGAAATGACTTAACTGCAAAATATATTCAAACCATTTAGATATTTATTCTATTGGAAACAAAGTTGAATATAGTAAATTAAGATTGACAGTAGGTTGTGCATGGGTATTGTAATGTAGGTAAGTTATAAGTAAATAAAAGCTATTTATTATGGTATTATATTGTTTTTTATTCTTATTGTATAGTAGGTCAAGTAATATAATTGACCTTCCTTCAGATATGACATTACTATAAGACTAGAAGGAACATTTTCATTTCGCTTACCATAAGGTCAGATAGTGGTCAAAAGATTGTCTATCTTGAATTAAAAAAAAAATTCTTCCAGTCTTTCATCATCATCATTTTATCGCATCACCATACTTTCACTTTTCGTTTATATTTCCATCCAAAGGTTGTCTGGAAGAGATCGTTCTAAGCGATAAGACCGCCCATAGTACCTATATTCATAAGTTTCTCTGTAAGCTGTATTTATCTTTTGGTGTCAATAGTTATTGTATTGTATTTCCTCGGTGAGGTACTAATTATTAAGCAAGCGTGCTACTTCTTCAGCCGCATCGTAACTCTACATCAGGTGTTACAATACAGGAGGTAGGCCATATGCTTGCTTAACTACCAAAAAGAACTACATCAGCAATGAAGGCAAACCCGAAGGACACATCTAATAGTTCCTATATAAATCATATCGACCATCAAATAATATCAAGTAGGCAGTTGTTATTCATTATTATTTATTGAATATGAAGATAATAATCATTGACGTAAATGCAACTATCAAACAAACATGTTTTTGCTCCTAATTACGTATAATATGCCCCCCGCAATGTTTTATCTAGTTATAAATTATCTTCTAATAACTGTTTTTTTAATATTGGCTTCGCAATCTTGTGCATTTAGCCAGTTATTCCTTTAAAGTGTCCAGTGTCAAGTAATTTATACTATAATTTGTGTCAATATAATTTACTAATTTATGTATATTTCATATTAAAAGTCCTAGTCATAAGTCACAGTCAGAGTCAAGTAAAAGAGTCAAGGACCAGTCATAGTCAAGTCATGTCCTAGGAAAGTAGTAGAAACTTTACTAGAGCTTCTATTGTAGTTTTGGAGCGAAAGCGGAAATCACGTTTTTCAACTTTGTATGATTTGCCTACACTTATGCACGTTTAGTAAGTATTAACTGTTAATAGTCCACCATTATTGCACATTAACACTCGAATAATGACAGTAGAAAATTATACAAAATCAACAACGCCATTTTTAGGGTTCCTTACCCAAAGGGTAAAAACGGGACCCTATTACTGGGACTTCGCTGTCCGTCCGTCCGTCTGTCACCAGGCTGTATCTCAAGAACGGTGATAGCTACACAGTTGAAATTTTCACAGATGATGTATATCTATTGCCGCTATAACAACAAATAATAAAAATAAAATAAAATAAATATTTAAGGGGGGCTCTCATACAACAAACTTGTTTTTTTATGGATAATGGTACGGAACCCTTCGTGCGCGAGTACGCACTTAGCCGGTTTTTTTCAATTTCGCAGCAAAACTAGCTCATAACTGATTTATCTCATTACTTGCATTGTCCCGAGGTTGTATCTAATTGTCATTCAACTTTTTTTTTGTAGATTTTGCTTAGCAGGCTTTATTCATTTAGCCGTAAAGGACAACTAATTTGTCCGAAACTCGACTACAAAAATAAGTCGAAATTTTCATGTTTTAAGCCGGATATAATACTGAAACAAACAGGACAAGCTACCAAAAAAAAAACATTTATATTATAATTCCGAAAGTTTGTGTGTAAATATGTAAGTAAGTTTTCTCTTCACGCTGTAACAGATTTGGATGAAATTTGGAATGTATATAGCTTATTAAAATTAACACATAGGCTACTTCTTGACTTGATAAACGCGGGCAAAGCCGCAGGGCCGCCTGGTATGATATAAAAAAGCGTTTCTACCTGGTTAGTTAAAGATAAAGATGTATAGCAACAATATTTACAGTAAGTACCTACTTACGTAGGTTAAGGTTATCAATTGATAACAAAATATGCAATTTTGATAACTTTCAGTTGACATTGCCAAATGTAAAGTGACCTTATCTCTCGAATTCACGTTTCTAGAATAAACATATACAACAATAAATAGAAAGAAAGAAGACACATTTATTTGGCACTATAAAAAAAATAAGAATAATAATTAACTTAAAAAACTATCATTAAATATACAGTTTTTTTATTAAAAAAAACTAAGAAATAATGATTACATTATTGTGAGTTTTTTGTATGCCAAAAAGGTTTAAGGTAAAGTTTAAGGTTTTTGCCGAGCAGATAACTCGACACTGATTTTCAGTTAAACCTGAACTAAGCGGGAAGCATAAAAAAATAAAAAAAATAATAGAATCTTAACTTAAAATTAATAAATACAATATATGATACACACATGATTATACATACTTAGTTTCATTTCTACATACATAAAAAATAAATAAAAAAATAAATAAATACATAAATATTATTATAAGCCAGTAAGATAAATCCTACTAATATTATAAATCCGAAATTTTGTGTGTAAGTATGTTTGTTCCCTCTTCACGCCTTAACGGCTGAACGGATTCGGATGAAATTTGGAACGTACATAGATTATACCTAGGATTAACACATAGGCTACTTTTTAGCTTGATAATAGCGGGCGAAGCCGCGGGGCACGGCTAGTACAATATATGATACACACATGATTATACATACTTAGTTTCATTTCTACATACATAAAAAATAAATAAATACATACATATTATTATAAGCCAGTAAGATAAATATATAATATAAATAGGTTGAAATAAGTAGATAAATAAGTATAAATATAATAATAACCTTCAAAATGGTAATTCAATGGAAATCAAGCTTTTACAAGTTAGTTCTCTGGTTATATAATTGTAGAGGACTAAAATTATATAACCAGAGAATTAGTCAAGACAAATCAAACGAGCCGAAACTCGATGGGGTTGCGTCGTTTCATTACAGAGTTCCTATGACCGCCTTCCAGTTACATCATCAGACCCTGGTTACCATAGTAAGACTACTCGTCAAGACGATTCAAATGAGCCCAAACTCGATGAGGTTGTGTCGTTTCGTTGCGAAGTTCCTTTGGCCACCTTCCAGCTCCATCGTCAGATCAGCACCATGTCATTATAATATTGCATTGTCACGAGATTTACACATGTATGCAAAATTTCAGATCAATCAGTAACCGGGAAGTGGATCCAATTTAATAATATTTAATGACAAACATCGGGACAAGTGAAACTAAATAAAAGCTTGTAAAAACGAATGAATACAATTGAATGTAATGCAAGTTTTTTTTATTATATCTGTTAGGCAAGCATTTGACCACAATCTCACCTGATGATGCGGCCGAAGATGTAGCAAGCTTGCCTATAGAAGGTTCCTCTTAACTTGAAGCCTCCCAGATTATACCGTTCGGGGAACAAAGACGAGGGCAATGAGTTCCTCCTCCGCAGTACGGATGATAAACGTAGAAGCAAAACGCTATGAGCGAACTGGAGTTATGCCAACCATATATGGAAGACATTTGACAGTTTGTCTTATTTGATGGTAAAACGGACAAGGTGGAATTAATAGGAGGTCGATTAAATTAAAAAAAAAAATCAAAATGGCGTCTTCAGCTCACAGAGCCTCTAGTATTTACCTTATGTTATATATTTTTTATATTATGTGTATTGTTTTAAGATTTCTTATACTCGAGTTTCCTCGGTTTATTGAGCTCCCGCCCCGAGACCCTCAGGGTATGGGTGGCTCAGTTCCCCCGCTAGCAAAAACTGTATCACCTAAGTGATGATAGTATGATGATAGTTACTTTTGTTTCTACTATGAAGTTACTTTGTATATGCTGTTTGTTTTTGCATGTGTGTGTTGATATTCGAGTCCAGTTTTTCAATCTGTGCAAGCTTTTAGCTATGACTCCGGTTGCTCCTATTACTATTGGTAACTCCAGTGTGTATTATTATTTGTATCCGGATGACCGAGCTTTGCTCGGCTGAAAACACGGATAAAACGACGTTTTCTAAAAATGAAACCTAGCTAGATCGACTTATCGCCTCCGAAACCCCCTGCATACTAAATTTCATGAAAATCGTTGGAGCCGTTTCCGAGATCCTGATTATATATATATATATACCTATACAGGTTCGATTCCCGGCGTTTTCTCCCCAAGGAAAATTTGTGTTTCTAGTTCTGGTTGTGATTGTGTGTGTGATGTGAATGTTTCCGGCACCCACGGCACAAGTCATCGAACTTAGTGTGGGGCTGTGAGTGTGAAAGCGTTTATGTTTATTTATTTATACAAGAATAGCTCGATTAAAGCTATTAGATACACCTTATATTATATGATATTATTATTATATACCTTATATTTAAAAGAAAGTAAATAAAACATGATCATAACATAAAACTATATATTACTAAAACTTTTTCATAACAAATAAACTTAACATCTAATACCAATAAGACTTGGCGGGAGTTCGATCTTCCTTAATGCCCATCTCTTCCATGATGTCCATTTCAAATGTTCGCAGTTTTGGCGCGAAAGTCACCTGAAGAAATAAAAGAAATAAGTTACTTGTTAAAAACTTTTTTAAAGACAAGCTTTTAGAAGTCCGCCATATTGGATTTAAAGTGACGTCACTTTATTTTTCGAGTTATTCTCAGCAAGCCCTTTCATTTGATACCCATATTGTAGGAGTGCATTAAAAATAACTTGTCCGCCATTTCGGGTATTCCGCCATGTTGGATTTAGAATGACGTAACACAGCTAACCATGCATTGTCATTCAAACTAAACGTAAAACAAAATTTCAGCTTAATCGGTTGAAGATATCTGCTTCCAAATTGAGTTGCAAGATTCCACCCGGACAAACATACATACCTACAGTGCAAGCTAAAGAAAAAGAAAATAAAAGCTTGTAAAAACGTTAAATTAAGTAAAAATTCGCTTTTTAAACGAATTCAAAAAAGGAGGATGTTCTACGTTCGACTATATGTTTTTTTATGTACGTTTACCGATTTCTCTCCCATTTGTCGATTGATTCTCAAAATTATTGTTTTGTTTGGTAGATTATACTTCAGAGGTGGTCCCATATAATTTTTATCGAAATCGATCAAGCCAAAACCAAAATATACGCGGTGCAGTCGGTTTTTTTAAGCTTCGCTTACGTTTAAATAATTCGTATTCTTCTCAGCAAACCCTTGATACCCATATTGTTTTTATTTTCTTTTAATTTTGGCTTCGCAATCTTGTGCATTTAGCCAGTGTCGAGTAATAATATATATTTCAAATGTATTTCATATTAAAAGTAATTGTCACACCTGATGGAAAGTGACGATGCAGTCGGAGATGGAACATGCTTTCCTAGGTACCTATTCACTCTAGACTTGAAGACTCCCAGATTATACCGTTCAGGGTAAAAAGACGCAGGCAATGAGTTCGACTCATTCGCTGTACGGATTATAAACGTAGAAGCGAAACGCTTCGAGCGAACTGGAGGTATGTCAACCATAAATGCATGACGTTTGACTGTAAAAAGGGCATGGTGGAATTATATCCTGTAATTCCAGAGCACACTCTCCAAAATGTAAGCGATAGAATACCGATAGACTTACTACTTAACATCCGAAAAAAAATATACATAATCCACGATTTTTTTTCCCTTTCGCGGGAATCGAACCCGATAACCCGCTTAGAAAGCGAACACGCGCCCAACTAAGCCAACGGGCACTACATTGCACACACTTTCGGATTTATAATATTAATGTGTTACCTTGGCGACGATGTCAGCAGAAGTGTCTTTATTCTGGCTTTCTATATAAAGCTCTTTACTCTTGAAGTCCATGGTCTCATCCGCTGTAGCCGGGATGGGAATGATACGACTACTCGCCATCGATACACGGACCTGCAATAAAATATCCTTGAAAAACAAGTTTTTAGAAGTCCGCCATATTAAATTTAGAGTGACGTCACTTTTTACCGACTTCCCAAAAAACGAGGAGGTACTCAAGTCGACTGTTTTTTTTTATGTGTTTTACTTCATAACTTCTTTCCACGTGAAACGATTTCTATTATTTTTTTAAGTTGTTGCTTTAAATTTGATCAAAATCTGACTAGTAGTTTTTGAGATATCCTCAATAATGCATAATAATATTCTGTGTACTACATTGACGATGTTTTCGTTTTTAACCGACTTCAGAAGTTACCTCATAACTTCTTTCGTTGTGAACCGATTTTGATGATTATTTTTTATTTGAAAGCTGGTGCTTTCCATGTGATCCCATTGAAATTTGATCAAGATCTGATCTCTAGTTTTTGAGTTATAGTCAATAATGCGTGTGCAATACATTAAATCTGATCAAGGTTCCGTAGATAAAGCGGCGAAGTCGGTTTTTTTAAGCTTTGCTTGCGTTAAATTTTTCGAGTTATTCTCAGCAAGCCCTTCCATTTAATAACCGTATTGTAGGAGTGCATCATCCGTACATTAATAATGCCTATTTAGATAATTTTATATAGTATATTTCTTATTAGTTTATTTCTTAGTTCTCCACATCTACCAGTGTTATATAGTAATCGGTTCCGGTCGTCCGCGTTACAGGCTAGCCCTAGTGCGGGGACCAATAGAAACTAAGGAGCCATTGTAATATGTTTCTTTACAAATAAACAATTTTATATTTGTATTTGTTTTGTATTTTGTATGTGACGTCAAAGTATATTAAGTGACGTCATACCTTATCCCCTTCCTCTGTGTATCGCCACTCAATATCCGTCGCCTTCAATGACTCGGGGTCGACCAGTTTGACGTCAGTGGTGACCAACAACGGCGCTTCTGACTTGATGGTGATGCCGGGGAAGTCTTTCTGCTCATCTTTACCCACCTGGAAAATGAAATTTTTTTTTTGTAATCCTTTTACACTCACTGCCCCACACCAATCTATTACTTGTGTCGTGGGTGCCGGAAATAGGACTGTATCACAACTACAACCGAACACAATTTTTCCTTGGAGAATAAACCAGTGTTCCTGCCGGGAATCGAACCCGATACCCGCTCAGAAGGCGAATGCGCATCCAAGCCAATAGGCAGTTCGAAAGGGTAATTTCTGGGTCTGAGTATGATTGTGTCATCGAACTCAGTATGGGGCTGTGAGTGTGAAAGTGAAAGCATTTACTTTTACTTTTTTTACTACTACTTGTGTTCCCGCCAGGAATCGACCTGATACCCCAGCTTAGAAGGCGTAAACTCAGCCAACTAAGTCAACAGGCGGTTCAAAACTTATGATGCAAGTATGATAACTGAGTGGGGAGCTGCATGTGTGGTACTTACAGTTCTAAGATGAGTGTTGAGTCCCTCGACAATCACCCAGTTGCGTTCTTGAATGACCTGAGAGACTAGACCCTGTTTCCCCTTGTCACGTCCTACCATAATTTCCACCCTGTCTCCCCTGAAAAACATAGAAAAATATTTTAGGGGTTCTGTAACATAAAATTTGAAGAATTTATTTAACACATCATGCATCACTTCTTCGGCCGCATCATCACTTTCCATCAGGTGAGATACCAATCAAATGCTTACCTAAGAAAAATAAAAAGAGATATTTTGTTGCATGTTTTTAAAGCAATGCAATATAGTGCTACTAAATGTGATGATGCGGCCGAAGATGTAGCATGCTTGCCTAGAATAAAACACCTTTTCACTCTTGACTTGAAGACACCCTGATTATACCATTCGGGAAACAAAGACGGGGGCCATGAGTATCACTACATTGCTGTATGGATGATAAACATAGATACAAATCACTTAGAGTAAACTGGAGGTTTGTCGACAATACATGGATACCGTTTGACAGACTGTTGTGATATTATGATAAAATGGGCATTGAGGAATAAACTCAACACAATATTTTAGTAAATATGCCCCGCTTTTATTATGGCCATTAACTAGGCCTCAAGATTTCATGTCCGGATTGACCTAGTTCAGCACTATCTCAGTTCGTCATATTTTTATTTTATGCCTGATAGGCAAGCATTTGACACAATCTCACCTGATGAAAAGTGATGGTGCGGCCGAAGATTTAACATGCTTGCCTAGAAGGTACCTATTCACTCTTCACTTATACCTGAGGATCAGGGCAATGAGTTCCACTCCTTCGCAGTACTTAATATTCTTGTAATTATGAGTCACAACTTCAAGTTATGATCGACCTTCTTACGATATATTTGAGAAGTTTTAGATAAGTAAAGTATGAACGTAACTGAGTATGACCTGTAGTTGGCAGGATCGCCACAACTACGTTTTTAGGCACGGGTTGCATGTTAGCTAGCATCCAAGATTTTGGCACTTTTCCAGTTTTAAAAGAGAGGCGGAACAGATGTGTTAAAAAAGGAGCAAGCTCAGGACCATATATCTTCAGCACTATGGCTGGTATACCGTCAGGACCACTTTGTTCACGTCTAGATTCAGCAGCATTTTACGAACCTCGGTTTGTTGAATGCGAATTACCGACAAAGTTGAAGTTTTGCAAACATTTATTCGTTGCTGTAAGTGCAAATAAGGGGTGATGGGATAGGATCTCTTAGTCAGTTTTCTATATTTGACACAAATATTTCAAAAAACACCAGCAACCAGTGCTTGCACCACAATAAATATAAAACATCCCAATGTCAAGTGTTAACCAGGCACGAGTCCTGCATACTGACAGCAGTCCACAAGCCACTTGGTCTCACAGCGACTTCTTCAAGACGGACACGTGACAGGTCAAATATGAATTATGATCGATACTTACTTAAAGAAACTCCACTCTCCAACGGGCTCGATGAACACTTTCTTCCTATGCACATTACGATCATTCTGCTGGCGGAACTGAGCCGTCCACGGCCGGTTTGTTGTGAAGCGAAACTTCTTGCGAGCTACCTGAGCTGTTGGGTATTGAGGGTAGCCGGTAGGGTTTTTCCAATACACCTGTATATATAAATTAGATTGTACTTATCGGGAAACACAGACTCGGGCATATAATTCCATTCCTAAGCAGTTCGTACAAATGTCTATTGTATGTACCTAATGCAAAATATTTCAGATTTCTACCCAGTGCTGATTCAGTTGTTAGGAAAGATGGATTATTTTCAAATAGGCAATAACTAGTATTTAGCTTGTTGTCTATGTATTAATAACTATGTACATATAGGAAATATTCCACAATATAATCTCAGTTCGCAAATGTGCACAATACGTATTTGTAATTTTAATTATCATTTATCACTTTACTTTAAAGATTAGAAGCCTTATCTATGCAATAAATTAAAATTGTTAGATCTACCAGCTCTCCGTACCAAACAAAATACATTGTGGATGCATAAAAAGATACCTTTGTTTACATTTTGAGGTTATGTTTATCTTCCTTACACATTATTATTTTAGATGTGGTACCTGTTCATAGCTCCTTTTTATGTATGACTCGGGTAAATTTGAGTATTTCACAGTAAGATCGCCCACTTTCTTTGCCAAATAGCTGTAAACTCGCATTTTATTTTTATCGTTTCGTAACTTTGACTATGACCTTAAACGGAGAATTTTGACTGATCGATTGAAGTCATACAAAGTACTCTGTGATTGAAGTTGACAATGTACAGCGTAGAGTATATTCTTTTCTATGATTTATATTTGACAGTACAGAAAAACTTGACATACTGCCATAGAATATAGAAGTATCAAAAAACCGACTTCACCGCTTATATTTTGGTTTTGGCTTGATAGATTTCGATAATCAAAATCAAACCATGCTATATATTGTAAATCTTAGAGTGTGTATGTTTGTTTACTCTTCACGCTCTAACGCCTAAACGTATTTGGATGATACCTATATAAAATGTACATAGCTTATACCTAGGATTAACATATAGGCTTCTTTTTAACTTCATAAATGCGGGTGAAGCCGCGATGCACGGCTAGCGGTTAATATGTTTAATTTAGACTATAGAGCGCGATCGTTGAGTTACTACCTTGGCTGGAGACTGGAGCGTAGAAGATGACACTTTCATGGAACTTATCGAAACTACGTATAATGAACCGTGATTCATAGATATTTTTTTTATTTTCCTTGCGAAAAAAAACTTTGTCACTGGTATCACTCAATTAAATATTGAAAGAAATTTGAAAGTTTGAAGTAATCGATTAAAGCCAGACCTCTCAAAAAAAATTATGATGTATTTTATTGTTAATTGATTAATAAATATGTGTTTCAGTTGGGTCTAAACCGTAAAAAGTATTTATAAAATCCTAAAAAATTTGGATCATAGACAACTGACATAAATCAGCTGTCCAACTTCAGTCGTTGTAGGTGGCAGCACCGCATCACGTGAATTTTCATGGCGTTGAAGGGCTAGTCCCGATTTGTCTTGTGATTTCGCCAAATTATTTGCTGTTTTTAATATTTAGTGATAAACAGCATTAATTTTTAAGTTCCAGGTGAGTATTGTGATCCTTGGGGGTGTGTCTGGAAGCCCGTGCGCCGGGTAAATGCTTCTGCGCGGGAGGTAAAGACGTCAATGTCGGGAGTGACGGATGTATGCGGGGTAGTTTGGGGTGATTATTGGGATTACTCCAGCTCGGCGCCAGAATGTCTGACCGCCGAGCGGGCGCCGTTGATCCGGCAGCGGTATTGATTCAATGCGGCGTTGGTCCGCGGCTGCGTTCCCTCTGAAAAACATCAATTGTCCGTAGTCAGTCGTCGGTTGCACTTCTGATAGATTCCATCGCAGTAATAATCGATTTTCCGGACAATGACACATGTTTTCACTCTTAAACATGTGAAAGAACACAGTTAACTTGCTCTGTACGCTCTTGTTTTACCTCGGAAGTCATGTAAGTGTTGATTGGATAATGCTAAGCAGTTTTTGATGGTGTTTCAGCGAAAATGAGCGAATATTGGGTGATCAGCGCTCCAGGCGACAAGACCTGCCAGCAGACCTGGGACACCCTCAACAATGCCACAAAGTCGGGCAACCTCAGTCTCAACTATAAATTCCCTATTCCCGACCTGAAGGTAATTACAAAACTAATTGATTATAATAAAAATAAACTACTATAGTTCAACTATGTTATGAATTGGATAGTTCAGTAGCTTTATTCTAGAGGCTACTAGACAATAAACCTCCTAGAAGTTACTCCAAGACGAAGCTTATTTAGTTTAAAGAGGTAGCTGAACTATAGGGATGGCCTGGACTTCAGTAGTGTTGTTTTTTTATTTAACATAAAACAACATTTAAACCCTAATGAGGGCATAGAATAGCCACCTAAGGGCTTATGTGCCTCTTTACTATAAGAATAGAATAAAATTATATTGATTTAACTGTGTAAAAATATCTTACAATTCTTAAAATGTCAGGTACCTCATCTGTATTTCCGAAAAGTACAATTTGGGTGTGTTCAAAAAGTGTTTAGTAAAGTGAATAGGTATTTACTGAGCAAGCATCAATCAAAGGCCAAGGTTAGCAGCTGACTGGTTTATTTCATAAATGCATAGCACTACCTACATTATACAATATTATGTGTAACTACCTAACATCTTTCCCCTCTTTAAACTAGATTTAATTCAAAGCTAAATATCCTAAATATAACACTTCAACTAGGAGTATAATTACGCGGTATGTTATCCTACTAATCTTAAATTAACAAAAGAAATACTTATCGATACTTATCACTAGTACTATATAAATAAGAAACTTATTATTTATAAATGTACAACTGAAACCACAACATTCAGAAGTTTACTCTTTCGCTATCTCTTAACAGTTTGGTGCGGTTGTAAGCCCTTATAGTACGGGCGGTCGCATCCGGGGGCGGAGGCGTCGGGGAGCACTCCTTGGGTGCGGTCACCCCTGGCAGAGTATGATCTATCGGTTCAGCTCTTTCTACCTCCTCCGACGTCTCCTCAGCCCTCGCGTCTTCAAATGTGTCGTCGGCATCGCTATTAGGGCGCAGGGAATTAACTTCCCTCGTGGAGGCATTCCAGTTCGGTTTCGATAAAGAAAACCTATTCTTTCGGGAGAGTGGTATCACCTGATCTTTATGTCTACGCCATTCCAACCCATTACCGACATTGACTTTATACGAAACTGGACCGGTTTGTTTTACTACCGTGCCTTCGACCCATTTTTGCGCTTTATCTGAGTACGCACGGGCGAGCACCGGCTCACCAACCTCCATCTCCCGACCCTGGCCAGGTTTGTGAGCTCGCTGCCGGTCCTGCGCGGCGCGTACGACGGCGGCCACATCCGGCCGCAGCGCGTCGAGGCGGCCGCGCAGGCGACGCCCCATCAGCGCCACGGCCGGCGAAACGTTCGTAGTCGCGTGCTCCACATTCCTATAGTTAAATAAAAATTTGCTCAAAGCTTGTTGCACATTCTCACCTTCGTGTAACGCCCTTTTAATAGCTTTCTTTACTGTTTTGACCGCGTTCTCGGCCGCTCCGTTTCCCTGCGGCCTATACGGTGCCGACGTCACATGTTTTATACAATTTTTACGACAGTAGTCCTTAAATTCTACGGAGAGGAAGGGCGGCCCATTGTCGGTCACCAACTGGAGGGGTAGCCCGAAGCGTGAAAATATCGATCTCAACATTGCTATTGTCGATTCTGCGTCAGTACGATTCATTGCCACGGCTTCTATCCATTTCGAATGTGCGTCTACTAATATACAATACTTTTTACCTCCACACTCTGCGAAGTCGGCGTGAATTCTTTGCCACGGGTTTAATGGAAATTCCCAGGGGTGCAGGGGGGCTCGTGGCGGCGCGTCACGGACGGCGCAGCACGCCGCACACGACCGACACACGTTTTCTATGTCCCGGTCTAAAGTCGGCCAGTACACATAGCTCCGAGATAAGTTTTTCATTTTATTCACGCCTAGATGACCTTCATGAATTTCCACTAAAACCCGATCGCGAAGAGGTGGGGGTATAACAACTCGATATTTATAAATGAGACAACCTAAATCGATGAGAATCTCCTGTCTCCTCATATAATACGGTTTGATTTCCTCCTCGCAGCTGGTCTCCGACGACGGCCACCCAAACATCACATAACCCTGGACCTTACTTAGGATCTTATCTTTTGCAGTTGCCTCGCTGATTTCTTTAAAATCCACTGGCATATCGTTTCTCACTAAATTAACATAAGTAATACATATATTATTGGACGAAGGGAGGCGACGCTCGCCTGGTAGCGGCAAACGAGAAAGTGCATCAGCCGGCCCGTTCTGTCTCGATCGCACGAACTCCACTGCAAAGTCGTAAGCGGCCAATCGAGCCGCCCACCTCTGGAGCCGGCTCGCCGCCGTTTGCGGAATTCCACCCTTTTCCCCGAAAATAAAACTCAAAGGCTGGTGATCCGTTCGAAGTACGAATCGCCGACCATATAAATATTGGTGGTGTTTCGTTATCCCAAAAAAAATAGCAAGCGCTTCCTTATCTAGTTGGCTATAATTGCGCTCTGCTGAGTTAAGCGTGCGCGAAACACAACTGACCGGCCGCTCGCTGCCGTCCGGGTACACATGCGAGAGGATCGCGCCAAGACCGTACGCCGAGCTGTCCACCGCCAGCACGAGCGGTCGCCCCTCTTCGTAGTGAGCGAGTACCTTGTCGCTTGATAAAATCTGTCTAGCTTCATTAAACGTACGATCGCAAGCAGAGTCCCATTTCCAAGTCGCGCCTTTCTTTAGTAATTCGTGTAATGGATGTAATAAAATACTTAGATTAGGAATGAATTTACCATAATAATTTAACATACCGAGAAAACTTTTAAGCTGCGTCACGTCCGCCGGGCGCGGTGCGTTGAAAATAGCCTCTAGCTTTTTCGGATCGGGATGTAACCCACTTTTATCTATCACAAAGCCCAGATATTTGACACTTTTCTGTAAAAATGAGCATTTACTTAATTTAACAGTAAAACCCATATCGCGTAACCGTTCCAATACCGCTTTCAAATTAGCTAAATGGCTTTGGCGCGATTGTCCCGTCACGCAAATATCGTCCAAAAATACGACTGTGTTCGGTATGCCTTTTAACGTCTCTTCCATAATTTTCTGGAATTTCTCGGGAATACAGGACAATCCAAATGGTGTACGACGGTAAGCGAACGTACCAAGGTGCGTGGTGATAGCCGTGAAGGGTTGGGAGTCCTCCGAGAGCAATAATTGCTGGTAACTATTTTTTAAATCGATTTTTGAGTACTCCACCCCCCCACTTAGCGTAGCAAACAACTCTTCGATACGCGGTAGAGGGTACGGATCTCGTTTTAGCTTAGGATTAATAGTAATTTTGTAATCCCCACAGATTCTAATATCCCCGTTCTCTTTAATCACCGGCACGATTGGTGTCCCGTATTCCGAAGAATCGAGTCGATAGATAGTGCCCTCGCGCTCGAGCCGCTCCAACTCGGCTTCCACCCGCGCCCGCAGCGCGAGCGGCACCGGCCGCGCGCGCACATATACCGGCGACTCGTCCCTAAGCTGTAGTCGAACGGTCCGCTTACCTGTTCCTAACTTGTCTGTAAACACTTGCGGAAATTCAGTAATTAGTCGGTTCACTAATGGATCGTCATCGTCTTGCGCCTCGACCTTATCCTGAATCTCATTTAATTCGATCACGATATTATTAATTTTTAGGGCACGAAACCACTCTCTGCCCAACAGAGGTCGTCCTCCGTTACGGATCACGTGCAGTTCACAGTCGTGAGCCCTGACGTCATCGAGCACTATATCGACCAAAATCGACCCTAACGACTCCATACGTGAACCGACGTAACTGCGCAAATTTAAATTGTCAGGTTTAATAGCTTTGTGAGAGAAATTACTTTTATAAAAAGTCTCGTTGATGGTCGAGATTCTACTACCGGTATCGACTTCGAATTCGATCGGTTTCCTATCTACTTCCAAAGTGATCATATATGGTTTGTCACCCGTACCGTCCACTCGAATGTTATAGAAGTCCTCGCCCGCGTCGTCGTCGTCATCACTCACGTAATTATGCCGGCCACTCTCACGGTCCCTAGACCGCACCGCTTTACACATTACCTTCAAGTGCCCACGGATACCGCACTCATCACAATTATAGCGCGCGTACCGGCACCTGTCCGCCCGATGCGGCTTGCCGCACCGCCAGCAGCCGGTGCGCAGCGCGGCCGCCGTCGCGGCGCCGCCGCTGTCGTCCCGCAGCCCCGGGCGCGCCGCCACCGTCGCGCGCCCTCCGCCGCTGTAGCCGGCTCGGCCGCCGGCGCGCCGCGCGCTCGCCTGGTGCAGGCCCTCGCCCACGCTCCCGGCGCTCCCGCCGCCTGCGTCACTTGCACCCGGGGCGGCCGCGGCGCCGCTTATTTCGGCATGCCGTTCGGCCGCTTCCAGCGCCAGGGCCAGCTCCACCGCCTCCTTATATTTGATGTTTCTCTCCGCGAAAATACGTGATCGCATGGCTTCGTTGACTAAGCCGGACACGAATTGGTCGCGCAGATTCTCCTCTAACGTAGCACCGAAATTGCAAGTGGTCGCGAGGTGTTTGAGACTTTGTAAATATGTCGTCAGTGATTCGCCGCCATGTTGTCTTCGCAAGCGAAATACGTGCCGCTCGGCGATCTCGGACCGCTGGGGCTCCAAGTGATCCGACACGAGTTGCACCAATTCCTCGAAAGTTTTTGATTCCGGATGTGCCGGCGAACACAAATCACACATTAGAGAATATGTCGTTTCACCGACCACCGTAATTAATAACGACACGCATAGCTCCGCTTTGATTTCGTTCAACAAAATATATTGTTTTACGCGACGAATATACGCGGGCCACTGCTTAGAACTCAAGTCGAACGGTTCTAGTTTCCCGATAGGCATTGTAAACAGTTAATAACTTGATATAAAGTCACTAAAACACACGTGAAATCGCCTCGTCGCCAATGGAACATCAATCAAAGGCCAAGGTTAGCAGCTGACTGGTTTATTTCATAAATGCATAGCACTACCTACATTATACAATATTATGTGTAACTACCTAACAGTTCAGTAGCTTTATTCTAGAGGCTACTAGACAATAAACCTCCTAGAAGTTACTCCAAGACGAAGCTTATTTAGTTTAAAGAGGTAGCTGAACTATAGGGATGGCCTGGACTTCAGTAGTGTTGTTTTTTTATTTAACATAAAACAACATTTAAACCCTAATGAGGGCATAGAATAGCCACCTAAGGGCTTATGTGCCTCTTTACTATAAGAATAGAATAAAATTATATTGATTTAACTGTGTAAAAATATCTTACAATTCTTAAAATGTCAGGTACCTCATCTGTATTTCCGAAAAGTACAATTTGGGTGTGTTCAAAAAGTGTTTAGTAAAGTGAATAGGTATTTACTGAGCAAGCATGCTCCACCTTAGACTACATCGTCACTTTCCATCCGGTGTGATTGTAGTCAAACATTTGCTTAGTCAGTAATAAAAAATATATATATATTTACTGACAGAATCAACAGTCTTCACATTTCGGGTCTACAATAATTAAATGATATACTAAACTAAGAATAAACTATACAAAATACAATTATGAATGTAGTCAATAGCAAGCACTATGATCACAGAGTAACTGTTGTCTATTACTCCGTGATCATAGTGCTTGCAACAGTGCCGATATATCAGAAATCCAAAACAAATAAAATACATGGTAAATATCTCATTATTGATACAAACATTTACAGTGAAAGTGACCATGGTAGCTTAAAATGTATATATTAATATTTACTATAACAACATTTTCATGAGTTATCTCTAATGACAGTACCTATTTAAGATACTTTAAAATACTCACTTTAATAACAGAATGTTTTAATAATAAAACAATGTTGATGTTTATATCTATTTCTACAAATGCACTAAATTAACAGTAATTATGACCCAGAGCATTTAACATCTTTGTAATCAATAATACCCACAGTTTACTTGATTAAGATGTGGACCTAAAAATAGTGATCCTCATTGTGAATGTGACCCAATTTTTCACATATGCAACCCTCAATTGTTTTTTAGATTTGTGTGGAGGGACATAGTTTTATATTTCATAGCTGTGCCCACAACCTCGTCCACATGGAATAGTGCGTTTGGGTAGCATTTTTAATTATTTTACAAATTCCCTATTGTTATTTTACACCCTTGAAGTAAAAACTTTTACAAACTTTGAATGTCATATTTATTTATATAGAATCAAAAGCCTTAATACTAAGTTTCAAGCTTCTAGCTCTAAAAATGACGATTATTCTATACAACTTTTCAACCCCCTTACAACCCTTTTTCGGTTTAAAAAGTAGCCTATGACCTTTCTCAGGCTTTAGACTATCTGTGTACCAAATTTAATTTTAATCGGTTTAGTAGTTTTAGAGTGAAAGCCCGACAGATCGACAGATTTAGTTACTTTCGCATTTACAATATTATTTTAGTAAATTAGTGAGGATGATCTCTAAATCATTATACTGTTATGTTAAAGGTCTAGCTAGAAAGTATTGTTCACTTACAACCTACAAATTTAAATAGTAAATAGGTATCTTCTAGGCAAGTATGTTACAACTTCATCCGCATCTTCACTTTCCATCAGGTGAGATAGTGGTCAAATGCTTGCCTATCAAGCATAAAAAAACTCATAATCTCTGTTATATGCTGTTGACCGTTGTGCATTTTTCCAATTAACAATTGTGTGATTAATTACTATGTAGTGTCTATAATATTACTAAATCTACTATAGCTCTAAAGAAAAGAATAATACAATTAAAGAATAAATGTCTAGTTACAACTGTCTGTCAGATTAAAATAGAATATTATTTATCTTCTCTGTGAAATCTAAGATGTCAAGACAAGTGTCAACTGTCATTGTCATGCTTAACTAGTGTGGTGTGGCGAAACCTTTCTTTGCAGTACATGGTAGTTTCAAATCAAGTGAGATAGTGATCAAAAACTATCTTAAATAAAAAAAAACAACTACTAATTATAGATTGTATATAATATCATCATCTTAATTATTAAGGAAGATAGAGCATTTAGAAGAAAGTCCCAGAATTAAATAATCCAAGGTATTTTACAATTAAAATAAATACGCGAAATAAATACAAGCTGTTAATACCATTCTCCAGACTCACTAAAGTAACAAAATCATTTGTATGCAACTGTGTAAGATTTTATAACTATATGCCTAAAGTTTTAACACAGCTCAGGGAAAAACCTTTCAAGATTAATTTGAAGAAACTTTTAATTCAAAAATCATACTATAATGTCAAAGATTTTTTGGATGACAAACACTTTTGGCTGTGACACAAATTATTTAGATACCTGACATGTACCTGCTGTAGGTAATGATTATTTTTGTCTCTTTAATGTTTATTGTATTTGTGTATGTTCTTTGACGTAATAATATCCCTGACTTAATAATATTTCTGATAACTTGACATTTTAAACTGGATAATAGGTACCTAAATGTTTTATGTTGTTTTTGTATATGTTGTTTTATAATTATGAATCTTGACATGTGTTATATTATACAAAACATATTTTGATATTTTAATTTATTTGAAATTTATATATGTTATTTTTGTGTATTTCTAAATGTATTGACATTCATAAGTGTTTTATTATGAAAACTATCGCGATTGTTATTCATTTTTATGGTACTAATTTTTTGACTCCCAGATGAAGAGCGTCGTATACGCTCGAAACTGGTCGGAGTATTTCGACAATAGATAACGCGATTAACAGCCGGTTAGTACCATAAAAATTCATAAGTGTACCTATTTGTACCAAAGTGGAAAATAAATTGAATTGAATTGAAATAATGCTGTATATAAATAAGCCTGGGTAGTTGATTTATAAGATGTGTTTGACTCAAATTCTTAATTACATTATCAATATTGTAGGTACATAGGCGAGCTAATGCTATAAAGCATTTTCTTCCTATAACCACAGCATACCATCGTAAACTACCCTTGCATCGCAGCTTTTTTTATTTATATATTTATGTACGATAGGCAATCGTTTGACCACAATCTCACTTGATGGAAAGCGACGATGCGGCCGAAGATGTAGCATGTAGCTTAACACGCATTTATCGAGTTAAAAGTTAGCCTTTGTCTTAATCCTAAGTATAACTTATACCAGAGTTGTATATTCCAGATTTCATCCAAATCCGTTCAGCCGTTACATACAGTGTGAAGAGAAGACAAACATACTTACACAAACTTTCGGATTAATAATTTTTGTGTGATTAATTAGGAATATAATGTTTAGGTAGCTTCCTCTTAATTTGTGATGCTGGTTTCCAGGTGGGGACTTTGGATCAGTTGGTGGGCTTGTCTGATGACCTCGGCAAGTTGGACACCTTCGTGGAAGGTGTTACCAGAAAGGTGGCACAGTACCTGGGGGAGGTTTGTATCATTTTCATAAATAATTAAACTTAACCAGATCATCAATTACCAACAAGTGAAAATGGTCAACCACTAGTCTATTGAAATAAAAAAAATACTATATCTAAGTTTAAATTTTTTTCTATGTTTTATTTACTGAATCAATTTGCTTCCACATTCATGACGCGTACTGTAAAGGAGTGAGCTCGTCGTTTAATATAACGATTGATTAGAGATTTAGAAAAAGTCGTCAAATGCTAGAACATAGTAAATAGAAAAGAAAAAAAAAATGTATTACATGAATTTTCATTTATTTTAAGTAACTTTTTTTTGTCGTATACAAACTATGAGCCTTTATTTCCTTAAACTAAACTAAAACTATTTATACCAAAGACCTAAATAACTTACTTTTACTCATAAATAGTGGCTTATTTGGATAAAACTAAAATAGTCTTTAGTTGGTCATCAACGTTTCTTATTATGTTTCAATGTCATATCCATCTTAAAACACGAAAATGTCGACTTACTTTGTAGTCGACTAGTTTCGGACAAATTATTTAACCTTCATCATTTCGATGTGTTCGAAACGGATTTTCGTGTTTTAAGCCGAATATAACATTGAATCATAATATGTAATACTCACGATAGTTTTAACATTAAAACGTTTGTTATATTTTACCATACTATGGAGCTGGTCTTATGGTGAAGCCAGAATGTGGCCATGGAAATGTCTGATAAGACCACTAGCTCACCTTTTGATAAGTGCAAGTAAAAAAAGCTAGTTGGCTGTTTTATCAGCGTATGCTGACTAAACAGTTTGAAATAAGTTGGTAAATGTATGGCAATAATTGCCTCTATTAACTTAACAAAAAAGTTCACGCAGCTTAACCTATATCTAAAATTGAAATGAAGCCTACAAAAAATACCTTACTATTTTAAAATTTAAAAAAAAAAGACGTGTGGCACTCGGGGACTGCCGCGGTAAAGATATTGCATAGCACATTTTATCAACTTATGCAATTATAATAATTATTTTTTTTTATTTTTTATTTTTTTTATTTGTGACAGGCTAGTGTTTGACCACTATCTCACCTGATGGTAAGTGACGATGTGATCGAAGCTGGTAAACACACTAGACCTGGAATACGCAGGCTCTCAAGGATAACTGCCGGAACACCGTGTTTGGCTTGGCGGCAGACTTTCAACTTGATGGTGGTAAGCTACTTTGGTAGCAAGCCAGGCGAGCAACTCACAAAATGCTCTACCACCTCTCAAATGTCACCTGATTAGCACCACCCGGGGACCACGTGTAGGGAGTCAGACTTAAGGGGTATCCTCCTACGGACGTGGATGACTCAGCCCCCTTATTTATGCAGTATTTATTTTATTTATGCAGTATTTTTTTTCCTGCCACCTAGAGGCGAGTTGCTAAACTAAAGACACAAGCGTGATGTTTCAAAAAAGTCATTAAAAGTTCTGCAATTCATCGATAGATAGCAAAACAATAAGTATCACCGCTGTGCCGGTCGGAGTGGGGGGTGTTAGGTTATTTTCGTTACGGAATTTCTGGATTCGGTCTCCACGCTCAAGGCCCGCGATAGAAGCTATGCAATAGCTTAAAATGCTTTATTTAGTTAACTCTTAGAGGCATCCAATAATAATCCATATCAAAATAAACTATTTATCGTCTTAAGGTGAGTATAGACTAGAACATTTGCTCGAGCATTTCTGTGTAATGTAACATTCTACACACTACGTTGTACACTAGAACATACAAAAAAACAATACCGTCGACTTGAGCACCTCCTCCTTTTTTGGGAAGTCGGTAAAAAAGAGGAGAGTATTTCCCCTTGTGGTCCCATTTAAATTTGATTAAGATCTGACCAGTAGTTTTTGAATTGTCCTCAATAATGCGTAATTAATTAATTTAATCTGATCAAGTGTTCTGAAGATAAATCAATGAAGTCTGTTTTTTATGCTTTCTTGCGTTTAAATTATTTGCTTAGTTATTTATATCTTACGACGCGGTTGGAAGAGCTGCCTCGCGTCGATTTCCTCAAAGCTAAGGGTTGTGACTCCCTCCACGGATCACCTTCTTTTAGACGATGTTATTCTTTTGGCATCTATATCTGCTTCCGGCTGCAAGCATGGCATTGTGCGTGCCTGAGTCGAGTGTGGTGCGGATTTGGTCGGACCAGGGCAATGGACTTCGCCCTCACGGTCTTTTTCCTTTAATCTTGCCAGTGACGACCAATTTTTGAATCGACCAAAGGTTGAATGGAAATGTATATTTTATTACAAAATAAATTTTTTTTTTTTTTTGTAATCTTATAAAACAAACAAACAAAAACGCATTCACACTCACAGCCCCAAACTAAGTTCAAAGACTTGTATCGTGGGTGCCGGAAACATTTACATCACACACACATTACACCCAGAACCAGAAGCACAAATATCCCCTGGGAAGGAATTTGTGCTCCTGCCGGGAATCGAACCCAGGACCCGCGGATATAAGATAACTCTAAATGATGTAACATTTCATATTATCAGGTACTGGAAGATCAACGCGATAAGCTGCACGAGAATCTGATGGCAAACAACAGTAAGTACCAAATTTCACATTTTTCAGTCAAAAAAAAAAATTTTGGCACTGAACAATATTTTTTACTTTAATTTGGTTGCAAATTGGCTGCAACGATAGCTGAAAAATAATGTTTTGTGCCATTTCTTATACATATTTTTAGTATTTTTTAATATTATGGTTATTAAAAAACCATAGATAAAAAGGGCTATTGCATGATATAAAAATGAATAGATTAATGGATTGAATAGGTTTTGGCATGTTCGGGAGATTCATAGAGGGTTCAAGCTACAAGAAGTTTATGGTGTTGCCAGCATGTAAAACTAATTTAAATAGACCAGAGTGGACTGGTGTAGAGATGGCCGAATTAAAAGCACACAGTAGTGCGAAAGATCGAGCATGTGTCGCTAAGTTCCATGGTTATAAGATAAAACGAAATAACTTTACATTTTCCTACTTTTTATTTTGTTAACCTTTTTATATTTTGCATGTATATTGATTTTATTTCTTTTTTTCTATTGTCAATGTTAACCGATATTTATTTTGTATATTTTTTGCGATACTGCACATAGTCCAAGAATGTTTCTAAGTATTATTTATAATTCTACATGTTCACACATTAACACGCCTCCATCAAGATATCTAACTTTCACAATAATTACAGCACTTTGAAATATCTCTTTATTATGTAATTGAAAATTGTTAACGAGTTTAAGCGATGTTAGTATCTAAAGCGTAGAAATTTTATTATAATATGGCTTTATTTAATTCCATAGAAATTTGTCAATAAATAAAAATGATTGTTACTAAAATCGATAAAGAAATATTTATCTTTAGATTTACAAATAGATAAATATCAATTATTATTATATATGTGTAACTAAATAGTTTTAACATATTTTTAATAATATAAAGAAACATATATACTATGGGAAACAACCGAATAAAATTTTCTTAAAAAAAGTATATTATTAACAAATAAATTTCAAATTAATGTGTAAAAAAGAACAACAAATATTTATTGTTATTTATAATAAAGATACTATATCTACAGTAGGTATTCTTTAATAGACAAAACACACTTAAAAATTGTTAATGTGCACATGTTTATTTTAATTCGTAAATAATTATTTCCTTCGAAATAGCTGCTTAGAGCTAAGAATGTTGCGTGGACAGTGTATGAAATTACTTACTTATTAGTTACGTACGACTAACTATACTTTGCACTAAATGTCTTTTTATGTGTTATATAAATGTATATACATAATCGTAAACTATTAAAAAATATACCGACAGCTGCAAGTGAAAACCAAGAAAATAAAAAAAAGTAAAATAGGGTACGTGTTTTTGCGATTTTGGTGCTTGTTGTTTTTACATCCGCTTGTGAAAATTGCAAAGAAAATACTAATATTTAGAATAATAGTTTATTGACATTACAATAAGGCAAGTCGAGTTTACAAATTGGAACACATTACACATAGGAGATACATTAAAATTAAAATAATTAAACGCAAGCAAAGCTTAAAAAAACCGACTTCACCGCTTTATCATTGGAATCATGATCCACCAGCTTTCAAATAAAAAAAGAATCATGAAAATCGGCTCACAACGAAAGAAGTTGTGAGGTAACTTTTGAAGTCGGGTAAACCAGAACATTATTCGTCACAAAATAGACATTATTGACGATATTTCAAGAACTACTGATCAGATCTTGATCAAATTTAAATGGGACCAATTAAAAAGCAACATCTTTCAAACTAAAAAAAAAATTTCGAAATCGGCTCACTTGGAGAGAAGTTATGAGGTAACACACATAAAAAAAAAATATAGTTGACTTGAGTACCTCCTCCTTTTTTGGGTAGTCGGTAAAAATAAAATACATTGAATAAAAATTATTTGTCTGTCATGTATTTATTGTCAGACATTCAACCGCGAAGCAGTAGTGTGCAAACTTTAAAGTATTTCGGATTGAAGGGCAATATTTCCATTGAAATTACAAGGTCTAAAGAGATTGAGTTTCTTGCCAGGTTCTTCTCGAGATTGCTGTAATTTTGCGAATCTGGCAATAGATTCATTAACTTTCATGAGTGCCTCTTTGGGGCCCATGTGAATAAACGATTTTGATTTGATTTGATTTGATATCTAATATCAAATGAGATAGTGGTCAAATGCTTGCCTATATAGCATAAAACATATATATTTCTCAAGGTGAAGAGCGCAGTACTTTGCCGCGCAGGAGTTCGAACTATATAAGTTCAAACTCTGGGTGCTCTGAATTATAATGGGCAAGAGTGAAGCTTACCATCAGGCGAACGACTTGCTTGTATCGTCACTTTTTTACCATAAAAACATATATAATGATAACATGAAGAAATAATACTCGATCCGTTCTAAATGTAGTCTAGGTTCAATAAAACAAGCAAAGCTTAAAAAAACCGACTTCACCGCTTTATCTTCGGAAGCTCGATCAGATTCAGCGTATTAAACACGCATTGTTGACAATAACTCAAAAGCGAGATCAGATCTTGAACAAATTTAAATGGGACCACATGGAAAGCACCAGCTTTCAAATAAAAAAATCGGCGCACAAAGAAAGAAGTTATGAGGTAACTTTTGAAGTTGGTTAAAAACGAGAATATAGTCAATGTAGTCCACAGAATACGCATTATTGAGGATAACTCAAATACACTAGATCTTGATCAAATTAAAATGGAACCTATAGGAAAGCAACATCTATAAAACAAAAAAAAAATCGAAATCGGTTCACATGGAACGAATACATATAAAAAAAAAAACAAAACAGTCGACTTGAGTACGTCCTCCTTTTTTTTGAAGTCAGTAAAAATTAAATACTTTTTTTTCAACAGTGTATTTGATCATCTTTAATGTCTAGTAAGAAATAGATGTCACCTGCGAACCCGTTCTGTCGTGTGTGCTTACTATTACATAGGCAAATAAATCAAGTTTTCAGCCTAAATAATAACACAATATTTTATTTAAATTATTACATACTAGCTGCGCCCCGCGGCTTTGCCCGCGTAAGTCCCGGACCAGCTAGAATTTGGGGTTAAAAAGTAGCCTATGTCCTTTCTCAGGCTCTAGACTATCTGTGTGCCAATTTTCGTTTAAATCGGTTCAGTAGTTTTAGCGTGAAAGCGTAACAGACAGACAGACAGAGTTACTTTCGCATTTATAATATTAGTAAAGATGATTCCATATAATATTTTCATTATGTTGGGTGAGTATTTTTACAAATTATGTTTATGTTAATAGCCTCATGAAAGCAATTAACACTTGCATATATTATATGTATATGAGTAATATATTAATTTGTAGCATAATATTATAATAATAATATTATTATGTATAATAAATTTATATTGGTACGTGATTTTTATCATAACACAAGTGTATATAACACAATATTATATCATTGCTTTTTATTTATTATTATTATTATATATTATTTTGTTTTTTTTTTTAATATATTGATTTATATTCGGAACGGCACGTTGCTATGTTAGTTATGGACTGCATTTTAGATAATTGAGAATGTTAGTTTTTGGATTTGGATTTCAGCATCTGAGAAATGGAAAAAAGTTTGCGGCAGTAAGTAAAATTTGTAGTATCGCAACGCTTCAACGTATAATGTGCTAGCTTATAAATATACAATTATATATTTTAATTTAATATAAAATATATTTACCTGTTATTATTATGCTTTAGATGTATATTTAAAAAATATGTATTTACGTGTACTACGTTTATATTGATAATTATTATACAGCTTTATTATCAATATTTATTATAATATGGATTTGCTTACTGGCAACATTCATCACTTTATTTTTATTTTTTCCTATAGTAATTATCTTAAGTCTAAAAAAAAAACAATATAATAATATTAATGTGATATATATGTATGGACCAAAAATCAATACATAAGTTGTAATGTTTCATCAGATATTTACACAAATTGGTAATCATGAATATATTTCTTTATAGTGAGTACATATATTTATTAATTTAAACATAGCAGCCAAACAAATAAAATTTTTTGATTAATTCTTGTATTTAAAAGAAAAAACCGCCTGCGTCAAATGTGAACTTACGTTTTTCGTTAATAAGACTTATTATGCTATTATTTATGAACTTATTTACAGCTTTATTATAAGTATTAAACATTTTATTAAGAATAGTTACTTGGAATCGGTTATTCGAAATGAAAAAAGAAACCTACAAATATGGTTTTCAAACACCCATTCAAAGACACTTAAGGTGGCGATACCAGAATTTCATCTAAAACGCGTGTTTTTGTAACAATTTTACTCGGCATTAATAATAAAACCAGATAAATAAAATCGTCGTAATCTGCGTGATACGATAAATGATGCCTTCTTAGAATATTCAAAACGTTTATAAATATAAAGGAAAAAAATATCACAATCCATGCAAAGAACATCATATTGTATTTTTGTAACCATTTCGTTCCGCCATTTAAAATCAAAACATTGTGGAAGTTATTTCATATACGTATATTTACTAGACTATTAGTCTGCAACCTGCGGCTCGCGAGCCACGTGCGGCCCTTCGGATGTGAAGCTGCGGCTCTTTAGTTCCATACGCGAATCTTATTTATTTAAAAAAAATTCTGAATCGATTGAAGAGGATTAGGCGCCATTTCTATCAAGCCGTTAACAAGCCTCCAAAGGTAGCAAAAAGTACATTTATACAGTTGAAACAAGCAAATTATGGAATGATTAGGAAGGTATAACGCGTGCATAGCGTTGTCTATACGATACTCATAGTACAGTAGGTATTATTGTTGGCAATAAAAATCTAGGCTCTATAAAACTTTGAAATTTTGTAAATTGTAATTTTTTACTCTTCCAACTCAAAAGGTTGCCGACTTCTGTACCAGACGAATGATGTCTTCAGCTTATAAATTTTTTTTTGAGGCTCGTTTTCACGAAATTTTAATAAAATCATAAAAAAATCAAAGATTACCACGCGTGACCTTGCGTAACCGCCACGATTTAATTCACGCAATATACACCTTTATGTGCAACAGCGTAAGGGGAATAATTGGCCGTGATTTAAAAAAGTGCTCGCATTGCCGTGTACCTGCCCCTTAACACAGTTAGATGATTTAATTTTTTTTTCACAATGAGGCGTCTGGTTGTCGACATAAATTGGTGTTATGCTTTTAGTGACACTCGCAAGATAGAAATTAATTGAATTCAAAATCATCCAAATTAGCCCACGCGTTTGGTCTCTAGATTGCCACAGAGGAACATACATACTTTTAGGCTGATAAACAAACCCTCTGACAAGCATTGGATTTCTGTTAGTTTATGGGTTCAACTGCATAAATTTTCAATAAATAATTCAACAATAAGTTTTGTACAATTCTCCATATATATAGCTACATAATTACTTACATGTAGGTAAAAATCATAAAATAATACATAGGTATGTTAATGAATGGGTAATCATTCGTGTCAATTTGTTAGGTAAATCTTTATATATTATTATGTGTGTGCTGGACACGTGCCAGATAATGAAGATAAATGTTTAAGGTCAAACCACTTTCGGTACATCGTTTATGAAAAACTGCTGTTTTAGATTATTACATTTCGTGATGATGATAATAATATTGTGATGCAATGCCACGCGTAGATAAAGTGTTTTACCTCTTTCACGTTTATAGTTGCCTAGTACTTTAATGGTGCCGATTCTGTTGTCCAGAATTAGACGAAACTAGCCTAAAATTAGTTTTAGTCCTGCTTTAGTCCAAAACCTATTCAGAAAATGCAAGATTAGACTAAAATTAAGTTTGACAGGACTAAGTTAGTTTAGTTACTCTATTTAGTGAAAATGACCAAATTCTTATTCTGATGTACATGTTTTACGTCAAATTAAGAATAAAAATATAAATTTTAAACTCAAATTAGTCTGCATGAAAAAGGTCTGGATTATTTTTATTGTGATCTCATACTTGAAAAAATAACACGTGCAATGAATGAAGCAAATACTGACCTACAAATTCTATAATAGAGGAATATGTGATTGCGGCTCTTGTGAATACAATTCAATTTGGTTGCTGTCAAAATCAATTTTAGTCTTGTCATTTTAACTTTTAAATTAAGTTCAACGTAAAATCAGAATAGCGTTAAGGTATTCTTTGACTAAAATTAGTTTATTTTTAGTTTAGTTTAGGTTAGTTCGGTGCTCAACAGAATTAGCACCAATACCATACTCAAATTTTTTGAATATTGTTTTTACAAACATGATAAAATCACGATAAAAAATGGGGTGGGGGTAGAAAACTCTACGACCGATTCTCATACATACCAAATATACAAAAAAAACATTAATATAGGTCGAGCCGTTTCGGAGGAGTTCGACCACTAACACCGTAACACCAGATTTTTATAAATTAGCAGTCTTACTTATAAACCCCTCTTAATTTTTAATCAATTACTTAGCTACAGTTTAACAAAAATTTCACTCATAAACGCGATTTAGCGTTAAGTAATGCTTAAAAAGTTGTCAAAATTAAACACCGCCATTGCCTTGTTTAAAACTTACTAAGAGGCAAGATGGCGGGTCTTATATCTTTAAATAATAAATGTGTCAAAACTTTTTACGTAAGGCGCAAAATTGTTTACTTCGACAACCGTTTAATGTCACCTGTCTTTGATTTTCATTTCAATAGATTAATAAAACCATATTTTTGGCAGCTGCATTCGTATAATTTCACTTTTAGTCGACTATTTTGGTTATAATATGTGGCGATCGTGTAAATTGCGATTATTTTCGATTCTCTGTGCGTTTCTCAGCTAAGCGGCGCCTAACTAATGTTTATGAGTGAAGAAAAGTTAATCATTGATTATGGGCTTAAGAGCTGCTTAACTAAGAGGTGGCTAAGCATTGCTTAGCGACATTCTTATAAGTAAGACTGTAGATTAAAATGAGGTGGGGATTTTGTATCAACATTATATTATTACATGTGTCAAGATGGATCGGCTCAGCGATTTATTTATTTAGTTATATGTAAAGCACTCGTATATAAATGATCTGTTCGGTCACTCACTGTATTGTTGTGTTTATTTAATAGGTATTTGACAAATGTCGATAACTTGCACGAGGTGTCGACGAGGCATGTCAAATATGCCGTCATACTATATTATAGATAATAGCAATCACTGCCTCACAAAACATTCATAGCTAGCTATTCAAGCTTTAAAAAAATCGTCTATGCTTTGCGCTTTTTTATTTATTATTATTTAGTTTATATATTTTCCAAACAAATCTTTCGTTTTATTTGCCCCTATCCTTCACTAACGCCCTATTGTTTCGTCCTGATTTCTTGAAATTTAAGACGCGTCAACAAACAAACAGTCGGAAAGATCTAATTTCATTCTATATTATGCGAACATAAACGAAGTAGGACGAATAAAAAAGAAACAAGAGAATGTAAAAAGAGAATCATGAATGAATTATTGTTTTAATAATTACTGTTGGTGACGTGAAATTGGAACTAGGCATCGAGTCTTACGCGGACCCAGGCGGGGGCGAGCCGCCTCCCACGCCGACGTCCCCGGTGTGCGACTCTGCTTTCTCTGAGCACCACGGGTGCTGGCCGTGCGAACACCGCGACCATTCAGAATGCGAGGCCACACACTCGCACCCCTCGCAACCCTCGAGCGGGCGAAGCTCCCCGCGATGGGACATGGACGAGGAGGAGGAGCGTCCGCACCACGTCTTGTCGCAAGGTTTAGGCAACCGACCCTTGAGATGCGTTTGAGACTTAGCTCGACCTCGACTTGCAATCAGTTGTGTTGATAAACGATTCGGTGTACTATTTAGACCTTAGTCTCAAATACTTCTCTACATAACCGGTCCCGGTAGGCCCTGTAAAGAACCCTGTTAGATAGCGAACGAGACTATTTTGTTTTTACGTATAGTTTCGTTGCCACGTACAGCGCTACCTGCCTGTCTTCCCTTGACCGCATTTTTATTATGTAGGATTTGTGATGGCAGTGATTGCTTCGGATACTTTTTTGTAGTAACATAATCCTTATATTTTGTATAAAATAATAAAGCAGATGGCGCTGGCCGTTCGGTTTTAATTCACAAATGTCGGGAGCGCCATCCTGGATTGTCATTGGTTGATTTATATTTCTGATCTAGTATTATGTTGCACAGTTTAGGATGACGCTGCGTCATTCGTTTCTGTACATGGCTAGGTAACAACACGGAGTGTCTGTCTACCACACACGTCTAACGTCGCTTCAATAAAAATGTTTTAGTTTAACAACGAACGGGCACGCGTCAGATTCGACTTGAATCTGGCGTATGTCCGAGTAGTAGCTTCCACTGAAATAAATGGTTTTATTTAAGCTTTTTGTTATATTCAGTTTGCTTATTTGTCGATGTTGTATACTCTTATTTACTTATATATTTTTATTATTATATTATAACATTATATTCTCAACAAAACTAAGACACAGTTAGTAGGCGCAGGCGCATTGAATGCCCAATCTTTTCGGAGTGAATTGTTATTGTTCAACACCGATGAAGCACGTACCAGAAACTCTGGTTATGAAAGCTTTCGTTACCGTTTCATAGATGGAATATGGCGTGACGTAAACGGTGATTATTTATTATCCGCGTATAATTATAGCTACTTTAGTTTTCATTAACATGACGCGTTTGGCGTCCGACGTTTTACATCTTTGAAACAAAGATGTTTAGGCAGTTCTAAGAATCTGACGTCTTGTAGAACTTTATAGGTGTTCGTAATTTATTTAATATTTACTGACGTTTTAAATAATACAATATACGTGTTTAATGAATCGAAACTGCTTTTATAGCATTGCATTTTTATTATTAATTTCTAAAACCGACACTTACGTAATATGTCGACCAGGTTTCGGATATATCCGATGTCCTTCTGGGAGCTACGTTTAAAGATCGCGGCGTGCGTCTATATAGTTTTAAAACGCAATTGAACATTTTTATACTCTCATGTATAGATCTACCAATACTTGGTTTTCGGGTTTGCGCTCAAAAGTGTCAACGTCATACAATTATACTTTGTTGCACACCAAATAAAAGTAAAATTGTAGAACTTAAAATAATACTGTTATATGAGGTAGTACAGTGGGCGGTCTTATCGCTTTAAGCGATTTCTGACAGACAACCTTTGGACAGAAAATGTGCAGGATGATTTGGGTTGGTGTGGCGTTCTATACTAATATATACCGTCATGGGTAAGTAGTGCACAATTCTGCAGGGGGTGGTTTGGAATCGACAACTGAGCAAATTAAAAAAATTAAAAAAAAAATTTTTTTTTCTATTTTTGATCGACTGACCTGCAGGCAGTTCAGTAGTAATTGTCAAGTAAAGTATGGCCCTCCGCAGACAGCCGCTACAACAATAGCTTCCAGAGTAGGTGAGTGCTACGAGTGCTACGGGGTCATTGAACTAACATGTGACGAGAGGTCACATTTCAGTGTGACCTCTCGGCGGTTTAGGAATTAATTACCTAAAAATCACTAGGACCGACTAAATAAATCGTAGCACTCACCTACTCTGGAAGCTATTGTTGTAGCGGCTGTCTACGGAGGGCCATACTTTACTTGACAATTACTACTGAACTGCCTGCAGGTCAGTCGATTAAAAATTGAAAAAAAAAAAATTTTTTTTTATTTTTTTAATTTGCTCAGTTGTCTATTCCAAACCACCCCCTGCAGTATTGTGCACTACTTACCCATGGCGGTATATAATATATCTAAATAAATAAAAAACATACATAACACAGGCGACAAAACGAAACATAAGCGACAATCCAGCTTCGCTAAGAATTTCGTAAAGTGAAGTACGCTTGTAAATTGTTGCAAGCAAAAGTAGTCTGGAGTTTGGAGATTTGAGAAAAATTGTTTCAGTTTGTTTATAATAATATAAATGTATCCACGTATAGGTTTTAATCGGTACACTAATTTGATGAAGTTTGTGTTAGACCCTATAATCGTTTGTTAGCACGCACATGTGCAATGTGTTTTTTAAGTATTCGCGTTATTAAATAGTAATATATGTAATTAAACGCAAGCAAAGCTTTAAAAAACTGACTTCACTGCTTTATCTTCGGAACTTAGATCAGATTAGATGTACTAAACACGCATTATTGAAGATATTTCAAAAACTACTGATCAAATCTTGATCAAATTTAAAGGGGACCAATTGGAAAGCAATATATTTCAACGAAAAATTCAAAATCGGTTCACGTAGAAGAAGTTATAAGGTAATAAACATAAAAAATAAATAAAATAATTACAGTCATATTGAGTACCTCGTCTTTT
The DNA here is from genome assembly GCA_948107665.1 of Lomographa bimaculata. Lineage (NCBI taxonomy): Eukaryota > Metazoa > Arthropoda > Insecta > Lepidoptera > Geometridae > Lomographa > Lomographa bimaculata. Next base: position 1,951,710 of record OX403608.1, on the reverse strand, counting down.
TTTGTGAAGTCGGTAGGAAAATACAAAAAAAAAACTATACTGTTCGGCTTATAGTGCAACTAGTCATCCTCAAATATGGGATTATTTACGTATTATTAGACATAGATATTTTACCTAACCTAGTACAATTCCAATATGTAAGATATTAGACATAAATAGTATTTTTAAATCATTTAAGTGTTTCTTTTAAAAATAATTAAAACCACCCATATACGCACAATAAAAAAAATAATATTTAGACGATCTTTAACATTCGACAGTGTCCAAAACCCTTGCTGCATTACCTGAATATCAAGGTTTATCATCTGCCCCAAATACAACCCAGCATTTTGGTTTTGTGCCGACTCAATCAGTCTCTTGGACAAATCTTTATATTAATTACATCTGAAAAAATATTCTCCGTCCCTAAAATAACGGAGGAAAGCTATTTTTTTCTGTACCCAAGGATGCTAGTGGAACCTTAATATTAAGCCTACATTGCTGCCGGCCCTAATCTTTAAATGTTTGATTTATTAACTGTTATACCTATGTATGGTTAAAATTCTCAGTACTTATATGTTTGTATGACAGTTATCTTAATAAATGATTGAAATTAAACAAAATGATAACCATTTTTGCGTTATACAACACTTTTTAGTTGTTCTATTGTACATTGATAATACTTACAATGTTCAAACTTTGGAGTGACTTTGATGTAAACTCTTAAGTTACATAGCAAATCATTAAAAACTGGCTAAGTGCGAGTTGGGATCGCGTGTGTGCGCAAGTCCGACACACACATGGCCTGTATTTATCTTAAATAGCACGCATAGTAAAGCTGCGGGTATAATCATCAAAAGTATGGATTAGTTCAAAATGACCTTGTTTATTATACAAGAACAATCTAAAAGTGCTAAAATATTAAATATTTTCTTTTAATTTTGGCTACGCAATCTTATGCATTTAGCCATTGTCAAGTAATAATATATTTCAAGTATACATTGTATATTGAAAGTTCCTAATCACAAGTCGCAGTTATAGCCAAGTCATGCTAATAGAGTGGTAAAAACTTCACTAGAACTTCTATTGGTGTTTTTGATATTAAATAGTTCGACGTAAATGTAGTATCTGAAGAGTTATATCAAGTTATATGTAGCTTTATATTGTTATTGTAGATGCAAAAAATATACGCTAGAACTATGTCACGTTTTATTAGAACTTATTAAATTTATTTATTTCAGTAAATGTTAAATAGCACTGTTAACGGACTTGTTACAACAAATAGATTGAATTAAATAACTTTGAACGGATTTTATTGTGTATATTTTACATAATATTAATTTCTAAAATATACATGATAAAATCTAACATAAGTTGATTAATTCGTGATAAACTAACATATTGATTTAATTTATAGATGTAGTGGAAACATATGGAATTTTTGATATAGACAAATAGTGAAAATAAATTATGTTTAGATTAGAAATAATATGAATTTATACGGGGTATTTAGCTCACTAGATACCCCGTATAAATTCTACAGTATTTCTCAGTATTTCTAGCGTAGATTTAAATAAATATATGAAATGTTTTAGCATGTTTATTAAATGCATGTTTATTTTTAATATTTTGCATGCATATTGTGTTTTATGTATGTTATTATGTGTTAAAGTTGTCATTTGCTGTGACTGTTAAATGTTTATTAAATAGTATTATTATAATAATTATTGAGTATGTATGTGTTGTGCTAGATTTCTATTTCAGTTTTCGTTATCTGCTTCGATTTTGTTTATATTCTGTTATTTTTATGTTTGAGCACAAAACACCTTTACTGTTTTTTGTTAATTTTGAATTATGTTGTTTTTAATTCTAAAGTACTACATAGACCGTGGAATACGAAAAATATTATTGTTTCAAATAAAAATTGTTATATCCGTAAACAAATTTTATACAAATTTATTAAATATTGACTCGTGAAACAAAAATAAATTTTCGAGACCACTACTGTAAAAAAATTATTTTTTTTATACATAAATTGACACTAATCTGCTCAACTGATTCTAGTTAGATAAATAAAGTGATTAATAAGCGATTATCTATTTTACATTAATTTGGAAATTCATTATGTTAAAATATCTAAATATTCAAAGCATTATCTTACATAAAAAGTAACAAATGTTCAAGTTTAAGACAACAAATTTGATTTGATGACGATCACCATTTTTAATTAGAAATTCGTTAAAAAACAATATATTTTGGTCATCCTATATGAAAATTCTAAAATCTAAGAACCAAAATGTTTTTTAAATTACATTTATTCTTATTAAGTACATTCTAATTACTCTTCACACGTAACCATGGCGGCGTTTTAACTCTGTCATGTTTACATTTATAGCTGTAAATTAAAAAAATACATGTTCTTAAATAAAAAAAATACTAAAACATCGCTTATTTAATGCTTTTGAAATGAAATATTTACAGGTAATTTTAACTTTGGCTGATTGATGTTTGTAAGATACATAATGTAATATTTGTGTGCACTGTTTTTCTTGATTTCTAAATTTGAAGTAAATGAAAAGAATAATAATATTAAATTCAATGATTTTATTTTGTTATTATTTTTTGTTATAACTAAAAGTCTTGCTGCACCTAGAATCTGAATTGGAGGTCATAAATTTATCTTCTTTAATTAAATATTTTTTAATTCATATGTTTCATTTAATAATTTGAGTTATAATCACCAATCAGCCAAATTGATCATAGAAATAAAGACAATCAGACAATAACCTTAATATATAATTTGTGTCAACATTCAAAACATAACCACTACACTATATATACTCTACATATATTGATATTATTCATTATACTCATAGAAGTTTGTACTATAGCCATAATAAATATAAATTCCACCACATTAAAACCCAATGACGAATGCTATAACATTAACAGTAGAATTTCTATACATTTCTATACAAGTACAAATTATACACAATTCCTTACATGACACTTGAATTCATACATATTTATAATATGTGTATACAATATAGTGTGATCAGTGTAAATGACGTATACACATGATGTTCTCAGGCGACCTGCCAAACTATCTCACTCGCTTCCAATGGGACATGGCGAAGTATCCCATCAAGCAGAGTCTGCGTAATATTGCTGATATTATCAGCAAACAGGTGAGGACTAAAATTTACAATAATTGCTCTTTTTTGTCCGGTATCCACGTCTAAAGAGTAAGACGACCCAGTTGGCGCAGTGGACAGGTGTACGTCCTCTGCGACGTGGGTCCTGGGTTCGATTCCCGGCAGGAGTATTTAGGGTCTTCTTCCCAAGGGATATCTGTACTTTTGGTTCTGGGTGTAAGGTGTGTGTGTGATGTGTATGTTTCCGGCACCCACGTTACAAGTCTTTGAACTTAGTGTGGGGCTGTGAGTGTGAATGCGTTTGTTTGTTTGTTTGTTTATCTTTTTGTGTCTTTTATAGATTAGCGTTAGACCACTATCTGAACTGATGTTTGTAAGTTTATAACGAAACACGCTAGGTCAAGAATGTAATCGGCTCGGAACCTCATTTTAAAGCTTTGTGAGATATTAATAGGCCAACATTTGACTGCGATCTCATCTGATGGAATGCGGTGATGCGGTCATATTGATGAATTGTATACTATCTTGCGATAACTACAAAATCATTAAAAGTTAAAAAAATTAAAAAGTATAAAAAAAACAGTACGGAGCGGAAGTCCAATCCGCGTATTAGGACCCGCGTTTAGCAAAGTGAAAATTAAGACAATAACGTTTTACAATTGTTGTTTTCCCCTAGTCACATAATAGTATATTTACTCAATAATTTCAACTTTACAAATGCATTTTTGTGGCAAATAGACATTTCTGTAAGCGAGGGTTATACACAGTTATGATGATTATTAATGAATTTTATTTATTGATTGTCGTTTGTCTTTAGGTGGGCCAGATCGACGCCGATTTGAAGGTGAAGTCGTCCGCCTACAACGCACTCAAGGGCAATCTACAGAATTTGGAGAAGAAACAGACGTAAGTTCTTTTTTTAGTCTGAAAGCAATTGATCACAACTTCACCTGTTAGTTAACGTTTTGATCAAAAGTAGTAAGCACGATAAGTGAAAAATGAGAACTCACGAAGGTAGCTGCTGAAACATAGTTTGATATTTGGCGGTACATTTTTTACTTCAAGCTGATAAACAACTGATTATTAACAGTAAAATTATACATATTTAAGCAATAATTAGAGGATAAAATAGCTGTCTTATGAGACCATATTGATGGTAATAGACTTTACTCTTTATGTTTATGTTATAAAACATAGGTGAGTGTGGATCACCATGGAATAGGCCGCGGTATCGTATGTTAAAAAGAGTAGGTGAGTCCGGATCACCTTGGATTAGACCCTGGTATCGTATGTTATAGAGTAGGTGAGTCCGGATCACCTTGGAATAGACGCCGGTATCGTATGTTATAAAGAGTAGGTGAGTCCGGATCACCTTCAAATAGATCCGGGTATCATATGTTATAAGGAGTAGGTGAGTCTGGATCACCTTGTAATTGACCCCGCTATCGTATGTTATAAAGAGTAAGTGAGTCTAGATCGCCTTGGAATAGGCTACGTATATTTGACGTAGGTAACTGTTGGTATTGTCGTGATGCTGAGGCCACGTTACTTGCAGCGGCAGCCTGCTGACCCGCAACCTGGCGGACCTGGTGAAGAAGGAGCACTTCATCCTCGACAGCGAGTACCTCACCACGCTACTCGTCATCGTGCCCAAGTAACTATCCGCTTTGTTCTAAACTTTTACTTCATACCTACTTTTCCTCTCCACGCAATTACACGAAGAATTAGTGGGAGTTTTGCCGCGAAAGTGAAAAATGGCGTTGTTGATTTTGTGTAATTTTCCTAAACCGGTGATTCTTCGAATGTTAATGTGTAATAATGGTTGATGATTAACCGCTAATACTTAGTAAAGCTGCATAAGTGTAGGCAAATTAAAGTTGAAAAACGTGATTTTCGCCTTCGCTCCAAAACCCCAATAGAAGTTTTAGTAAAGTTTCTACCACTTTACTTTTACTTGACTTTGACTGTGACTTGTGACTAGGACTTAAATGTATTGGCTAAATGCACAAGATTGCGAAGCTAAAATTAAAAGAAAAAAATACTGTTCTTAACAGAATTTAGGTACATAAGCTAAAACAAGAAATACATAGATCGTGAGGGACGAAACATTTTTTTTATTATAGGTCACAAAACTAGTCGGAATTAAGCATGAAACTAATAAATTTAATGAAGTTATTGAATTGAAATTAAAATGATCGATTCATTTGATAACAATTTCGAATAAATAACAAATCAAGTTTTTCAGTCACACTGTAACACTACGTACCAAGTTAGAACTCGTTTACCACAAAATTTCTAATTGTGCTTCTTTAGGAATCGAACGGAAGTCCAGAGGCTGAACCCTATCGCCATTAACAATCGATTAAAGAAGCTATTGCTCAAGTCTGTTCATCCGATACTAAAGACTAATAGCGCACGTTTCTTCCTATCTCGAAGGTCAATGTTCAACGACTGGAACACCAACTACGAGAAGATCACCGGCATGATAGTGCCGCGCTCCACCCAACTGATCCATCAAGACAATGACTACGGACTGTTCTCTGTCACTCTCTTCAAGAAGGTAGGCACGAGCATACACCCCTGTGGCACTCCTCAGAAACAAAATAAAAGAGCAGGTTCCCTAATTTAATAAATCTCAATAATTAAAATTATGATATTTTGCAATGATACCCTGACTTGGGTATGTACACAGTACGTGCTAAGTCAGTGATCAGCCTGTGCACATCCTAAGTCAGTGATCAACCTGTGCACATCCTTAGTCAGTGATCAACTTTTGCTCATCCTAATCAGTGATTAACTTGTTCAGATTCTTAGTCAGTGATCAACCTGTGCACATCCTAAGTCAGTGATCGACTTGTGCTCATCCCGATCAGTGATAAACTTGTTCAGATTCTAAGTCAGTGATCAACTTGTGCACTTGCTAAGTCGCTGATCAACCTGTACACATCCTAAATCAGTGATCAACTTGTGCACAATTTAAGTCAGTTGTAACGTTTTATCATTACCTGATTGTAATGTGTTATAACTTGTTACGTGGTAGGTGGTAGAAGAGTTCAAGCTGCACGCCCGCGAACGTAAGTTCGTGGTCCGCGAGTTTTCCTACAATGAAGAAGCGCTCGTCGCCGGCAAGAGTGAGATCACCAAACTCGTCACCGACAAGAAGAAGCAGTTTGTGAGTATTCATATAAACATATACATACACACAGTTCAAATTGGTGTTATACAATGTGTAATAAACAAAAAAAAAACTAGTGGCTCTGTGATTGAAGACCTCGCATATTTTGTTGAGGTTTTTTTTTACGTTTTCATCCCCGATATCAGGGCCATTTTGAAAAGATCCGAAAATTGAATCGACAAAAAAATTTATAATTATCTATCCTGCTCATGGAGTACTGCGGCAACTGTCTACTAACAGTGTCAAGTAAGGATAGGTCAAGCGCGCGCTCTGCCCTCTATCTCAAAAATGGTTCAAGATATAAAAAAATGTTTAAACAAAACAATGTAAAAACAAAAGTTATAGAGAATTTAGTCCTCTACAATATTTATCACAAATACAAATAGCACAAAACCCATAGGAAACGAGATATTTGCAATAAATGTGTAAAAAATCGATTTTTTTTACCTTTGACCTTGAAAAATCTGTAGACGCGGACACCCTACGTTAAGTAGGTTTTGAGACAAGTTTTAGGGTGTAAAAATAAAGGCCGACTATCTCTCATTCCGAGGTGAAACCCTAATTATCCTGGGCTGGACAAAACAATGCACATACCCTTATGACAGAGCTTTGGATCCGCGCCCTTAGCGGATCTAGCACGGTTTTTCCTGTAACCCTGTATACATAATTATTATAATATTTTTGGGACATCAAAATCTGATATCTATAGTTTAATTGTTTTAGTATTTAATTATTACCTTTTTTTTATCTGACATTATATTTATTATTTAATTAGAACTTATAATATAATATAATAGAAATAAATGATTTTAATTTAATTTAATTTAATTTGGATAATCTACCCCATTGACGTTCTATGTATTTGTTCCCCAGGGTCCTCTGGTGCGATGGTTGAAGGTGAACTTCTCCGAGTGCTTCTGTGCCTGGATACATGTCAAGGCACTCCGGGTCTTCGTCGAGTCTGTGCTAAGGTAAAGTGCTCATTCTGATTTCTATACATTTTTAACCGAGTTCAAATAACATTTAAAAGCAAGCAAAACTTAAAAAAAACCGACTTCAACGCTTACATTTTGATTTTGGCTGTATCGATTTAGATAAAATTTATATGGGACCACCTCTGAAGTAAACTCTACCAAACAAAAAATCATCGAAATCGCGTAACATTTTATATGTATAAAAAAACGTACAGTCAAATTGAGAACCTCCTTTTTTGAAGTCAGTAGAAAAGGCAGAGGTTCTCAATTCGACTGTATTTAATTGTGCGCGTTACCTCAGTTTCTGAAAGTAGCGATTTTGATGATATTTTTTTGTTTGAAAGCTTGTCCTATCCATGTGGTCCCATTTAAATTTGATCAAGATCAGACCAGTTTTGTTTGAGTTATCCTAAGTAAAGCGTTTGTAATTCATTGTAATCTGATCAAAAGTATACATAGTATATAGTAGATAAATCGGTGAAGTCAGTTTTTTTAAGCCTTGCTTGCGTTTAAATAAATTTTTCTAGCTTTAATAAGGGAACATTTTTTAAAGAAAATAAAAGTGAAATTAAATAATAAACTATACAATTATTATTATAATTGTTCCAGATACGGCCTCCCGGTTAACTTCCAGGCCGTAGTGATGGTGCCGTCCCGCAAGAGTGTGAAGAAGTTACGTGACGTGCTGCAACAGCTGTACGCACACCTAGACCACTCCGCGCAGACGCACTCCTCGGCCGCCGACGTAACTATATATTGCACTATCTCACTCACTACTCAATTGTACTATCTGACCCCCTAGAATATTGCATTACAAGACTCGCCCTGGTATATTGCATTATCTGACCTGCCCTAGAATATTGCACTATCTGATCTGCCCTAGAATATTAAAATTACCTGATCCTCCTTGAAATATTGCCTTACCTGACAGACCTGTTATATTGCACTAACAAACCCGCTCTGGTACATTGCACTATCTGACCCACCCTGTAATTGTAAACAGGAATATTATAGACTGTTCTTCTCGAGATAGCTGTGATTTTGCGAATCTGGCAGTAGATTTATTAACTTTTATCAGTACCACTTTGGAGCCCGGGCCCATGTGAATAAACGATGTTAAATTTTGACCCACCCTGGAATTTTGCATTTTCTGATTCGCCCTAGAATGTCGCATTATCTGACCCGCGGAATATTCTGGATATTTTTGAGTTATAATAAACTCATTCACTTGAAAGTTTATTCGTAAAATAATATTAACACTTACTAAGTTATTATATTTCACGCCACAAGTCATCAAACTTATGCATGTGAAAGTGTGGAGCTGCGAGTGTGAAAGCGTTTATGTATTGTTGACAGAACGCGGAACTGGCCGGTCTGGGCTTTGGTTCATCGGAGTACTTCCCTTACGTGTCGTACAAGATCAACGTGGATATGATTCAGGAGCGCGCCGCTTAAGGGACTCCGCCTGACGACCTCTTTATTAGGTGAGCTGGTGACAATAAGTCTTATTACTATTCACATTAAGATTCATAATTTCTGCCCGTTGGCTTAGTTGATTGAGCGTTCGCCTTCTAAGCAGGGGTATCGGGTTCGATTCCCGGCGGGAACACAAGTTTTCTCCCCAAGGAAAATTTGTGTTTCTGGTTCTGGTTGTGATTATGTGTGTGATGTGAATGTTTCCGGCACCCACGACACAAGTCATCGAACTTAGTGTGGGGCTGTAAGTGTGAAAGCGTTTTTTTTTTATAATAGTACATAACATTAGTTTAAATAATAATAATTGAAAAAAAATCTTTTACATGTAAAACTACCTGCCTACCTGTTTAGTTGAGCTAAAACTACATTCAGCAAAATTTGATTACCGATTAAATTGTTTGTACAATCTACAATAAACTATACAGTAAAGTACCTATTTGTGAGATGGCGGGAGAGCACTGATATCCTACACACAGGGCAACCTAGTTAGGAGTTAGGGTTTATCCATGTACACAACAAATATCTGATCAGCATAGTTTATTTATGAACCACGTGTATAAGCCAAGTTATAATATAAGATGCTGTGTTGACACACAATAGTGTTCCTACTATTACTATAGATAGTTATACGTACATGGAGTGTTACAAATTAGTTAAGTTTTTGTCCAAATAAAAAGATTTTTTCATTTTCATATTAAGTACCTAATTATAAAAGATGAAGCTTTCATATATGAACAATATTTACTTGAAGATATAATCTTGAGTCTATTGACCGACGAGCAAAAAGACTCATTGGCGATAATAAGCTAGTTGAGTCCAGATTGCAGAGCCTCGGTCACAGACGTATGGTGGCAAGTCTATCGGTATTCTATCGTTTGCATTTTGGAGAGTGTGCGCAGTAATTACATGAGTTAATTCCACCATGCCCATTTTACGATCTAACAACAAGGCAAACTGGCAAACGTCATCCATTTATGGTTGACATACCTCCAGTTCGCTCGAAGCGTCATCCGTACTGCGAAGGAGTCGAATTCATTGCCCGCGTCTTTGTTCCCCGAACGGTATAATCTGGGAGTCTTCAAGTCAAGAGTGAGTAGGTATCTTCTAGGCAAGCATGCTACATCTTCGGCCGCATCATTACTTTCCATCAGGTGAGATAGTGTTCAAATGCTTGTCTATCGAGTATGAAAAATGTACCTAACGATAATAGATGAAGCTTTCATATTTGAACAATAATAACTTGAAGATATAATCTAAAGTAAAGTAGGACTATTTTGAAGAGTCTGCTTGGGGCAGTACCATACCATTGCCAGACATTCAACCTCAAAGCTGTGCAAACATTACTGTATACAGGATTGTAGGGCAATGTTTCCAGTAAAATTACAAGGCTTAGAGAGGTTTAACATCGGCTTGCACTGCCCCACACGTCTGGGGGTGGCCTTGGTGAGCAAGGTCACCCCTCCATGGGCGCAGTGGCCCGGAGGAGTTTGCATCCGGGCCAACCGCCGGGGCAAGATAGTGACTTCTAGCGCGACCCTATCTTATCCCACTTCGGCGAGGGACTGCTCACGGGTGGATTTTTAGTGGGTTCAAGCCCCACATACCCCTTTCCTTCACCCTTGGGAAGGAAAAGAAATGCCAGGCATTTACCACCCAGAAAAAAAAAAGGTGACGAACGCTGTGCTTTGCCGCGCAGGATTTTGACTTTTGAACTTGGCGGCAAGTGCTTTCTGGCGACTACATAATATAGATATACCTAGGTTAATATAATTCCTGTATTAGTCATTTAAGAGTGTGCCCCGCCGAGTTTCTTGCCAGGCTCTTCTCGAGATGGCTGTAATTATGCGAATCTGGCAGTAGAGTCAGTAACTTTCATGAGTGCCTCTTTGGGGCCCTTAGTGTTCACAATATGCTGTAACTAATTCTGTCATTTGTTTTGCAGGTAAAGTTGCCAAGCGAGCTCTTGGTCACAAGCTATAGTTGCAATCGAACATTGTACAATTAATTATTATTTTATTTATATCATTACACAAATTATATTTTGCCCTTGTAAAAATCATATATATCCCCATGTACAGAATTTTTCGACGTTTATTGACAATTCTACAATATAATTTGAGTCTGTGTGTTATTCAGTTTGTCTTAGATATTTATGTTATTTATAAGATGCCGTTATATAAATTGTAAATGCAGTAATCAAATGCTTTCAATGTTGAACAAGATTATTTAAACGCAACAATGTTTCTGTTCAGTATTATCAGTTGCGAGTTGAAAGTAGTATTAACAGAATGTTGAAACTGTAAAATAAATAATTAAATGAAATATTATAATATTGGAGTTAATGCAAAGCTATGTAAATAAGAACATTCCTCATTGTAACTCGTGTAGTACATAATAAATATATTATTGAAGTTACTGTTTGCTGTTGTTTTATTAAGTTAGCCAACCCGTTGATAAACAATAAATACGACATAGAACCTCCCTATCTAAGTGGTCATTTTATTAATAAAAAACTTAAAAAAACTTGTGAGGTGTCAAGGGACACCCGGATGGAACGAAGTTCAATTTCCTTCTAGCCCCGTTTCGCAACGCGCGATAAGAAACTTTCGTTCCAAAATTAAAAGAAACATACAAAAACCAAAATCACGCGGTGTTCCCAGGCGGTCACCCATCCAAGTACTGACCGCACCCGACGTCGCTTAACTTCGGTGATCGGACGACAACGTGGTATGGCTCACAACTATAGCAAAAAGTGTCGTTACAACTTTTGGTCTTAATTTTTTCCGTCTAGCCCCCTTTCGCAACGCGCGATAAGGAACTTTCGTTCCAATACGACAGAACCTCTCTATCTACGTCAGATGGAACCGTTGTTATATTTATTAAATTTGCCAACCCATCAACAAAAAATAAATACAACAGAACCTCATCTCAATCAGATTGAACTAATGTTGTAGCAATTAAATTAGTCGACCTGTCAACCAAAATACGAATAGAACCTCCTTATCTAAGCCAGATTAGTTCACTGTTTTATTAATCAAACTAACCTGTCAACAAAAAAAAAGTCTACTTAGAACCTTACCAAGTCTACTAATTACACAGTTAGAAAGATTGAAATTAATTATTTTATTGACACAACACATTTGTACACAACAAAAAATATCTGTCCCAGTATCTAACTGAATAAAAAAATTATTGACCTAGCTAACAAAATGTAGTAGAATAGGTGTATTTATATTTAACCAATTACTGCATGTAGTAAATAAACAAGGATTATTTTTACTTATAATTTATGTGACACATCTGCCTTTGGATATTTTTTTTATGCTTGATAGGCAAGCATTTGACCACTACCTCATCTGATCAAAAGTGAAGATGTTATATGCTTGCCTAGAAGATACCTATTCACTCTAATACATATTTACTTTTATTTAGCTTGTCTTATGAATATTGTGATTTACTAGCTCAATAAAACTCCTATTGAATGGCTATATATTAGTGAAAAATACATTCAAATCTGTAGTTCCAGAAATCACCCTTTTACAAGCATTAAATTTACCACTATATTGTATTATATTTGTTAGACTTTCACATTACATCTACTTGTGATGAGGAAAACTGGGACCAGAGCTGCTTTCCTATGTCCAAATTTCTTCAAATGCTTTCCTATGTTCCAGTTTCCATAAAAAATCAAAAAACCATACCGACTATCGAGAAGCTGTTTAGGATCTTACAAGCTAAAGGCATCTAAAGAGGTGTAACTGTTTGCTTGCAAGGAGGTCAAACTATATTTTTTTTCCAAAGAGGTCTAATTGAAGACTTTTACAATTAAAAACAGGCACTGCCAGCCTTTACTCACTATAGGAACACAGGCTAGTGGTAATCAGATATGTCACTCATCAAACTCCTAATGTGCCTTTTGAGCATGGTTATTCTCAGTTGGTAATCCCATAAAATCACTAAGCACCAGTATTGAACACTGCTTACTAACACCATTACAATCAAAATTCCAAGCAAGTAGGATCTTTCAAGAAGAATCTTCTTAAATTATAATCCAAGATTACATATGACTTGGCACACCACACCACCTAAACAATAATTTGAGGGATATCTACTGGAATGAATAAAAATTAGATTCCTATATTATGGCTCAATGAATAAAACAACATATGAATTTATAATATTTTAATTCTTCTATAAGTTGCTAACAACTTAGTCATGACTTAAAGTATATGGAATATTATGAAGAAGTAGCATGGTAGATGTCATGAGGAGCAGTAGCATGGTAGATGTCGCCATTTCTCTAATCGATCCACTCGATCCAGTTGTCTTCTGGATCATTGTCGGACTCCAAAGGAGCAGTTCCTTCCTGGACCATCTTATTGTATAGCAAAGCTAACAATTGTTTGTTGATGTGATCAGTTTGAGTGATCTCTCTTGTAGGCAGTATTACAACGCCTCCCGGGTTGTTGTTTGTTTCCTGATCCTTTTCGTTTTCTGGTTCCGGCATTTTGATTATCGTAAATTGAAACAAGAGAACTGAAGACAGTTGAAGATATAGTGGGCTGGGTTACTGGCTGATTCAAACTGAGAAAATCAATCACGACAAAAAAAACACAAAACAAAAGATAGAAACGTCAGAATTGACTAATACATGACATTGAACTTACGTTTCATTCCACGTTAATGATTGTTGGATTTTGCTTAAAATTTTTAGATACTCCCGACTTCCGAGTTAAATATATAATATTAATAATCATTTATATATCAAGTAACATAGACTAATTTACACGATATTCATTTACAGTAACAGTCACATTGTCATATATTTCACAAATAATAAAAAAATTAAATTACACTTATAAAATTAAAATGTTACTTCAAAGTAATAAAAGATATGCTCAGAAAAATCAAACTTATATTCATTTTCTCGATGCTTTCTTGATTAGTTTAGGAGCTACACCAAAAATCTCCAAGAAAATCGCAAGAGAAAGTTTCTGCATGGATTGAAATTTATAAGAAATCTACGTTATAACTGCATTCGTTTTATAATAAAAATAAAGTTGCCACACGCTAAATTTTTGTCGAGTTGGTCCTTATTTATCATACATAACGCTTAAATATATCACTTTATTCTAATTTTGAATACTTTATAATTATGCAAACCAATAACTCTAGCATCCTGGTTATTAATATTTTTTTTTGTAACAGTTAAATTTTGACATTTATTTATCATTTGGCTGCGGCTGCGTTCATATTTTTTATCTACCATCCTTAGATTAACTTTTCGGCCAGCGACATATTTCGTCTGCTGGTGTATTTGACCCGTAAAAAGCCCGTAAAAGTTAGTAAATTACTGCAATTATTCGTTTAGAATATAATATTTATCATTCCTAGTGAAGGATTTGTGAATTAACCATAATTTTTTGAAGATTCGTGTTCCAATGTCGGCAGTACTCTTACATAATCCTAGTTCTGGACATAACCTGTACCATATCATCTGATTGAAAATTTAAATATCCGATTAATTTTTCAGAGCCTCGAAAATGTTGGGTCGTTTTTCGCCGGGTGTTTGCACCCAGGTGGTGGCCGTGGTCAATAACCAGCAGAACAGGAACATGGCTACTCTGAAAGCCATTTCGATGCGATTGAAGTCCGTAAAGAATATTCAGAAGATCACCCAATCCATGAAGATGGTGTCAGCCGCCAAGTGAGTTTTTCAAATTAAGAACACTGTGAAATGTCAGGAAAACCTAACTATGATGTCAAGTTTTTCAATTGTTTCACCTTGTACAATAACAAGATCTTCCTCATGAAAAGTGGATTTTGTTTTTATAGACACATATTCAATTTAAATTTTAGTTAAATTATGTCTCTTTGAGTAGTTTTAAACATGTTAGCTGTAACTGTGACACACCTATTTTTCAACCTTATCGGGACACAGTAAATATAATAAATTAACTTTGACTCCTATTTTTTATTACTAAGCCTTTAATCTCGAGAAAAATAACAGTGTCTAGAGGATTGTCCGGGTAGGCAGGAATATTAAAACATAAACTAGTGTATTTTGTCATGGATAGTGGCCTATATTTAATGGCCAGCTTATTAATATAGGCCACTATCCATGACCACCTACCATCAGGTGAGATTGCATATTATTATTCAAATTTCTAGGTGGCAATGTAGATTTTTAGGCGGGAGTGTCACTTACGTGTCACCATAATTCCTTTCTTAGAAGCCTAAAATTACACGGGAATATATCCTGTATTTTTTTTTATTCATTCTCCTCAGAGAAATTTAAATTTCTGGTCCCGGGTATGATATGAATGTTTCCGGCATCCACAACAAGTAGTCAAACTGAGTATGGGCTGTGAGTGTGAAATGTTGTTTAGTTAACTGTGGTAAATGTCATTGGAGACACATTTATGAAGTCTGTTGATAATTATTAGTTTCAAATGTAATGTATTGTGCTACTGTTAACTTTACTGTTAACCTAAAAAAAAACAAAGAGGGGGAAATTATGAGAAAGAAGGTGTTCATTTGATGTGATGGGGTAGAGGAGACAAAGAGAAAAGCACACTTAGAAAAATGCATCATAATTGCTTCTTAGTAAAGTCTAAATTCTATTATTTTTGTTAAAAGCTTCATAGCTTCTGAACCAAACCTGTTAATGAATTAGTTTTAAAGAGTATATTGCCACATTGTGTCTATTTCTTAGTCTTTTTATTCAAACTGACCCCTGTCATAGTTTTTACACATATGTCTAACACACTTGGGGGTACTGGATTCATTACCAGTAAAAGGGAATTTATCTTACAGGAATTTGTGTTTCTGGATCGAGCCTTAAGTATTGGACTTGTAAGTGTGAAATTTTTATAATGATACAATGCTAACGTTTTAAATTCGAACTGGAGATAGACTACGACCACAGATTGCTCTTACATCATGATGTTCAGCACTCTGACAATATCAGACTCCAATACTCAGACAAAGTGCTGAAGCCTCCTTTCTCATGAGAAAGGAGGCTTCGGCACTTTGTCTGTCCCTCCGTGCGTCCGTCTGTCAGAGGCATTTAGTGTCTAAACCATACAAGTAAATAACTTCAAATTCTCAGAAAATGTGTTAAGCTATGGCCCAAAGTCGGAAATAACAATTAAATTGAAAAAAACTGTGTTGGAAAATAAGACTTTGGTAGGCCACTAAAGTCACTGTTTTTAGACCAATTTTGTCCTTAGGCCTGTCTCAAAAACGGCTTCACATATAAAGCTGATACTTACATATAATATCCGTTATATCCTGTACTTGAACTACAAATATAGAAATCAAACAATTATTTTAAAGGAAAAAGTTATTAGCAATTAACATCAAAAGTTTTATTAGGCAAAATGTAAGCGCGAGATCTTAGTTCGGCGCGAACAACTAGTAATATTAGTGTGATAACTATAAAAAAGGTCTTTAAAACTCACAGCCCAAAGGACTAACACATTCACATCACACATATATACAACTACAGAAGCATTTCCATGGTAGGAAAAGTGAGCATCTGCCGGAAACCTTGCATAGAAGGCAAGGGCTTACTGACTGCCACAACTGAGTCATCTATGTTGTCTATCTATAGGTATACCCGCGCTGAGCGAGACCTGAAGGCTGCTCGCCCGTACGGCGAGGGTGCTGTCCAGTTCTACGAAAGGGCTGAGGTAAGAAATAAATGTTTTTTTATATGTAATATGAAAAAAAAACCGCACTCCGATATATAAAGAAGTTGGGGTGGCTGGGCTTACTACTGGCAGAGGGAAACATAATACACCCCCAGCGGGAAGTCAGTGCAGGCCTTATCGCCCCCAGTTGGAATTATAATGTTTTATGAATTACTTTGAAACAAAATTAAATATATTTAATTGCAGAAACTGTGCTATAAAATGTTATTATACTATTTGATTGATTAACAATCGTAATCAATAATTCAATACATTATGTTTGTAATACATACACGTCAACATTGTAACTTAGATAAGGATGTTTTTTATTCTCGATAGGCAAGCATTTGACCACTATCTGAACTGCTCGTTGGCTTAGTTGGGTGGTGTTCATCTATCGGGTTCCAATCCCGGCTAAAACGTGTTTCTGGTTCTAGTTGTGATTGTGTATGTGATGTGAATGTTTCCGGCACCTACGACTCAAGTCATCGAACTTAGTGTTGCGCTATGAGTGTGAAAGCGTTTATTTATTTTTATTTTATTATTATATGAATTACTTTGAAACAAAATTAACACTAATAATTAAAAACCGTTCTGACCACGTCCATCAGTCGTAACTAAAGATACCGTAATTAAATCAGTCTAACTAGGGACACTAAAACAGTGACCGTGGTTACATTAAAAAATAACCCATCTGACCACGTCCACCAGTCTAACTATGGACACTGAAATTTTATCAGTCTAACCAAGGACACTAAACAGTGTCTGTGGTTAGATAAATCTAAGTAACTGATCTGACTATTAATAACGTTTTAAACATTTAATTGCAGACTGTTATAAAATGTTGTTATACTATTGTTATTTGAATATGTGGTTCTGTATTACAGATTGAATAACAATTAGGTACTACATAATTCGTTACATTATGAGTGTAAAGCTTACACGTTAACATTTTTATTTAGATACTAGCTGACCCGCCCGGCGTTGCCCGGGATAACAAAAGCTTACGAATAAAAGCTTTCACACTCACAGCCCCACTCTAAAAGTACTATAGGTTGTGTCGTGGGGCCTTAAACAATTAATACCACACACACAACATTCACGTCATACCCAGAACCAGAAACATAAACTTCCCGCGGGGAAAAAACTTTTGTTAGTGTGTTCCTAGATTTGAGCTCGCTGCTTTGAAGACGAACGCACACTCGTCTACGCCAGTGGGTAGTTCAAAATTCAAAGATGCCCCACCGTGCGTCGCCCGTTTAAAAAATCTACACATAAACACTTCCACATTCACAGCCCCACATATCAGTGCCTTGTAGCGTTGGGGCCGTAAACATCCAAGATTTACAACATATTAAAAACCAGGAACACAAATTTCCGGTAGGGAGAAAACTTCTGTTAACACCGCGAATCGATCCCGCTGCTTTAAATGCAAACACGCACCTATTTACGCGAGTAGATAGTTCAAAGTTCAAAAAATGACCCGCCCGGCGTCACCCGGTTAAAAATATACAAATAAACACTATTCACAGCCCACACTAAATCCAAAGACTTGTATCGGGGGGCCGTAAACATCCAAGATTCACAAAGCATTCACAACATACTCAAAACCAGGAACACTGATTTCCCGTGGAGAGAAATCTTTTAGGTAAATTACTACCGGGAACCGAACCCGCTGCTTTGAAGGTGAACGCGCACCCATCTACGCCAGCGAGCAGTTCAAAGTTCAGGAACAATCCGCCCGGCATCGGCCGGGTAGTAAATATTAAAAAACATACCTACCCATAAACGCTTTCATATTCACAACCCCACACCAAGTTCAATTACTTATATCGTGGGGCTATAAACATCCAAGATTCACACAACATTCACAACATACTCAAAACCAGAAACACAAACTCCCGTGGGAAAACACCTGTGTTCCCACCGGGAACTAAACCCGCTGCTTTAAAGGCAAACTCCCACCTAACTACGCCAGCAGGCAGTTCAAAGTTCAATGATAAGCTATAACCGACTAAACAAAAAAAAACAATATAAAACTCCTTCTTATGTAAGTCGGTTCAAAACATAGAAGTATGCCGGATTACGCAGTAACTGTTACATTCTGCGATCCACCGTTTTCACCCTCAAATAAACTTGACGATTTCTCTTAGACTATAGGTCCATATTATATGGAGTAAAGAGCAAATTGCATCTACGTGAACTACGTAAGCCGCTGAAATAGGATTTTTTGATAAGGATTAATATTAAATACTAAAAAAAAGCCAACGAAATAGAAGCCGCTATTTTTTAATGTGCAGGAATTCGTAGTACGTGTCGATAAATTTCTGACCCGTCCCGTTCACGGGAGGGCTCCCGTGAAACGAATTTCACGATTTCTCATAGACTATTTATCCAAATCATATGCAGTAAAAAGCAAATTGTATCTACATGAACTACGTAAGACGATGAAATAGTTTATTTTGATAAGGATTAATACTGAATGTCTCAAAAAGCCAACTAAACACGGGCCGCTTTTTTTTCACATTTTTAACAAAGAAAAGTATTTTTTCTGAGCTATACATACATGTTAGATATATGCTGTCGCGGACTTTTTTGTAAAACTCATGAAGGCCAACATTTTTGCCATACATTGTATTCACCTATGTCTTACCGTTTAGTCAGCGTACGCCGATAAAGCGGAAAGTTGGCAAATTTTTCTCCGACTTGTCTTACGAATATTATTATTTCAAACTGATAACTAACTTCTATCCCGACAAAACATAGCCTATGACACTCAGTGATAGTGTAGCTATCTATTAGTGAAAGAATTTTCAGATTCGGATCAGTAGTTTTAGAGATTACCTTTTACATACAAACAAACAAACAAACAAACAAACTTTACCTCTTTATAATATTAGTATAGATGGAGGTTCGCAAGTCAACCAAACGTTTTTTTCCCAAGTATAAGTTTTCGATCCGTGCGACAGCGGGAGGGTCCGCATATTTTTTTTTATACTAGATAGGCAAGCATTTGATCGCTATCTCAGTTGGTGGATAGCGATCAAATGAGACGATGCAGCCAAAGATGGAACTTGCATGCCTAGAAAGTACCTATTAAATCTAGACTTAACTTCACGCTAGTTGATAAATACTATAGTGATGAGACATATAAACTTAATAAATATTTTTATAGGTGGCTGCTCCTGAAGACGACCCTAAGGAACTGTACGTCGCCATAACCTCTGATAGAGGTAAGATTACTCTGCCAAAGCTACATACCTTTTTCCAGATAGAACCAGACATTTCCATGCCGTAATTTAGTTTTTGGAATTCAAAATCGATAACGATTGTTTTTAATTTTGGTTGTAATATGTTATGCCTTTTTTGAGCCGCTAAAAATAAGTTCTTTTAAGTAACAAGAAAAGATAGCATTAATATTTAGATAACATATGCTTGAGGATATCTAAATGAAAGTAATTCAGAAACATGTGTAAGTTTTCTCGATATAATTACTTTTCAAAGTTGGTTCTTTTGAAACCTTATATAGTTCTTAGAAAAGATAAAAAAAAAATGTACTACATTCTGTAGACAATTGAAATAATAGGTAAAAATTGGGGAGTCCGGATCAATCAATTCATCTATTCATCTTGAATAGATTGATTCAGACTCCTATAATACTTATAGATTAGAAATAAAATTTTGGAGAATATGTATAGTAGATGATGAGATAAAAAGTAGAAATCAGGGAGTCTGGAATAAATAGTTTCATCTTGAATAGATAAACATTGCTGTTAGTAGATAAATCGCTGAAAAGTAAAAATTGGGGAGTCTGGATCAATCTATTAATCTATTCAAGATGAATGGATTGATCCAGACTGCCCAATTTTTACCATCTTGACACAAATACCTAAATAAATTGAACTCATTTTTATTTTAAATTGTTTAATAGTTCACACTCAAACGAGTTTATATATGATCTATATTGTTAGATATAATGAGACGGGGCGCTAATCTCTATGTTTATCTCTTTTTAAATCAAGGCGAGTGACGAGCTCGTCCGATTTTTTATACTTTGTACATCGTCTTCATGTTTCCCACTTCCCAACGCAGTGACAATGACTTTTATAGTATCATCTGTCATTTAACAGTGGGTAAAATACTGCTTAATTAAAAACACATGCAAGTTTTCTCGATAGACTTGTGTGAACCTGAGTTTTGCAACAATATTATATACTAGCCGTGCCCACGGCTTCGCCCGCTATTATCAAGTTAAAAAGTAGCCTATGTTCAAATTTCATACAAATCCATTTGGATTGGCAACAATATATACATTTTATCGAAATCGGTCAAGGCAAAACCGAAATGTAAGCGCTTTTTTTAAGCATTGCTTGCGTTTCAATTATCAGCATATCCTTTGCTTGAGCTGAAATGATTGTCGAGCCGTAAAAGGTAATAGGCGGGGTCTAACTTTTAACTTTGATAATAATTTACAGCTGTAAAGGTATTTTTAATAAAACAAACGTCATTATGAAGGTCTCTGCGGCGCGGTCCACACCGGTGTGTCCAAGGTGATCCGCCTTCGTCTCCAGGAGCCCGGAGCGGAAAACATTAAGGTCATCTGCGTCGGGGACAAGTCTCGTGGTATCCTGCAACGATTGTACGGCAAACACATCATCAGTGTCGCCAACGAGGTAACTAACTCAATGGATTAACCTTCTAAGGTCAAGGTATTACAATAAGTACTAAATAAACAGTAATTCAGACCCAAGCATTCGACATCTAAGAGTGGTGAGATAGAATACCACTAGGTATTTGATATTTGTGATAATTTGTCATTTTAAACTGGTTAATAGGTACTTACCTACATGTTTTATGTTGTTTTTATATGTGTTGTTTTATAATTATAAATATTGTGTTATTATACAAAACATATTTTGATATTTTAATTTATATGTAAATTTGTTATTTTTGTGTACCTACTTCTAAATGTATTGACATTCATAAGTGTACATATTTGTACCAAAGTGGAAAATAAAATGGAATTGAATTGATCAGTTGGCGCGGTGGACAGGATTCTGCCCTCTGCGCCGTGGGTCCTGGTTTTGATTCCCGGCAGGAGCACAACTTTTCCATTCCAAGGGACAATTGTATTTCTGGTTCTGGGTGTAATGTGTGTGTGTGTGTGTGATGTGAAGGTTTCCGCCACCCACGATACAAGTATTTGAACTTAGTGGTGGATGTGAGTGTGAATGCGTTTCTTTGTTTGACCACGACGCTTACCTTAGAATAATAACAAAAAAAGTTAACACCTATAATCCTTAATTAAGTATTACCTTGATTTTTTACAAGTCGAATGCTCTCTCAGAAATTACTTATTTTTTTTAATACATCTTATAATACTGTGAGCTTTAGGAGGCCATACAATTCATAACTGACGTTCTCTTTCAGTCGTCGGTAGTACGTTTATCTAGGTCGGAATAAAAACCATCAAATTGACAAAAAGTTTTATATGACACGCTACAAGAATTTTTATAATTAATAAACTACGGCACACACTTAATTAGAAATTAAATTTGTATGATTTTCTAGTAAGTGGATTGCTGCAATTCTTTTGAGAAATAAATATCAACCACAAATAGGTAATCAACAAATCTATATGAGTAACTACAATATCCGTTGTTGTATCAGGTTGGGCGCACACCGCCGAGCTTCCAAGACGCGTGCAAGCTCGCATCGTCTATCCTCACTTCCGGTTACGACTTCGCTTCCGGCAAGATCGTCTACAACAAGTTCAAGTCTGTTGTGTCCTACCAACAGGCTGACTTGCCGCTGTTCAGCCAGAAAGCTGTGGAGGTGAGGAATCAATAATATATTTTATTTGCTTACTAATAACAAACTCACTTTTGAAGTTAAAGGGAACAAAGCGGGGGTTAGTCACAGTTGTGGTATTTTTTTCAATTATGGCTTCGCAAACTATTTGTCAATTTTAAATATTTTTCACATTTTGTATATAAAACTAGCCTTAGTCATCAGTCACAGTCAAAGTCAACTAAGAGTTTACGACTTTCACCTAGGTTGGTAAGTATGCATAATTCATGAACAGCTGTGACCTCTCGTCACATGTTAGTTCAATAATTTCGTAGCACTTAGCACTCATATTGCAGTCACAAGCTATTATTTTACTGTATAAATATACTATAATTACTATAATTTATATACTATAAATCTGTTGTATAATTTATTACTATAATTTATATAATTTACTTAATATAAAATTTACTTACTAAAACTTACTACATATAAATTTGTAGATAAAATTTTAATTTAATAAATAAATAATACAATGAATATAATTTTAGTTTAGTTTTAGGCAATATGGGCAATAGCACGTGATATATGATGATACTCATGTTCGAACTTTCCTCTCCAGAACGCTCCCAAACTGGCCACCTACGATTCCCTGGACTCGGATGTCATCCAGAACTACATGGAGTTCTCCCTGGCTTCCATGATCTTCTACGCCATGAAGGAGGGAGCTTGCTCCGAACAGTCTTCTCGCATGACAGCTATGGACAACGCTTCCAAGAACGCCGGAGAGATGATTGAAAAACTCACCCTTACATTCAACAGGTGAGTGTTTTTGAGCTAGCTAGATGGGAAGCGTCACGCTTGACTATTTGATAAAGCTTGACCTACAATTTGAAGAGTTGAAATTCTTAAGAGATTTTTAAATTAGTCATCATTTTAATGTCGTAGGGGTCGGAATCATTGATATCTGACCAGTCATGAGGAATGTTCTCAATGTACCATCCTCGACCACATGGTCACTTACCAACATGTGGTGATGGTAGAGAGCCTGTGCTGTTACAAGTCTGTTCAACTGTTGCAAAGTTGTTATTGACTTTCATTACATACATTGACTTCAGTTGTTGCAAAGTTGTTACTGACTTTCATTACATTGACTTCAGCCATTGTTGAATTGTTATCGACTGTCATTATTTACATAGACTTCTGCCGTTGTTATTGACTTTAATTACTTACATTGACTTTGGTGATTGCTTTCTTTACTTACATTGTTATATTTTTACAGAACTCGCCAAGCCGTCATCACCAGGGAGCTTATCGAGATCATCTCTGGTGCCGCCGCTCTGGACTAAACTCAATTTACATCTATACGAACTCCTTTTATTTAGAGATACCAAATATACCACAAATAAAAGTAAAATATACTGTGGAACATATAAATTGGTACAAGAAATATGTATCAGTTGGCAGAAGATTGCATTCTCAAGTCAACATTTTCAACGTCAAAATCATGGTTGAAAATTTTAAAGAAGTTTAAAACTTTAGATCGCGTTTTAAACTTAATAACAAGTTTTAAAACTTAATAACACGTTTTAAAACTTAATAACACGTTTTAAAATTGGTAACTCTTAATAAATCGATTTCGTAGTATTTATTCGAAAAATCTGGAATTATAATCAATAGACCGTACATAAGATGCCGACATTATTGAACGAACGCGATCGTTCATTGGTAGAATCTCACGCGACGTTCACTCACTGGCTTTTATACCTTTTACCAGTGTCCGAATTCGTTCATTCAATATGTTCACACGTTAAAAATGTTTCAAATAGTAGTTTTACCTTTATATTCCCCGTCGTTCAGTATGATTAGTGTGCAATGAGGAAGTTATTGTGTATGGATACAGTGGTTTAGCGATAAAATGTTGTTTAGAATTTGCGTTGTTTTATTCATTTCTCGCTGGAATTACACGAATTAATTCCACTATGCCCTTTTACAATCTACTATTCATTTATTGAGTGTGAATATAGATGATACAATGGTCACGAGCTAGTATTTTTCTCTCCAATATTTCTAGATCATGGATGATTAGTTCTTCAGTCGAAATATTAAAACAAAAATTAACAAATTCTATATTTCATAATAGAAGTCCTAGTCACAAGTCACAGTCAAAGTCGATTAGTCAGTCATAGTCTAGTCATGCTCTAGTTAAGTGGTAGAAACTTTACTAGAACTTCTATTGGAGTTTTGGAGCTAAGGCATAGTTTACGTTTTTCAATTTTGTATGATTTGCCTACACTTATGCACGTTTACTAAGTATTAACGGTTAATAATCCACAATTATTACACACTCGAAGAATGACAGGTTTTGGAAATTTGAACAAAATCAACATCGCCATTTTTTCACTTTGCCATATGGCGCACAATCTAACAAGGCAAACTTTCAAATGTCATCCATTTATAGTTCTCTCAAAGCTTTCATCATCCGTAACGCGAAGGCGTGGTACTCATTTCCGTGTGCGTCAGAATGAACGGTCACTAGGCGTGTTTAACGTTGAATTTATACCCAGGAATTTCTTCCCTATTGCTTCTATTTGGTTCATATCCTCAGACAATTACTTCCATCATATTCTAGAAGAAACAAAACATTTACAGGTGACCATTCATTCTGACGTCAGAACGGTCGGTCACCTAGTCGTAGTCCCTGATAAAGAAAATTCTTGAAACTTATGGTGGCCTTAATTGTTTCCTTCAATATTTTAAAACTACAATTCTGTAACTATTACGGCAATAAAGATATCGAAAAACGTTATATAAATATCAGTGCCTGAGAGAAAAGGCCAAATCTGAGGATGAAAAGCGAGAACACTAAACGTGTAACGTAAACGCGAGGTAAGCGAAGCGAGCACACATCTCGCTTCGCTCAAGCGAGGTAACGTTACAAAGTAAAAGCCAAATATACTCCAATAAATGTTTATTTACTAATTTCATAACCAGTCTTAATTGTACAAATTATAAAACAAACGCGTGTCAGTTTCTACGATGATCTGCAGAATCGAGTTATTAAAAAATCATTTATGTAGGGATTAACTGAAATTGGCAATACCAAAATTTTGAAAATACCATCGACGCTCTTGAAAACGACTGCACCGATTTTCACCAAAAATTTAAGAACGCTCTCGATCAACTCCCCAACAACAAAAGTCAAAATCGGTCCAGCCATTTGGAAGCTACGATGCCACAGATACAATATTATAACACCACTCTTTTCGTCGGTGGTTAAAAATTGTTATTATTTGTGTGAAATTATAATTGACCAGTAAATAACTATCAAAGCTTTATCTGCAAGTCTATGTCTATTATACTAAATTTTGAATTGACACCACTACCATTGTCATCACCGTTATTTTGAGAATGAACTCGATCATGGCGCTTAACGCTTGTCTCAATGCCGATATATCGGAAAACTGAAAACGATCGAAATACATGGTAAAACAACAAGATAAACATTCAAGCGTCATCCATTTATAGTTAACATATCACCCAGCTCGAAGCGTTTCGCTTTTATCATCCGTACTGCGAGGGGGTTTAACTAATTACCCGCGTCTTGGTTTCCTAAACGGTATAATCTGGGAGTCTTCAAGTCAAGAGTGAATAGGTATCTTCTAGGCAGGCATGCCACATCGTCGCTTTCCGTCGGGTGAGATAGCGGTCAAATGCTTGCCTATCAAACATAAAAAAAGATCCCGTTATTGACAAAAAGATTTATAATGAGAGAAGCTTAAGAACTTTTAACTTAATGTACTTTCTCAACTTTAGACTGTTCTCGTCAATATCTGCAAAATCATTCGTAGAAATGATCGTTTTCACACATTCAAACCATGATTTTAGATGTATCATGCATCATGTCTATTTACAAACTTAAAACATGTCGTAACTCAATACGGATAAGGTCGAAACTTATAAAAACTGTCTAAGTTTTTCGATATTTCATAACAACGAGTCCCTAATTTTTAACATACAAACACCCTCACAGCCCCGCGCAAGTTCAAATACTTGTATCGCAGGTACAGATAAAATACGATGACATGGCGCACCCCTCAAAATTGCAAAACGTTTGAATGTATTTGTGAAAGTAGTTAAAAAGTTAGCCTCGACTCACAACGCACGTGTGCGTGCTGAGACGGCTGTCAAACAATAACAAATCCATGGATTTGTTGGTCGACTGGCGACGTCATTAATAATCTATCACTATCAGTTTGGAGGGGCGCGCCATATTACCGTAGTTTATCTCTACCAGAATCAATACAAACACAAATTTCATATGCAATATTGTGCTCCTGCCGGGAATAGGACCCGGTACCCGCGGCGGTGAAAGCATCGGGGCTGTTTAACCTTTAAAATGCTAAGGCCAATTTTCATTTGTATTTTCTATCTTACATTACGGTACAATAAAACTATTAAATTTGCATAATATATTAAATTAAATTAATACTATATCTAAATAAAAAATAAGGCTGATCATATGTTAGGTATACACCTGACAGATGTTATGTTTCCTTGATATTACATTTTACTATCTAGTTGGTCCCATTTAATAGAAGAATTTCGAATATTATTTGGTAATGAAATTAGTTGTATTTGTTTAACTGTGTGTAGAAAAGCGAGGGGGTACAATGTTATCAGCATAAAGTAGTAAATTTAAGAAAGAAAAATATCGCTTGAAGCGGAGATTAAACCCGCGGCCATTGGGTCTCATGCCCTATTGCCGCTGAGCTACTCAAGCCTTATTATCTTTTCCTTATTGAAGACGTGTGACGCCATCTACCGAAATATTTAGAAACTACTACGGCCAACGAGTCTAAAAGTCAAGTAAGCGGTTCAATCCCCGCTTTGAGCGATATTTTTCTTTTCTAAATTTACTTCTACTGTTCTGTTCTCTTTAGCCATGCTGCTAATGCTATAAAAACAAAATCAAAAGACTAAGTTCTAGCCTCAAATACTTATCTACAATTGAAATATCTAATACCTTTAAACGAACAATTCTTGTATACATATATGTATATATATAATCTGAATCTCGGAAACGGCTTCAACGACTTCAACGGATCTAGCCTCAAATACTTATCTACAATTGAAATATCTAATACCTTTAAACGAACAATTCTTGTATACATATATGTATATATATAATCTGAATCTCGGAAACGGCTTCAACGATTTTCATGAAATTTAGTATGCAGGGAGTTTCGGGGGCGATAAATCGATCTAGGTCTCATTTTAAGAAAACGAACAAAGCTCGGTTAAAGAGCAAAGCTCGGTCATCCAGGTACTATATGTACTAAATGTTGTTTGGAAGAAATTTAGCGATAAGACAGCCAGATATACATTTAAATTACAAGCGGCAAAATCAAAATTTTTTAAATACCTCCGACGCTCTATCTGGAAAACGGCTGTACCGATTTTCACCAAAAAACTACTTTTGATCAAGTCATCTTCAAACAAAGAAAAATTAAATCGGTTCAGCCCTTTGAGAGATACGATGATACGGATAACATTTCGGGGGGTTTTAAGTTTTTGATTATGGTAGGTTTAATCAGTCAATTAATATAATTAAACGCAAGCAAAGCTTAAAAGAACGACTTCAAATTTGGTTTTGGCTTGATCGATTTCGATAAAATGTATATGGCACCTCTGAAGTATAATCTACCAAACAAAAGAAAACATCAAAATCGATTCATAATTAACGGAATTATCGCGTAACATGAAAAAAAAAATAGTCGAATTGAGAACCCCATTTTTTGAAGTCGATTGAAAATAATAGCTAGTGGCTCTGTGATCTGAAAACTCGTGTATTTTTTTAAATGGCTGGAATTCGACCCTCGCATCTCCGTCATATTGAAAAAAAACCGAAAACTGAATCGACAAAAAGGTTCTATATAATTATCGAACCTGCACAGAAAATTTCACGAGAATCGGTTGAGAAATGCGACATGTAGAGGAGAACAACTGGAAATCCGGACAGAAACGAAGACGCTTTGTTCACACTCGCTCGGTCTATTACTTTAATAGTATAATTTTGTGTATGTTAAACATGATCAGTTATTGTAGTGGTGTAGGTACATTAACATGTGAACTAGTCCTTTTTACAAGCTTTTATTTAACTTGCAATGTATGTCCTTGGAATGTTTGTTTGGGTGGAATCTTGCAACTCAATTTGAAGCAGATATCTTCAACCGATTGAGCTGACTTTTATATTCACGTTTAGTTTGGATGACAATGCATGGTTAGCTGTCTGACGTCATTCTAAATCCAACATGGCGGAACATCCAGAATGGCGGACAAGTTATTTTTAATGCACTCCTACAATATGGGTATCAAATGAAAGGGCTTGCTGAGAATAACTCGAAAAATTAAGTGACGTCACTCTAAATCCAATGTGGTGGACTTCTAAAACCTTGTTTTTAAAGTTTTTAGTAGCTTATGTCTTTGCATGTTTATTGGACGTTGTGCGATTCAGACCATTTGCGTATATATAATTTTGAAAATGTACCATAATTTATTGACATACTCCTCAACTTGCTTTCGACTAACAACTAACAATACTAACACTGTTATATAAACATAACTATATTTACACGTTTGGTCGACACCTGCGACTCGATTTAGTGATCCCGATTGAGATGATTTTACCTGAAATAGAAAAACAATGTTGTAAATAAATAATAAAATAAACGCTTTCACACTCACAGCCCCACTCTAAGTTCGATGACTTGTGTCGTTGATGACGTAAAAATTCTTGGGGAGAAAACTCGTGTTCGCGCCGGGAATCGAACCTGATACCTCTGCTTAGAAGGCGAACGCATACCCAACTAAGTCAAGCAGTTCAAATCAAATCAAATCAAAACAATTTATTGTCATTACTACAGGTACAATTATATGATGTTATAGGTAGATCGCTGCAGCATGCCTGTTAGGCGTACAATATTTTTAACATGCATATACAATATTAACCATTCCTATTTTATTCGTAAAATTAATTAATAATATTAGTACATAACAATGTCCAAATGTTTATTAATTTCTATGCAGCAAAATAATTACTAAATTAAAAATGTCAACAAAATAAAAACTTTAAATATGTACTTAATTCAATCTTCTAATATTTTGTCCATTAAAAATTCGTCAATAGTATAGTAGCATTTTTCAGTTAGTAATTTATTAAAATTTCTTTTAAAAGTAGGTACATCTCCAGTTTTAAAACTCTCCGGTAACTTGTTAAATAGTTTCGAGCCATAATGTATATATACTTTTTGTTACGAGTTTTTCGACGTGTATTTTCTATCATGATAAAGTGTTCCGGATGTTCTTTAACAAATTAACATGCTTCATAAATATATAGTGAGCTTAGAGTTAGTATTTTTAGTTTTTGAAATAGTAATTTTAACAACTTTGTCTTTGACTAGCACCAAACATTGCACGAATACACTTTTTTGAGTTCTGAATAAATATAAAACATTGACTGAGTTTCCCCATTGCAAAATGCCGTAACACAAGTTCGATGTTACAAAACCATGATATTATGCTGTTAGTGCTGTTTGCCGGGATGAAACTTGTGTAAGCTTCTTTAAGGCGAAAACGAATCTACTCAATTTCTTACAAAGATGTTTGATATGTGCTTTCCAGTTAACGTGCTTATCTAATTGTACACCTAAAAATCTGACTTCGTTAACGATGTTCGTTATAAGGTTGTTGATAGCCACTTTTAAAATATTTTTTAAGATGATTCAGAGTCGTTATCTAAGCCCTATAGTAGGTTTAGGTTAGAGATACTTTGAATAATAAAATAACATAACCTTATAAATAGGGAGCGACCGAGGACACATCGACATTTTTATACCAGTTCGTTCCCTTAGGGAAAACAGAGAGGGAGAGAGAGGATTGAAAGAAACAATCCAGGTAAATCCATAATGTTAAACTACCACTGGCTCACTCACTCACTGACTGACATATTAACAATATAAAACTTATGATTGTTCTCCCAGAAGGAATGCTGGGGGGTATTGATGATGTAGGGGAAAAGTGTAGGGGGTACAGATATCTCTAGGGGAAAAATCCGAAATCACCAGAATCTAAAAACGTAGGTAATCCAGAAACCTTTATAAAAAAATTAGTGTTGCGGGTTCACTCGGGCAGCGCGGGCAGGCGGTCGGGCGTGCGCCAAACGGCGCCGGAGGTGCGCCGGAGGTGCTAGTGGGGACGTACCGTTCCCTGGCCGTGCTAGTAGCGCGGGTTCACTCGGGCAGCGCGGGCAGGCGGTCGGGCGTGCGCCACACGGCGCTGGAGGTGCGCCGGAGGTGCTAGTGGGGACGTACCGTTCCCTGGCCGTGCTAGTAGCGCGGGTTCACTCGGGCAGCGCGGGCAGGCGGTCGGGCGTGCGCCACACGGCGCTGGAGGTGCGCCGGAGGTGCTAGTGGGGACGTACCGTTCCCTGGCCGTGCTAGTAGCGCGGGTTCACTCGGGCAGCGCGGGCAGGCGGTCGGGCGTGCGCCACACGGCGCTGGAGGTGCGCCGGAGGTGCTAGTGGGGACGTACCGTTCCCTGGCCGTGCTAGTAGCGCGAGTTCACTCGGGCAGCGCGGGCAGGCGGTCGGGCGTGCGCCAAACGGCGCTGGAGGTGCGCCGGAGGTGCTAGTGGGGACGTACCGTTCCCTGGCCGTGCTAGTAGCGCGAGTTCACTCGGGCAGCGCGGGCAGGCGGTCGGGCGTGCGCCACACGGCGCTGGAGGTGCGCCGGAGGTGCTAGTGGGGACGTACCGTTCCCTGGCCGTGCTAGTAGCGCGAGTTCACTCGGGCAGCGCGGGCAGGCGGTCGGGCGTGCGCCAAACGGCGCTGGAGGTGCGCCGGAGGTGCTAGTGGGGACGTACCGTTCCCTGGCCGTGCTAGTAGCGCGAGTTCACTCGGGCAGCGCGGGCAGGCGGTCGGGCGTGCGCCACACGGCGCTGGAGGTGCGCCGGAGGTGCTAGTGGGGACGTACCGTTCCCTGGCCGTGCTAGTAGCGCGAGTTCACTCGGGCAGCGCGGGCAGGCGGTCGGGCGTGCGCCACACGGCGCTGGAGGTGCGCCGGAGGTGCTAGTGGGGACGTACCGTTCCCTGGCCGTGCTAGTAGCGCGAGTTCACTCGGGCAGCGCGGGCAGGCGGTCGGGCGTGCGCCACACGGCGCTGGAGGTGCGCTTGAGGCGCGCGCGCTCGATGCCGGGGAAGATGTCGCGCAGGTCCGGCGAGTGCACGCGCACCGAGAACAGCCGCGACACGTGCACGGGGTCCAGCGCCGCCTGGACGTACAGCTGGTGCTTGCGGTTCTAAACACGAACAATACTTATTTAAAAAAAAATTACTCGAGGACACTCGGAACGACTGGTGACAAGCAATTTTCGTGACTTATGAATTGATAAATTAAAATATAACAATGTTAAAAACGATTGGTGAAAGACCACATCCCTGTGTAAGCCCTAACCTATACTGAAATTGGATTATGTATAGAATGGCCGACCCGGCCGGCGTTGTAGTAGATTTGATAAAATTACTTTTACACTGTCCGTTTAAAAAGTTAATAGGTCTCACTCTATAGGAATAATGTGCCAGATTAAGTAATAACTGTCATCATAGTGTGCCAGATTACGTAATAACTGTCATTCATAATGAGCCAGACTACATAATAACTGTCATTCATAATGTGCCAGATTACGTAATAACTGTCATTCATAATGTGCCAGACTACATAATAACTGTCATTCATAATGTGCCAGATCACATAATAACTGTCATTCATAATGTGCCAGACTACATAATAACTGTCATTCATAATGTATTCATATTCATATTCATTTTATTGGTAAATAATTATTACAGGTCAGAACAATGTAAAAATAATCATATTTAAAAATAATAGTCAAAAAGTAAAAATAAATAAAATAAAATTAATTATTCATAAATGTCAATAGAAATAATAATTAATTTAAGGATAATAAATTAAATTATTATAAATTCATGTCAAAATAGCGTACATACGATTAAGTAATTCTCATTTCAATAAATTCGTCATATGTATAAAAAGCCTGCTTAACAAGCCATTTCTTAATTTTAACTTTAAACAAGTTTTCGGAAGTGGCGTTCCGAACATCTTCTGGCAACCTGTTATATACAGTCGGTGTCATGACATGCAACAGCTTCGAAGACTTCGTGAGCCGCCGTGAAACTCCTCGTATCCGATGGGCGTTTCTTATGGCGTATTTGTGACCATCCCCAAGCCTAGAATAGTCCTCCAAGTGCCTTCTTGCATAAATGGCAGCCTGCAGGATCACCAGAGACGGAACTGTCAAGATCCTCCACGACTGAAATAGAGGCTTCGCAGGAGTATCTTGTGGCACTCGCAACATAGCTCGTACAGCTCTTTTTTGCATTCGAAAGACGCGCTCCCAATCAGCGGCGCGTCCCCAGAGCTCGATGCCGTATTGTATGAGCGAGTGCACAGAGGCAAAGTAGCAGTTGCGTACCATTTCTGTGGGGAGGACAGCAGACACCCGCCACAGCGCAAAACACGCACTTCCGACCTTTTCACACAGTTTGTTGATGTGGATGTCCCATTTTAAAGCACTATCCAATTGGAAACCTAGAAATGTAGTTTGCTTAACATGAGCAATTTCTGTGTCGCCAATTCTCACGCTAATAGGCTTCTGGTTGCGGCCGGCTAAATTAAAGCACATGTAGTGTGTTTTTTTAATATTTAAAATTAGCCCATTAATTTTAAACCAGTCATTTAAATTTATAACATTAAATAATGTGCCAGATTACGTAATAACTGTCATTCAATCCATGATAATGATCCCGTCTGCCTGTTACCTCGCTAAGACGCATCTAACAATTTCGGTCTAATGTTTGGACTCAATAACATTAGTCTAGTTATCCTTGATTATCAGTTACTTTAACTGCATGATCATACAGTGTCACAAATCCTACTCAAATACTACTTACTTCTGGTAGTTGACGTCTCTCATAAAACTAATGTTATTTTTGTTTTGGCTTTTAACTTTTTCTACTTTTTAGTTGTTTCTATTTAACGTAAAACAATATAATTATAAACTATTGTTTGCTTTAACAGAAAATAATTATAATGTTTTTGTTAGCATTTCGTTTAGATGCAACATTTACAAGTAAAATTTTCCATAAATAGCAATTTTCCCCATAAGCAACATTTTGCCCCATAGAGAAAAACTTTTGAGGTTACTTGCTTATGAATTTTTTTTCTATATAATAATAATTTGTTTTCTGTATTTGTTGTTCAAGTACAGGATATAACGGATATTATACGTAAGTTTCAGCGTTCAGTGTGAAGCCGTGAGACAGACTCACAGACAGAAAAATAGGCCTAAAAACAGTGACTTTGCTGTCCTACCAAATTGTTATTTATTAATATGATTTTTTAAATCGATTCATATTCTGCTTTAAAAATCCTAATTACGATAACACGATACATTTCGACTCATGTGAGCAGAAAGACAATGTAACCTGTAACCCCTATACATTTTACAAGCTTTAATTTAGTTTTACCTGTCCCATTGTCTATCTGTAATCAAATCTAACAAGCTAAATTTGAACCACTACCGGATGTCCGATCGGATTCAAATTTGGTGTACTTTTGTACCTTCGGTGACAATACAATGATATGGTACCATGGGGCTGGTCTGATGATGGAGACGGTAGATGGCCATAGGAATTAAACAAGATAAACCCATTCAGTTTGGGCTCGTTTGATTCGTCTTGACAAGTTCTCTGGTTGATTTTTGTTTATATAGCATGAGCCATGCTAGGCAGAACTATATTTATAATAGGTCTTGAGTAGCTCAGCTGTTAGAGCAATAGGGCATAACACTCTATGGCCGCGGGTTCCAACCCCGCCTCGAGCGACAATTTTTCCTTTCTAAATATCAATAAAGTTCTCTGGTTGTATTACTTTTTTTGACGTGATTACGTCTTATAAATCAATGAACACCGGCTGCACGCACGAAAGGGTCACGTTCCGCCTGAGCCAGAGCGTGCAAGCGGGAGCGCGGAACAAGCGATAGAGAGGCAAGATCGGCCAAGCGTCATCTTATGACGTTATCACGTAAAATTATCGTCCGTAAATCGACTTTACAGACAACCATTTTTTTTTACAACTGCTAAAAGATATATTTTATAAAACTTTCAAAAGTATTTCTTGTTTATGTTTGACTTACCCGAGAAGAAGACCATTCTGGAATGGGTCTTTCCGGTGGGTCCTGTTCTTCATCAGAGTTGAGGTACTGGAACCCATCCTGCATGTATGTGGGCTCCAAGGGCACTCGGCCGGGCGTCTGTGGCGTCTTGAACGGAGTTAGCACTGAAATTGTACAAGATTACCTATACAGAGTCATTGACCCACCGAGTAACTCCAGCGAACCGTTTCAGCTGGGGAAAAAAATTACTAATACGTATGTCCGGATGTCCGGTTGTTCTCCCCTACAGGTCGCATTACTCAACTGATTCTCGTGATATTTTATGAGCAGGTTCGATAATCATACAGATCTTTTTTGTCGATTCAGTTTCTGGAGTTTTTTTAAATGGCGAAGATACATATAGAATAAAATTTAATACCAAAAAAAGCCATACCATATTTCACTAAAATTGGTCCAGCTGTTTGAGCATGAAGAAGTCATACATACAAACACACTCTTTATTAATATTAATGTGATAACCTTGTATTAATAAAAATCAATCAGTGTTTGTCAGCGCTTCTTCAAAAGTAGCTGCACCTATTTGGCTAATTCTTTTTTTGTTGTACATATTTGTAATTGACAGGACAAGATTTGTATGAAAGAAAATATTTGAAAAATGGTATAAAGTGATAAACTTGAGTTTAGTCATCTATAGAAAAAAGTAAGTGCCGGAAACATTCATAAAAATCTAAATAAAATTCGTTATTCACATGGGCCCCCAAAAATAAAGAGGCCCCCATGAAAGTTAATGACTCTACTACTGGCTAGATTCGCAAAATTATAGCCATCTCGAGAGGAACCTGGCAAGAAACTCGGCGGCGCATTTTTTTAAAATCATTCTTAAACAATAATACATAATTAAAATAACCTAGGTATATCTATATTATGTAGTCGCTAGAAAGCGCTTGTGCAGTTTGCCTCCATGCATCTTTGTCATTAATGTAGTCAATTGTTTTATAATAAGCTTTCTTTATTTATGCCCGTTTTATTACAGATTTGAACTTTCCCAGTGGTAATTCAGTTACAATTTTAGGAATCCTATTGTAAAATCTAACCCCTCTAATTAAAGATTTATTCGTTTTGCTTAATCTAAATGCGCGCACTGTAATTGTATGCTTATATCTAGTATCAAGATTGTGTGTCGCTTCTTAATTTATATTTACCAATATTTTTGCGAACATGCATAATATTTTTCAAAGATGTAAAGCGAAGGCATGGTAACTATGTTCCTTTAAAGAATTCCCTGAGAGATTCGCAATTCATAATTACACAAATTTTCTTTTATAGTAGAAAATGTATACTCCCAGTGAGAAAAGAACCCGGCATCCACGGCGTAGACAACAAGGTACGAAATGTGCCAAAAGTGTCAATCAAAAGATAGCTTACATTTGTCTTCTAGTTTCTGTTTCTTCTGTTTCTCATTGTACTCTCTCTGTCTCTGTTCTATTTCTTTAGCCATGATCGCAGCTTCTCTCTTCATACTGAAACAAAACATAAAATTGATCAAAATTTTGAACATATACCCTCGAGATAACTTATATATATAGTACGATAACATAATGCTCCCCTGCAAAGTAATAATTGATCGAGCAAAGCGAGATCTCAAGATGATTTGGGTCGTTCAGCACTTTGTCCGTCCGTCCGTCTGTTAGAGAAATCTAGCGCCTAAACCATGTAAGCGAATGATTTCAAATTCTCACAAAATATGTCAAACTACGCTCAAAGCCAGAAATGACTTTTAAAATTATATACATGAAAATATTAATACATGTAAGTGAGGAGAATAATATTTTTTATTTTTTTATTTACCCTTGTGGGGTATTGTTGAAAAAGGTTTGACAAGTAGAGTACGAAACCGGTTAAAAAAAATCTATGTTGAAAAATAACATTTTGGTAGGCCACCAAATTCACTGTTTTTAGACCTATTCTGTCCCAGGGTCTGTTTCAAAAACAGCTTCACACTGAAAGCTGAAACTTAAGTATAATATCCTTTATATGTACTTGAACAACAAATACAGAAATCAAACAACTATTATATAGAAAAAAATACAAGCATTTAACCTCAAAAGATTTTCTCTATGTGGCAAAATGTAGGCGCGAATTCTCAGGTTGGCGCGAACGACTTGTAATAGATTATTTATTAATGACGTCGCCAGTCGACCAACAAATCCTTGGATTTGTTATTGTTTAACAACCGTCACAGCACGCACACGTGCGTTGTGAGTCTCGGTGGCGCTTTGTAAATACATTCACGTTTGTTGAATGGGAGCCCCCATTAAATATTTGATTATTTTAATTTAATCATTTATTTTCAAAGTGAATATATAACTAAATATTCTGTTAATATAATATAGGTAAATAAGGTATAGGTCAATCGGTACAGTTTTTTATGATAATTCTGTATTGGTAAGAACTGAAGCGTTAGTATATAAATCATAAAAGTAAACACATATACACTTTCACACTCACAGCCCCACACTAAGTTCAATGACTCGTGTCGTGCGTGCAGCAAACACTCACATCACATACAATCACAATCCGAACCTTTTTTTTTATTCAAGATAGGCAATTTTTTGACCACTATCTCACCTAATGGTAAGCGACGATGAGGTCGAAGATGGAGCAAGCTTGCCTAGAAGATACCTATTTACTCGCGACTTGAATACTCCCATATTGTACTCATCAGGAAACACCGACTCAGGTAAGGAGTTCCATTCCTTTGCGTTTCGCACAATGAATGTGGATGCAAAACGCTTAGTGAGCATTTGTGGAATGTCCACCATAAAGGTGTCGCTTAGCAGTTTGTCTGCTTGTCCGATGATAGAACGGGGATGGGGGAACTAGATCGTGCAGTTCCTTAGCACTCTCCGAAATGTATCCGATAATAATTAAACGCAAGCAAACCTTAAAAAAACCGACTGCACCGCTTTATCATCTGAACCTTGATCAGATTTAATGTATAAACACGCATTATTGACTATAACTCAAAAACTAGAGATCTAACCAGCTTACAAATAAAAAAAGAATCATCAAAATCGGCTCACAACGAAAGAAGTTATGAAGTAACTTTTGAAGTCGGGTAAACAAGAACATCGTCAAAGTACGCATTATTCGTCACAAAACAGACATTATTGACGATATTTCAAGAACTACTGATCAGATCTTGATCAAATTTAAGTTGGACCAATAAGAAAGCAATATCTTTCAAACTAAAAATAAATTTTCGAAATCGGCTCACGTGGAGAGAAGTTATGAGGTAACACACATAAAAAAAAAATACAGTCGACTCGAGTACCTCCTCCTTTTTTGGGAAGTCGGTAAAAAAATCGAGAGCCTGCGTTCTTTGGGATAGCCCAAGGAAAATTGAAGGTAAATGTTGGTTGTGGCGCGTGTACTCACGCCTCCTGTTCCTCGAGTTGTTTCTGTCGTTGCGCGGCGGCGCGCCGTTGTTCGTCGGCGAGCCGCAGCAGTCGCGCCGCCTCCTCCGCTTTGCGTCTCTCCTCCATTTCCGCCACCTTCCTCGCTACCTCTTGCCTTTTCTGCAAGTAAAAAGTAATAAATTTAGTTTTATTAATGGTTTTCTGTAAGTCGTTTTTTTTCCACTTTCTATCAGGTGAGATAGCGGTCAAATGTTTGTCTATCTTGCATTTTTGACGGCTATAAACTAGTGGCTTATCCATATTCATTTATTCATATTTTCCATACACGTCAATTGAGCTATGTGATTTCCAAAAACTGAATCGATAAACAAATTGCGTATACTTTTTTTTTATATGTGGCAAGCCTTTGACCACTATTTCACCTGATGGAAAGTGATGATGCGACCGAAGATGTGAAACCTAGACCTATTCACATATTCACTCTAGACTTGAAGACTCCCAGATTATACTGTTCAGGGAACAAAGACGCAGGCAACGAGTTCCACTTCTTTGCTGTACGGATGATGAATGTAGAAGCAAAACGCTTCGAGCGAACCGGATTTATGTCAACCATAAGATGAAGTTTGACAGCTATGTGTTTATCAAGATATTATTGTACGCCCGAAATGGGAAGACTGTTGTTTCACTATTAATAATCTAAATAATCTAAATATATATAACTCAAAGGTGACTGACTGACTGACATAGTGATCTATCAACGCACAGCCCAAACCACTGCACGGATCGGGCTGAAATTTGGCATGCAGGTAGATGTTATGACGTAGGCATCCGCTAAGAAAGGATTTTGATTAATTCTACCCCCAAGGGGATAAAATAGGGGATGAAAGTTTGTTGTACTTCTTAAGGCGAGCGAAGCCGCGGGCAAAAGCTAGTATAATATAAAAACACTAGCAGTGCCCGCGACTTCGACTTTTAGTAAGGATCCCATTTAAAAAAAATATATAATATAGCCTATAGCCTTCCTCGATAAATGTACTATCCAACACTGAAACAATTTTTCAAATCACACCATATAACCATATTATATTGTACTAGCTTTTGCCAGCGGCTTCGCTCGCGTTAAGAATTATTACTATTAATTAGGTATAGATCCCCTATTTTATCCCCTTGAGGGTAGAATTAATCAAAATCCTTTCTTATCGGATGCCTACGTCATAACATCTACCTGTATGCTAAATTTCAGCCCGATCCGTCCAGTGGTTTGGGCTGTGCGTTGATAGATCACTATGTCAGTCAGTCAGTCAGTCACCTTTGAGTTTTATATATTTAGATTCTAAATATGGTATTTAAACATGTGTAGGTACCCGCTCGGCCTCCTTGAGCCGTTCGACCTTCCCGAGGTCGGCGTGCGCCTGTTTCTCCATCCGTTCCCTCGCGGCGGCTTGCATGGCGGCGCGACGTTCCCTCTCCGCCAGAGAGCGCGCGGCGGCGGCCGCTAACATTTTCTCCTCGCGTTTCCTACAAAAAGTAACAATACATGTTGATACTTGCGTATTTAAATGTTCATTTGCCCGGATACTTATACTTGCCAAAAGTTTTTACAAGTTGAAATAATAAGTATTATGCGTTCAGCCTGCATGCAAACGTGCAAAACTTCTGTTTCCTACTAATATTATAAATCCGAAAGTTTGTTTGTAAGTGTGTGAGTGTGTAAGTATGTTTGTTCCCTCTTCACGCTTTAACGGCTGAACGGATTTGGATGAAATTTGGAATGTACATAGATTATACATAGGATTAACACATAGGCTACTTTTTAACTTGATAATAGCGGGCGAAGCCGCGGGGCACGGCTAGTAGTTAATATATGCAATTAACTACAATATTGTTAAAGGACTACCATGACTTTATTTTCGAGTCCATTTATGGTAGACATTCCTCCGGTTCGCTCAAAGCGTTTTGCTTCTACATTTGTCATCCGTACTGCGAAGGAGTGGAATTCATTGCCCGCGTCTTTGTTCCCTGAACGGTATAATCTGGGAGTCTTCAAGTCAAGAGTGAATAGGTATCTTCTAGGCAAGCGTGCTACATCTTCGGCCGCATCATCACTTTTCATCAGGTGAGATAGTGGTGAAATGCTTGCCTATCGAGTATAAAAAAAAAAAATAAGAGTTCCACCTGAGATCGATGGGATATGCTGAAAGCCAGCCCTGCACAAACCCTTAGTTTGTGCAGTCTTAGCGCTGAACATATTCCAATTTCCAAATATTTCTTATATGTATTTTGTTTTTGTGTACCATACCTAAGTGTGATTGTTTTAAATATTTAGCAATATTTTAGCAATAAATGATTTCTATTCAAATACTGAAATATATTTTTGTCGCTAAAGTTTATAAATCCCTAAATGTTATAAAAATTATTGCTTAAGATCCAGTCTTGAATTGGTTGATATAATAAGTAAAATTTCGCACGCTTATGTTTTTTATTAATTTCACTAGGTTTTTAAAAATTTTCTTTTTGTCGTTTAGTGAGTTTTAGTACAAATACAAATATCTCTAATATAAACGCAGGCCTTACGACGCACGTTAATTTTTTTTTAATAGTGGCCTACAGTTATCCCTAAACAAAATATTGTTGAAAAACCTAATGCATCTCTTTGTACAAAACTAGCTCAATTACCCCATAAAATGAGACCGTAGCTAAGTATGGATGACACGTCCCCATGATACGTTGCTAATGCAGCCACCATCGAAATGGTCTGCTTGATTCTTTTCT
The DNA here is from genome assembly GCA_948107665.1 of Lomographa bimaculata. Lineage (NCBI taxonomy): Eukaryota > Metazoa > Arthropoda > Insecta > Lepidoptera > Geometridae > Lomographa > Lomographa bimaculata. Next base: position 1,911,024 of record OX403608.1, on the reverse strand, counting down.
ATACTATTTTATAGCATCATCATTAGTAGGTACCAAGCTAATTTTGAGGGTAAAGCGAGAAGAGAAATTTATTCATAAAGCGCCCTTTGCCTTTATGCGTGATCATCATCATCATCAGCCTATTTTAGTCCACTGCTTGTTTGTCTAATGAACGCCACTGAGCCCGGTCTTCGGCTCTTCTCATCTAGTTTCTGCCTTATATCTCGATCAAATTATATTGGGACCAACTAGAACGTATACCCTTACGAATGACGAAGTTCTTCTAACATACATTAAAAATAGATTCCAAAGAATTGTTTGTTCCAAAAAAAGGAGATGGTTCCTCCTTTTTGAAGTCGGTTTAAATATAGTGTAAAAAGTTACCTCTTCTGCTGCTCCCGTTTGGCTTCTAACAAGGCCTCCTTCTTCCGCCTCGCGTCTTCTCTCTTCAAAGACTCTTCCGCCGCCTCGCGGAACTTATTGATGGCGCTGGCTTTCGACGCGGAAGAAGACGCTGGTTTCACTGGGACAATCGCCCGTGGCTTGCAAGCAGAACTTGATGTCTGGAAAATACAATTTTACTTAAAATCTGAAAAAATAGCGGCCTCTTCTTGAGGTATTCAATATTAGATAGATAATACTTTATTGATCCACTTTATAAGATAAGATATAACAAAGTAATAAACAACATCGTTATTAGAGATTCATATTGAACTTTATCAAAATTAATTTTAGCCGCACTTTAACTCAGTGGCGATGGGTCACAGATTGATTAATAGTTACTACGTAATCCGGCATACGTGTAAGATCGTTTACGTTTTGAACCGTTTTACATATGTAGGAGGATCTAAAGTCAACTGATTTTGTTTGTTTAACCGTTTATAACTTATCTTTGAACTTTGAAATGCTCGCTGGCGTAGTTGGGTGCTCGTTCGCCTTTAAAGCACCGGGTCCAATTCCCGATGGGAACACAAGGTATCCCAACGGAAAATTTGTGTTTCTGGTTCTCGGTTCGGACCCACAACACAAGTCATTGAAGTTAGTGTGAGGATGTGAATGTGATAGTTTTGTGAGTGTTTCCTATGATTTTTTACTCGGGCGAAACCGGGCGGTTTAGCTAGTAAACTACAAACTTAATATTTTTTGTAAATAAACATACAATATTGAAATATTTTCTGATAAAGCTTTCATAATCAGATATTAGCTTTCAAATAAAAATTTATCATCAAAATCGGTTCACCTAGAAATATTTTCAGAGGTAACACACATAAAAAATACATTCGAATTGAGAACCTCATTTTTTGAAGTCGGTTAAAAATAAAAAATAAAGCCATAAAAATAAACGTACCTGCGGGGGTTTACCGTTGAATATAAGACTGTTCATTTTAGTCAATGTTTCAGTAGACAGCACGGCCTTTGTAGTTTTGTCCGGTGGTGTATGCGTTTCATCAGTCTGCTCCTCCTAAATACAATAATTGTTTTTTATTAAAAACACATAATAATATAATGAAACATTATGTTTCAATATTATACAATCTGTAACAAAAAGGTGCAGAAATACTTGGTGGTGTGTATGAGTATCGTGCCTGGAATAGTCTGCCAAAAAAAGTCGAAATCGGAGATACAAGAGTTGGGAGTCTACAAGTCAAGAGTGAATAGGTATCTTCTAGGCGAGCAAGTCACATCTTCGGCCGCAACGTCACTATCCATCAGGTGAGGTAGTGGTAAAATGCTTGCCTATTAACCATAAAAAAAAGATACAATTTTCCATACAAAAAATCAAATTATATTTTTCAAATGTTTTTGACGACTTTACGGCGCGTGACCTTGACCTTTGTTATGGCCGCCACTGACAGACGTCTAATGTGGTGTAGAACGGTGGCTGATGAAATAGGGTTGTAAATGACATTCTTTTTTAGAAACTTTAATTTATCATAACTCAATATTCAAGTTGCTGCCGCGAATTCAGAATTCCCTGTTAGACTCCATACATGTTGCTAGATGCGTGGCTTGATAAATTCTTTATTTGCACACGAAAAAATAACACTTACAAAGAAATCTTAAATATAACATAGGAGCACAAAGGGGGTTTTCACTCTAATCTATCCCTAAGGGAGATGATAAAAATATTACAAACAGGGGCGGTGGTGTACCTCAACACGTATTTAAATTAAAACATGTACACTACATGTACATGTACACACTTATTAATATTAGATACATAATATACATACAAAAACCTGCATAAATAATAATAATAATATATTATAAACATACACAAACTAATATATATGACTAATAAAGGACATTCATAGCTATATTATGTTTTTATTTGTTCTTTAAAAGTGTGTATATATATGGCTTAAACAAGTCCGACGAGCCGACCGATTGATTTGACCGAAGAACAAAGACTCATTGGCGATAATAAGCTAGTTGAATCCAGATTGCAGTCTCGGTCACAGACATATGGTCGCAAGTCTATCGGTATTCTATCGTTTGCATTTTGAAGTGTGCGCAGGAACTACATGAGTTAATTCCACCATGCCCCTTTTACCATCTAACAACAAGACAAACTGTCAAACGTCATCCATTTATGGTTGATATACCTCCAGTTCGATCGAAGCGATTGGCTTTTACATTTATCATCTGTACTCATTGCCCGCGTCTGTTTTATTCAGTATAATCTGGGAGTCTTCAAGTCTAGAGTGAAAAGAGTGGGTGGCCAAATGCTTTCTCACTAGGGGGAATGGCGCAGATGTTGGAAAAGTGTTAAAAGCACAAAAGAGAGCGATGCGTATTATATTCGGACTCCGTAAACGCATGTCTGTCAGGGAACATTTCAAAAGGAACAGAATTATGACTGTCTATCTTTGTATGTTTTTAGTAGCATGTTGGAAATACACGAAGATAAGATAAATTTAACAAAGAATAAAGATGTTAACAATTTGAATTTACGCAACAAAGACAGATTGTACAAGCCTAGAGTAAGATTGACTAAAGTACAAAAACAGGGTATATTCAATAAAATATCTATGTACAATAAACTACCTATTACACTAACTGATCTAAATACAAAAGATATCAAACGCAAATTGAAGGTATTCTTTGAAAATAATCCATTTTACTCGTTAAATGAATTTATGGACATGTATCTATCTGAAACTTGTGTTTAAGACGACATTACATTATATTTGAAATTGACATTTTGGATTTTGTTGCTATGATTATAATTGACTTTCTATTTTTAATTTATTATGACATTCAATTATTTTTGAAATCTTGTATTCATGCACATGACATTAATAATATTATTGTATCTACATATTTTGATTTTTTAAGATTATCTATGAGTTTATTATGTTTTCTTGAATTGTATACAGTTTTATTTGGAATATAATGTAACATGACTTGCCCAGTATAACAACTATGTTATAAGGCTAATAAACAATTCTAATTCACTAGCATAATATTAATGATTTAAAAAAAAAACAAGCTTTATAAATAAAAACAAACAAATTTTTGTATTGTCATCGGTCCTCTACGAAGTTTAAAAGAAATCTGACGGTTTGAAAATCAAGTCCAAAGGAGTCGGTTACAAACATACATACAAGTGAAGCTAATAAAAAGCGTGTAAATAAAAAAACCCTTGATGGGAACCGAACCCAGAAAACCGAGAATCTGCGCCAACGCCTCTTTGAATTTAATGTAGAGTGTGAACACCGTATTGTTTCTATATATATATAAATATATATTATTATTTAAATTTATGACGATGGGGCCGAAAGGTTCTAGAATGGAGGCCACGGACTGGCAAGCGCAGTGTCGGATGACGCCCACAAAGTGGACGGACGACATAGTGAAGGTCGCAGGAAGACGCTAGACGCTAGATGCAGGCCGCTGACAACCGTTCTTTTCGGAGATCTTTGGGGGAGGCCTATATCCAGCAGTGGACTTCTTGCGGCTGAGATGATGATGATGATTAAAATTTAAAATAACTGCTCAAATTGTTACCTTCTTAGCCATGGCTCGTGTTTTGGTCCTCGTGACGCGGGACGCCATTTCCTCAAATTGTTGCACTTTTTCTTTTACAGCAGAACTAAAAACAAAAGTTCAATATTAATGCTACATCTTCGGCCGCTTCATCGCTTTCCCTCAGGTGAGATTGTGGTGCCTAGTTGTACATAAAAAAAAACAATTCTCAAGTCTTTCTTGCGAATGAGTGGAACTCATTGCCTACGTCTTTGTTCCCTGAACGGTATAATCTGGGAGTCTTCAAGTCAAGAGTGAATAGGTATCTTCTAGGAAAGCATGTCACATCTTCGTGAGATAGTGGTCAAATCTTCCATGTAAAGCATAAAAAAAAAACTATGTTATAATTATTATTAAACTTACGTAGGCTGTGTTTGAGGCATTTCCGATCGAGGAGGCGAGTTAAAAACTTCGGGGGCATCGCTGTCGTCTGTCAGAAGGGAATTGTCTTCAGTCAGGTCTGAAGTTTTGAGACCTGCGTCTATAACAATAAGAGTCGATATACTTTGACTTTGAAAAAATTATAAAAAGACATTAAACAATTAAAGTAGGCAGCCAGAAACGCAAATTTTCCTTGGGGAGAAAACCTGTGACACACCGGGAATCGAACCCGTTACCCAGGGGTATCGGGTTCGATTTCTAGAACTTTCCTTAGAAGGCGAAAGCTCACACAGCTGAGCCAACAGGCAGTTCGTTTTGTAAAGTTTCATTAAAATCTATTCAGTAGTTTTTCAGTGAAAGAGTAACATATATCTAATATATGTTAGCCTTACTTAACTGATGAATCCTACTTCCTACAAATATTATAAATCCGAAAGTTTGTGTGTAAGGTAGGTTTTTGAGAGGTGGTAGAGCATTTTGTGAGTTGCTCGCCTGGCTTGCTACCAAAGTAGCTTACCACCATCAAGTTGAAAGTCTGCCGCCAAGCCAAATACGGTGTTCCGGCAGTTATCCTTGAGAGCCTACTTATTCCAGGTCTAGTGTGTTTACCAGCTTCGATCACATCGCCACTTACCATCAGGTGAGATAGTGGTCAAACACTAGCCTGTCAAATAAAAAAAAAATAAAAAAAAAGTTTGTTCCATCTTCACTTGGAATTTGGATTTGGATGAAATTTGGAATGTACATAGCTTATACCTAGGATTAACACAAAGGCTACTTTTTAACTTGATAATAGCGGGCGAAGCCGTGAGACGCGGTTAGTATAACATATTTCTTATCTATGATGTATTTATCAAAAACTTTAGGATTTATAATATGAATAGGATAATGTCTGGTTGTCACGAAAACTTAGGTATAAAAAAATTTTTTTTTTTTAAAAAAACATCTATTGCTACGACATACATACAAACTAACGTGTCTTACCTTTTTCTATAACGACGGTGGCGTCCATGATCACGTTTTGCGTCTTAGTAATAACCATAGTTTCACGGTTACTGCTCCCCACCACTGCTTCGTTCACAGCGCACTGAAATTACAACAATTATTAATATATATTTTTAAATCTATTTCATTCATTTTATCGCACCGCCATCCCTACATTGTCTTTTCGTTTATATTTCCATCCAAAGGTTGTCTGGAAGAGATCGCTCTTAGCGATAATACCGCCCATTGTACCTATCTTTACAAGTTTCTCTGTAAGTTGTATTTATCTTTTGGTGTCAATAAAGAGTTTTTGTATTGTATTGTATTGTAATAATATTTTTTCCGATGGCAAACTGCCACAAAATGTGTGTTTGGGGTCTAGTGGAATGCGTCCTTTGTACATTGATTGACGACCCGGTTAGAGCAGTAGGTAGATCTCTGCCCTCTGCGACGTGGTCCTGGGTTCGTTTCCCGGCAGGAGCAATATTTTCCTGCCTAAGGGTGATTTGTGCTTCTGAGTGTGATATGTAAATATTTCCAGCACCCATGATATAAGTCTTGGAACTTAGTGTGGGTTTGTGAGTGTGTTGTGTTTTTGTTTTGTTACTTACAATGTTTTTAGGTGTTACTGGAGCATGATTATACACTCCAGTAGGCAACACCATGGTTTGGTCCATTTCTACAGCTTTGGCAATCACTCTTGTCTCGTCTAGGGCAACACTGTCTACTATATCTTCAATACTTCTAGATTCTCTGTCAAATTTAGTCTTGGTCAATTCGGATTTAGTCTTGGTCAATTCGGATTTAGTTTTAGTCAACTCGGATTTAGCCTTAGACAGCTCTTTTTCTGTGGATTTAGTCTTCACTAAATCTTTGTCGGAGGATTTGGTTTTGACTAAATCTTTCTCAGTGGATTTAGTTTTGACCAACTCTTTTTCAGTCGATTTAGTCTTTACCAACTCTTTTTCTCCGGATTTAGTCTTCGTCAACTCCTTTCCGACACCTTTAGTTCTGGTTAGTTTTTCAGTGCTGTCAGATTTGGTCAGCTCATCTTGACTTCTAGACTTGGTCAACTCTTCTTGACTTTTAATCTTGGTCAACTCCTTTTCTTGACTTTTAGTCTTGGTCAACTCCTTTTCTTGACTTTTAGTCTTGGTCAACTCTTTGATTTTGTCATTTTTCATCAAACCTGTTTCAGAGTCGACGTTTTCTTTCTTGTTTCTAGATTTGACATCGCTCGAGGGTAGAACAGGGGATAATAATACATTATTATCCTCCTTGGATATTCTCTCTTCTTTCGGTGAGATGGTAGAATTTGGTTCTACGGGTTTTGTCACTTCCTGTTCTTTTTCACTGTAATAAAAATTGCATTTAAATAAAACATTTTTACCTACTAGTCGTTCGCGCCGAACTGAGATCTCGCGCCTACATTATACGCCTTTCGTATTTTAATAGACTTTTTATGCTTTTAAATTTTCGTTCGACCACTATCTCACCTGATGCAAAGTGACGATGCTGGTTACGATAGAGCTCGTTTGCCTAAAAGATGCCTATATAATAATTGTAACGCGAGCAAAGCTTAAAAAACCGACTTCATCGCTTATATTTCGGTTTTGGCTTGACCGATTTAGATAAAATGTATATGGGACCACCTCTGAAGTATACTCTACCTCTACCAAACAAAAAAACATCAAAATCGATTCATATTTGGCGGAGATATCGCGTAACATACATACAAAAACCTTGTATATTAAGAATATACAAGGTTACTGTGAATTAGCGCTCCATACTCCACAGGGGGGTCGGGTATCGACAATGCAACACAAAATAAAAAAAACTTTTTTTTTGATAATTATGTAAAGTGCCGCGCTACGATTAAAACCAATTATCCAAAACGTAAACTCAAAAATAAAAAACAAAACAACTAAAACATCTGTTATTGTTCGCATGCTCCATGCATACTTATAAAAAAAAATATAAAAAAAATAAGTTTTTTTGTGTTGCTTTGTCGATACCCGACCCGCCTGTGGAGTAAGGAGCGCTAATACACATACAAAAAATACAAAATAGTTTATTTTTCAAATAAACAAAGTAACCTTGTATATATTATGAACTGCTCGTAGGTGTAGTTGGGTGGCGTTCGCCTTCTAAGCATGGGGTATCGGGTTCGATTCCCGGCGGGAACACAAGTTTTCTCTTCAAAATTTGTGTTTCTGGTTCTGGTTGTGAATCTATGTGTGATGTGAATGTTTCCGGCACCCACGACACAAGCCATCGAACTGAGTGTGGGGCTGTAAGTGTGTAAGCGTTTTATATAAAAAACAAAGGAAGTGCGTTCAGTTTTAGTTTGGACGAGCTCTATGCTGAATTTACTTACGCAGCTTTTTGTCCTCGTCTAGTGCGTTTTGGTCTCGGCTTTTCGGCTGGAGACGCTGTAATAGAAGGAACATAATACATATTATTATGTATTATTATAATAACAAACAATAATTATTAAACTTATTAATGATCAAATCGAACATAGTTAAACGCAAGCATTATAAAAAAAAAACTAGCTTCACCGTTTATATTTTGGTTTTGGCTTGACCGATTTCGATAAAATTTATATGGGGCTACCTTGTAGTAACTAACAAATAAAAAAACATAAAGTCAAATTACATCAGGTAAAAATCAAAATAAAATGGGACCACATGGGGTCCACCACCACCTGTCAAATAAAAAAAAAAATCAAAATCATCCAGAATAGAAGTTCAAAAAAGAGATTCTCAATTTGATTGTATTTATGTCACGCGATCTTTCCGCCAATTATGAATCTCGGTTTTGATGATTGTTTTTTTGTTTGGTAGATCGTACTTCAGAGGTGGTCCTATATAAATGTTTATCAAAATCGATTTACATTTATTGAGAAAATCAACAAAAAACAAAATATAAGTAGTCAAGTCGTTTTTCTACCGACTTCACAAAAAAGGAGGAGGTACTCAAGTCGAATGGGTTTTTTTTATGTTTGTTAATATCATAACTTCGTTCCACGTGAACCAATTTTGTATTTTTTTTAGTTTGAAAGATATTACTTTCCAATTGGTCCCATTTAAATTTGATCAAGATCTGATCAGTAGTTCTTGAAATATCGTCAATAATGCGTGTTAAGAGGCCTGCGGAGGTTGATTTGCCCATACAATCGTAATACCGAAATTATTTATAATTCAAGCATATTACCACCATACTGTGCTGTTATTCAGATTAAAAACGTTTTAATCTAGGTTCCTGGATAGTTTTTATTCCAAAATAATTACCTAAACCGAAATATAAACCAATTGATTTTCACACATTATTACGACGTAAATGTCGCATCTTTAACTTATTCGTTTTGTATTAAAAACTAACACATTTCTTTTGTCATTACAACAGGAACATAGATTATCATTTCAAGGTACTATTAATGCAAAAACAATGGCTAAACATTACATTTTCATTCATAATTTTTGGTATTACGGCACCTATCATGATTTGTTCGGTCGGTAGTGCTATCGCATCAAGCATGGGCACAGTTTGCCAGTTAGACAGAGACAGCCTATAGATCGTTTCACAGACTACCCCGGCCTCTTAAGTACACCTAATCTGATAAAAGTTCCGATTATAAAGCGGTGAAGTCAGTTTTTTTAAGCTTTGCTTACGTTTAATTATTTAAGCTATGCTTGCGTTTAAATTATGGATTTCTCAACTTCATCTTTAGTCAGTTAAACAGCATTAAAGTTAGTTACCAGACGAACTGACAGATTGTATGACGCTGCCAACATCGGAAGAGATTATTTCTATAGACGGCTTCTTCTTGCGGGTTCTATTAGATCTAGTGTTCAATGGTGACGATTCTTCACTCGGTACACTTTGTAAGCGGGTACTCGAGGATCGGGCGGGATCTAGTGGGTTCAAGTGGGATCAGACGGGTTCAAGTGGGATCAGACGGGTTCGAGTTGGATCAGACGGGTTCATGTGGAAGTAGGGGAGAGCTGGATTTAGTAAAATATTGCAGGTCTAGTGGGACTCTATTGCTATTGCCTGCTCTTTCGGTTTGTTGGGTGAGTGTTCGCTATCTAAGCAGGGGTATCGGGTTCGATTCCCGTCGGGAGCACAAGTTTTTTCCTCAAGGATTTTTTTTTGTGATTGTAGGATGTGAATGTTTCCAGCATGATACAAGTAACCTGACTTAGTGTGAAACTGTGTGCCTTTTTTTTGTTTTTTTTTGTTTCTACATATCTACCACTAGCCGTGCCCCGCGGCTTCGCCCGCTATTATCAAGTCCAAAAGTAGACTATGTCTTGGATAGATTGCTATGTACATCCCAGATTACATCCAAATCCGTTCAGCCATTATAGCGTGAAGATGGAACCAACATACTTACACAAGTACACATTTACACACTTATACATTTTCGGATTTATAATATTAGTGGTATATTCGGTAGGTATGAGAATAAGACGTAAAGTATTTTTCACCCTCCTACACCCCCCATTTTTAACGTGATTTTAGTATTTTTACCGACTTCCCAAAAAAGGAGGAGGTACTCAAGTCGACAGTTTTTTTAAATGTTTGTTACCTCATAACTTCTCTCCACGTGAGCCGATTTCGAAATTTTTTTTTTAGTTTAAAAGGTGTTGCTTTTTAATTGGTCCCATTTAAATTTGATCAAGATCTGATCAGTAGTTCTTGAAATATCGTCAATAATGTCTATTTTGTGACGAATAATGCGTACTTTGACGATGTTTTCGTTTAACCGACTTCAAAAGTTACCTCACAACTTCTTTCGTTGTGAGCCAATTTTGATGATTCTTTTTTTATTTGAAAGCTGGTGGATCAAGGTTCCGATGATAAAGCGGTGAAGTCGGTTTTTTAAGCTTTGCTTGCGTTTAATCCTACTAATATTATAAATCCGAAAGTTTGTGTGTAAGTGTGTAAGTATGTTTGTTCCCTCTTCAGGCTTTATTGGCTGAACGGATTTGGATGAAATTTGGAATGTACATAGATTATACCTAGGATTAACACATAGGCTACTTTTTAACTTTATAATAGCGGGCGAAGCCGCGGGGTACGGCTAGTTATTGTATAAACCATATTATACAAAAAGTTGTTAGTATGGTATTAAAGTACCAGGCGACCATAAACGTGAAAGAGGTAAAACATTTTTTCTAAACGTGGCATTGTAACGCTTGCCGGGTACAGCTAGTATATATATATATTATATATTCACTAGAGATTCGCCCCGGTTTCGCCAGTGTGCAATTTCCGCTAGCGGACCCCTGCAGCGCCATCTGCCGGGCTGATTTGTGAATCTAAACCATCCAGGGAGCCACCCAAACGCATACAAAAAAATTCATTCAAATCGGTCCGGCCGTTTAGGAGGAGTTCAGTGACATACACACGTACGGTAGTATTATATATATAAAGATATATATGTACTCACCAGTCAGACTATCTTGAGATTGTATGCTGTCAGTATCGCTGGATTCCGTGGGTTTCTTCTTGGCGCGGGTTCGCTTGGGTCTTGTTTCTGAAGGCGGCGGCAATGGCGCCTCTTCCGGTTCCGGCCTCACGCGGGAACTGGAGCGGGTCGAGCGGGACGCAGGTACTGTGAATGTTAGAACGTTTCGAAAGAAAATCGCGTCGTTGGTGAGGAGGGTGCGAGGGAGTCACAACAGCATTCTGAAAGTTGTTGCGGATGATGTTTGTTCGCCTGTGCTGAGACATTTCATCGGGGTGATGATCAAATAGATTCTTTAGAATTTATTCTCTCACTCGCCCGGATGGTATGCCTCAGCTTCAGTTTAAAAATAACTCTTTTAATTTAATTTATCACACTTTATAGCCCATACACTAACACTAGTTAATTAGTTCTTTTTATAGTTAGTTACGTGTTTACTAACCCATGGACTGTAAGTTGTCTAAATAAAGAAATTTGAATTTGAATTAAACATAAACGCCTTCACACTAAGTTCGATTACTTGTTGCCAGAAACATTCACATCACACACATAATCAGAACCAGAAACACAATTTTCCTTGGGGAGAAAACTTGTGTTCCCGCCGGGAATCGAACCCGATACTCCTGCTTAGAAGGCGGACGCTCAGCGTACTGAGCCAACAGGCAGTTCAACACTTTTAGATGAAGATAGATAGATAAACACTTTATTGAACACCTTAACAAATACATGACAAGGAATAGTAATCTAGAAAATAAGTGTAACAACAGGCGGTCTTATCGCTAAGAGCGATCTCTTCCAGACAACCTTTAGATGGAGAGGAGTAAGCAATGAAATTGGACGGTGGAAGATTTATTACCTGGCGGCGCAGCTATTGTTTCAGTGACTTTCCTAGTCCGCGTGTTACGGCGACGGCTCGTATCCTCCTCTGATTGGCTGTCGTCTTGTTGGGGCTTCTCCTTGGTCGGTGCTTTGCGGGGCTCTGATTGGCGGAAATAAAAAGAAATAAACAAAATATGGCAATATAAAAAATACAGGTTCGGACATGTGTTACTGACTTCTCATATATTGCTTACTAGGCACGTGCTTGAAGGCCACAAATTGCGGTTGGTCGGGGCACCATTACACTCACAGCCCCACACAAGTTCAAAGGCTTGTATGGGTACCAAAACACATTGAGTGGTGAGTTGCCTGATAGGTCTAAGTCTATCGGTATTTTACCATATATATTTTGTATGGAGTATGCGCAGTAATTTATTAATTCCCCCATGCCCGTCTTACCATCTAACAACAAGACTCACTATCAAACGTCATCCATATACGGTTGACATACCTCCAGTTCGCTTAAAGCGATTCCATTTTTAAAAGAGTAAAGTAAGTTTTATTTTTAAGTAGTATGTTTGTTTTCTTTTTACGCTTTAACGGCTGAATGGATTTGGATGAAAATTTGTCAATTTTACATAGGGCTAACACATAGGCTACTTTTTAACTTGATATGGAGGGTAAACCGCGGGGAACGGCTAGTGAATAATTTACTTGAATTAGTTTCGACCACCCTACACGTTTTTTGAGTATTGATGGTTCATCCTACTAATATTATAAATCCGAAAGTTTGTGTGTAAGTGTGTAAGTATGTTTGTTCCCTTTTCACGCTTTAACGGCTGTACGGATTTGGAATGTACATAGATTATACCTAGGATTAACACATAGGCTACTTTTTAACTTGATAATAGCGGGCGAAGCCGCGAGGCACGGCTAGTAATTCATATATTCAAAATCCGTGGTGACCGAGGCTTATCTTTTTTAATTTAGTCTCAGTTTTCTTATATATAAAAAAAAAACTTTTCTTTTAAATCAATATCATACAAGAAGTCCTTGTCACAAGTCACAGTCAAAGTCAAGTAAAACCAGTAGGTAGCATTCCTATCATTGGCGGAACAGACTTTAGACTTTATAATATGATTGTTTCTTAAATATATGATCAACTAGCTGCGCCCCGCGGTTTTATCCGCTGAAGTCCCGGACCCACAGGAATTCCGGGATATAAAGTTACCTGTGTTAATCCAGGGTGTCGGCTCCATACCAAATTTCATCAAAATTGGTCCAGCCGTGAAGAAGTAACAAACACAATCGCAAACTTTCACCTTTGTAATATTAGTGTGATGTGACTTACTAGGCACTGGGGCGGCAGGCGGTGGCATTGCAATATCATCCACATTGAATTCCCGTTTCACTGATACTTCCATTGGTAGTGATTCTGTCTCCATCGGCTCTGGTTCCAATGCTAGAGACAATTTTTCTTGTTTGACTGAAAATTGAAAATTCAACCAAAATCAAAATCGATTATTCACATGGGCCCCAAAGAGGCACTCATGAAAGTTAATGATTCTATTGCCAGATTCGCAAAATTACAGCCATCTCAAGAAGAACCTGGTAAGAAACTCGGCGGAGCATTTTTTAAAAAACATTCTTAATCTCTTAATTACATCTACATAATTTTATTAACCTAGGTGTTATTTTAGTAGTCGCTAGAAAGCGCTTGTGCAGTTTGCCTCCTTGCATCCTTGTTATTAATTAAGTCGGTCAACAATCACTAAAAACCTTTAATCAAAGCGACAACACTGCAAATGGCCGGAAACATTCACATCACACACACAATCACAACCACTAATTTCCCTTGGGGAGAAAACTTGTGTTCCTGCTATGTATCGAATATGATACCCCAGCTTAGGAGAACGCACACCCATCGAAGCCAACGGGCAGAATCTATAAAAAGATTGAATAGATTATTTCACAAATGGGATGTTTAGAAAACATGACATTTTGTAAATGAGACAGCGCTGTCTCATTTACAAAATGTCATGTCTCATTTACAAGTGTCTCGTTTGCGCAAACGAGACACTATCAAACTAGATGTTTAAAAAATGGGACATTTATTCTGAAGTGGGACATTCTTAACTTTACTGTCTGAATCAATGGATTAAATGGGACACAAGTCTTGAAAGAAATTCAAATAATTTATTTATTTACATCTTTTATAAAGCATTAATACAACTCGCTTAACATCAGTTGAGATAGTTGTAAAACGTGCCTATATTAATAAGTAAAATAATTAAACGCAAATCTTTAAAAAAAACCGACTTCACCACTTTATCTTCGGAACTTTGATCAGATTAAAAGTATTAACGCATTATTGACGATAACTAAAAAACTACCAATCAGATCTTGATCAAATTTAAATGGGACCAATTGATTTTGTTTATAATTAGCAATGCTAGGCAGAATTATATTGATAAATTTAGAAAGGAAAAAATATTGCTTGAGTTGCAATAGGGCATGACACCCTATGCTTGCAGGTTCAAACCCCGCCTCAAGCGATATTTTTTCGTTTCTAAATTTATCAATATTAAATGGTACCACATTAAATGGTTCACATTTAATTAATAGTATATTAACTAACATTTCACTAATAAGATATATAGCCAACGGGACATTTTGTAAATGGGACAATGCAAATGAGACTAGCAAACCGGACATTTAGCAAACGGGACATTTATTCAGGAGCAGAGCAATCTGAATTTTGCTGTCCAGATCAAATGGGACCATTTAGTTCAAATGACAATTAGAATTATAGATAGATAGATGAATTCTTTACTTGCATTCAAAAAGAGAATACTTACAAAGATTTCTTAAATTTAACATAGGAGCACAAACATAAACGCTTTCACACTCACAGCCCCACACTAAGTTTGACGACATGTGTCGTGTGTGCCGGAAACATTAACATCACAACCAGAACCAGAAACACAAATGTTCCTTAGGGTAAAAAACTTGTGTTTCAGTCGGGAATCGAACCCGATACCCCCCTGCTTAGAAGGCGAACGCCACCCAACTAAGCTAATGAGCAGTACAAAGAGCGGTCTTATCGCTCAAAGCGGTTTCTTCCAGACTACCAAAGGGAGTTGATAGAAATATTACAAACAGGGACAGTGGTGCACCTCAACACTTATTTAAATAAATAAACGTACTTACATATACTTATTATTATTTTACTATACGGATCTAATAGGAACACGGTCCATGAGAATGGAATTCAAACAAATCATGTTCGTTTAAAAGGTGTCCAACTTACTTTGTACTGAAGGTATAGTTGATAAATCATTGCCGGGCTCGAAATTTTCCTTTTCATCCTCCTTTCTTCGCCTCCCTTTCGCCTGGCTCTTATCATTTTTGTCTGTGTTTTCTCTACGTAGCTTCTCATTCAGATTCAAATTCACCTAGAGGTATGTGTAAATGTTTTATACACCACTAATTCAATGAAGAAAGACATCTAACGAGTAATGTGTAGAGATCGTTTTAGTGACATTTTTAGCTTGAGTTTTTGTTTTGTTTGATATGTGTATGTTTCTGATTGGGTGATGTGGAGGCTCAGCAACCTAGCCTTTTATCATGTAATTAATAAAAAAATGAAAAATACTACATTTAGCACATAGTGAAGCTCATGAGTATTTGTTATGTATAGAATTTTTTAAACGGATCACTTCGCGCTTTTATTTTTAAAATAGCATTATTTATACTAACCTCGACGTCTCGGCAGTTGAACCGGCCGTGGTCACGAGAGACTTCTCAGTCAGTCTCTCAAAATAATGCTATTTTGAAAATAAAAGCGCGAAATGACCCGGTTTTCTCATATAAACATTTGTTATGTATGGTAGATGGATAGATAAACTTTTTATCAAACTCCTTAATTGTGACAAAAAATAATTATTTATTAAAAAGTGTAACAATGCGGTCTTATGGCTAAAAGCGATATCTTGCAGACAACCTTTGGATGAAGCAGAGAGATAAGAGGAATTACGCAATAGAGTTGGATGTCGGAGTACAAGAAATCAACCTAAAGAGCAATAATATTGATAACTTTAAACAAGCAATTCTTGTATATACATATATATGTGTGTAACCAGGATCTCGGAAACGGTAAAAATTTTCATAATATTTTGTATGCAGGGGGTATGGGGGCAATAAATCGATCTCGCTAGGTTTCAATTTTGGAAAACTTCCTTTTATCAGTTTTTTCACATATTAATATGATCATTACACATAAAATACATACATACACACATACTACATAACATATGTACATATATATTAATATCAATATAATTTATATTGGATGGATTTAAGAGATATGACAAATTACAACACAATTAAATTATTTATCTACAAGATAAATCAATCGAGTTTTGAGCAGTTTGATTTGTCTTGACAAGTTCTCTGGTCCTTTTTTACTTACTGGCAAAGGCTTGATTTTTAAAATATGCGGCTAGAATATAACTTTATAACTGATATATCACCTGTTTACTGATAACACTCTGTGCTTTAACCGAAGCATTTCTCTTCTGTCGTTTGTCCACCTCAGGACTGAACATGTCCTCGACTTCATTCTTACTGCGTTTCTTGGAGGCCCGTCTTTCAGTTGTAGTATCATTTTGGCTGTCTTTGGACTTTTGAGTGGCTACGGAGTTGCTGTGTTTTGTGCTGGCATCCTGTGAGTCTAGTTTGGGGGTTTCCACTGCAAGCAATAAGGAGTAAGTATTTAGGTATTTAAGATTATACGAAACAAACAGTATCTTATTACAGCAAAGCCTAGAATGCCTCTATAATCGTACTAATATTATAAATGCGAAAGTCTATGTGTGTGTGTGTGTGAATGTTTGTTACCATATGAAATTGAGATAGTTTAGGTTCCGGAATAACACATAAGCTAATTTTTAACTTAATTAATGCGGGTGAAGATACGGGACACGGCTAGTATAATAATAATAATAATCGTTATTTAAGGTATCGCTAAAACCTATGTTTTGGAGAGTGTGCGCAGGAATGACATGATTTATTTCCCCCTTGCTCTTTTTACCACCTAACAAACTGAGTCATTAATTGCCTGCGTCTGTTTGAACGATAGACTTAAAGACACCCAGAACGGTACGATCTGGGTGTGTTTAAGTCTATAGTGAATAGGAATCTACTAGGATAGCGTGTTTCATCATCAGCAGCATGGTTGCTTATCATCAGTAGAGATAGTGGACCAATGCTTGCCAATACCAAATAAAGAAAAAGTATTTATACCATTTCTTCATTTTACTCCTTTTGAGTGAATATAATCTACACTGAAAAAAATTGAGATGGCAAAGCTAGATGTTACTTTGTACCAGCTTACCATTGTAAGCTGGTAGATCTCACTATGGACTAATAAATAAAACATATCTCAGGGTGGTGAGTAGTACTTTGCCCTAAGCTTATTTATTTGATTTTGACCTAAGTTCTAAGACTCTTAGTGGCACTGACTTTAATGAACAAGCGTGGATGCTTACCATCAGGTGTGCAACGTGCTCGTCTCCTCTCACTCAATTACATAAAAATGATTGAAACTTAAGCAAAGCTTAAAAAAACCGACTTCACCGCTTATATTATGGTTTTGGCTTGATCGATTTCGATATAATTTATATGGGACCTCTGAAGTATAATCTATCAAACAAAAAAAGAATTTTGAGAATTGCTCCACAAACGGGGAAGAAATTGGTGAACATACGTAAAAAAAAATACACACAGTAGAACATAGTACCTCCTCCTTTTTGGAAGTCGGTAATAAAACAAATAAAAGGAGAAGGCACGATAAATAATTGCTTTCTTTCTTTCTTTCCTTGGACCATACAACCAGAAATCTTGTTAGCATTAATCCGATATTGTTTTACCTTCATCCTCGTCAATGCTTTGGAGAGCCGTCATAGTATTTTTTTTGCTTGCCCGTTTCCCCCGCGATCTGTTTCGTTCATTTTGAAACTCCTCTTCGAATCTGGCAAACTCTTCGTACGCACTCTGAAAATATCACAATTTACTTGTGAGGAGACTCGAAGATCATAATTAACACTATTCGGTCACAATTCTCGAAACAAAGCACTGAGAAACTAGAAAACACTTGGAAAATATCATTTCAAACCACCAAACTACGGCGGTTCCCGTACGGCGTTTGTACCTTGAGGTCTTCATTGAAGCGCTTATTGTAACTTTTTGATATCTCATTGATATTCGGAATTAGCTCACTAAAAATTGACATAGTTAATGCATAAATCCGTAAGTTTTACAAATTTGACAAACGCCATATAAACACGAAACAATCAAATCGAAAAACCGTTTGAAAATGAAATTTGACTAATAATTGAAATGTGGTTGTGTGACATGTGGTGCCAACATTCCAGAACCAATTACTTTATTTGTGAACACACCATAGACAATAATTATTGTAATGCAGTGGTTATCGGAACCCTATTTATTTCTGTTGCGTACGGTTTCAATTCAAAAACGACTATATAATAACTAAGAAATAATGTATGGTTTTGCTAAATTCAAATAGAAACAGCTTGCAACGGAGACAAAAGCGGTTCGGATTCTTGATAGGCTATTGGTGTTGCTATTGTAATTTTTTGTAAATTTTTATTCGCTTGTTTAGGTTAATACATGTACCTAGTTCTAATATTTGAAATAAATAATACGAAAACATTACCTTTAAAAATGTAAATCATAAAACATTACATTTATAATTAAATAAATGTTTAAAAATGCAATCGGATCCGTTTTATACCAACTCTGTTGTTAAGCAAAAATAAACCTTATTTCTTCTTAGTTATTTCCGTTTTAGAATTGAAACCGCTCGCAACAGAGATAGGTAATAGAGGATCCAATTGGAGCTATTTGAAACTCGGTTATTTTCGTTCTTTTACCTTGTTTTACTACTGATAGTGAGACTTTGTAGTCGCACGGGAATCAAACGGTAATTTCGTCGTTTTTTCCTTGACATCAGGAGTCTAACATGTCATCAAAATACGAACTTTCGGGTAAAATTTCGTGCTATCATACGTACTTACACGTTCCTTTACACTCACAACCCCACAATAAGTTCGATGTGTTGCGTTGAGGGTGCTGGAAACATTCACATCACACACACGAATCACAACCAGCACCAGAAACACAAATTATCCTTGGGAAGAAAACTTATGTTGCCACTGGGAATCAAACACTATATACCCCTACTTGGAAGGCAAAAAGCCATTAAAAGAAAAAATATATAGATGTAATTTTTAAATAATTATACAAAAATTAAAAAATTACTTGTTGCCGCGATTCTGTCTTACATTTAATAGGTGTAATCTAAGTTAAGATGCACTAAATTCTATAAAACATTTGTTTTTAGAGCCAATATTGTATAGAATTTAGTGCATCTTAGATTTAGAAAATAGTGGTACAGAATTGGTACCATTTACCTTATATCTTGAGTTTTGTCGGTTTCATATTGAAACAGATTGCAACAGGGATGTGTCTTCTTTCAATACTTTGGAAATACGTTTGAGTACACCGACGAAACGTTGCACCAAAGTGCACGATATTTTAAAATGATGTTAGGTACAAACGACCTACTTGGTTTTAGATGAAATTTGATAAAAACACGCACATTTTGAAATATTAAATTACAATTGACTTGACTTATGCGTTGTCAGTGTCTAGATCGACAATAATAATTGTTTCAGCTTCATTCGGAAGTCTTCTTCAGATGGTTATTGGTTGTAATTTTTTTTAATTTAATGCAAGGAAAACCTACATGTACGGTTTTTCTTGCATTAAATTTTCATCAATTCACTTGGAAAGCGGTAAAAATACCGCTTTCCATTTGTTTCTTTCAACTTTATAGTTAGTTTTAGTAGTATTCAAGTGCAGAGATAGTAAAACTTAGTAGAAGCACGGGAAATAACGGTGTAACATTACCTAAATATAATCATAATATCATCCCTACTTTCACTTTTCGTTTATATATTCATCCAACGGTTGTTTGGAAGTGTCGTTCTAAGCTAGAAGTTTGAAGAATCGTATTAAACAATACCTTAATGTCGTAAATTTTTTTTTCATCACTTACTACATCATTAATTTTTTTACCTACTCTTAGAAACTAAAAAACTCATAGGAAAAATGTCCAAAACATAATAACATTTCAAAATAAAACTTGTATTACAAACAGGTATCGGCATTTTTGAACGAATTTGCTAATAAGTGGCGTCGCACTGTCCGAGTATATCGACCTCCCGCCTCGCGTCTTTAAACTTGCTGTAGACGGAACAGAGATAGAGATACTGGAAGGAGGCCAAATATACCAATGGTCATCGAAATATTCCACGCATCAACATGAAGCGAGTTAGTTAACTATAGAAAATGAAAACATTCGTATTATACATTTAAAGATCAAGTGGGTATATGGCAAAATCTAATGGAAAACTGTAACTCTTACTTACACTTTGTGTGACACACATACACACACAAAAACGGTTGGGGGGTTAAAAATGGGAATGCAGATAAGTCCAGACTCCCAATTGTCCATTTCTGTTGCGATCGGTTTAATTTCTAAACTCCTAATAAATACTGTTTAAATTCGCTAATTCAAAATGAAACCGTCTGCAACAAAGATAGGTAATAGGGGTCAGAAAGTCTTTACCACAAACCATAGGTTTGTTTGAGTATTGCAGCGAAAGTAAAAAAATGCCGTTGTTGAATTTGTATAATAATTTTCCAAACTGTGATTCTTCGAGTGTTAATGTGTAACAATGGTGGATTATCAACCGTAAATACTTAGTGAACGTGCATAAGTGTAGGCAAATTATACAAAGTTGATAAACGTGATTTTCGCTTCCGCTCCAAAACTCCAATAGAAGTTCAAGTAAAGTTTTTATCACTTTACTAGGGCATGACTTGACTATGACTGGACATTGACTGTTTTACTTGACTTTGACTGTGACTTGTGACTATGACTTTTAATATGATTGAAATATATTATTACTTGACACTGGCTAAATGCACAAGATTGCGAAGCCAAAAAGAAAAAAATAGGTTTGTTTCCTATCTCGATGTTTTTACCACATCCAGTCAATACACTATATATCCTCGTTACGTCAATATTTTAGGATGAGCAAGCAAATGCTGAGTAGGCGTTATACTCATTGCTAATTAAAACTGATCAGGGTCCGGCGATGGTAGGAAATTTTAATAAGCGCTTTTATTTGTTGTTGATTGTGAGTCAGCGGCAATCAAATGGCTAATTAAAGCTGTGGTAGCTTAGTTAAGCGAGGTGCATTTGTTTTTCAAAGACAAAAATAGTTTCTAAAGCTTGAAAAACACCGACTTCACTGCTTTATTGTCGAAACCCTTGATCAGATTAATTGAATTAAATACGCATTATAGAGGATCAAAATCTTCTGGTAAAATAAAAATAAAATTATCAAAATCGATTCACCCAGAATGAAGTTATGAGATACACAAAAAAATGGGGGCTCGGGGCTGTGACGATAGATTGAGTTCGATGACTTGCGTCGTGGGTGGCGTTAACAGTCACATCACACACACAATCACAACCAGAACCAGATGCAAAAATTTACTTTGGGGAGAAAACCTGTGTTCTGTCGGGAATCGAACCCGATACCCCTGCTTAAAAGGCGAACGGGCACCCAACTAAACAACGGGCAAAAGTTGTGTGCTGAATATGATGTAAATGTTTCCGGCACTACAACTTTATGAAGTAATTGTGGGTCTGTGAGTTTGAATGCGTATTGTTTTGTTATTTAGAGCAACTCTCGGTTTTTTATCGGATACATTTGGGAGAGTATGCCAAGGAAATACACCGTTCTATCATCAGACAAAATGCTAAACGACACCGTTAGGTATATAATATTATAATGTAGTTTAATGTACTAGCTGACCCGGCGAACTTCGTACCGCCAATAAAAGTTGCCTACAAAAAATGTGATAAATGAAGAACCGCTCGACCGATTTTGTGCACTTCACATAAACCATCTACTAAATAGTCCGAACAAAGCCTAAACATTTGGTTTAGATAGGTGAGCCCGTTATTGAGTTATAAAATAACAACGAAAAGTGGCATTGATTTTTATATGTATATATAGACTAGTTTTTTCCCGCGGCTTCGCTCGCGTTAAGAAGTATTATTTAAAAAATTGACAAAGTTTCATACAAACTTTCATCCCCTATTTTATCCCCTTGGGGGTAGAATTAATCAAAATCCTTTCTTAGCGGATGCCTACGTCATAACATCTACCTGCATGCCAAATTTCAGCCCGATCCGTCCAGTGGTTTGGGCTGTGCGTTGATAGATCACTATGTCAGTCAGTCTGTCACCTTTGAGTTATTTATATTTAGACTAGCTTTTGCCCGCGGCTTCGCTCGCGTTAAAAATATTATTTTAAAATTGACAAAGTTTCATACAAACTTTTATCCCCTATTTTTTTCCCTTGGGGGTAGAATTAATAAAAATCCTTTATTAGCGGATGCCTACGTCATAACATCTACCTGCATGCCAAATTTCAGCTCGATCCGTCCAGTGGTTTGGGCTGTGCGTTGATAGATCACTATGTCAGTCAGTCAGTCAGTCACCTTTGAGTTATATATATTTAGATAAGGTGTCGTTTAGCAGTTTGTCTGCTTCCACAAATGCGGACGAAGTGGACACAATGAATGTGGAAGCGAAATCTTCCACATGCATTATGCGAACCACAAAGGAATGGAACTCCTTACCTGAATCAGTGTTTCCTGATGAGTACAATATGGCAGTCTTCAAGTCGCGAGTGAATATATAATTATGTATCTTCTAGGCAAGCTTGCTCTCTTGTCGACCACATTGTCGCTTACCGTCAGGAGATGGTAGTCAAAAGTTTGCCTATCTTAAATAAAAAATATATTTGTATACATTATACATTACCAGAGAACAACTCCTTTAAGCATCGTAAATTACAATTATGTAAAGTAAGCGGGTGTTTTCTTAAAAAAACGGTGAAAAATACGTTTACGTTTACCGTTTTATACCTGCTCCGACACTTAGCGCTGAATTGTCTTATTGGGTGCTCCGTGATATAGGGATGGGACGCGGGTAATGTAATTATTATCAATTTATCGATAGACTATTTATAGTTAATTAACTGCACCTATCTCCTACCGTAATATTTTTAAGTTCGTGTTAAGTGTTAATTAATATTTAATTAAAATCACGTTTTCCGTTTTTTACCTGCTCTGACGCGGGTAATGTAGTTATTATCAATTTATTTATAGACTATTTATAGTAAATTAACTGCACTTATCTCCTACCGTAATATTTTTAAGTTTATGTTAAGTGTTAATTCATTTTTAATTAAGATTACGTTTGCCGTTTTATACCTGCTCCGACACTTGTGTCACAGAGCACCCAATAAGTGCTGTATTGTCTTATTGGGTGCTCTGTGACATGGGGATTATTTCCATTAGGTTATCCATAGATTGTTTAATGTTTATATTATTTTTTTTATCTCCTTCTGTGTTATTTTTAGAATTCATAAACTGAATTACTTTTAACTAATATTACATTTGCCGTTATATAATTGCTCCAATACTTAGCGCTGTATTGTCTATTGGGTGCTCCGTGATATTAGCGATGGGACGTGGGTAATATAATTATCATGAATTTATCGATAGATTGTTTGTTTTTTTTTATTCATGTTACTTAATTGATTTTGAATTAATATAACTATTGTCGTTTTATATCTGCTTTGACACTTAGCGCTGTATTGTATGTTGGGTTCTTTCTCGTCTGGAATATTAGGGGCCCAACGTGGGTAGTATAATTTTACTATTAAAGTTTTCGTGAGTTTGACACATTATACTTTATATAAATGAAACGGCTTGACTCACGATTTAAGGTAGTATAATTGTTATTAATTTATCGATGGATTGTTTATAGTAAATTTACTGCACTTATTTAGTAGGAGCTATTATTGAATTGAAACTTTTTATAGGTGGGCTTTGAAATTCTGTTACGCAACCTTTTTATGTGACGAAAAGTGGTGGGGATTTAAATGTTTCTATTTCATGTATCTATATGAAAATGTAACAGAATTTCAAGCCCACCAATAAAAAGTTTTAGTGTAGTGATTTTTTTTTATGGGAGGGGCTTAATAACCGTAATGTATATATTCAGGTAACATTTTAATGTACTAAAAATTCACAAAATCCTATTGCAAAAAATTTGATCTTTATATGTTTTACCTATATATTTTCTTTAATTAGACCTATTATTTGACTGCATAAAATCTTTACTACAGCTTTATTTTAAGTACTGAAAATATATATAAGTACTTGAGAATAGTTGCTAAAAACTTTAAATATCGTTATAGTCTTAAATGGTCATTCAAAATGAAAAATTGGCTCACGCATTTGGTCTCTAGAATGCCATAATGGAACAAACATATCATATTGCCTGATAAACACATCACCTTCCTCGCGCAGTCAGGCAAAAACTACCTACCAATAAAAAACCAAACGAACAACTCCAATAAAAACATAATATATTCAACATTTAAATTCAATGCATATCGATAACCATCCCTTCACCAGGGGCGGATTGAGCCTCATAAATAAAATATAGGTCGGGCCACGTGTCTGATCCCACGGTACCGTATCGATTATATGCATCGGTATTGGGTTTTACAATACCTCCCTGTGATCGTTCAGTTTTAAAGTGATCAAGGTTTCATTCGGAGTTATGCCGCGAAAGTGAAAAAATGGCGTTGTTGATTTTGTATAATTTTCCAAAACTTGTGTTAATGTGTAATGATGGTGGATTATTAACCGTTAATACTTAGTAAACGCGTAAAAGTGTAGGAAAATCATACAAAGTTAATAAACGTGATTTTCGCCTTCGCTCCAAAACTCCAATAGAAGTTCTAGTAAAGTTTCTACCACTTTACTAGGGCATGACTTAATTATTATCTGACCTTGACTTTGACTGTTACTTGTGACAAGTACTTTTAATATGAAATGTAATTGAAATCCTACTATCCTACTAATATTATAAATCCGAAAGTTTGTGTGTAAGTGTGTACGTATGTTTGTTTGTCTCTCTTCACGCTTTAACGGCTAAACGGATTTGGATGACATTTTGAATGTATATAGCTTATACCTAGGATTAATACATAGGCTACTTTTTAATTTGATAATACCGGGTGAAGCCGCGGGGCACGGCTAGTATAATTATAAAGATGAGGGTGTGCTCAATCACATACGCAATCACACGCAGAATCAGAAACACAAATTGCCCTTGGGGTGAAATCTTGTGCTCCCGGGAATCGAACCCGATACCCCTGTAGATGCTTAGGAGGCAAACGCGCACCCAATTAGGCCAGCATGCAGCTTGTTCTTCAGTATCTTTTTATATCATAACTAATTTGGTGCAGAACAATTACTTTTTAAACAAAATAAAAACAAAACAATTATCATATGTTTTCCGCACCCACGACAAAAGTCGTTGAACTTTTCGTGGGGGTGTAAGTGTAAAAGCGTTTATGATTAAGATCAAGGTTGCAGGTTGCCAGAGTAACAGTTGACCTCTATCTAGATATAAATAAAGCCTATAACTAACTACATATAAATCGCATTTTACACATACACCACGTTTATGATTAAGATCAAGGTTGCAGGTTGCCAGAGTAACAGTTGACCTCTATCTAGATATAAATAAAGCCTTTAACTAACTACATATAAATCGCATTTTACACATACACCACGTTTATGATTAAGATCAAAGTTGCAGGTTGCCAGAGTAACAGTTGACCTCTATCTAGGTATAAATAAAGCCTATAACTAACTACATATAAATCGCATTTTACACATACACCACGTTTATGATTAAGATCAAGGTTGCAGGTTGCCAGAGTAACAGTTGACCTCTATCTAGATATAAATAAAGCCTATAACTAACTACATATAAATAGCATTTTACACATACACCACGTTTATGATTAAGATCAAGGTTGCAGGTTGCCAGAGTACCAGTTGACCTCTATCTAGATATAAATAAAGCCTATAACTAACTACATATAAATCGCATTTTCAAAGCACTGAAGGCATTGTCCGGATGTCCTTTTCAAATCCTCTTGAAGGATTTACGAGATCCCGACCTTTATTCAAAGTTTTTGTTTAGGATAAACAAAAATCGGATTAATCGTTGAGGTATAATGTCCATTCTAACTAGAAGTGACTGATTGATTAAGCGTATTTTTTACCGACTTCCCAAAAAAGGAGGAGGTACTCAAGTCGACTGAATTTTTTTTTTTATTTTTTTTTATGTTTGTTACCTCATAACTTCTCTCCACGTGAGCCGATTTTGAATTTTTTTTAGTTTGAAAGATGTTGCTTTCTAATTGGTCCCATTCAAATTTGATCAAGATCTGATCAGTATTTCTTGAAATATCGTCAATAATGCCTATTTTGTGACGAATAATGCGTACTTTGACGATGTTCTCGTTTACCCGACTTCAAAAGTTTCCTCATAACTTCTTTCGTTGTGAGCCGATTTAGATGATTCTTTTATTTGAAAGCTGGTGCTTTTCATGTGGTCCCATTGAAAATTTGATCAAGATCTGATCAGTAGTTTTTGAGTTATAGTCAATAATGCGTGTTTAATACATTAAATCTGATCAAGGTTCCGAAGATAAAGCGGTGAAGTCGGTTTTCTTAAGCTTGCTTGCGTTTAATTATTTATCTAAACCGTTTCAAAAATAGGGATGATGTCTGCACTTAAGTGTGATTATCTATTTGTTTCTTGTAGCAAACATAAACACTTACAAACTCACAGCCCCACACTAAGTTTAAAGACTTGTGTCGTAGAAGCTGAAAATATTCGCATCACATCAGAATCACACACAGAACCAGCAAATGTCGCGTGGCTTACATTTCTTGGAGACGCTCGCGAAATATAGCAGATAAGGTGATCTTAAGTGATTTTTTGCGACTAGCAATCAGAGTTATTAATTTTATGAGTGCTTTTTTGGAGCACATATATGAATTTAAACTAATTTTATTTTATTTTTATTTATTTGGAAAACCGAACAGCCTTCTTACAAAATAAGTCAAAAACATGAGAATGAGAGCACCTAGGCCAACATAGGTTATCACTTATATAAACACCTCGGTAAAGGTACACGAAAACTAAATAATTAATTATTGCTAAAACTAACAATATGTCCATTTAAACTTCACAATAAGATGACATGTCGAATAATTTCTCATATTAAATATCCAGTTTAAATGAACAAATGGAAAGTAAATTATTAGTATCTAAGATCTACATCAATAATAAATAAATAATACCAATGCAATGCCATGCGAATACAAATTAAAATATAAATTAAATAAAATTTTGATCTTGAAATTTCACAAGGATAGCAACGTACGCGCTAACAGAATTAGAGTCGCCCGTAGACAGTAGAGTCACTTCTAGTCACTAGGTATCAGAATTTAATAAATTAATTTAGATTTACGTTTACATTTTTTAGAGTGTGCGCAGGAATTACATGATTTAATTCCCTCTTGCCCTTTTTATAACCTAACAACAAGACAAACTGTCAAACGTCATCCTTATATGGTTGACATACCTCCGGTTCGATCGAAGCGTTTTGCTTCTACGTTTATCATCCGTACAGCGAAGGAGTGGAACTCATTGCCCGCGTCTTTGTTTCCTGAACGGTACAATCAGGGTGTCTTCAAGTCTAGAGTGAATAGGTATCTTCTAAGCAAGCATGTTATATCTTCGGTCGCATTTTCACTTTCCATCAGGAGAGATAGTGGTCAAATGATTGCCTATATATAATTAAAAAAAAAGATATTTCACAAGGATAGCAGCGTACGCGCTAATAAAAGTAGAGACGCCCGTAGACAGTAGAGTCACTTCTAGTGACTAGGTATAAGAGCTTGATACATAGTCAATAGGATTTATTAGTAGATTTACTTTAAAGATGTTGAGCCGGGTGGTGGATTATCCTTTATTTTTAAAGGAAAATGGTCATTCGCTGCTGGACATTTTCTATAATTCCTTACTTATCTATAATATATAGGTATATTATTCTCCTTTCCGTGCAGCTGGGTGTTTTCTGGAAATATATATCAGTTGTGCGCAATCGTTGTGCGTTTAGCCATCATCAAGTAATTTACATATTCATATTTCATTTTAGAAGTCCTTTTTTTTATGCTTAATAGGCAAGAATTTTACCCCTCGGGGAACAATGAAGCAGTCAATGAATTCCACTCCTTCTCTGTACGGATGATGAACGTAGAAGCAAAACGCTTCGAGCGAACTGGAGGTATGTCAACGTTTGACAGTTTGTCTGGTTGTTAGATGGTAAAAGGAGCATGGTGGAAATAACTCGTGTAATTCCTGCGCACACTCTCCAAAATGCAAACGATAGAATACCGATAGACTTGCGACCATAGGTACGTCTGTGACCGAGGCTTTGCAATCTGGTCTCAACTAGCTTATTATCGTGATAAATTTAGAAAGGCAAAATTATCGCTTGAGGCGGGATTTGAACTCGCGGCCATAGGGTCTCATGCCCTATTGCTCTAACCGCTGAGCTACTCAATGAGCTGTCTACGGAGGGCCATACTTTACTTGACAATTACTACAGAACTGCCAGCAGGCCAGTCGAATAAAAAAAAAAAAATTTTTTTTTTTTTAATTTGCTCCTATATCGATTCCAAACCACCCCCTGCAGTATTGTGCACTACTTACCCCGGACGGTATATATAAGGATATATTTAACAAGGAGGAGGTTATCAAGTTGATTTTCAAACAAGAAACAAAAAATAGTTTTTTAATGATTTCAACGACTTCACTTACCTACGTATGGTTTCTTGCATTGTTGCAAGACAGTTTCGGAGCAGTTGTAGTCCTAGTAGAAAGTTTCTACCACTTTATTAGGGCCACTTTATTAGGGCCACTCTTTTCCTTAACTTTGACTGTGATTTGTGGCTATTGACCGACGAGCAAAAATACTCATTGGCGATAATAAGCTATTGATTTTATTTATATAGCATTAGCCATGCTAGGCAGAACTATAGTGATAAATTTAGAAAGGCAAAATTATCGCTTGAGGCGGGATTTGAACTCGCGGCCATAGGGTGTCATGCTCTACTTCAGGCGGGGCTTAAGTAGCTCAGCGGTTAGAGACCGCTGAGCTACTCAAGCCCCGCCTGAAGCGACGAAATTAACCTTTCCTTATTATTAACGTCTTACGGGGACGTGTGACGTCATCTACCGAAACAGTTTATAGGAACTACTACCGCCAACGAGTCTAAAATTGCAGTTAGCTACACGTTTTAAATTTTTCCTTTCTAAATTTATCACTATAGTTCTGCCTAGCATGGCTAATACTTTATAAATAAAATAATTTTTTATACCACTTCCCAATTTCCCATAGATTTACTTGTGATTAGAGAGCCCTAGTTCCAATAACTGACAAAATGATTCCGACTCCATCATACTTCCAAAACGCAATGGATTATAACGTTTATGGGGTAGTAGTGTGACAGCTATATTAGAAATTAAGAAGTCTATAAAATTATTATCTCTCAGGACAGGTTTTTTAAAACATTTTTCGGTTAATCCTGGCTCGCCTTCCAGACAATTAAAGCTATCCGATTATACCCCTAAAGCTCTGGGGTAGGGTCAACAGAAAAAAATAAAATTTTTAAATTAAAAAATGGAGGAAAAGTTATTTTTATATAATTGTATGCTGGGCAAATTTATGATTTTTAATTTCCTGCTGTTGTTGTTGGGTGTGCGCCTTTTAAGCAGCGGGTATCGGGTTCGATACCAGGTAGGAACACAAGTTTCTCCTCAAGGAATTTTAACTGAGTGTGATTGTGTGTGTGGTGTGAGTGTTTCTGGAATCCATGATACAAGTCATTGAACGTAGTGTAGGGCTGTGAGTATGAAAGCGTTTATTATTATAAAATATGTGTCATATTATTTAACATTATTTTATTACATGACAATTAGAATACTTTGCAACGTTCGCCTTCCTGTAGCCAATAACGATGCATTTTATTTCATTAATAATAATTAAACGCAAGCAAAGCTTAAAAAAACCGACATCACCGCTTTATCTTCGGAACTTTGATCAGATTAGATGTAGTAAACACGCATTATCGACGATATTTCAAGAACTTAATTCAAATGTCAATCAAATTTAAATGGGACCAATTGGTAAGCAATATCTTTCAAACGAAAAAAAAAATACAAAATCGGTTCACGTGGAACCAAGTTATGAGGTAACAAACATAAAAAAAACAATACAGTCGACTTGAGTACCTTCTCCTTTTTTGCGAAGTCGGCAGAAAATTGTTTGAAAGGGCTTACATTTATTTCTTTTTATATTTTAATCACAATAAATAAAACAGTAAAACAAAAACATCAAACTATTAAATTGGGCAACAAATCAGTTCAAATACGCGTTATTTAAGTTTATTATTTTCACTTGTTTGCTGACTGTACTTGGAAACGTGGGAATTAATTTGGTGTGTAAAAAGTAAAGCACTCAACCGTACGGGCGTATCGTACACCCGTCAAATATACTTAGGTACAGGGTGGGTCAATTAATTGTGACTACATAATTATCGTGTTTGTGAAAGACTATGCAAGTATTCATTATTTCCCGTGCTACCTACTACCACGTTTAGTATTCTGTGCTAAGGAAAAAAAAAGTGGATCTTGGATACTGCGTTGTCCGTCTGTCTGTCTGTCAAAACCCTAGTACCCAGGAACGGAAATTTGTACATAATATAACTATATAAATAATACTGCTGTAGATGCATACTGAAGTAAACATATTCCATAATTAAACGCAAGCAAAGTTTAAAAAAAACCAACTTCTCCGCTTTATCTTCGGAACTTTGATCAGATTAGATGTACTAAACACGCATTATTGACGATATCTCAAGAACTCAAATTTAAACGGGACCAAGGAAAGTGAAAAAATAATATTAATAATAATATAATATTTTTAATTATGTCGGCGCTAGCTTTTAATAAGCTAGCAAGACCAGCCACTCCACTACCATAGACCTCTATAGTAGTTGACCATCTTCGATTAACCATGCAGTTAATAATTGTAATTAGTTAATCCTTAATGTATACCTACCGTATTACGAGTATCGTATTGATAACGCTCTGCACGCGTTATACCTACCTAATCATCTCGTAATTTACTTATTCAACTGTTTAAATGTACTTTTTTGCTACCTGTGGAGGCTTGTTAATGGCTCTTCTTAAGTTTAAGTTATGTTTATTTTGTAATGATAGCTGTAAGCCACCCAAATACAATAAAATAAAATAAAATAAATAATAAAATAATATAATAAGATTTTGTATAATTTTCCAACACTTGTGATACTTCGAGTGTTAATGTGTAATAATAATGGATTATAACGTGCATAAGTGTAGGCAAATGATACAAAGTGGAAAACCGTAATTTTCACCCTCGCTCCAAAAGTCCAATAGGTTTCGTAAAGTTTCTACCATTTTACTAGGGCATGACTTGACTATGACTGGACCTTGACTGTTTTACTTGACTTGACTGTGACTTGTGACTATGACTTTTAATATGAAATACACTTGAAATACATTAATCTTGACACTGGCTAAATGCACAAGTTTGCGAAGCCAATATTCAAAGAAAAAAAAAACGTCTTCAGAAAGTAAGAACATGAAGAAGCACTTTCGATCAAGTAGGAATCCGCAACTGACAAAGGTAATCGGCTAGTTGATCGCTTAGATATAATATTATGTTGATCAAATGCACAAAAAAAGAGCTTATCAAGGTGGGCGGCACAATAGTTCCAATTGTCACCAAACGCCAACCTAGTTTGGTCAAACATCTACCTGTTTACACAGCTGTAACAGTAGACAAACACCGACCACCCTCTGCTTTATTACGACTTATTTGACTTTTCACGTTCCAATTCCCACACTTTCCGATAGACGCATAACATTGTCTCATACCAAAGCTTGATTAAAACAGTAATCGGATTAGAACAATTTCATTCGGTACAGAGTAAACATTGCTACAGTACAGAAAGCAGCAGTAGGAGAATTTCAGAATCACTGCTGCTAAGTTTGGAGGGAAACATATTTTTTCGCTTCTACGTTTATCATCCGTACAGCGAAGGAGTGGAACTCATTGCCTGTGTCTTTGTTCCCTGAACGATACAATCTAGGAGTCTTCAAGTCTAGAGTAAATAGGTACCTTCTAGGCAAGCATGAAGCATGATGAATATGGAAATGTTATTAAAAAAAGGTTCTTTGCCATTGTTAATTATTAACTTAATTTTATTTTTTTAAATAAATGTTGTAAAAAATATTAAACACTATTTTATACTAGACATCGACGTGTTTTGCAACATTCACCTCCCTGTAACCATTAACGATGCATTTATATTAATTTAAAATGGCAGTTATTATCTGGTAAGATAATACGTGCTGTACGTCAGGCGCTAGACCTAAAGGCCAACTCAAACAACGAAATATGAGAGCCAATTGGTTTAAATACCAAGGATGCTACCGATAACCGTGCAAAGTGGAGAAAACTTAGACGGAAAGCGAACCCTGGCTGCCGGGATAAACGCTAAGCAGGACAGGAAGGTGTAGTAAGACGGCAGGAGTTGGTTTACTGCTGTGTGCTTGTATAATGGCTGAACGACGTTAATCTGCGGATAAACTCTATACGTGGGATATAAGCCAAAGATTCCGGTTAGCTAGAGGACAATTTTAAATGAAATTCAATAATTGTGTGTTTTAATAGAATAACCGCCCATCATCATCGGCGAAAAGAAGCAAGCCTCTCAATTTTCTACAAATTGCACTACGGAGAGTGTTCAAAGGAATTGCATGATCTTATTCCCGCATCACCGTTCTAATACCAAACATCTAGACAGACAGCAATGCGGCATCCGCTAATGGTAAAAATACCGACCATTCGCACGAAGCGTTTCGCTTCCACTTTCATTATGAGAACTGCCAAGGAGTGGAACGCCCTGCCTTCTACTGTGTTTCCCGAAAAGTATAATATGGGGTTGTTCAAGAAAAGAGTGAATAGGTATTTACTGAGTAAGCGTGCTCCATCTTCGACCGCATCGTCGCTTTCTATCAGGTGAGATTGTGGTCAAAAGCTAGCAGTCTCAAAAAAAAAAAAACAATATAACGAAGCAAATTGATGTCTATACTACCTTCATATAAATTATCTCTGACTAAATGTCCCGGTGGAAATGCTAGGACTTGAATTTGGTTCTCAAGGATAACTTTATTCATAGTAACAACATAATTTAAGTAGCAATTGTACATTACATTAAACTAAAAACTAAATTAAAATTAATAAAAAAAAAACTATAATTAGATATAAATATGTACAAAACTTAATCTAATAGACCGCTACCAGTAGGCAAAGTACCCAAAAAAGGATGGTTGCGTGGTCATCGTTTGCTACAAGGATGTGAGTGATGTTTCCAGCAACCACTGTACAAGTCTTTGAACTTAGTGAGGGGCTGTGAATGCGGTTATTTGTTCGTTATTGGTATTTAAAACTATATATAAAATATAACACTTTGTAGTGCATAACTGAGTTTAAAGATTGAACATTTTAAAGAAAATTCAAATGTTTGTATTTGTATATTTCATTATGTTGAGTCTTAGTCACAGTCTAAGTCAAGTGAAAGAGACAAGGTCCAGTCATAGTCAAGTCATGCTCATAATGTGGTAGACATTTTATTAGAACTTCTATTGGAGTTATGGAGCATAAACGAAAATCGCGTTTTCACTAATTATTGACAGTTTAACACTCAAATAAAAACGAGGTTTGAAAAAGAATGCAAAATAAACAACGACTTTTTAAAATTTTTTTTATTATATTTGCCCTATATGCAGCAGAACTTTTTCTGCCAAAATCGGGTATGCCAGTCACGAAAGAGCACACCGTCGACGGGCTGAACAACCAAGTTCTGAAACATAAAAAAATGTAAAAATAAAAAAATAGCCACAAAACAGTCGCTGAGGCCGAAATCGGCCAGGAAGCATCATATCATATCGAAAAAATTCACATCACACAGAATCGCAACCAGAACCAGAAACAAAATTTTCTTAGTGAGAAACCTTGTGTTCCCGCCGGGAATCGAACCCGATACCCCTACTTAGAAGGTGAATGCTCACACAATCAAACCAAAGGCAGTTCACTAAGCGGCCAAACTCTTCCGCTAAGTTTTTATTTATAAGTAATTAGTGAATAAATAATGTATATTAATATTATAATAGTTACCTAATTCATATAAAATGCTTCAATATCCACTATTCTATACTAATGGTTAGTGGTATGTAAGACAGAACCAATGTTGCGATCAGTTTATAAATGGTTTATAAGTAGGTAAGTAGACGATTTTCTGCTACGATTAATATTGGAAAAGTTGTGTCCCTGTATATTTTTAATGAAATTTATAAAGCCAGTTGCTGGAGCAGCGAAATGAGATTTTCTCCCAACTCTGAGTGACATTCTTTTACTTTGAGGTTTTATTAATTTTCAAGTAAGTTTGGAAGTTTAAGTCAAATGCTTGTTTTTGAGGTTGAAATTAGGAAAATGTCCGGCCGGTTTGTCTTTGATTTTTGTAATAGGAAGTAAGATTGACGTTCATTTGTTTTTACCAATCTCAGATACGCTTGCATTAGCCCTATTGATATGTGGTCACTTATATGTATTAGGTCCTATGATATAATTATTATTATCATATATAAAGATATACAATGCATGTGAATGTTGACTTAATCAAATCAATCTATTAATCTATTCACAGACCCTCTAACACAGGTATCTCCATACTTAAAAGAGGGTCCCAAACCCATGAAATGTAACTTAGATTAAGTTTACTGAAATAAATATTTTGTATTTGTATTTTGTATTTGAATGTGTGAGAACTGAATGTTTCCGGCACTTATGATAAAATTCATCGAACTTAGTGTGGTGCTGAGTTTGACAGTTTATAATTATATTAATAGTTATATTTGAAGTTATACGCTTGTAAGGTTAGGCGCTAATTGCCTCTGACAAACGGACGGACAGATAAAGGCTGAAGTACTCAAGACAACTGAGAGATCTTGCTTCGCTTGATCAACTATACAGGGTGTCCGGTAATTAATGGATAACACTGTAGGTACTTGTGGGGGTCACCTCGACCACACAATTTATATATAGGTATATATCGGCAGCACTGCAGCCAAGATTTTTTTAATTTTTTTACAATCATATAATTATTAATTCAAATATTTTTAGGGGTCTTAATATTTTTCCATACAAGAGAACGTAAAAAAGCGCGAGAAGCGCACTTCACCATCCATCAGATCAATCGATAATCCGAACCCAGTACCCACGGCACGTAAATTCAAATGGTAAACCACTACGTAAAAAGAGATCCCTGGAGTGGATACTCTATGCGGCTAACTGGACAACGTTAATAGCTCTATATTCATTTGCATAGTTTACCCACGGAGTAGCTTGTCAGCAGCCATTCTCAACTTGTTTGGCTTGAGGGTTGCGAGGCTATTTTATATTCACGCTACTCGTACCCCGCGGCTTCGCCCGCTATTATCAAGTTAATAATTAAACGCAAGCAAAGCTTAAAAAAACCGACTTCACCGCTTTATCATCGGAACCTTGATCAGATTTAATGTATTGCACACGCATTATTGACTATAACTTTTAAACTAGAAATCAGATCCTGATAAAATTGGATAAATTCAATGGGACCACATATAAAGCACCAGCTTTCAAATAAAAAAAAATCATCAAAATCGGCTCACTACGAAAGAAGTTATGAGGTAACTTTTGATGTCGGGTAAACGAGAACATCGTCAAAGTACGCATTATTCGTCACAAAATAGGCATTATTGACGATATTTAAAGAACTACTGATCAGATCTTGATCAAATTTAAATGGGACCAATTAGAAAGCAAAATCTTTCAAACTAAAAAAAAAATCGAAATCGGCTCACGTGGAGAGAATTTATGAGGTAACACACATAAAAAAAATTAAAAATACATTCGACTTGAGTACCTCCTCCTTTTTTGTGAATTCGGTAAAAAGTAGCCTATGTGTTAATACTTGGTAGAAGCTATGTACATTCCAAATTCCGTCCAATCCGTTCAGCCCTTAAAGCGTGAAGAGGGAACAAACATACTTAAACACAATCTCTCGCATTTATAATATAACTAGCCGTGCCCCGCGGCTTCGCCGCTATTATCAAGTTAAAAAGTAGCCTATGTGATAATCCTAGGTATAATCTATGTACATTCCA
The DNA here is from genome assembly GCA_948107665.1 of Lomographa bimaculata. NCBI lineage: Eukaryota > Metazoa > Arthropoda > Insecta > Lepidoptera > Geometridae > Lomographa > Lomographa bimaculata. The sequence continues at coordinate 1,874,929 of OX403608.1, read as the reverse complement.
AATTTCATACAAACCTTTCAGCCGTTAAAGCGTGAACAAACATACTTACACACTTACCCACAAACTTTCGGATGTATAATATTAGTAGGATAGTAGCATATAGTAGCATGATATCATCGTGATTGGTATCAAATCTAAGAGCTCTTAAATACTATATCAAAAACATATAACGCATGTGTTTTTTTATATAATTTAACGCATAAAAGCTTCAAAAAACCGACTTTACCTTTTATGTTTTTGTTTTGGCTTGACCGATTTTTTTTGTACGTATGTAACGCAATGTCACCGCCAATTATGAATCGATTTTTTTATACTTCAGAGGTGGTCCCACATAAATTTTATCAAAATCGATCCAGCTAAAACCAAAATATAAGCGTTGAAGTCGATTTTTTAAGCTTTGCTCGCGTTTAATTATTGAATAAATTATGATCAGATGAATGCATCAAAGATTCGCATGATATTTTACCAGTGGGCCGCACTTCAGGCACCCTTGCAGTAGAGAGTTCCTAATGAGTGACCACAGTTTGTACAAAGTCGGGAACTTTCAACTTACTTGCCATCACTGCACAAGCGAAGTTTTACCATTTAAACTATGCCAATGAAAATGTACACAAACGTTTGAAATAGCAACACCGCGGAAGTGGGTAGTCTGGGGTGGGTGAGCCCGTTCAGAAGCATGACTTGTGAACAGACATCTTGAACCGTTTATTTTGACGTCTAGGCCGTAGCTTCTAGGTAATCAGACTGAGACAGACACAAAATATACCTAAGGGACTTGATGTACAAAGTGCCCGAGGCACGAGCCCCGGGCGCTGTGAAGATGTAAAATATATGGCGCCTGAGTACAATGATATACAAATTGGCCAGGAAGCGTTTTGTATAGGCTCTAGCCTATGCTAGAGTATGTTACACTAGAGTATATACATGAGTAGTTAAATGTATGTATAAATAAATATATTTTTTTTTTGGTATTTTTTGGTACCTTAAATTAGACTATTTTTTATGTAATACTATATACAAATTAAAGTTTTAATTGTAAAATAAAAACAATTTTTTACCGAAGATGTGCACTAACATATCAAAATATCCTCGATACACCCAGGTTAACTGAAAGAAAATGCTTTGTAGCATTAAGTTCGCCTATGTACCTACAATACTGTTGTGCAATAAATAATTTTCTATCTATCTATCTATCTATATACTCTAGTGAAACAAAATATCCTCGGAGACTCAGGCGCGCGGCGGGCGCGCTTTGTACGCGCGCCTCGGGCGCTTGTATATCAAGTCGCTAACAATTTCCAAAAACACAAAATTCTCTGGTGATGGAAATCTATGTTGACACCGGAAATCGAACTCGATACCCGTTGCTGAGAAGGCAATGGCGATCCAACTACGCCAGCGCACAGTGCAATAATAAAATAATAATTAGTCGAATAAGGTTTTATTAACGAAGAATCTTAACATACTAGATATAAGCATAAAATAGCGGTGCGCGCATTTAGATTAAGCAAAAGGAATTTTTTTTTATGGCAAATGGGGTGAGATTTCACAATACAATTCATAAAATTGTAACTAAATCACCAATAACAAAGATTAAATCTAAATATTTATACCTATATATACATAAATGAATTGATGTTTGTTAGTCTCACAAAAACTCGAGAATGGCTGAACCGATTTGCCTAATTTTGGTTTTGTAATTAGGCAAATCGGTTCAGTCGTTTGTAGAAGTCCAAGAAAAGTTTAAAAGGTCAGAAAATATAAAAAAAAACATAAAAAAATGTTGTACATAAATAGTCCACACGGGCGACGCCGGGTGGGTCAGCTTGTCAGTAGTAATACGGGCATTAATTAAGAAAGCTTATATAAAACAAATTACTACAATAACGACAAGGATGCATGGAGGAAAACTGCACAAGCGATTTCTGGCGACTACATAATATAGATATACCTAGGTTAATATAATTATAATTCCTGCATTAGTAATTTTAAAATGACTTAAAAAAAAAAATGTGAAAAATACGTCGCCCAGTCACTTGTCAGGTTCTTCTCGAGGCAGTTGTAATCTTGCGAATCTGGCAACAGAGTCTATAACTATCACGAGTGCTTATTTATTTTTTGATTTTTTGAATAAAAGATTTTGTATTGAAGATCAACCGCATATTAAAATTCATCATAATATGTACAAAATATTTATTCAAAAACGGTTTATAACAAACGAAAACAGAACAGTCGTCATGTGATACACCAAACCTAGTAACTTCCAAATACTGTAAATGTATATCGTCATAAAAATGTAATGTGCTATTCTTAAGATCCTTTGTTTCTTGACGGCATATTTCGTATTTTTCAACCCATCCATGATAATATACTTCCTGACGCCGAGGCACCATTCGATGACGTAATCGGTGTAGTTAATATTAGTGACGTCAAAGTTAAATATAACCTTGTCATTTTCTGATAGGTTATTGTAGAGTTTGTTTAAGTTATCGTCTGCGAAGTGCCACTCGTTGGTCAAGAAGTATGACAGTTTGTCACACATCTTATATACTTTTTTGGCTGTTTTGGCAAATCTGAAAAATGTAGATTTTTAACTTATGAGGTTTTGACATTTTTGAGCAATTTTTCAACCACCTTCCCAGTATAATGAGGTTTTAATTATTATATAGTTTTTTAATTATTGTGTGTGTGTGATGTGAATGTTTCCGGCACCCACGATACAAGTCTTCGAACTTAGTGTGGGGCTGTGAGTGTGAATGCGTTTATGTTTTTTTTTAATGTTTTTTATTAAAGGGTGACGATTGTATTCCATAAAAAGATCAGTTAAAGGGATCCTGAGATATTAATATCTAACAATAAATGCTTTCACACTCACAGCCCCACACTGAGTTCGATGACTTGTGTCGTGGGTGCCGGAAACATTCACATCACATACACAGTCACAACCAGATTCAAAAACAAAAATTTTCCTTGGGGAGAAAACTTGTGTTCCCGCCGGGAATTGAACCCGGTACCCCTGCTTAGAAGGCGAACGCTCACCCAACTTAGCCAAAGGACTTTGTTCCGTGTCATCACTGGCCAGCGGAAGACCAGCGTTGGTTATACACCAGCATTATGGAGCCGTTTTCTAACATTAACTTTTCTAAATTATCCATGTTATTTTTATTATTCTTGTGTAGTTATAGTAACAAATAAATAAAATTTCTTTCTTTCTTCATAATTTACCTTCTCTCTTTCCCCATGATGAGACAAACAAAATCTGCGACATACGCTGGTATTATGTGCAGAAATAGCGTAAGTAGCATGTACAACAACTTGCTGTTTGTGTCGTGTGCGTACGAATAGTAGATCGCCGAGGGCGTGTTAATATTCGGGCCATGTACACGTAGAACATCAGTGATTGTTTCTGAAAAAAAATACACAAAAATGTCGTAGGCATTAAGTCATAAGGCGTTGAAACTATTTAGTTAGTTTTATTTAGAAACATTTCTATTATGTCAGCCTGGGACTAAGTTGATTTTATTTATATAGCATTGGCCATGCTAGGCAGAACTATAGTGATAAATTTAGAAAGGAAAAATTATTGCTTGAGGCGGGATTTGAAGGCCATAGGGTGTCATGCCTTATTGCTCTAACCGCTGAGCTACTCAAGCCCTGCCTGAAGCGACGAAATTAATCTTTCCTTATTATTAACGTCTTACGGGGACGTGTGACGTCATCTACCAAAACATTTGTTTTTTTTTCAGTTTTTTTTTCGTCGCTTCAGGCAGGGCTTGAGTAGCTCAGCGGTTCGAGCAATGGGACTAAGTTCTTCTGAATTTTCCACGCGGAGCAAATATTTGATCGAGCAAAGCGATGTTAATTGGGGTGCTAAATCATTTTTATTTTTTTATATTCCCTTGTAGGGTATCGTTGAAAAGAGCTCAAGTAGAGCACGAAACCGGTCTTAGAAAAATCTATGCTAGAAAATAACAATTTGGTAGGCCACCAAAGACACTCTTTTTAGACATATTTTCTCCCGGGGTCTCACTTTACATTTATTTAAAGCTGAACGCTGAACTTACGTATAATATCTGTTATATCCTGTACTTGAACAACAAATACAGAAAACAAACAATTGTTATTTAAAAAAGTAAAGAACCTCAAAAGTTTATCTCTATTAGGCAAAATGAAGGCGCGAGATCTCAGTTCGGCGAAAACGACTAGTTATTTAAAATTCAGTCCCTGTTCGAATGATACACACCTCTTATCAAAAACATCGAAATACCCTTGAAGTTTGGTTTTTAATGAGTCTTATTCACGCGGAATTGAAATCAAATAGAGGTTAGATATCATTAAAAAAAAACGATATTTTAATAGTTTTTGCTGCTTTTAGTTTCAGAGACAAATCCAACAGAACAGACATTAAAAAAGACGTGTAGCACTCGGGGACTGCCGCGGTAAAGCTATTGCATAGCATTTTTTATCAACTTATGCAATTATAATTATTTATTTATTTTATTTATGCAGTATTTTTTTTCTTGCCATCTAGAGGCGAGTTGCAGAACTAAAGAGACAAGCGTGATATTTCAAAAAAGTCATTAAAAGTTCTGCTATTCATCGATAGATGGCAAAACTAAAAAGTATCACCTTGTGCCGGTCGGAGTGGGGGGTGTTAGGTTATTTTCGTTACGGAATTTCTGGAATCGGTCTCCACGCTCAAGGCCCGCGATAGAAGCTATGCAATAAAGCAAGCTTAAAAATCTATCCAGCCGTTTTTGGGTTTTAAATGGTGTAACTAACTCGACTTTGTTCTGCACTTTTCTGACTTTTAATTAAAATAATATAAGCCAGTACATTTATTCCACTACGCTCCACGAGAAAATTTTTCAAAATCAAATTCAATATCGTTTATTCACATGGGCCCCAAAGAGGCACTCATGAAAGTTAATGATTCTATTGCCAGATTCGCAAAATTACAGCCATCTCGAGAAGAACCTGGCAAGAAACTCGGCGGCGCATTTTTTTTCATTCATTTTTTTTAAACATTCTTAATCTCTAATACATAATTTTATTAACCTAGGTGTTATTATGGTAGTCGCTAGAAAGAGCTTGTGCAGTTTGCCTCCATGCATCCTTGTCATTAATTTAGTAATTTTAAGTACAGACAGCAAGTAAAGCTCAAAAAAATTTTTAAAAGATCGTTATAGCTTTAATGACAGTCGACCTCCGGTAGGAGATGGCATCAGAAGGAGAAAAATTGTCCTTAAATTAATGTCCCCTAATAAAAAAATCTCACCCCATCTCATAGGATTTCTCTGTGTAGTGCTGACTGTGTATATCGCCGTATTATTTCCACCCTTCGTTTGGTTCCCAGCAGTTTCTTTACCAGCAGCCAAGATGGCGTTGTTTACATAGTCACAGGGTACTATTCCGAGGACGACATCCGCTCTGCAGTAGATCGTGTGCACCAGACCTAACCCTAGTCCGAACAGGAACTGAAAATAAAAAAAAAATTAAGGGGTCTTGCCGCAAAAGTGAAAAAATTGCGTCGAAAAAAATTATCGTAGTTTCGACTTGTGACTCTACAATTATTTTATTTTATATTAGATAGGCAAGCATTTGACCGCTATCTCACCTGATGGATAGTGACGATGCGGCTGAAGATGGAACATGCTTGCCTAGACGGTACCTATTCACTCTAGATTTGAAGACACCCAGATTGTACCGTTCAGGGAACAAAGACGCAGGCAATGAGTTCCACTCCTTCGCTGTACGGATGATGAACGTAGAAGCAAAACGCTTCGAGCGAACTGGAGGTATGTCAACCATAAATGGATGACGATGGATAGTTTGTCTTGTTGTTTGATGATAAGAAGGTAAAATGGAGGAATTATATCACGTTATTCCTGAGCACACTCTCCAAAGTGTTCAAGTGTAATAATAAAAAACAAATACAGTCGACTTGAGTACCTCCTCCTTTTTTGGGAAGTCGGTAAAAAATGAATTCACACCCACAGCACACAGCTAAATGTGATTATATGCTTAAATGCATTTATGGGATCTCTAAAGACGTTTAAGCATCGTTACACAAGCGCCCCTAATTACCATAATGCTGTTGATCTTCTTAATACCACGACGACTCAGTTGGCGCAGTGGACAGGTGTCTGCCCTCTGCGCTGTGGGTCCTGGGTTCGATTCCCGGCATGAGCACAAATTCCTTCCCAAGGGATATTTGTGCTTCTGGTTCTGGGTGTAATGTGTGTGTGATGTGAATGTTTCCGGCACCCACGATACAAGTCTTTGAACTTAGTGTGGGGCTGTGAGTGTGAATGCGTTTGTTTGTAATAAATAAATAAACTTATAATCTTACGCCAGTAGCACCGTAAATGCTGCTTTTATCAATCCAACCAGGGGACGGCTCGTTGTATGAACTTAAAACTGCAAAGCAATAATACAAAAGTTATTAGAACCAACTCAGAGCAAAACACCTTCTTTTTGACTTTCGTACGACCAAACAGAAAAAAACTAGGAAAAACAAAAAACAAAGAAAATTTGCTACAAAACTTCTCTTTCTTGGATTTCGTATAACCAAAACGTTTTGTATCTATTAAGAGTAGACAAGAAGTTTTACCGCTAAAGTAAATAAAAAATCGATAGTTTTAACTTGTGAAGTTAAAATTATCGATATCGTCAGTATTACATATAATGTTTCAATGTTATATACAGCTTAAAACACGTAAAAAAATATCGACTTACTTTGTAGTCGACTAGTATAGGGCAAATTAGTTGGCCTTCATCAGTATGAGACTCTCCAAAACAAAGTAAATCGTAATTTTTTTACACTCGATAAGCAAGCATTTGACTACTATATTACCTGATGGAAAGTAAAGACGCGGCCGAAGATGTAGCATGCTTCCCTAGAAGATACCTTTTCACTCTTGACTTGATGACTCCCAGATTATACCGTTCGGGGAAAAACGACGCCGGTATTGAGTTCCACTCCTTCGAAGTACGGATGATAAACGTAGAAGCAAAACGCTTCGAGCGAACTGGAGGTATATTAATCATATAATGTTTGACCGTTTGACAGTTTGTCGCTAGATGGTAAAACGGGCATGAAACAATTAACTCGTGTAATTCCTGCGCACTCTCTCCATAATGTAAGCAATAGAATACCGATGGGCTGGCAACCTGACGTCGGTGACCGAGACTCTGCAATTTGGACTCGATTATTTTGTCATTGTCAATAATGAGTCTTCGCTTGTCGGTCAATGGACTTAAGAGCTTCAAGCTGGTACTTATCTGATCCAAGCTGTATATAAAATTGAAACATTATAAAAAAATCTTGAAGACTTCCAGATTATACCCTAATATATACATACCTATACCGGGCCTCACAATGCATATTGGTAGGCCTGAGCTCATAGTCCGCACAGTTTCCTCACTTATTGCTTTTGTAAACGTGTATGTGTTCGGCCAATTCTTTATCAGCCTGAAAAATAAAATAGTAGGCATAGATATATTTATTTGTGGTAAAAATAAACCAAATGGGCATTATAACATAGAACAGGACAATAGGTAACAGCTTTTTACCACAAGCCGACTTCAACTCAGCGTATTGCCGGCTGAAAACAACCAGCGCCGGTCTTCCGTTGGGAACAGTATTAGGTAGTAGTAAATATATTTATTGCAGCTATAAAAAATACATATATATTAAGCTTAGATATCACTTTTACCTTAATAGGTAATACTTTTCATAGAGCAATCGGAGTACATTCAACTTGCACTGCATGTTTATTTACTAGAGCATACAGAGTTTCAAATCAATCCCGGCGGGAACACAAGTATTCTCCCCAAGGAAGATTTGTGTTTCTAATTCTGGTTATCATTGTGTGTGTGTTGTGAACCTTAGTTTATGTTTATACTACAATGAATTAGAGGAAAAGGTAGCAAATGAGAATTTAAAAGCATTTCAAAGTTCACTTCGAAAAAGGTATTAATAGTTTTCTCACTCATTGGTTATCCCCAATAGATTGTCCTCATCGACGGTCTCTGCCAAAGAAATCATGGTTTCCGGCGGAACGGGAGTTTTATAGAAGTCTTCTTCTACTTCTGCTCCTATAAGTTTTGATGTAGCATGGGTATACGCTGTCGACACGTGAACTAGAGATCTGGAATAATATAAGTGTTATTTTTTGGTTAAAATGATATGTTAATACGATATCACACTCACAGCCCCACACTAAGTTCGATGACTTAAGTGGTGGATGCCGGATATATTTACATCACACTCGGTCACAACTAGAACCAGAAAAAAAAAATCTTTGGGGAGAAAACTTGGGTACCTGCCGGGAATCGAACCCAATACCCCTGCTTAGACGGCAAACGCCCTTCCAACTCTGGGTTCTCCTTCCAAATTCAAAACACTGGGTGGTACCGAGCTGTAACGGGCTAGCGTGACGCTTACCATCAAGCGAGTGACCAGTTCGTCCCTCAACTCAATTATATAAAAAAGGTTTTTTTTTTTTCTCTTTTTTTTGGGACTTTTACCTAATTTGGTATGCCAGCCCCATCATACCCTAATCTTTGTCTTCATCTGAGCAAAATTATATTGTACAGAGAAAGTGCCACATCAGCTGATGGGTTTGCTAAGATATGAGTATAACTTCCAATGTTACTTCTATGTATGTTATACTTTTGAACAAATGACTCTCTTTGGTTTTTTGTTCGGTCATAATCTTTTTTTCTACCAATAAAAAAAAACTAATAATCGTACTAATCTATCGAGTAACACTCATTCAACTGGTTTATTGCAGAAAATTAGATGGTCTCGAAATGATGTATCAAACTTTGTTAAGTATGTAATAATCCTTTTTACCGACTTCACAAGAAAGGAGGTACTCAAGTCGACAGTTTTTTTTTATGTGTTCCTAATAACTTCGTTCCACGTGATCGATTTTTAAATATATTTTTTGTTTGATAGATGTTGCTTTCCAATTGGTCCCATTTAAATTTGATCAAGATCTGACTAGTAGTTTTTGAGTTTTCCTCAATAATACGTATTCTGTGGAATAATAATAATACATTGACGATGTTCTCGTTTTGAACCGACTTTAAAAGTTACCTCATAACTTCTTTCTTTGTGTGCGGATTTTGATGATTATTTTTTTATTTGAAAGCTGGTGCTTTCCATGTGGTCCCATTTAAATTTGGACAAGATAGTTTTAGAGTTATCGTCAATAATGCGTGTTTAATACATTAAATCTGATCAAAATTCCGAAGATAAAGCGGTGAAGTCGGTTTTTTTAAGCTTTACTTGCGTTTAATTAACTAGTTTCCTCTTGAAAAATACAATATCACTCACCTGAGCTTTTTGCATGCTTTCCCTAGAAGTAAAATTTCTCTGGTTCCTCTTATATTGATAAGTGTGGCTAACCGAAGAGTTTCATCAAACTTTGTAGTGGCTGCCGCATGGAAAATCACGTTAACCTGGTACCAGAATAATAAATGTATGTTTAAATAATCTTTAACAAAAATTACAATGCTTACGTACAATTTGTCGACTAGCTTTTTTTACGACCTATTTTTCTTGTGGGGGGAAAATGCCTAACGCTTCCTTTCCTTCCCAGGAGTGAAGGAAAGGGGGGGAGGGGGTGGAGCTCGAACCCACTAAAACCCCCCTGTGAGTACCTCACCAAGGCGGAGCAAGATAGGGTAGCGTTAGCAGTCATTATCTTGCCCCGCGGCGGCAGGCCCGGGTGAAAAACAGGCCAGTGCACCCATGGAGGGGTGACTTTTTTACGACTTTGTGTTAAGGCGCAATGGACAAGACTAACAGGGGTTAAATTCGATTTCAGGCATGAGTACAATTTCCTCTCAATCTTCCCAATTAATTACTGTGCTTATAGTTCTGGCTGTGATTGTGTGTGATGTGATGTTTAAATAAGCTTTTTTTTTATGCTAGATAGGCAAGAATTTGACCGCTATCTCACCTGATGGAAAGTGACAATGTGGTCGAAGATGGAACATGCTTGCCTAGAAGGTACCTATTCACTCTAGACTTGAAGACCTAGATTGAACCGTTCAGGGAACAAACAAGGACAGGACAATCAGGAACAGGGACGCAGGCAATGAGTTTCGCTCCTTCGCTGTACGAATGATAAATGTAGACGCGAAACGCTTCGAGCGAACTGGAGGTATGTCAACCATAAATGGATGACGTTTGACGCTTAGTGTCAAGCCAATGATTGATCTTCACACAAAGTTCATTCAAATTCGTTTGTGTAGAGTAATGTCATTGTGATTCGAATAGTTCGGCTAAATGTAGAGCTAAGAAACTATTTTGCTACGACCACTTGACTATACATTGTCTATTGTATCGTCACTTGCATCAGATTAGATAACGTCAAAATGTGCCTATCCCGGATAAAAAAAGTGTGTTTGTACTTAAGTACGCACTCAAAAAATTATACTTTAGATTAACAAAACAAAAATAATTAAAAAAAACTTGAGAGGTGTCAAGGGACACCCGGATGGAACGAAGTTTAATTTCCGTCTAGCCCCCTTTCGCAACGCGCGATATGGAACTTTCGTTCTAAAATTAAAAGAAACATGCAAAAACCAATCCTCATCACACGGTGTTCCCAGGCGGTCCATCCAAGGACCCATCCAAGTACTGACTTGCTTAACTTCGGTGATAGGACGAGAACGTGGCTCACAACTATAGCAAAAAGGTCTTAATTTTTTCCGTCTAGCCCCCTTTCGCAACGCGCGATAAGGAACTTTCGTTCCAAAACTACCCGTGTGCCTGTACTCTTTGTAAAAAAAGAAAAATGACTTAAATATAGTTATCAGTTCAAAATCAAAAATCAATCAAAATCAAAATCGTTTATTCACATGGGCCCCAAAGAGGCACTCATGAAAGTTAATGAATCTATTGCCAGATTCGCAAAATTACAGCCATCTCGAGAAGAACCTGGCAAGAAACTCGGCGGCGCATATTTTTTTCAATCATTTTTTTTTTTAAACATTCTTAATCTCTAATACATAAGTTTCTTAACCTAGGTGTTATTATGGTAGTCGCTAGAAAGAGCTTGTGCAGTTTGCCTCCATGCATCCTTGTCATTAATATAGTCTGTGGTTTTATAGTAGGCTTTCTTAATTAATGCCCGTTTTATTACAGATTTGAACTTTCCCAGTGGTAATTCAGTTACGATTTTAGGAATTCTATTGTAAAATCTAACACCATTTGCCATAAAAGATTTATTCGTTTTGCTTAATCTAAATGCGCGCACTGTAATTTTATGCTTATATCTAGTATTAAGATTGTGTGCGTCGCTTCTTAATTTATATTTACTAATATTTTTGCGAACATGCATTATATTTTCAAAGATGTAAAGCGAAGGCATGGTAAGTATGCCTGTTTCTTTAAAGAATTCCCTGAGCGATTCGCGTGGACCCATATCATATATTGCACGAACTGCTCTCTTTTGGAGAATAAAAATAGTTTCAACATCGGCAGCAGATCCCCATAGCAAGATTCCGTAACTCATCAAACTATGAAAATATGCAAAGTAAACCAGCCTTGCCGTCGCTACATCAGTCAGCTGTCTAATTTTACGGACCGCAAAAGCAGCGGAACTCAAGCGACCTGCAAGCACATCAATATGAGGACCCCACTGCAGTTTTGAGTCCATAGTCAGACCTAAGAAAACAGTTTTCTTTACAAGATCTAATTTTTTGTTTTCAAGTGTAACATTTGCATCTACCAAAGGAACATTAGGAAGGGAAAACTTGATACATTTGGTTTTGCTAGCATTTAACAATAAGTTATTAGCAGCAAACCATTTCGATACTAGATCTAATTCATAATTTACTTCATTTAATTCTACGTCTTTCTTATTTGTTTTAAAAATAAGTGACGTGTCATCAGCAAACAAGACAATATCTAATGCTAGCGAAGTTGTCATATAAGGTAAATCATTAATATACACTAAAAATAGGAAGGGTCCCAATATTGAACCTTGAGGCACGCCAATTTTAACTGTAGACCCGTCAGATGTCACACCATTAACGCCTACTTTTTGTTGCCTACCCGATAAATATGAATCTAACAAATCAAGAGCAGTCCCACGTATACCGTAATGGTTTAATTTGCTAATAAGCGTTTTATGGTCCACGCAGTCGAACGCTTTGGAGAGGTCACAAAATACCCCAATTGCATCCTGCGATCCCTCCCAAGCCCCGAGAATGTGTGACACTAACTTAGCACCGGCATCTATTGTAGATCGACATTTAGTAAATCCGAATTGGTGATCATGTAATATTTTATGTTCATTAAAGTGGGAGAGTAGCTGTTCTAGGATAATTTTTTCAAATATTTTACTGAGGGCAGGTAATACAGAAACTGGTCTATAGTTAGAGGGAGTATGTTTACAACCCGATTTGAAAATTGGAGTAATTTTGCTGTGTTTCATGAGATCAGGAAATACTCCTTGATCGACCGAGAGATTGAATACAACGACAAGGTAAGGCGTAATAGTATCTAGTATGGAACCAATAACTTTAACTGAAATACCCCACAAATCTTCAGTGTTTTTTATAGTTATCCTTTTGAATGCCTTTTTTATGGTATTAGCCGTTATGTGACGGAAACAAAAATTTGGAATTTCTTGTGTGAAGTTTTGTTGCAACAGTTTTGCAGCTAATTCGGGAGATGAGTCTAGGGATTTTGTTGCTTCAAGGGGAATTTTTGTAAAAAAAGTATTAAATTCATTGGCTACGTCAGTTTTGTTAGAAATTAATCTATTTCCAATTTTTAGACTGTAATCACAATCTCTATTTTTATTTTTACCAGTTTCTGTGTTAATAATATTCCAGACCGTTTTTATTTTATTATTAGATTTTGAGACTTTATCACTTATGAATTTGGATTTGGCCTGGATGCAAACGCGTTTAAAAATTTTCGAATAATTAGTAACATACTTGTGAAAATGTTCATTAGATGTAAGAGATTTTTTATAGTAAAGCTCGTACATGAAATCTCTACTTTTCCGTATACCATTAGTGGCCCAATCATTAAATTGTAATTTAGTGTTCACTTTTATTAATTTTTTGGGGCATATTTTATTGAATTCATTACAAATGATCGAGTTCAGCATTTGGTGGACATTATTTGGGTCATCAAGTGGAAAACTGGTAAGGGATAGTTTTAAATCGACATTTTCGTTAAGTTTACTCAACTTGTTCTCAGTAAGTGGTCGTATTTCTATATTAGAGTCAAAAGATTGTTTTTTTCTTGATATTGTTACCTTTTGTCCCATGTGGTCTGATCGTATACCACTGATTTGACATTTATTTTTAATTTCAAAATTTACAATAATATTATCGATGCAGGTTGCTGAAGAGTTGGTTATTCTAGTCGGTTCCTTAAATAAAAAAATTAAATTAAAAGATGCAAATAGCGACACAAGTTTTTGTTGATCTGCCGAGTCCTCTAAAATATTTACATTAAGGTCAGCACACACTACTATGCGTTTATTACATTTAAATAGTTTTCTTAAAATTTCTTCCATGACTACAAGAAATTGGGATAAATTGGAAGCAGGTGGCCTATAAATACACAAAATTATATAACCAGCGATTTCTGCACAAGCTACTTCACAGACCCGCTCCACAGAGCAAGTAGCCACGTCATTTCTTTCTTTAAACTTAAGGTTGTTTTTAACAAATATTATTGTACCACCGCCTTCAGCAGACACTCTGTTGAACGTACTAGCGACCACATAATTGTTAACATTTAATGACATTTTATGAGGCTTTAGCCACGTTTCAGAAAAACATAGAACATCTAGGTGATACTTATCTGTAAGCAACTCTACATCTAAAATGTTGCCAGAGAAGCGATTAATATTTTGATGATAAATACATAATTCATTACTTCTAATTTTACAAGTCTTATTCATTGGTTTCGTAGCGGTAGTACACATTGTATTATTTTTTAGAAAACTTGAGAGACTTAATTGAATGATTAAAGAATGAATTACCAACCAACTTCATGGTGTCGCTTTAGGTGTCGGTGTGCTCGCGCATTGTAAAATCGCTCGCCAAAAGACTATAAGTACTATACTACTACTATAACTTGAATAATATTCCATTTTAATTTATTTACTAACCTCTTCGGTGAGAGTGGTCCAGTCATCGCCATGAAGCCCAAGCTTAACTTCAGAAATATCACCTTCTACTATCGCAATTTTGGTTGCAAAGTCTGGCTGCTGCTTTCGCAGGGTGTCAAATACCTAAAAATTATTGATAAAATCATATTTCATTTCATGTTATGTGTGATTTAAAAAGAGATGAGGCCATATTGCGATTTTTTCTTCAACAATCTTGTTTTAATTATTTCTGACGTTTCGGTAGTTGCATCAGCTGTAGTGGCACGAGAGACTGGATGAGAGAATGGCCGTGGTCATAGAAACCAAGTCTCTATGACCACGGCCGATGCAACCCTGCCGAAACGTCGAGGTTAGTCAAAATAATGCTATTTTGAAAATAAAAGCGCAAAATGACCCGGTTTCCTCATATATACTTTAAAAAAAATTAATTGAAATAGTTTTCGGAAATCTATAACGACAAAGTTAATTTATTATATTTAGTGTTAATCCCGATACGGTTGTTAGGCTTCAAGCAGAGGTGGAGCTTTCGGCGAGAGCAGAGGCTTCAGCGGAGTTCCCACGATACTAATACCCCCATTAACACTAACTTTCGCGGCGTGCTTGCATCCTGCTTGAAGCCTAACAACCTTATCGGGATTAACACTAATGCTGGGGCCACACTATCGGGAAATGCCGTTAATTGTGGCGTTGATGGACGTTCAACGTTAGTGTAGCCACGACGGCAATGTGATTGCCGTTTGACGTTAGGCGATAGCTCAAGTGGCGGTACATCAAAGAGATTAACGCGCGAAATAATGCGTTGAAGCGGCCACACTACGTATAGGTAGTATGCACCGAGAGCGCGACGGGATCGTACGTGTGTTTCTCTTTGATTAATACGTACCTAGTTACTATGGCTATGCAGTGCATAACGAAAAAGTAATTGCATGCAATTGTCTTGAGATTCTGCATAGATAATAAAAAAATAAAATAAGAAGAAGAATAAATAATAAAATAATTAAACGCAAGCAAAGCTTAAAAAAACCGACTTCACCGCTTTATCTTCGGAACATTGATCAGATTTAATGTATTAAACACGCATTATTGACTATAACTCAATAACTAGAGATCACATCTTGATTAAATTTCAATGGGACCACATGAAAAGCACCAGCTTTCAAATAATTAATCATCAAAATCGGCTTACAACGAAAGAAGTTATGAGGTAACTTTTGAAGTCGGTTAAACGAGAACATCGTCAAAGTAGTTAAAAAAATAGGCATTATTGACGATATTTCAAAAACTACTGATGGTCGAATTTAAATGGAACCAATAAGGAAGCAACAACTTTCAAACTAAAAAAAAAATTTCGAAATCGGCTCTCGTGGCGAGAAGTTATGAGGTAACACATATAAAAAAAATACAGTCAACTTGAGTACCTCCTCCTTTTTTGGGTTGGTAAAAAATTACACTCATCATATACAGAGTAGCACCATAGTAGAAATATATTTCTACTATGGTAACACCATCAACGTTTGCTTGAAAATCAAGGAACATTAACGCGAATTTTATCGGCAAGAATGGGTTCACGTTGACCGTTCAAGTGTACCCACTCAGTTTTTCGCGTTAAACAAACGAAATAATTATCGCGTTGATAGGCATTGACGTTTCCCGATACGTGGCCCCAGCATACATATAATAAATTAACTATATCTTAATCCGTATAATTAACGACCTTATATGAATGTTGATGTTAACTTACCGGTTCCTTCAATAAGTCGTCTAACCTCTGCTGAGCATCCTTTCCTCTTTTTGCTCGCAGCAGCAAGTATACTTTTGATACATTGCACGACCTGTAAGGAACGCAACTAATTAGTATTGATAAGCTGTCTACAATTTATTTCATTTAACATAACTAGTTGTTATTAAGTTTTTTTAGAAGTGAAAACTTCTTTAGCGGCGTTGTGCACTTTTTTTGGGATGTGTAAAAAATGTTAAACTCGCGTCAGGACACGTGACTTGATCGAAAATTCGTAACGGAGGGAGAGTAGATATCCCCCTCTCTTTCTACTAACGTATTAGCATTGCAATTCAGATATGCAATGCCGCCAGCATGATGGAAACGCTGCCCACTGGTAGTGGGCTTGAGCACTTGAGTTACCTATAAGCTCGATAACTTGTTGGTACTTGGGTCTTTGCTGTATAGTATATAATTTTAGTTTTGTTTTAGGAAATATAGGCAACTGGCCCGTAGATAGTTTTGTCAGTATTCGAATATATCGAAGCTTGACGACCCAGTTGGCGCAGTGGACAGGTGTCTGCCCTCTGTGCCGTGGGTTCTGGGTTCGATTCCCGGTAGAAATACAAATTTCTTCCCAAGGGATATTTGTGCTTCTGGTTCTGGGTGTAATGTGTGTGTGATGTCAATGTTTCCGGCACCAACGATACAAGTCTTTAAACTTAGTGTGGGGCTGTGAGTGTGAATGCGTTTGTTTTGTTTGTTTGTTTGTATACCTAAAGAGCTTCTCAATGAGTTGCTTCCCCAGGAATCCCGAACCTCCAGTGATGAAGACTGCAGCATTATTGTAGAATCTCTGAACCTCGGAGTCTCCGTTTCCTATCACCTCGTTCATCCGCTTCTGACGTGAGAACGCAGCTGCTACCAGTTCTTCAGCTGGATCCATTTTGAAATCTTCTGAAATAATGCATCAGATTTAAATATAGGTTAAACTGCGCCAATGCCAAATGAGGGTATTAAAAATCAAAATCAATATCGTTTATTAACATGGGCCCCAAAGAGGCACTCATGAAAGTTAATGATTCTACTGCCACTACTATTTTGTTAAGCGACTTCAGAAAAGTAGGAGGTTCTCAATTTTATTGTATGTTTTTGTGTCCTCAGATTTTTTTTATAGGTTTATTTTATTTGAAAGCTGGCGTTTCACGTGCAAAGCACCAGCCTTCAAATAAAGAAATAATAATCGAAATCGGTTCATCTAGAAAATAGTTCTGAGATAACTCATAAATAAAAATAGTTGACTGTAAAGTCGGTTTACGGACGATAATTTTACGTGATAACATCATAAGAAAACATCGAAGTTTAGGCCGATCGTGCCTGTCTATCGCTTGGTCTGCGCTCTCGCTTGCACGCTCAGGCTCAGGCGGAACGTGACACTTTTCGTGCGTGCAGCCGGTGTTCATCGACTTATAAGACTTTATCACGTAGAAAAACAAACGAATTGAAAAGTTTCCTCCTTTTTTTGAAGTTGGTTAAATAAAACAGAATTTTAAACTATATGTTAATGCATCATCAATATTATGGTTAATTCAACGTAAGTTTCTATCAAAGACCCTACATTCATGCAAAATTTCAGCTTCCTTGCTCCATCAGTGTAGAAAATATTAACATAAAATAATCCACACAGCCCCACACTAAGTTCAATGACTCATGTCATGGGTGCCGGAAACATTCACATCACACCACAGAACTAGATACACAAATTGGGACCCTTAATACGAAAACTTTTGCTCACCGCGAATCAAAATCTAAAGAAAGCAAGAAAAGAAAGAAAGAAATATATTTATTGCTACTATAAAAAACAAAAATACATTAAATTAAACTAAAATTCTTAACTATATACTTTTTATAGAGCAATCGGAGTAAATTCAGCTTTGTACTGCGTGTTCATTTACATGAGCACACAGTGCTGGTTTTCAATTTACTAAAACTAAATTTATTCACACAGGCCCCAAAGAGGCATTCATAACTCTACTGCTAGATTCGCAAAATTATAACCATATCAAGAAAAACCTGGCAAGAAACACAGCGACCTATTTTTTCATATATTTTTTTTAAATAGTCTTAAATTACTAATAAATGAATAAAACTGGGTTTAATGAAGTAAAAAGAAACTACCGAATTATGGCTAAATCATAGAAGCGGTTAGTCTTAAATAAAAAGTTTTTTTTTTCAATGAATTATAGATAAACATTTGACCACTATCTCACCTGATGGAAAGTGAAGATGCGGCCGAAGATGTGACATGTTTATCTATAATTGAACAAAATGTGTGTTAATATATTTATGTCTTTATGTCTTTGTTCCCTGAACGGTATAATCTGGGAGTCTTCAAGTCAAGAGTGAATAGGTATCTTCTAGGCAAGCGTGCTACATCTTCGGCCGCATCATCACTTTCCATCAGGTGAGATAGTGGTCAAATCGATATATCGAGTATAAAAAAAAGTCTTTTATGTCTAAAATAAATGAACTATATTGACCTAGGTATATCTATGATAGGTACTGCTAGAAAGCGCTTGTGCAGTTTGCTTCTGAATATATTTCTGAAAAAAACATGTATAATTTGTGTATACAAATTTATAATAACCTACCAAATTATATTAGGGCGCTAGATGGAATATAATTTGAAAGAAAAAATATCCGATTGGCTCACGAATAAAAGTTTATACAGTGTAACAGAATACATGGAATCTAGTAGGAATTAATGTAATCTTCTAAGCTATTGCATAGCTTCTCTCGCGGGCTTGAGCGTGAAGACCGAATCCAGAAATTCCGTAACGAAAATAACCTAACACCCCCCACTCCGACCGACACAGCGGTGATACTCTTTAGTTTTGCCATCTATCGATGAATAGCAGAACTTTTAATGATTTTTTTGAAATATCACGCTTGTCTCTTTAGTTCAGCATCTCGCCTCTAGGTGGCAGGAAAAAAAATACTGCATAAATAAAATAAATAAATAATTATAATTGCATAAGTTGATAAAAATGCTATGCAATAGCTTTACCGCGGCAGTCCCCGAGTGCCACACGTCTTTTTTATTGTGTATTTATTATACTAAACATAAATTAAATGACTATCTTCGGGCCAATTGCCTATATTTCCTAAAATTATATACAGCAAAGAACTAAGTCACCATCGAGCTTATAAGTAACTCAAGTGCTCAAGCCCACTAACAGTGGGTAGCGTTCCCACCAATACGTTGAGCCAAATAAGTGCCAGCATTTTGATGACGCGTCGCCTCAACCAATGTAATAATATTAATGTAATTTTTTTTAATTGTGTTCTTGACACTAATTATTTATGCGACTGCACGCAGGCAGAATACTGTTACTATAAACTTTATAAATACCTCATTTTGTTAAATTTTATTATTGCAAATAAACTATTTCATTTATAATAATATAATAATTTATTCATTGACACTTAAAAATTATAACACAAGAACATTACAATTACAACCCGGTCACATTATCTCGAGACTTGGCGTAGATGACGTCACGTCGCGTCGGCGCTCTGATATGGTGCGCAAAACAAGCATACTCTAGTAGGATATTATTATAAACAATAAGATTTCCAACAAAAACAAATATTGTGTTAATTAATTTAATGTAGGTAATATTATTATAATGATATGATTAAAATGATGAAAAATAATGCATTCCAGCGAGGTCTCGAGATAACGTGACCGGGTTGTACTTATAATGTCTGGTGAGCCCTGAATCCCACACTAGGATGAGTCCTGTGTCGTGGGATTCAGTCTCTTTCAATATTATTCATGCAAATTTTACAGTTAAATACATTAATAATTGATTACATTTAAATTAAATATAGAAGAAGCTAAACAACCCTATTTACAAAATAAGTTAATATATAAATTATAATAAGAATACTTGAAGCTGTGAAATTATTAATTCTGTTATTATATAAAATGTTCCTTATAGAAATAGATTGAGTAAAAAATAGACTATGGCATTATACATCATTATAATATCGACCAATATGAATAAATAAACATTAGGATTAATTAATTAATTTATAAATAATGTAAATATCGTGAATTCTTTATCAGAGCGCTTCTTACATGTATTTTAATTGCCTACGACGAACAGAAGAAGAGCTACAACTGCTGCAATCGCTATGTTGAATATAAACAGGTAGAATTGATTTTATTTATATAGCATAAGCCATGCTTGGCAGAACTATAGTGATAAATTTAGAAAGGAAAAATTATCGCTTGAGGCGGGATTTGAACCCGCGGCCATAGGGACTCATGCCCTATTGCTCTAACCGCTGAGCTACTCAAGCCCCGCCTGACACGTCCCCGTAAGACGTTAATAATAAGGAAAGGTTAATTTCGTCGTCTCAGCGGTTAGAGCAATAGGGCATGAGACCCTATGGCCGCGGGTTCAAATCCCGCCTCAAGCGATAATTTTTCCTTTCTAAATTTATCACTATAAACAGGTAGGTTTGTATTTTTTTTTTTTTTTTTATTTATGTGTGTTAGGCAATGTTGTATTGTATTGTATCAGTGAAAGAAATATACAAAGAAATTTGGTTTAAAAAAATTGTTTTAGCTTTCTTAATTAATACCTGTTTTATAACTGATTTAAACTTCCCCATTGCATTGGTAATTCAGTTACAATTTTAGAAACGTTATTGTAATATCTAACGCCCAGCTTAGAAGGCGGACACGCAACTAACTAAACCAAACGGCAGTTCATTTTTAAATTTATTGTTAAATATTATTGGTGCCTTGTTCTTTTCTATTTAAAAACAAATATATTAAACACAAGCAAAGCTTAAAAAACCGACCTCACCGCTTTATCTTCGGAACTTTGATCAAATTAGATGTACTAAACACGCATTATTGAAGATATTTGAAGAACTACTGATCAGATCTTGATCAAATTTAAATGGGACTAATTGGAAAGAAAAACATTTAAAAAAAAATATATAAAAAAATACATACCTCCTCCTTTTTTGTGAAGTCGGTAGAAAATTAATTCAGATTTTATATTCCAATGTTATGTTATAAATAAATAAATAAATAAAAATTACTTACATTTAACAGATCCAGCGTATAAACTGTAGGGTTCACTAATGTACACTAACTACATTATACTCGTGATTAAAATCGTGACCTAACCATGACCGCTAATTTGTATAATTAGCGATCCATTTAATAATTACTGATTACGAATACAATTACAAATTTGTTGAACTTGTATTAAGACGATATATACATTTTTAGCTGCAACGGATTCTGATACAATTTCGATACAATACTTAAGAGCCATTTCGCAAAATGACGTTCGCTCGCGCCGTGTTCGGCGCTTGCATTTACATCGCAATTTATAGCAGTTTCAAGTGATGATAAATATTATTTTGTGAGTAATGTAATAAATTGTTTATTTTTTTATATTTTCATTAAGATTCAGTAAAGACCAAAGTCACACAGTCAACACATGAGATTTGAGTAAGAAATGTGATTATTTTAAATAAAAAATTGAAGTAAAATAGGGTCAAAAAATGTTTTTTTTTTTTTTATTAATCACCATGAAAAAAAAAACAGAATGCAGCTACTATGTGACAATACTATTACGTGCCTGATATTTAGGCATGTTTAACAAATCGATTCAATTCATTTAAATCAATCTATAAGGAGCTTAAATGTTACTCTATTGTCGTTTTTAGTACAACTAATTTTTGAAGTTTGAATCTTATAAAATAATTAGAGATATTTTTCAAAATCTGTAACAATATGTGACAATTTCAAAGATCGATCTTTATTTAAAAATAAAAAACTGCGTCAAATCTTTTCCCAAGATTCCAAATTAGGCGCTCAAAATCTTCGATTATTCACTGAACGCGCGAAATGGCTCTTAACTACGCACATTTTTGTAAGTGAGAATGGTTGCTAACCTAATTTAAATTATTGTATCCTAAATAGTATTTCAAAATGAAAAATGGTTAGCAATAAAATTATTTTAAATTTCACAATTAATGGGATTATATGTAACACAGTTCGTCGACATTTTTTTTAGTAACATGGTGACTGTTTCTTACCGTATTGAATTTTAATTACTGTCATGCCTTTAGTGACATTTGCAATATTAAGACAAACAATTGACGTTTGCTTATACGTGTCGAAATTATTATTTTTTTACCGACTTCCCAAAAAAGTAGGTACGCAAGTCGACTGGTTTTTTTTATGTGTGTTGCCTCATAACTTCTTTCCACGAGAACCGATTTCGAATTTTTTTTTAGTTTTAAAGATGTTGCTTTCCAATTGGTCCCATTTAAATTTGATCAAGATCTGATCAGTACTTCTTGAAATATCGTCAATAATGCGTGTTCTGTGAACTACATTGACGATGTTCACGTTTTTGACCGACTTCAAAAGTTATCTCATAACTTCTTTCATTGTGAACCGATTGTGATGATTATTTTTTTATTTGAAAGCTGGTGCTTTTCATGTGGTCCCATTGAAATTTGACATTATTGATTAAGATCTGATCTCTAGTTTTTGAGTTATCGTCAATAATGTGTATGCAATACATTAAATCTGATCAAGGTTCCGAAGATAAATCGGTGAAGTCGGTTTTTTTAAACTTCGCTTGCGTTTTATTATTTATTCGTCCACATCATCGCTTACCATCAAGCGAAATAGTGGTCAAACGCTTGCCTATAATGAATAAAAAAACATGGACCCCAAAGAGGCACTCGAGAAAGTTAATGACTATATTGCCAGATTCGCTAAATTTACAACCATCTCGAGAATGATTATCTAATAAAATCACATCACACTAATAAAACAAAGGTGAAAGTTTTTGAGTGTGTTTGTTTGTTTGTTTACCTCTTCACGCTCAAGCGGCTAGATACAGTTTGATGAAATTTAGTTTGGAGATAGCCAACACCCTAGATTACCACATAGACTACTTTTTTATTTCCCGCGGGTCCGAGACTTACGCGGGTAAAACCGCGGGGCGCAGCTGGTAAAATATTAAATTTTAATAATTGGGGCCGATTTTGTTTTGTGACCTGACATGATCACCTGTATAAAACTGGTAATACGTAGAGCCCTCTGTGTAGAGGATACCCCAATACAAGGCTACAAAGCAAAATTGAACAAGAACTCTTTGTAAACAACTTCAAAACAAGCCATACTATAAAAAATTTCTTTAAATCAAGCTTTTACAAGTTGTAATATAATTAAACGCAAGCAAAGCTTAAAAAAACCGACTTCACTGCTATATCTTCGGAACCTTGATCAGAGTTAATGTATTAAACACGCATTATTGACTATAACTCAAAAACAAGAAATAAGATCTTAATGAAATTTCAAAGAGACCACAAGAAAAGTAACAGCTTTCAAATAAAAAAATAATCATCAAAATCGGCTCACAACGAAAGAAGTAATGAGGTAACCTTTGAAGTTGGTTAAACGAGAACATCGTCAAAGTAGGCGTACAAAATAGGCATTATTGACGATATTTCAAAAACTACTGATCAGATCTTTATCAAATTTAAATGGGACCAATTAGAAAGCTTATACATCTTTCAAACTAAAAAAATTTTTTCGAAATCGGCTCACGTGGAGAGAAGTTATGAGGTAACACACATTAAAAAATACAGTCGACTTGAGTACCTCCTCCTTTTTTGGGAAGTCGGTAAAAAAAGGACTAAAAGTTATATAACCAAAGAATTTGTCAAGACGAATTAATCGAGCCGAACCTCGATGGGATTGCGTCGTTCTATTACATAGTTCCTATGACCACCTTCCATCAAAGAGGAAGACGAGACTTTAGAGTACCACTCTTTTAACCAACATTAAAAAAAGAAGGAGGTATTTATCTACAATAATTAAGTATATTTTATAGATATTTATACAATTAAATTTTTTATTTTTTTATTTTTTATATATTATTTTTTTATTTAATATTTATATTTAATTTTTATTTTATATATTTAATATTTATACAAGAAGACGCCTGAACCGATCCGAGAAATTATTTTTTTGTTAAAACTTACCAGGTGGTCCAATTATAATTTGATATATATCTGATGATGACTTTCGGAGATTTTTTTTTTTTTATTTGTGACAGGCTAGTGTTTGACCACTATCTCACCTGATGTTAAGTGACGATGTGATCGAAGCTGGTAAACACACTAGACCTGGAATACGCAGGCTCTCAAGGATAACTGCCGGAACACCGTATTTGGCTTGGCGGCAGACTTTCAACTTGATGATGGTAACCTACTTTGGTAGCAAGCCAGGCGAGCAACTCACAAAATGCTCTACCACCTCTCAAATGTCACCTGATTAGCACCACCCGGGGACCACGTGTAGGGAGTCAGACTTAAGGGTATCCTCCTACGGACGTGGGTGACTCAGCCCCCAAAAAATTTGCGATTGAAGTTGGTTATTAGTTTTTTTAACTCCTATCTTTTATATTTTACTCCTACGCATTATAAATTGTGACGGAGAGCGGCAGTCCACCCCACACTGACCGTATATGTAAGGATTGAAAATCTATATATTATATTAAAAAAGAAGACGTGTGGCACTCGGGGACTGCCGCGGTAAAGCTATTCTGCCGTCATAATTAAAAAGGGCATAACTAACATTCAGTAAATATTGAGAAAATAAAGTTTGAATTTTTTTTTAGTTTTTATTGAAAATAACACCCATAAACTATGTTTTACGAAATTTTGCGAATGGCAATACTTGCATTTATATAGTACATATAAGACCATGGTAAGTTCTTTATTTTATTTTAATGCATAAAATAGATAATTAGCTTATTTTTTTTCATCTTAACATAAAAAATTATTTATACATTATAATATTACGTTTAAAAGGCACAAACAACAAATTGTACCTTTTTAATGTAAAATTTTGAGGATTTTTTTATAATGTTACAATGAAAAGGCACATATATTCAATTGTGCCTTTTCACTGTACTATTATTCGTATAGATTTATACCGTAAAATATTAGAAACTTGCTGTGCCTCGCGGTTTTACCCACTTAGTTCCCGTTCCCGTTCCCGTGGAAATTAAAAGGAATAAAAACTAGCCTATGAACTTTCTCAAGCTCTACACTACACAGATAGTCTAGGGCTGAGGTTCATTAAAAAATCATTAGAATCTGGTCAGCGGCTTAGGCGTGAAAACGTAACAGACAGACAGAGATACTTTCGCATTTATAATATTAAGTAGGGAAGTAGAAGTAACTTCTCAATGAATAAAATAAAGTAGTTACAAGAAAATCAGACGTTTATTTAAAAAAGTTAACAAAAAAAAACATATTATTTAAGTAGGAACCTTCAATCATAATTAGAAACTATAATAATTAACTAAGTAATTAACATTTTAATCAAAATCTCGAATTAAAATAGAGCTACAAAATTGCCCACCCCGACTATAATTTTTATTACTAGAAATGCGTTTTAGCACAAAATTATTTTCCATAAAAAATCAAGTAACACAACCAAATCAAGTAAGAAATATAAACAATATTTATCAAAATAAAGAAAACGAACCTAGTTTTCAGAAACATTAATAATTATTATAACAAATAGTCTATCAACTACTATGTAGTTTTATCACAATCATAAACTAGAATCAACTTCTTATTACTAGTAATGGCACTATGTATCAAATTTCTTTGAAAAAAAAGTATCTTCTAAAATATATTAACAAAATTAAAAAAACTATCTCTGGTAAAACAAAAATACTAAATTTTAAAATGAGAACCATCAAGGCACTATTTTACTTTAATATTAATTCATAAAAACTTCACTAAAGTGAGTAAAAAAAAATCAGTTTTGTACTGTTTTTGTAAAAAAGTAAATTAGATCCTCTTCGAAAATTTGACTCAGAAATATCATTCAAATAAGCTCGCGGATTCGATTTTTTAATTTAAATGTTGAAGAACAATCTTCAAAATTATAAAAGTCTAGAACTTCCATCTTCTTTACCATGGTGCGAGGGCCAGTATAAGATACAGTTGTTGAAAAATCTTCAAAGTCATAGACACGCTTTTTTGTTTTGAGAGATTTTTCTACTCTGTGGTGGAATTCGTCTGCAGCCATGAATGTGTGACCAGTTTCCAGGTGATTCTTCGATGGTTTTGTGCTGAATTATTTGTGAACATGGTAAAAAGTCAGATTCTGAGTCACTGTTACTAATGTTTTGATGCGATTTTTCAGGTAGTTTGTAGTCTTTATCGATTACTGAATCATCAGAATCAAAATCAAGTCAATCTTCCTCACTTGATGCTTGTTTCTGCTTATTTTGAAGCCCACTCGTGGATGGAACAGATACCCTGTTCATCTAAACATTCTCTTTTGCGTAAAGCAGCATTTACTAATTTTGCGTTTCGTGATGACATATTGCTGAAAATAAATAATGATTATTTATTACAAGCTGAACTCAATGTTAATCTCGAGCCTTCCAACTTTTGTACAATCAAACAAGCAAACACAAACTCTTCAGCTTTGTAATATTAGTAAGTATAGCCAATATACAACACAGAGACAAACACACGGAACGTATGATTCATTCATTAATAATATTAGAAAGCAAAAAGATATTAATATTAGTAAGCAAAAATAACGGTCATTTTTTACCCATCGAGCACGCACTTGTATTTCGCTATATTAACCCTTCTAAGAATAATGAAATAAAGAAAATGCGAAGTTATTTAAATTACTAGGATCTTAGACTAATAATTTAGTATAGGCAATAGAAAAAAGTAACAAAAATAATCTTACCAGAGCGCCGCCGCGGCCGGCGGCCGCACCGACATGCGTGGTCTCGTCGTGACACGTAAGGCACAACTGGCGTAATCTCTCGCGTATCTCGCTCCCCGCACTTCATCCCTCTTTAGAAATGTTAAGTAGTAAAGGCATAACCGCCAGTGTGCCTATTTTTATGTATAAAATTTAAAGCGTAGGGTAAATAGAAAAGACACAACTGCCAGTTGTGACTTTGCTTCTAGATTTCTTGCTAAGGTGTCGGTATAAAAAAAAATGCACAATTGCCACATAAGCCCTTCATATTTGGCATGCGCCAATTATGCCTTTTCTATTAAATATTTTAAAAACATAAATGTGAAGTAGAAGACATATATCACTCTGTGACCTTTTTCTATACAAAATCTTAAAAAATGGTGCAGTTGTGCCCTTTATGCTTAAGCTATCTTTGTTTGTTTTGTTGCTAGAAATACACAAAAAATTGAGCGGATAGGCCTTTTTTTCCTGATTCCGAATATGTGTATAACTCAATTTCGATAAAAATGTTAGTTGTGCCCTTTTTTGTTAACACGGCAGTATTGCATAGCATTTTTTATCAACTTATGCAATTATAATTATTTATTTTATTTTTGCAGTATTTTTTTTTCCATCCACCTAAAGGCGAGTTGCTGAACTAAAGAGACAAGCGTGATATTTAAAAACGCGATGCAGTTTTCTTCACAAAAAGTTTTCGGTCTCGTTGAGATACGAACTCCGTAGCGATGCATTCGAGTCAATTTCCAATATCAATCGGCTACTGAGTCTTCTGACGATATCTTCGAAATAAGCGTATAGGTCTTAACGTTTACTTATTGAGTGGGGGGTGTTAGATTATTTTCGTTACGGAATTTCTGGATTCGGTCTCCACGCTCAAGGCCCGCGATAGAAGCTATGCAATAGCTTAATAAAGTAGTGTTAGTTACACTATTTATAACTCAAGAACGGTTGAATCGATTAGGCTAAAAATTGGTGGGGACGTAGCTTAGAACCAGGAGACGGACATAGGATACTTTTTATGTGTTTAATAATCATTTTCGCCACATTTTTTTATAAGTGTTAATAATCATTTTCTCATTCGTCATTCTGATTTGGTAAAGTACTAGGCAAACATAAACATGAAGGAGGTAATAATATAGTCACGTGGCATTGTAACGCATGCCGGGTATGGCTTCCTAAACATGCTCATTCATTGGCTGTTAGGCGGAACGAAGGTCGCCGGGACAGCTAGTGTGATCTAAATAAATTGAATCTAGAAACATAATGATTCCACTTGACACAGTTCGACGAATGTATTTTTTTTCACAAAATGGCGTTTGGTTGTCGCCATATTGAATTTTAATCGTCATGTCTTTAGTGAAACTTGCAAGATTATGACAATTGACGTAAGAATTATCAAAATCAGGCAACATACATACATAGGCTAATAAACACATTTACCTCCTTGGCGTCGCGCAGTCGGGTAAAAATAACGAAATCATTTCTACTATATGGTGCAGTGCTAATGATAGTATTCACACTAAACAAATAAATGTAAATTACGTAGGTATATATAATGTGTGTGTATATTATGCATGTTTGTTATTTATTTATATATATTACTAGCGATCCGCCCCGGCTTCGCCCGGGTGTGATAATTAAAGAACCGCTCGACCGATTTCGTGCAAACTTCACATAAACCATCTACTAACTAGTCCGAACATAGCCTAAACATTTGGTTTGGATAGGTGAGCCCGTTCTTGAGTTATAAAATAACAACGAAAAGTGGCATTGATTTATATATATATATATATATAGATAGATAGATAGATAGATAGATATATTAGTATAGAGCGCCACACCAAACCAAATCATGCTGCACATTTTCTGTACATCCAAAGGTTGTCTGGCAGAAATCACTTAATGCGATAAGACCGCCCATAAACATAAACATAAACATAAACATAAACGCTTTCACACTCACAGCCCCACACTAAGTTCAATGACTTGTGTCGTGGGTGCCGGAAACATTCACATCACACACACAATCACAACCAGAACCAGAAACACAAATTTTCCTTGGGGAGAAAACTTGTGTTCTCGCCGGGAATCGAACCCGATACCCCTGCTTAGAAGGCGAACGCTCACCCAACTTATCCAAAGGGCAGTTCTAATTAAGTTCCATTGTATTACCTATTGTATAACTGTATTATTTTAAATTTTACAATTTAACTTTTAGTTGGTGTGCATGTAGAATGATTGTATTGTATAAATCTGAAAGTTTGTATGTATGTGTGTAAGTATGTTTGGTTTCTCTTCACGCTGTATCAGCTGAACGGATTCGGATGAAATTTGGTTTGTACATAGTTATACCTAGTACAACATAGGCTTTTTAATTTGATAAACGCGGGTGAAACTGCGGGGCACGGCTAGTTTAGTATAAGTGCTACCGTGAAGAACACATTAACGAAATATTCGCTTTAATAGATACAATTAAAAAAGTCCAATGGACACATTATTAATGATATAATGATGATGACTGTAGCAATCTAAGTAAAATTAAAAATACTCATTATCTATAACATTAATAAACAAATGTATTATACAGTGAAAGAATTTTTGGATGACAAATTAGAATGACATGATAATTGGTAATATACCTTTAAATTTTATACATTCAACTGACATTCTTAATTATTAATTTTACTTACTTATTTGACATCTCACCATAATTTATATTATATTCTCTAGTGACATGATATTCTGACTTATATACTAATTTTCATCCAATATTCTAAAATTAATACTATTATTTGTAATGTTACTTATTTGATATCTACATTTAAATATTTGTACACCGGAAACGGTAGAGTATGTGAAACTAATACTATGTCCTACTATTAATTACTTACCATACTCTGACAAATAAATACATTTAGATTTCTTTTTTTTTCCTTAGTTTTGGCTTCGCAATCTTATGCATTTAGCCAGTGTCAAGTGATAATATATTTCAAGTGTATTTCATATTATAGGTCCTAGTCACAAGTCACAGTCAAAGTCAAGTAAAAGAGTCAAGGTCCAGTCGTAGTCAAGTCATGCCCTAGTGAAGTGGTAGAAACTTTACTAGAACTTCTATTGGAGTTTTGGAGCGAAGGTGAAAATCACGTTTTTCAACCTTGTATGATTTGCCTACACTTATGCACGTTCACTAAGTATTAACGGTTAATAATCCACCATTCTTACACATTAACACTCGAAGAATCACAGGTTTTGGAAAATTTTACAAAATCAACAACGCCATTTTTTCACTTTCGCGGCAAAAATCCCTATATTTTGATTTGATTTTGATTAACTATCTTGTCAGAATTGACGTTTCCAATATGACACTTAGGAGAGAGCTCTATTTAATCTGTACCTATTGTGACTTACTGCGTCCTGTGGTGTTACCCGCTGTTTCGGGATAAAAATCATGTCTTAATTCAGGGTATCAGCTGCCACCATACCAAATTTCATCAAAATTGGTCCAGCCGTTTAAACGTGTAAAAGTTACAAACACTTTCGTCTTTATAGTATTAGTAGGAAAACTAGTATAGAGCAAAAACCTAAATACATGTTTGAAAATCTTTTTTACCGACTTCACAAAAAAAAAAGATTCTGTGTTTTACCTCATATATTAGTTCCACGTGAACCGATTTTTTTTTTCTAGATAGGCAAACGTTTGACCGCCATCTCACCTGATGGTAAGTGACGATGCGGTCGACGATGGAGCACGTTTGCCTAGAAGATGCCTATTCACTCGTGACTTAAAGACACCCATATTTTATTTATCAGGAAACACAGACTCAGGTAAGGAATTCCACTCCTTTGCAGTCCGCATAATGAATGTGGAGGCAAAACGCTTCGTCCGCATTTGTGATTTCAAAATGTACTTTAACAACAAACACAAAAATCAAACAATTAGTAATTAGAACATAAATTTTAAGGATACCCCGTAACATTGATTTGCAAGTGTTCGCAACACGTGGTGCCTAGGTAGTGCTAATGTCGGGAGGCTTAGGCCGAGGCTTGTGACTCCCACCAACATAACTCGTGCCGCCATAGTGGCCTAAGCATTACGGTTCGTAAGCCGGTGTAGTTATTCCTGGGAAGAAGGGTCGGAATACCTGTGGCATTGCGTAATGACAGTGACAAGCTCGCTCCACCTTAGACTACATCGTCACTTTCCATCAGGTGTGATTGTGGTCAAACGTTTGCTTGATAGATAGATAGATAGATAAATTCTTTATTTGCACACCAAAATAAATAACACTTACAAAGAAATCTTAAATATAACATAGGAGCACAAAGGGCGGTCTTATCGCTCAAAGCGATTTCTTCCAGACAGCCAAAGGGAGATGATAAAAATATTACAAACAGGGACGGTGGTGTACCTCGACACGTATTTAAATTAATAAATGTACTTATACATACTTATTAATATTACAAACATAATATACATACAAAAACCTGCTTGGTCTGTAATAAAAAAAAAAAAGATTTCAACTCCCAATTCCAAATAAAAAATTAAGCAAAATGTAGGCGTGAGGTCTCAGTTCGGGGCGAAATATTGGAACGTCACTCTCGTGTGAGCATTCACTACAAATAGAAGCATTGAAGTCGGTTTTTTTAATCTTTGCTTGCGTTTAATTATACCATCTTACAACGAGACAAACTGTCAAACGTCATCCATTTCTGGTTGACACCTCCAATTCGCTCGAAGCGTTTCGCTTCTACGTTCATCATCCGTACAGCGAAGGAGTGGAACTCATAGCCTGCGTATTTGTTCCCTGAACGTTACAATTTGGGTGTCTTCAAGTCTAGAGTGAATAGGTTCCTTCTAGGCAAGCATGTTCCATCTTCGACCGCATCGTCACTTTCCAACAAGTGAGATAGAGGCCAAATGCTTGCCTATCTGCATGAAAAAAACAACAAAAAATACTTTTTTATGACTTTTGTGTTGATAAGCAGATAAAGTGCCGAGCTATGATTAAAACCACTTATCAAAGACGTAAAATCAAAATTTAGTAGAGCTATGCATTCTAGCAAAAAGTACACGTGGGGTACACAGATTATAGCAAAGCTTTTGATAGAAAAGATCATGTCATTCTGATTAAAAAAAACTCCAGAACATAGGCACATGGAGACTTACTGAGGTGGTTTTCGTCAAACAAAGATAATAGACCGTGGGCCGGTTGTCGTCAACCCTACCTCATCGAGTACCAAGATGAGACCTATATGGGGGTGTCGTGTGTAAAAAGTTATGCTAAAAAAATCAGGGTTGCCTGTTCCTAGCCTGGAGCATTTTGTGCAGGGGACAAAAAACTGATCCATTTTTTTGGTGAAATTTACCTCATCGAGTACCAAGATGAGACCTATCTGGGGGTGTCGTGTGTAAAAAGTTATGCTAAAAAAATCAGGGTTGCTTGATCCTAGCCTGGAGCATAAGAGATCTTGGTTTTTTTAAAGCTCGATAGGCTAGCATTTGACCACCATCTCACCTGAAAGTGAAGATGCGGCCGAAGATATAGCATGCTTACCTAGAAGATACCTATTCACTCTTGACTAGAAGACTCCCAGATTATACCGTTTGGGGAACAAAGACGCGAGCAATAAGTTCCACTCCTTCGGAGTACGGATGATAAACGTAGAAGCGAAACGATTCGAGCGAACTGGAGGTATGACAACTATATGGATGAAGTTTGACAGCTGTCGTCGTAAATCTATATTGAGGTCATTTACATACCGTCATAACAGTTCCAATGGTAATCAGTAGGTACTATCGAGTAAGTACCTACTTTATATTCGCATGTTGGAATGACTTGTATATCTGTTATAAAATACATTTTTATATGCTCTTTGTTATCGTAGTGATTACAATAATTAGGGCATATTAAGTATAAGTATTCTACGCTAATTTCGAATGCAATATAAAGGAATGACATGAACTAAATTTAAATACTAAACGTCGTCGTCGCTTATTCTAGTTGCAGTGGTATGTTGCAAACAAAAGTATGTTTTTTTTTTTAATTCAAGATAGACAAACTTTTGACCACTATCTCACCCGATGGTAAGCGACGATGTGGTCGACGATGGAGCAAGCTTGCCTAGAAGATACCTATTCACTCTTGACTTGCAGACTCCCATATTGTACTCATCAGGAAACACCGACTCGGGTAAGGAGTTCCATTCCTTTGCAGTTCGCACAGTGAGTGTGGTGGCAAAACGCTTAGTGCGCATTTGTGGAATGTCCACCATATAGCGATGTCGCTTAGCAGTTTGTCTGCTTGTCCGATGATAGAACGGGGATGGGGAACTAGATCGTGCAGTTCCTTAGCACACTCTCCGAAATGTATCCGATAAAAAACCGAGAGACTAGCTACCATGCGGCGATGACCCAAGCTCTGAAGCTTTAAATTAGTCAGCTGCTCGCTACTAATAAGTCTCTTGGCTCTACGCTCAATGGTGTCAAGAGCCTCAAGCTGGTACTTAGCTGAACCGTCCCAAAGATGGGAACAGTACTCCATACATGATTGGACTTGTGCTTGATACAAATTCAGCAACTGTCCCGGTGTGAATTATCGTCTCACCTTTGCAAGGATTCCCAACTTTATTGCAGGTAGTTGGGCTTTTGTTGAAAATTGAGCTTTGAAGTTAGAGTCATGCCGAGTAACTCGAGACTAGAATAGCGACCGTCAGACGTCATATTGTGAAAAAAAATATATAAAATTCTAGCGGGCCCCGCAGACGTCGTCCCGTCTGTAAAAGCACACACATTGACATCGACATCAGCGCCACCTACAGGCTCGAATTGTGTTTTCAAACCATCCAGGAACCTATCCAATGATACACACAAAATTTCATCCAAATCGGTCCAGCCATTTAAAAGGAGAGGTGATCACACGTACAGTAGAATTATCCTACTAATATTAGGTATA
The DNA here is from genome assembly GCA_948107665.1 of Lomographa bimaculata. Classification (NCBI taxonomy): domain Eukaryota; kingdom Metazoa; phylum Arthropoda; class Insecta; order Lepidoptera; family Geometridae; genus Lomographa; species Lomographa bimaculata. Next base: position 1,841,245 of record OX403608.1, on the reverse strand, counting down.
AATCCGAAAGTTTGTGTGTAAGTGTGTAAGTATGTTTGTTCCCTCTTCACGCTTTAATGGCTCAAAGGATTTGGATGAAATTTGGAATGTACATAGGAATGAAATATCTCATTGTTTTAAAAAATGACACTGGTCTGTAGGGCTAGAAGCTGTTACATTTTAAAAACTTGGCCGGCCGTGTCCTTTTTTGGCATGTTCGTGGACCCGACCAAATTTTTGGTGCCAATGTAAGTAAAAACATATCTCATCGTATTAAAGAATCAAAAAAACTCGAAACGTTGCCTTTTTGATTTGCCAGATCAGGTAAAAATAGTATTGTTTCATTGAAACATTCGTGCGTTTTTGCACATATTAAGGATTTATACGACTTCAGTCACGGTTGTTTGCTCCCGTTGTTAGAGACTAGTTTCGGAACATTCGGTGTTCCTTCATCAGTCGAGTACGCGCGCAGACCGTCCGGGCCGTCCGGCATCTCGGCGTGTAACACCGAATGTTCCGAAACTAGTCTCTTAACAATGCGAGCAATCAACCGTGACTGAAGTCGTATAAATCCTTAATAAAAATAAAATTACATTCGTAGTTTTAAGTTTGTAGGTATCTTTTTGTGTTTTTGGTGTACAATAAAGAATTTTGTATTGTATTGTATAACTGACAAGGGGTTGTTTTTTTACATAACTTACATTTTTGAAGAAAGAAAGAAAGAAAATACATTTATTTGACAAAAATAACTTAATATTAAAAACAAAATATAAACAATAATTATGCCAAAAAGGTTTAACTCAGCAATTATGTCGGTTTTCAGTTAAACCTTGCGGGTAGTTCAAAACATTATTAACAAAATGAAAGGTAAATCAAAATAATTTCAATAATATACGCTACGATATAATATATTATAATATTTTGAAGTCTCATCCGTACAGCAAAGCAGTGGAACTAATTGCCGGCGTCTTTGTTCCCCGAACGGTATAATCTGGGAGTCTTCAAGTCTCGAGTGAATAGGTATCTTCTAGGCAAACATGTCACATCTTCGGCCGCATCATCGCTTTCCATCAGGTGAGATAGTGGTCAAATGCTTGCCTATTCAACATGACTCGAACCAACTTATTACGAGTCATTCTTACCAGTTCAACCATCCAAAACGTGCGAAATTTTACGTCACTAGCATATATAAAAGGAGTTAATGGTATGCCAAATAAGGCACACATTACTGATTCATAATAACTTAACGCTATTGTTCTATTACCATTATTAGGCATACATTTAAATAGATAATTTGTCTGTATTAAACACGTAACTGTCGATACCTATGTCATGAATTTACATATACATTTGGGGTTCATATTATTTATTTTGGTTAAGCAAATGTTTGACATCTATCTTACTTGATGGATGCGGTCGAACGTCTATCATTATTACCTTTTTTTTTTAATTTGCAAATATTTTTTTTTGCATCATGTGTCTTTCTAAATCTAAGGGCCAATTGCCTATATTTCCTAAAACTAAACTAAAACTATGTACAGCAAAGTACTAAGTTACCTACAAGACATCGAGCTTATAGGTAACTCAAGTGCTCAAGCCCACTACCAGTGGGTAGCGTTCATACCTAGAAGATACTCTCTAGATTTGAAGACTCCCCTAAAACTATGTACAGCATAGTACTAAGTTACCTTCAAGACATCGAGCTTATAGGTAACTCAAGTGCTCAAGCCCACTACCACTGGGTAGCGTTCTTACCTAGAAGATACTCTCTAGATTTGAAGACTCCCAGATTATTAGATTAAATTATTTGAACTGCCCGTTGGTTTATTTGGGTGCGCGTTTGCCTTCTAACCAGGAGTACCGGGTTCGATTCCCGGCGAGAACTTAAATTTTCTCGCTAAGGAAAATTAGCTTTTCTTTCCGTTACCTAAAACACAAGTCACCGAACTTAGTGTGGGGCTGTGAGTGTGAAAGCGTTTACGCTGTCGGACAGTTATCTATTACATGTCACGACACGTTAGGTCGAACTGCTTGTTATGTCTAAATTCCGACGTTTTAAACTAAGTATCACGATTTAAATACTCAGATTTTTGGTTTTTTTATGCTCGACGGGCAATTTGACCAATATCTCATTTGATGAAAAGCGATGATGCGGCCGAAGTTTAGCATGCTTGCCTAGAAGATTATTTACTCTTGATTTGAAGACTCCCAGATTATACCGTAAGATGCGGGCAATAATTTCCGCTCTTTCGCAGTACGGATGATAAACGTAGAAGGGAAACGCTTCGAGCGAACTGGAGGTATGTCAACAATGGATTCACAAATAACTCAAGATTGTGCCTGCATACAGCTAAAACGACTTTCATGCAAAAAAGTATATTTTGCATGGCTCAGTCATCTATAATAAATTACCAAAAACAATTAAAGACCCGCCATCAGCATTGTTAAAAAAAAAACTAAAAAATTTGCTAGCAGACAAGTGTTATTACAATATAACTGAATTTCTAACAGAAAAAATAACATGACATAATAATAATTATTTATATCAATGTGTTAGCATTGCAATTCAGAGAGGCAATGCCGCCAGCATTATGTAGCGTTCCCTACCCACTGGTAGTGGGCTTGAGCATTTGAGTAACCTATAAGCTCGATGTCTTGTAGGTAACTTAGTTCTTTGCTGTATATAGTTTTAGTTTAGTTTTAGGAAATATAGGCCATTGGACCGAAGAAAGATCACTTGAAATATATGTATTACTAGCCGTGCCCCGCGGCTTCGCCCGCTATTATCAAGCTAAAAAGTAGCCTATGTGTTAATCCTAGGTATAATCTATGTACGTTCCAAATTTCATTCAAATCCGTTCAGCCGTTAAAGCGTGAAGAGGGAACAAACATACTTACACACTTACACACAAACTTTCGGATTTATAATATTAGTAGGATTCATTAATATTCTTATGATAATTTGATAAGCGAGATAAATGACATAATATGAATGAAGAATTGAATGAATGAATTAAATGTAACTATGACATTAATATAACGATATGTACCGCAATTAGATGTAATTTATAAATTTGTACGCTTATCTATGCAAAACATGACGATCCATTAATTATTTGTATGACCAATGTGCATGCTCATATAAAATCTGTGTGTATAATTTACTTTTATGTTTCACAAATAAAATATCTTTATCTTTACCTACACCATAATGTGTACCGAACCCGTAAACTTTTCCGAAACCGAAGTATATTTATAAATAACTTACGTGTACTTTATTAATTATATTCTAAACGTTCTGTAATTATAATTACAAATCTGGCCTAGTACTGTTTTTCCGTAAATCATTTGATGACATGCATTTTTTAACGTTTTATGTATTAAACGTCTACGCTATTGTTCAGTTTGTGTTAGACTACCAACCTTCATACATGTAAGTTTAAATTAACTGTTCGTTCGCACTGAGCTTACATTTTTCATTAGGTACACCATTCGAATTGCACGTCTATATGCGGCGCATTTTTTACCGACATCCATTTTTATTTTTTTATGTGTTTTACCTCATAACTTCTCACCACGTGAGCCGATTTAGATAAAAATTTTTTAGTTTGAAAGATGTTGCTTTCTAATTGGTCCCATTTAAATTTGATCTAGATCTGATCAGTAGTTCTTGAAATATCGTCAATAATGTCTATTTTGTGACGAATAATGCGTACTTTGACGTTGTTCTGGTTTACCCGACTTCAAAAGTTACCTCACAACTTCTTTAGTTGTGAGCCGATTTTGATGATTCCTTTTTTATTTGAAAGCTGGTAGATCAAGGTTCCGATAATAAAGCGGTGAAGTCGGTTTTTTTAAGCTTTGCTTGCGTTTAATTATTTTTAAAATTATTATATTACTAATACAGGACTCTTTGTTTATTTAACGATTTAGATAAACGATGTTGAGTCTCACTTTAATGCCGCCATTTTATCAAAAGCCTTACTTAGTAACATTATGATTGCATCAACTTTATCCCTTAAGATTCTTTTTTTTTTTTTGGTAATAACGTACCTATTTCTGTTGATACACCAATGGAATTGCGTAGATCGCCTTAAGACTAAAAAGTAATTAAATTTTAACCTAAACTGCTAAGTAGAGTAGAGAATTAAAATGTGTCCAATAACACTTTTCTTACTGTCTCTATTAAAGGGAAGACACTTTGTTCTTGTGTTATTTGTTAATAGCACTCACCATATTGCACTCTCACATAATTACACTACTTAAAAGGCTTAATTTTCTTGAGTCTTTGCACTGAGGCTGTGTTGTCGAGGAGCTGGATTGCCTCAACGTTCAGTGTAAACTTTTGAGGTGATTGATTGTTAGCCGACTTCATAAAAAGGAGGAGGTTCTCAATTTGAAAAATTCAATTTCTTAAGTTTCTCGATTTGTATTTTTCATTACCTCAGAACTTTTTTTCTGGTTGAACCGATTTTGATGATCCTTTTTATATTTGAAAGCTGGTGCTTCTCATTTTTGATCAAGATCTGATCCGTCGTTTTTCTGTTATTCTTATAATGCGTATTTAATTGACTTCGACTACATTGTTATTTGAAAGGGCAAGGTGTCAAGTTGGTCCTATATAAAAATAATTAAACGCAAGCAAAGCTTAAAAAACCGACTTCATCGCTTTATCTTCGGAACCATGATTAGATTTAATGTATTAAACACGATTTATTGACTATAACTAAAAAACTAGAGATCAGATCTTTATCAAATTTCAATGGGACCACATGAAAAGCACCAGCTTTCAAATAAAAATATCAAAATCGGCTCACAACGAAAGAAGCTATGAGGTAAATTTTGAAGTCGGGTAAACGAGAACATCGTCAAAGTAGTCCACAAAATAGGCATTATTGACGATATTTCAGAAATTATTTTGTTTTAATATTAAGTTAATGGATAAGGTAAGGTCGACAAATATTAATATTATTATAAATTTAGGTAAGGTTCCTACATACTGATCAGATCTTGATCAGATTTAAATGGGACCAATAAGAAAGCAACATCTTTTAAACAAAAAAAAATTCGGATACGGCTCACGTGGAGAGAAGTAGGGAGGTAACACACATAAAAAAAAATACATTCGAAATGAGTACCTCCTCCTTTTTTGGGAAGTCGGTAAAAAACAATCAAGATCTGATCAAGGGTTCAGGAGTTAAAGCGGTGATGTTTCTTTTGAAGCTTTTCGTGCGTATTTGTTTTCTTAAGTATAATAGGACATTAATTAAAAAAATATATGTGTAGCTGTTTATGAGACCCCTGAAAAAAGGGTTAAAAACAGTGACTTAGATGTTAGACAAATTGTTGTTTTCCAAAATATTTTTTGATAAAAAGTTTTCGTGATTTACTCCAAAAGATTTTTTCAACGATACTTCACACGGGCAGAAAAAGTATTTTGTCCTCTACTTACGTATGTAGATGCTTGGTGGGTATACAATTTTCGTTTATAACATTCTAATTTATATTTTTGTAATTTCTAGCTTTAAATATTCTTTGAAAATTTAAGGTTATTTGCTTGGATGGTTTAAACGCTAAATGCCTCTTACAGAACACGGTTCGCTCGGTCAATAATAAAAATTAAATCTGTCGATTTCTATCTACCACTTAACCAGTAAATTTGTGAATGTGGTATTATTCATTTCTGTCATTACTGCATCCATCGGGCCCATGTGTAAACAAAATTAATTTTTTACCGATTTCACAAAAAATAAGGTTGTCAATTGGACTTTTTTTTTATGTCTTACCTCATAACTTCGTTCCAGATGAACCGATGTTGGTGTTTTTTTTTATTTGAAAGCTGGTGCTTCCCATGTGGTTCCATTTAAATTTGATCAGGATCTAACCAGAAGTTTTTGAGTTGTACTCAATAATTTGTATCTAATTAATTTAAACTATTCAAGGGTTCTGAAGATGAAGCGGCAAAGACGGTTTTTTAAGCTTTTCTTGCGTTTAAATTATGTATATTTATTTCAGATATTGTTAAATTTATGAAACTACGCCAAACATCCATACAGAAAGATGGATCCTGCGTTAGCTATAGAAGTAGCGGCATTATCCCGACAAAAGGCCATGAACGATGCCACTGCTCTCGGCGACTCCGATGTACAGAGGTTCTATCAAAACTCAATTGTCTTCGTCACTGGAGGATCTGGGTTCCTAGGGAAACAGCTCATTGAGAAACTTATCAGGTACCTAATACAATTTCACTGGACTTTAGAGAACATATTTTGTTTACGTTTCATGGTATTTTTAAATGACATTCAAGAAAACATCATACATTTGAACATGTTGAAAAAAATATTTGAAAATCCATGCATGTTCGATCAATTTTAAACTCGGCCATTTTGTAGTCCTTTCTGTGATGTCCACAAACCAATCATTGGCACTGTCAGGAAAAGTTGCAGCTGGCAGCTGCAGTTGCAGAAAAAAGATACTAATGTTATTTATATACCGACGGGAACACAAGTTTTCTCATCTAGGAAAATTTGTGTTCATAGTTCTAGTTGTGTTTGGCTGCCGGAAACATTCACGACACAAGTCATCGAATTTAGTGTGAGGCTGTGAGTGTAAAAGCATTTATAAAGTAAAGTTTTATTATAAAAGAAAATCGAAGAATTTAATTTAATTTATTTATTTATGATTAATATACTGGTTGTTTGCCCCGAACTGAGATCTCGCGCCTACATTTTGACTCATAGAAAAAAACATTTGTGCTTAATTTGTTTTACATAACCTTATTCTTAATCATTATTGTCTGTTTTTTTTTTAATTATAAAATATAGGATATTATAATTATGTAAGTTTCAGCTTTAAATATTTAGCCATTTTTTTAGATAAATCTATATTAAAAACAGTGAGTTTGATGTTATAAATACCAAATCTTTATTTTGCAACATAGTTTTTTTAAACGGTTTTGTACTCTATATAATATACAAATAATTACGTTTATCCCATTAATATTTTCATTTGTATTATTTAAATTTTTTTTTTTTGGTTTGGGTCATATATATTTACATATTCTCTGAGAATTTTAAGCTATTCACTAGTATGCTTTGAAGCTAGATGCGTCTGAGAGACGGACGAATGGATGGACGACAAAATGCAGAAACCGCCCAACTTAAAGATCTCGCTTGGTTCGATCAAATACTTATGTTTTATTATACATTTTAGGTCATGCGATGTTTCAAAAGTATATATGCTGTTACGTTCTAAGAAAGGAAAATTAATTAATGAAAGATTAGAAGAAATATTACAAGATCCGGTAAGTTGTTAAAAAATGTATAACTGACATCCTAAACATACACCCTATGCATATATATCACTGTTTTAGATCCGCAAAAATGCTGAGTCACGACCCTTTTGGCACTTTTTTGATCTTTCTAATGTTTTTTTTTTTTTTTTTTTTTGTGACAGGCTAGTGTTTGACCACTATCTCACCTGATGGTAAGTGACGATGTGATCGAAGCTGGTAAACACACTAGACCTGGAATACGCAGGCTCTCAAGGATAACTGCTATATGTTTCTTTATAAGCTGTTTATGTTGTGTCAATGTATGTTATGTATTTTTTGCCAAATAAACAAATTTAATTAATTCATTTACATCCTATAAATCCACGTTCTATGATCAAACAAGCAGGCAAGCTGCTACACCGCTATATGGTTCATCTTTCTTATTTACTTCCACATCCATTGTTCGAACCGCAAAGGAATTGAACTCCATGCCTGAGTCGGTGTTTCCTGATGAGTACAATATGGAAGTCTTCGAGTCGCGAGTGAATAGGTATCTTCTAGGAAAGTTTGTCTATCTAGAATTATAAAAAAATAATTTACGTTCGGTGAGATAGTGGTCAATAAATTGGGTAAAAAAAATGGTGGTTTCAAAACTAGCCGACGTCACGGCTTTGCTAGTCTTTACAAAAACGACTTTTGAATTTAGCTTTAAGATCACTTTCAGCGTATAGATCTTTGTTGTCAACTTCTCGGGCAGCCTTCTAACCTTCTGATATAAGTATAGTATTCATCAATATAATATATAATAACTATTATATTGATGAACCACGGTCTAACGTGCCAGAAAAGAGCTGGCCGAATTTCCCGCCACGCCAGCCTCAACGATATCATCCGCCGGGCTTTTACAAGCGCCAACGTTCCAGCCATTCTCGAACCGAACGGTCTGATGCGTGACGATGGTAAAAGACCAGACGGAATGACTTTAATTTCATGGGTAATAGATGGGACGGCCTGTAATGTTTGAAGCCTTTGACCAGAACCAGAAACACAAATTTACCTTGGGGAGAAAACTTGTCTTCCCGTCGGGAATCAAACCCGATACCCATCTAAAACAACGAGCTAAATGGTTATCGGGTTCGATTCCTGATGAAAGTGTTTTTTTTCTCGGCAAGGGAAATTTGTGTTTCTGGTTCTCTGCAAGTCATCGAACTTAGTGTGGGGCTTTGAGTGTGTAAGCGTTTCTGCTTATAATATAATTTCATGTGAAGGCGTTAAATGTGAAGTTATCTCCATGAATCAATAACAAACCTCATATAAAATGTGTGTGTGATATGAATGTTTCCGCCACCCACGATACAAGTCTTCGTTTAGTGTGGGGCTATGAGTTTGTAAGCGTTTGTGTTATTTTTTTTTAATTTCAGGTTTTCGATCTAATACGACAGCAGCAACCTAACTTCCAAGACAAAATCAAAGTTGTAGAAGGAGACGTTGCTGATAAAGGTCTTGGTATAAAACATGAAGACTGGAAAACATTAACTGAGCAGGTTAGAAATAAATATTTGAAAATATTAAATAAAAATAAGCTTTTAGAAATCCGCCATATTGAATTTAAGTGATTTTCAGCAAGCCCTTTCATTTGATACCCATTGTAGAAGTGCATTAAAATAGCTTGTCCGCCATTTTGGGTGTTTCGCCATGTTGGATTTAGAATGACGGCACACAGCTAACCATGCATTGTCATCCAAACTAAACGTGAATACAACATTTTAGCTCAATCGGATTTAGATATCTGCTTCAAAATTGAGTTGCAATATTCCACCCAAACAAACATAGTTACATTCCAAGTTACATTCCAAGTTAAGTAAATGCTTGTAAAAAATATGGGACGTAGTAAATCTTAGGGAGAGGACCGCATTGCAGCGAACTTGAATAACCCTCCGCGAAGGATTGTCATCGATCTTCTCCCAAAGCAGATGATGGCCTACTTGGCGCAGTGGACAAGTTTTTGCTCTCTGCGCCGTAGGTGCTATTCTTAGCAGGAGCACAATCATAATTTTTCATGTTTCCCCACCCAAGATACACATCTATTCTCCTGTTTCCTGTCTGTCGGTCTGTAATCAAATCTTACAAGCTAAATTAAACCCACTTTCCGATACCTAATTGGACTCAAAATTTGTTTACCTATTTATGTATCTTCGATGACGATACAGTGGTATGGTACCATGGAGCTAGTCTGATGATGGAAACGGAAGATGGCAGGAACTTCTGAACTATTCAAGATAAATCATTCGAGTTTGGGCTCGTTTGTCTTGACAAGTTCTCTGGTTATAAATTTTTAGTCCTTTTTCATTTACAAGTGTTATTTCACTTGTTAACAGGTGGATATGCTGTTCCATGTAGCAGCCACAACAAAATTTGACGAAATTCTTCAAGTAGCTACCCTTATAAACGTGAGGGGTACAAGAGAAGCCATATTACTTGGAAAATCCTGCAAGAAGCTTAGGTATTATTTTGTAATTTTACAGGGTAATTCGTAAAATACCAGGAAGTTCTCAGAACCATTTTTTGTGGGGGAGAATTTTTCCTTTCTTCCCGGGAAAGAAGGAAAGGGGTGTGTGGCTTGAGCCAATTAAAAATCCCCGTGAGCAGTCTCTCGCCATGGTGAGGCAAGATAGGAGCGCGCTAGTTGTAGTCAGTCACTACTTTGCCCCGGCGGTAGGCCCATGTCTAGACCGGGCCACTGCGCCCATGAAGGGGTGACGTAGCTTACTAACCCCAGACGTGTGGGGCAGTACAAGCAGATGAAGAGTTAAAGATCTCAGACCTTCATTCTTGGTTTTTTTTTCTAATTGCAATGGTTGGATTGATGTCCCGGAGGTTTTGTTTATTTGGTCCGCTTGTTTTTATTTCTATTTATTATTAAAATAATTAAATGCAAGAAAATCTTAAAAAAACCGACTTCACCGCTTTATCTTCGGAACTTTAATCAGATTTAATGTATTAAACAAGCATTATTGACGATAACTCAAAAACTAGAGATCAGATCTTGTGCTTCCCATGTGGTCCTATGTAAATTTGATCAAGATCTGACCAATAGTTTTTGAGTTATCCTCAATAATGCGTATTTAATTAATTGAATCTGATCAAGAGTTCCGAAGATAAATCGGTGAAGTCGGTTTATTAAGCTTTGTTTGTCTTTAAATTATGTTCTAGATCTTTTGTCCATGTGTCAACGGCGTATTCAAACACGACAAACGATTCACTGGGCAAGGTGATTCAAGAAAAGTTTTACGATGCTCCCGTTACACCCGAGGCAATGATATCGATGGCAGAGAAAATGAATCCAGATAAACTGGTATCAATAACAAAGCAGTAAGTTATTATATACAAAAAAACGTGATGCCAAATCGCACGATATATGCGTACTTATTTTTTATTCTGCCCAGCCCTCCTAGCCGAAAACCTAAACGAACTATTAAAAGAAACGCTTTCCAAATGTAACGGACTTTTAAAATTGTGTACGCAGGTTTTTTTATATGAAAAATGAAAATGTGTTTTTTTAAATAGAAACGAAGCCTTTTTGATTTTTGGCTAGGGCGCAGTTGTCGATTCTAACCCATCCGCTTTAGGGTTGTACACTACCAACCAATGACTGTATACAACCTGTAACAAAAATGTGTAGTAATACTTGGTGGTGTGTATATGTATCGTGCCAGGAATCGTCTGCCAGCGAACGAAAGTCAAAATCGGACATAATTTTTTCCGTACAAAAAATTAAAATTATATTTTTCAAATACTTTTGACAACCCTACAGTTACATGTACGGCAATCGGAGATATTTATTCCATACAAAAATTTAAAAATATTTTTTTGCCAACCCTACGATTACCTCTGTGGCGCCTGACCTGGACCTACATTATGGCTACCACTGTCAGACGTCTAGGTTAAAGGCTATGTGCTGTAGACTAGCTGATAAAATAGGGTTGCAAATGACATAATTTTTTAGAAAATTTAATTCATCATAACTCAATATTAATGATGCTGTCGCGAATGCAGAAGTTCCTGTTAGACTCCATACATTTAGCTAGATGTGTGACTTGAGTATAACTACACCTTTCTGTTACACATTGTATAACACGATAATATTATTTTATAGATTGATAAAAGGCTGGCCAAATACATACACATTTACAAAATCAATCGCCGAAGAACTTGTCAAGACAATGAGTGAGGGTCTTCCAATATGTATAATTAGACCTGCTATAGGTAAGTGTACTCTTTGAATGCTTTATCACAATTAAAACAAAAAAATACTTTAAAAAGTGTTTTAAAATCAAGCTTTTAAAAGTTGTTGTTTTTTTATTTATTTCTTACAGTTTATTATTCTTTTATTTTTTAACTTTTCAAAATAATTAGACCCAAGCAAAGCTTAAAAAAAACCGACTTCACCGCTTTATCTTCGGAGCCATGATCAATTTCAATGTATTAAACACGCATTATTGACGGTAACTCAAAAACTACTGATCGGATCTTGAGGAACGTTGCAAACCAAGGTGAGACTACCAGTAATGTAATCTGACGATTCCACAAGAATTTTCAACATCCCTAATTATTTCCACTCTTTTGCGAAATATCGTTTAATTTGACTGGAATACTTGACGGGTTTATCTTATTTAGTTCAGAAATTCCTATATATCATTATAATATAGTCATACAAGATACATAAGTACACCAAATTTAAGTCTAATCGGACATCGGGAAGTGGGTCTAATTTAGCTTGCAAGATTTGTTAACAGACCGACAGATAGACAACGGGACTGGTGAAACCAAATAAAAAAGCTTGTTATAAAATTACTTTATCGAAACCATTAATAAATTCATTATTTTTGTAGCTGAGACTTTGATTTATTTCAGTGTTTAGATTTGTCAAGTTTCATCAAAATCTGTCTCACATACAAAACTTTCCATATTATAAAATACTAGCCGTGACCCGCGGCTTCGCCCGCTATTATCAAGTTAAAAAGTAGCCTATGTGTTAATCCTAGGTGTAATCTATGTTTATTCCAAATTTCATTCAAGTCCGTTCAGCCATTAAAGCGTGAAGAGGGAACAAACATACTTACACACTTACACACAAACTTTCGGATTTATAATATTAGTAGGATTAGTAGGGAACATAGTAGTAGTTTAGTTATAATATTGGTGGAAGTAAGGATAGTCGACGACTGTTTGAATTGCGATTTCATGACCGGTGGCGTCCCACAAGGTTCTGTGCTGAAACCTACCCTATTCATTCTGATTAGTAAGTTTCACAACTCCTGGAAAACTTACGATTCTCGTATTTTGAGTGACTTATATTTAATTCGGTCTTTTTAAAATTAAATTAAGTTTTAATATATTTAAGTATTTGTTTGCTTTATGATTTTTCAGACACATGATGGCTCACAATGTATCCTCACTAATTAATACTTACATATACATTTTGTAGCCAAAATTAAGGTTCTGTTATTTGGTAAAATGAACTGATTAAATCAACTTCTCCGTCGCTTCAACGTCGTCTGTTGTAAGAAATCGCCTTATCATATTACAGTTTAATGATATCATTAAATATTTTCAGTAATAAGTTCTTACCGCGAGCCAGCGCCTGGTTGGTTAGATATGAGCTGCGTTTTTGGAGCCAGTGGGGTAATTATTTTAACACATTTTATATATAACTTTTAGTAGATTTAGAAATGTTGTGAGTTTGCTGTATTTTTGCATCAAAAAAAAAAAAAAAAACTAACAAAACGCTCGTTTGATGGTATATTGTTACTAATACGAGAGCTTATAAACAGCTGCAGTGAAACTCTGTGTAACTAAATTACGTATAAAGCCACAATATTTGAATTTGAATAAGGTTCTATCTAGTTATAGTTTTTGGTTAATTTTAATTTAGTTTTTAGTTTTTTTTTTTTCAGCATATGCCTAAATTAGAGTTCGAAAAAAAAGTTGCGATTTTCAGATAACTATTAAAGGGTTTATTGGTGCTTTAGCCACCTTCTCGTTTTGTTTGAATGATAGCTTGGATGTTGTTCTTTTTATTTATGCTCCATTTTTGTCTCAGTTTAGGGGACTTGATATTTTAAAATGCTAATTTATAAAATGATATCTATTGGAAATTATAAAGTGAATTAGTATAAAATGTATGATAATTTAGATTATTTTTGTTCATGTACACTATGTTTTTAGTTTAATGTAATATTCAATATAGGTTCTACCTTAAGGCATGTCTTGCATTCGCTTTTCTGCTGGAACTACTTCTGCTTACGCAGTTATGCGGCTGTTTAGCAAAGGTGTGTTACTGCCACGGACGTATACGAATTGACCATTGGCTTAGTTAGGTAAGCGTTCGCTTTCTAAGCAGGAGTATCGGGTTCGATGCCCGGCGGGAATGAAACTGTGCATGTGATGTGTATGTTACCGGCACACACCACACATGTTCTTAACAACAAACACATACACAAACACACACACATACACACAACACACACGCTCATGCCAATTTTTTAGTACTGTGTTGTTTACTGGCACTTTAAAATGTTAATTTTATATATCTATCTATCTATCTTCTATATATATAAAAATCAATGCCACTTTTCGTTGTTATTTTATAACTCAAGAACGGGCTTACATAACCAAACCAAATGTTAAGGCTTTGTTCGGACTATTTAGTAGATGGTTTATGTGAAGTTTGCACAAAATCGAGCGGTTCTTCATTTATCACACCCGGGCGAAGGTGGGGCGGAACGCTAGTGTATTATATATATATATATATATATATATATATATATATATAATACACTAGCGATCCGCCCCACCTTCGCCCGGGTGTGATAAATCTTATTATAACTATATATATATATATATATATATATATATATATATATATAGTTATGATAAGATTAACATTTTATTATTATAATATATACAGATTACCCGGTACAGGCTTCTCCTAGTGCGGGGATCCTGAGTAATAAATACAAGTTTTGACTAGGTTTGATAAATGAATGAATTTTGTATTTGTATTTTGTATATAAACGCTTTCACACTCACACCCCCACTAAGTTCAATGACTTGTGTCGTGGGTGCCGAAACATTCACATCACACACACAATCACACCCAGATCCAGAAACAGAAATTTTCCTTGTGGGGTAAATTTGTGTTCCTGCCGGGAATCGAACCCGATCGCTTAGAAGGACGCCTTCCCAACTAAGCCAATGGGCAGTTAAATTTTAATGGTAATCAATGATTTTAGTTTTTGTTTGGCGGCGGACTGGGTGTACTGCACACTGTTTACACAAACCAAGAAAGTAGAATTGCTCTAGTACCTTGTGATTATGTAAATAATGCCATTATTGTCGCTGGAAGGCAAACGGCTATTACTCAAACGACGGGTGGAGTTGACACAAAAATATATACAGTTACTTCTACGCAGAGAAACCCTGTAACATGGAGTAAGTATCATTTAAATTTGAAGGCCATCTCATTTTCAGTATGTGAAGCCATTTCACCATGTGAACGTTGAGGCAATCCAGCTCCTCGACAACACACACAGACTTAGGGACTAGATATACGAAGCCCCAAAGTCTGAGCCCTTTATGCGCGCCCTGTACGCGCGCCTCGGCCGCTGCTGCCGCCACTGTATAAATACGCCCTCCTGTGCGCTTAGTACATTTTGTTGCACTAGAGCCTATACAAAAAGTCTGTAGCGCGGCGCCCTAGCCGTTTGTATATCAAGATCCCTTAGGCGCGCCATACATTTGATTTTCACAGTGCCCGGGCCGCGCGCCTGGGACCCTTTTTATGTCAAGTCCCTTAGTGACAAGACTCAATAGTACTTTGGAGTTAGTATATAGTAGTATATAGAGTATATAGAGTTAGTATTAGTATATAAACAAAGAACATAAGAACAAAGTGTCTCCCCTTAATGGAGACAGCAAGAAAAGTATTATTGGACACATTCTTAATATATTAGTAACTCTACTTAGCAGTTTCGGTCAAAATTAAATAACTTATTAGTCTTGAGGCTAGATCGTAATTCCAATGGTGTACTGACTGCAATAGATACGTCACTAACAAAAAAAAACAACGGGTTGCACTCCGGAAGTGCCGGCAGAAGTGAAAGTTTAAACATTAAAGTTGTTTAAACAGCAGGAGCAGGCATACATTTTTGCCGCGGGGTAGAAAGAGAGGGGGATATTATTTCCTCTTCTACGCCACGCCGGCGGTCTACTCTCCCTCCGTCTTACGAATTTTCGATCAGGTCACGTGTCCTGACGCGAGTTTTACATTTTTTACCCATCCCAAAAAGTGCACAGCTCCGCTAAAAAAGTTTTCACTCCAAAAAACAACTTATGGGGATTCTATTGATGCAATCATAATTTCGCAAAAATTTTAGATACAATGGCGGCATTAAACTAAGCAGCTTAAGAAAATTTATCTATATTCTTAAGAGTTGTAATCGAATAGTCCTGTATTAGTAACATAGGCATTAAGAAAAAAATGCTCCGCCGAGTTTCTTGCCAGGTTCTTCTCGAGATGGCTGTAATTTTGCGAATCTGGCAATAGAGTCATTCACTTTCACGAGTGCCTCTTTGATGCCCATGTCAATAAACGATTTTGAATTTGAAAGTCGGGTCTTTTGAAACTCTAATAAAGTTATTACTGGCTCTGGAAGAGATACATTTTTTTACTGCATACTTTAGGTAATTGAAATACCTAAATGAATGGAACCCATTTTTATTTAATGTGGGTTTTTTTTGTGTTCTCATGCAAAATAGTTCTTACGATTTATCGCTTAACAAAGATAATAAGACATGGTTTTGTTATGTCTATAAGTTCTCTTTTTAATGTATGGCGAGAAAATAGCTTGTCCAATTTTATACGATTCCGGCTAAATAAAAAAAATTCAATTAAAAAGTTATAACAAATACAAATGGAATACAGATGGAGTTTGACTATAGAAAAAATAGACTTCAGAAAACAAAACAAATGAATGGGTTGAGTGATTGCTTATCTGTAGAAAAAAATCATTTTTTTAAGAATTAATGTAATTGAGGTTAGTTAACCATAATTAAATATATCAAAGTATTGCCTGACTGCGTTGTAGGCATCACACATACCTACGGTAAACTGGGGAGTGCTTGAGCATATAAGTATTACAATACGGAGGGTAAAACGTGTTTTTATTGAGCAAACGGCTACCTGGTCTAGGAACTCTGTGCGAGTTTTCGGTAATTCCAGAGCAATCTACATTTCCATTTAACATTTTTGCGAGCATGATAATGTCTGCACTTTGCGGCGCTTTTCCGGTTACAAAGAGTTATTAGTGACAAAGCTTGGAATGATAAGTTCGAAGTAATTTACACTGTTTGTCCATGTATGTTACATGATACATAAAATGTTTTTGGACTCTCTATTCGGTCTGCATGAACTTGATATCCAAGGTTCCAACAAAAACTGCAGTACTCAAAGATGCTTCTGACTAGACTGTTAAAAAGTTGAAAAGACAAACCAGAATCTCCGAATACTTTGGACTGTCTGATCTTAAGCGTAGTCATCTTCTGCAAATGTAGTGAACAATTTTGTTTAAAAGAAAAAAAACTGATCTTTTATGTTTTTTTTAGGAGAAATACAACACATATCCTATGAAAATGCTTGGCATATCTACACGCCAAAAGCTGTTTACTACGTTTATCTTATTACCTCTCACAGAAAATGGATATTTATGTTGCTGTCATTGGTTCTCCATATAATACCTGCGATCATGGCTGATTTTGTTTGTCTAATATTAGGAAAACCAAGAAGGTATGTGACACACATGTTTTTTAGTTTGTTTATTTTTTAAGGCAATTTTTTAATAATTTGATAAAATCTCAAGCAAATTTTGAACTATTAAATTAAAATTAAAACGGGAATTAGCATGACTTACGCGTTGTCGAAGTCGACTTGTTACTAAGACGATATTTCGTCCCGTTCACTTCTTTCTTTGTGCGCCGATTTTGATGATTATTTTTTTATTTGAAAGCTGGTGCTTTCCATGTGGTCCCATTAAAATTTGGTCCAGATCTGATTACTAGTTTTTGAGTTATTGTGAATAATGCGTGTTTAATACGTTGAATCTGATCAAGGTTCCGAATAACCGAAGATAAAGCGGTGAAGTCGGTTTTTTTAAGCTTTGCTTTTGTTTAAGTATCTTATTAATGTGTGAACAAGAAAGAATATAAGAACATAATACCGTTGGCTTAGTTGGGGGGCGTTCGCCTTGTAAGCAGGGGTTTGGTTTAGCTTCTTATCGGGTTCGATTCTCGGTACGAACATAAGTTTTCCCCTAAGGAAAATTTGTGTTTCTGGTTCTGGTTATGATTGATGTGAATGTTTCCGGCACCCACAATATAAGTCATCGAACTCAGTGTAGTGTGTCGGGGCTGTGAGTGTGAAAGCATTTATTTATGTTTATGTTTAATACAAGCAAGTTTATATGTATTGTATGTATAGTATATAATAGATATGTATTTTGGTGTATGTATTTTAATATATATACAGTGTATATAATACATTAGAACCCGGATGATCAAGCTTAGCTCGGCTGAAAACACGGATAAAACAACGTTTTCTAAAATTGAAACCTAGCTAAATCGATTTATCGCGCCCGAAACCCCCTGCACACAAAATTTCATGAAAATCGTTGGAGCCGTTTCCGAGATCATGATTACACACACACATATATATATATATATGCACAAGAATTGCTCGTTTAAAGGTATACGATAGATAGATGTACCTATTTATTCAAATAAATGTATGTTTTATTTATTATTTTAATGCACCATTATAAAGTTTCTACTATGTGGTACCCTCAGTACCAATTAATTTTGCCATCTCCAGTCCATCGATAGGGTGTCTGGAAGAGATCGCTTTAAACGATAAGACCGTTCATTGACAAGCCTAAGTAATTTTTAAGGTCTTTAATGTATTTTCCTTTATTTATGGTGTAGAATGAAGAGGTACCCATCTATTTATCGGGTCCATGGAGACTGTGTGTTCTGGAAATGTAAAAAGATTTGGATGTACGATTGAGAGACTCTCCCGATATCCCAGTATTCTGGAATCCCGGTCTATAATTTGCGCAGCGCATACGTATGGCTATACACAGCGGGGCAACGCTGCCAGCATTTTGGTAACATTGCCGACCCGTTACGATTAAATTTGATTATTTGGTTTATTTCATTCTTAAGTTTTAGTTTTTAGGATTATAATGTTTGTTATTTGTATTAATACAATAAACAGAATGTTCATATTCTGAATAATGCAACTTACGATATTTCTTTTCAGATTTGTTAAAACTGCCACAAAAGCATACAAAATGTCAATTTCCCTATCGTATTTTACGTTGCACGACTGGAATTTCGTTGACGATAATCTGAGCAAACTCTACAGTAGTCTGTCAGACAACGACAGAACCATATTCAACTTTGACATAACAAATATTAACTGGGTAGAATATTGTCTTCTATGGTGTATAGGCGTTAGAAAATACCTCATCAAAGATGGACTCAAAGATACGGAGTATGCGGACCGCAAACAGAAATACCTAAGGATAGTTCACTACATATTCACGACGTTATATATATTTGGATTTTATAAGCTATTCTCTATGTTATTTTATATTGGCAGCAGCTTGTTGATGTGATTTTTGTGAACAGGTTACGTTATGTTATGTAAGACAATGTTGCCACACTACCCACTTCACTGCGCTACGTTTATGTGTTTAAATAATGTTGCCTGTTACACTTTACCTTAATAACAGTGTTGTTTTTTCGTGTGCGACTCCACCTGCCTTTCTCAACGGAAGACCAGCGCTGGTTTTTTAAACCAGCATTATGCTGAGTTGAGGACGGTTTTTGGTTAAAATGTAAAAAAAAAAACTATTTGTACCCTTTTGTTAATTTATTTTTTTGCCACAAATAAATCTATGTCTATGTTGTTTTGTGTGTTATTGATATAATGAACTTGCGGATAATACAATCATATATAAACTGAATGAATACTATTTTGTGTTTTTTTATCTAATAATAATATTAGTGTTCTATAGTACAATAAAACATACTATCTACAAAGATTTGTCAGGTTGAGACTTAACAGGATCAAAATGAAAGAAGTAATTGACCGAGCGAGCAGAGCGACCGAAACGGCTCCGTTTCAGCTTGGGCAACATTGCTTTCGTATGTCCGGCGGATTCCCGGTTGTTCTCCTCTAAAATTTGGTAGGAGTCAGTGGTTTTAGTAGAGCCGTATCGATTTCCCTTTTTAGATTTCCCGCACGATACTGGACGGGAAGGCCTGTTCGTTTAAATTATCGTGGTTATCCGACTTAAGGCCTTCTGCGTCGGGTGAGCTGATACGATATACAGTGTATGGGCTGGTTCCGTTGTTGAAAGTTATTAGAAAATTGCCGATACACGTTTTGCTGATTTTGGCCGTTACTGAATCTCCTGCTGTTGTTATATTCCCGTTTCCTGCAGTTTTCTATGGTATGACCAATGTTTTTGCAATATCTGCAAACCGGCGCATTGGAATTTGGTCTCGGTTGAGTTTGTCTTTGAAACTGCGGTTTTGAGTATTATTGTTTTGTCTGCGTTGTTCAAAATTATTCGTATTTGTATAAAACGTACTTGAGGATTGTCCCGAATGTTTCCTACTGGTTATGCTTACGATTTTTTCCTCGGATATGGCGAGGCTTATGGCCTTGTTCAAAGTATTGGGGTCCCTAGATCTGACAACTGTTGACAACTGCGGTTGGAGTCCTATAGTAAATACATTCAATGCCAGGTCTTGCATGGCTACTACACGGCCAGCTAGTTCGTCCTTTTTCCTTGTTGGTATTGAAATATTAATTTCTGTTAAAAGTTTTGCAAGACACGACTCGACTTTGAGTGAGTATTGGCTAACGGACTCGTTATGACCCTGTTTGCATTCCTGTAAATCCGACAATAGGTATGCATAGTGTTTTACGTCACCAAATTTGGTTTTTAAAAATTCCTCTAACTGCGACCATTTCGTGGATTCTTTAATGGCGCATGCCGTTTCAGTTTTCCCTTCGAGACGACTAAGGATATATTTGAAGAGTATATCCGTTTGGGAGGCTGATGCAAGGTTTATTGCATTACGACAGTTATTAAGAAATGGAGTTAATTTTTCTCGGGAGCCATCAAATGTTCCGATGAACTTAATTAAAACATTTAGTTCTATGTCACCCATCTTAATTTGGGAACCTTCGTCTTTTTCTTGTTTTGGCATAAGTGTATAATTATATTAATAGAAGAAACATACGTGACCTAAATATAAATCACACAAGGTTATAACACAATAAAATAATATTATTTAAAAGTGGTACGGAGACTCAGATGCGACACGTCGTTATCAGTTCGTAGAAAATTAACTCGAGTGTGGGCGTAAGGCGCTCGGCACATTTATACATTTAATGGTATGAATTAAGGATATTTAATATGATTTCTGAAATTAATAAAGATCTCAAACAAAAATATTACTTTATCACAAAACAGCAGTCAAAAGTCACAAGGATTAAAGTAACTCACAGGATAAGCAGGAACATAGCGTATTTCGACATTCCAGGATGCAGCAGGCTAGAAGTAAGTATAAACTTTCCTCTTGAGATAGAGTTGGGAGAGACCACTAGGTCCTTTACGACACCAGGAAGACCACCAGGATACAGCGATGGACGATGATTACGACGTCAGGACTTCCGGGACTTCCAGGACTACCAGGACACGGCGACGAAAGGTAAGTGGATGTGATAATCTTCTTCTTTTTCAGATTTATTGGATACAGCGAGAACTTCGGTAGAAGAAGGATGTCAGTTCTTCTGGAGCCGATGGAGTGAAGTGTGCGGTGACCCTTATTTTATATTTCAGGAAAGGTGTTCACGATTTTTGGCACTTTTAAGTTTAGTTTTCACTTATTTAGTGTTTTACACTGGTTTATGAAATCCAGGGATTAATATCCCACCGCTGCCACCATTTGTTATCCGAGGGTTTGAAGATTGGTTTTTAAAAAAAATAATAAAATTAGAACACTTTATAATTTGGTAATTTATAACAATTATGATTTTAAAAGGGCGAGTATCTCGGACAGAGAGCTAGGATCGACTGGACTTGCTTATAATTAAAATGACGATCTGCTAATATAAAGGTGCTGAAGATGCACCTTTTATGCTTTATCGCATACAAGCGAGAGGGTATAACAGAACGAACAGTTAATTTGAACTTACATGTATGAAGGTTGGCAGTCTAACACAAACTGAAAAATAGCGTAGACGTTTAATACATAAAATGTTCAAAAATGCATGTCATCAAATGATTTACGGAAAAACAATACTAGACCAGATTTGTAATTATAATTACATAACGGTTAGAATATCATTAATGAAGTACACGTAAGTTATTTATAAATATAAGTCGGTTTCGGAAAAGTTTACGGGTTCGGTACACATTATGGTGTAAAGATAAAAATATGATAAAGATATTTTATTTGTGAAACATGAGTAAATTATACCATAGTAGGTGTTATCGAGGAGCTGGATTGCCTCAACGTTCAGTGTAAACTTTTGAGGTGATTGATTGTTAGCCGACTTCATAAAAAGGAGGAGGTGCTCAATTTGACAAATTCAATTTCTTAAGTTTCTCGATTTGTATTTTTCATTACCTCAGAACTTTTTTCTGGGTGAACCGATTTTGATGATCCTTTTTATATTTGAAAGCTGGTGCTTCTCACGTAGTCCCATTTTTTATCAAGATCTGATCTGTCGTTTTTCTGTTATCCTTATAATGCGTATTTAATTGACTTCGACTACATTGTTATTTGAAAGGGCAAGGTGTCAAGTTGGTCCTATATAAAAATAATTTAACATCGCTTTATCTTCGGTACCATGATCAGATTTAATGTATTAAACACGCATTATTGACTATAACTCAAAAACAAGAGATCAGATCTTGATCAAATTTCAATGGGACCACATGAAAAGCACCAGCTTTCAAATAAAAAAATAATTATCAAAATCGGCTCACAACGAAAGAAGCTATGAGGTAAATTTTGAAGTCGGAAAAACGAGAACTTCGTCAAAGTAGTCCACAAAATAGGCATTATTGACGATATTTCAAGAACTACTGATCAGATCTTGAACAGATTTAAATGGGACCAAATAGAAAGCAACATCTTTCAAACTAAAAAAAATTTCGAAATCGGCTCACTTGGAGAGAAGTAAGGAGGTAACACACATAAAAAAAAAAAAAGTCGAAATGAGTACCTCCTCCTTTTTGGGAAGTCGGTAAAAAACAATCAAGATCTGATCACGGGTTCAGGAGATAAAGCGGTGCTGTTTCTTTTGAAGCTTTTCTTGCGTATTTGCTTTCTTAAGTATAATATGTGGGACATAAATTAAAAAATTATATGTGTAGCTGTTTATGAGATCCCTGAAAATAGGTTTAAAAACAGTGACTTAGATGTTAGACAAATTGTTGTATTCCAAAATATTTTTTGGTAAAAAGTTTTCGTAATTTACTTCAAAAGATTTTTTCAACGATACTTCACACGGGCAGAAAAAGTATTTTGTCCTCTACTTACGTATGTAGATGCTTGGTGGGTATACAATTTTCGTTTATAACATTCTAATTTATATTTTTGTAATTTTTAGCTTTAAATATTCTTTGAAAATTTTAGGTTATTTGCTTGTATGGTTTAAACTCTTAATGCCTCTTATAGAACTCGATTCGCTCGGTCAATAATAAAAAAAAAATTTTTACTAATACGCAAAAACGTTCCAGTTGAACCGATGTCGGTGTTTTTTTATTTGAAAGCTGTCGCTTCCCATGTGGTTCCATTTAAATTTGAGTTTTTGTCAGAAGTTTTTGAGTTGTACTCAATAATTTGTTTTTAATTAATTTAAACTGATCAAGGGTTCTGAAGATGAAAAGGTAAAGACGGTTTTGTAAGCTTTTCTTGCGTTTAAATTATGTATATTTATTTCAGATATTGTTAAATTTATGAAACTATGCCAAACATCCAATCAGAAAGATGGATCCTGCGTTAGCTTTAGAAGTAGCGGCCTTATCCCGACAGAAGGCCATGAACGATGCCACTGCTCTCGGCGACTCCGATGTACAGAGGTTCTATCAAAACTCAATTGTCTTCGTCACTGGAGGATCTGGGTTCCTAGGGAAACAGCTCATTGAGAAACTTATCAGGTACCTAATACAATTTCACTGGACTGTAGAGAACATATTTTGTTTACGTTTAATGATATTTTTAAATGACATTCATGAATACATACATTTGAACATGTTGAAACAAATATTTGAAAATCCATGCATGTTCGATCAATTTTAAACTCGGCCATTTTGTAGTCCTTTCTGTAATGTCCACAAACCAATCAATGGCACTGTCAGGAAAAGTTGCAGCTGGCAGCTGCAGTTGCAGAAAAAAAAGATACTAATGTTATTTATATACCGACGGGAACACAAGTTTTCTCATCTAGGAAAATTTGTGTTCCTAGTTCTAGTTGTGTTTGGCTGCCGGAAACATTCACGACACAAGTCATCGAATTTAGTGTGAGGCTGTGAGTGTAAAAACATTTATAAAGTAAAGTTTTGTTATAAAAGAAAAACGAATTTAATTTAATTTATTTATTTATGATTAATATACTGGTTGTTTGCCCCGAACTGAGATCTCGCGCCTACATTTTAATATTAATAGTTTAAAAACTCACGCACATTTTGAACTATTAAATTAAAATTAAAACGGGAATTAGCATGACTTACGCGTTGCCGAAGTCGACTTGTTACTAAGACGATATTTCGTCCCGTTCACTTCTTTCTTTGTGCGCCGATTTTGATGATTAGTGCTTTCCATGTGATCCCATTAAAATTTGGTCCAGATCTGATTACTAGTTTTTGAGTTATTGTGAATAATGCGTGTTTAATACGTTGAATCTGATCAAGGTTCCGAAGAACCGAAGATAAAGCGGTGAAGTCGGTTTTTTTAAGCTTTGCTTTTGTTTAAGTATCTTATTAATGTGTGAACAAGAAAGAATATAAGAACATAATACCGTTGGCTTAGTTGGGGGGCGTTCGCCTTGTAAGCAGGGGTTTGGTTTAGCTTCTTATCGGGTTCGATTCTCGGTACGAACATAAGTTTTCCCCTAAGGAAAATTTGTGTTTCTGGTTCTGGTTATGATTGATGTGAATGTTTCCGGCACCCACAATATAAGTCATCGAACTCAGTGTAGTGTGTCGGGGCTGTGAGTGTGAAAGCATTTATTTATGTTTATGTTTAATACAAGCAAGTTTATATGTATTGTATGTAAAGTATATAATAGATATGTATTTTGGTGTATGTATTTTAATATATATACAGTGTATATAATACATTAGAACCCGGATGATCAAGCTTAGCTCGGCTGAAAACACGGATAAAACAACGTTTTCTAAAATTGAAACCTAGCTAAATCGATTTATCGCGCCCGAAACCCCCTGCACACAAAATTTCATGAAAATCGTTGGAGCCGTTTCCGTGATCATGATTACACACACATATATATATATATATATACACAAGAATTGCTCGTTTAAAGGTATTAGATAGATAGATGTACCTATTTATTCAAATAAATGTATGTTTTATTTATTATTTTAATGCACCATTATAAAGTTTCTACTATGTGGTACCCTCAGTACCAATTAATTTTGCCATCTCCTGTCCATCGATAGGGTGTCTGGAAGAGATCGCTTTAAACGATAAGACCGTTCATTGACAAGCCTAAGTAATTTTTAAGGTCTTTGATGTATTTTCCTTTATTTATGGTGTAGAATGAAGAGGTACCCATCTATTTATCGGGTCCATGGAGACTGTGTGTTCTGGAAATGTAAAAAGATTTGGATGTACGATTGAGAGACTCTCCCGATATCCCAGTATTCTGGAATCCCGGTCTATAATTTGCACAGCGCATACGTATGGCTATACACAGCGGGGCAACGCTGCCAGCATTTTGGTAACATTGCCGACCCGTTACGATTTAATTTGATTATTTGGTTTATTTCATTCTTAAGTTTTAGTTTTTAGGATTATAATGTGTGTTATTTGTATTAATACAATAAACAGAATGTTCATATTCTGAATAATGCAACTTACGATATTTCTTTTCAGATTTGTTAAAACTGCCACAAAAGCATACAAAATGTCAACTTCCCTATCGTATTTTACGTTGCACGACTGGAATTTCGTTGACGATAATCTGAGCAAACTCTACAGTAGTCTGTCAGACAACGACAGAACCATATTCAACTTTGACATAACAAATATTAACTGGGTAGAATATTGTCTTCTATGGTGTATAGGCGTTAGAAAATACCTCATCAAAGATGGACTCAAAGATACGGAGTATGCGGACCGCAAACAGAAATACCTAAGGATAGTTCACTACATATTCACGACGTTATATATATTTGGATTTTATAAGCTATTCTCTATGTTATTTTATATTGGCAGCAGCTTGTTGATGTGATTTTTGTGAACAGGTTACGTTATGTTATGTAAGACAATGTTGCCACACTACCCACTTCACTGCGCTACGTTTATGTGTTTAAATAATGTTGCCTGTTACACTTTACCTTAATAACAGTGTTGTTTTTTCGTGTGCGACTCCACCTGCCTTTCTCAACGGAAGACCAGCGCTGGTTTTTTAAACCAGCATTATGCTGAGTTGAGGACGGTTTTTGGTTAAAATGTAAAAAAAAAAACTATTTGTACCCTTTTGTTAATTTATTTTTTTGCCACAAATAAATCTATGTCTATGTTGTTTTGTGTGTTATTGATATAATGAACTTGCGGATAATACAATCATATATAAACTGAATGAATACTATTTTGTGTTTTTTTATCTAATAATAATATTAGTGTTCTATAGTACAATAAAACATACTATCTACAAAGATTTGTCAGGTTGAGACTTAACAGGATCAAAATGAAAGAAGTAATTGACCGAGCGAGCAGAGCGACCGAAACGGCTCCGTTTCAGCTTGGGCAACATTGCTTTCGTATGTCCGGCGGATTCCCGGTTGTTCTCCTCTAAAATTTGGTAGGAGTCAGTGGTTTTAGTAGAGCCGTATCGATTTCCCTTTTTAGATTTCCCGCACGATACTGGACGGGAAGGCCTGTTCGTTTAAATTATCGTGGTTATCCGACTTAAGGCCTTCTGCGTCGGGTGAGCTGATACGATATACAGTGTATGGGCTGGTTCCGTTGTTGAAAGTTATTAGAAAATTGCCGATACACGTTTTGCTGATTTTGGCCGTTACTGAATCTCCTGCTGTTGTTATATTCCCGTTTCCTGCAGTTTTCTATGGTATGACCAATGTTTTTGCAATATCTGCAAACCGGCGCATTGGAATTTGGTCTCGGTTGAGTTTGTCTTTGAAACTGCGGTTTTGAGTATTATTGTTTTGTCTGCGTTGTTCAAAATTATTCGTATTTGTATAAAACGTACTTGAGGATTGTCCCGAATGTTTCCTACTGGTTATGCTTACGATTTTTTCCTCGGATGTGGCGAGGCTTATGGCCTTGTTCAAAGTATTGGGGTCCCTAGATCTGACAACTGTTGACAACTGCGGTTGGAGTCCTATAGTAAATACATTCAATGCCAGGTCTTGCATGGCTACTACACGGCCAGCTAGTTCGTCCTTTTTCCTTGTTGGTATTGAACTATTAATTTCTGTTAAAAGTTTTGCAAGACATGACTCGACTTTGAGTGAGTATTGGCTAACGGACTCGTTACGACCCTGTTTGCATTCCTGTAAATCCGACTGTAGGTATGCATAGTGTTTTACGTCACCAAATTGGGTTTTTAAAAATTCCTCTAACTGCGACCATTTCGTGAATTCTTTAATGGCGCATGCCGTTTCAGCTTTCCCTTCGAGACGACTAAGGATATATTTGAAGAGTATATCCGTTTGGGAGGCTGATGCAAGGTTTATTGCATTACGACAGTTATTAAGAAATGGAGTAAATTTTTCTCGGGAGCCATCAAATGTTCCGATGAAGTTAATTAAAACATTTAGTTCTATGTCACCCATCTTAATTTAGGAACCTTCGTCTTTTTCTTGTTTTGGCATAAGTGTATAATTATATTAATAGAAGAAACATACGTGACCTAAATATAAATCACACAAGGTTATAACACAATAAAATAATATTATTTAAAAGTGGTACGGAGACTCAGATGCGACACGTCGTTATCAGTTCGTAGAAAATTAACTCGAGTGTGGGCGTAAGGCGCTCGGCACACTTATACATTTAATGGTATGAATTAAGGATATTTAATATGATTTCTGAAATTAATAAAGATCTCAAACAAAAATATTACTTTATCACGAAACACCAGTCAAAAGTCACAAGGATTAAAGTAACTCACAGGATAAGCAGGAACATAGCGTATTTCGACATTCCAGGATGCAGCAGGCTAGAAGTAAGTATCAACTTCCCTCTTGAGATAGAGTTGGGAGAGACCACCAGGTCCTTTACGACACCAGGAAGACCACCAGGATACAGCGATGGACGATGATTACGACGTCAGGACTTCCGGGACTTCCAGGACTACCAGGACACGGCGACGAAAGGTAAGTGGATGTGATAATCTTCTTCTTTTTCAGGTTTATTGGATACAGCGAGAACTTCGGTAGAAGAAGGATGTCAGTTCTTCTGGAGCCGATGGAGTGAAGTGTGCGGTGACCCTTATTTTATATTTCAGGAAAGGTGTTCACGATTTTTGGCACTTTTAAGTTTAGTTTTCACTTATTTAGTGTTGTACACTGGTTTATGAAATCCAGGGATTAATATCCCACCGCTGCCACCATTTGTTATCCGAGGGTTTGAAGATTGGTTTTTTAAAAAAAGAATAAAATTAGAACACTTTATAATTTGGTAATTTATAACAATTATGATTTTAAAAGGACGAGTATCTCGGACAGAGAGCTAGGATCGACTGGACTTGCTTATAATTAAAATGACGATCTGCTAATATAAAGGTGCTGAAGATGCACCTTTTATGCTTTATCGCATACAAGCGAGAGGGTATAACAGAACGAAAAGTTAATTTGAACTTACATGTATGAAGGTTGGCAGTCTAACACAAACTGAAAAATAGCGTAGACGTTTACTACATAAAATGTTCAAAAATGCATGTCATCAAATGATTTACGGAAAAACAATACTAGACCAGATTTGTAATTATAATTACATAACGGTTAGAATATCATTAATGAAGTACACGTAAGTTATTTATAAATATAAGTCGGTTACGGAAAAGTTTACGGGTTCGGTACACATTATGGTGTAAAGATAAAAATATGATAAAGATATTTTATTTGTGAAACATGAGTAAATTATACCATAGTAGGTGTTATCGAGGAGCTGGATTGCCTCAACGTTCAGTGTAAACTTTTGAGGTGATTGATTGTTAGCCGACTTCATTAAAAGGAGGAGGTTCTCAATTTGACAAATTCAATTTTTCAAGATCAAGATCTGATCTGATCTGTCGTTTTTCTGTTATCCTTATAATGCGTATTTAATTGACTTCGACTACATTGTTATTTGAAAGGGCAAGGTGTCAAGTTGGTCCTATATAAAATAATTAAACGCAAACAAAGCTTAAAAAACCGACTTCATCGCTTTATCTTCGGAACCATGATCAGATTTAATGTATTAAACACGCATTATTGACTATAACTCAAAAACAAGAGATCAGATCTTGATCAAATTTCAATGGGACCACGTGAAAAGCACCAGGTCAGCTTTCAAATAAAAAAATCATCATCAAAATCGGCTCACAACGAAAGAAGCTATGAGGTAAATTTTGAAGTCGGGTAAACGAGAACATCGTCAAAGTAGTCCACAAAATAGGCATTATTGACGATATTTGAAGAACTACTGATCAGATCTTGATCAGATTTAAATGGAACCAAATAGAAAGCAACATCTTTCAAACTAAAAAAAATTTCGAAATCGGCTCACGTGGAGAGAAGTAAGGAGGTAACACACATAAAAAAAAAATACAGTCGAAATGAGTACCTCCTCCTTTTTGGGAAGTCGGTAACAAACAATCAAGATCTGATCACGGGTTCAGGAGATAAAGCGGTGTTGTTTCTTTTGAAGCTTTTCTTGCGTATTTGTTTTCTTAAGTATAATAGGACATAAATTAAAAAATTATATGTGTAGCTGTTTATGAGATCCCTGAAAATAGGTTTAAAAACAGTGACTTAGATGTTAGACAAATTGTTGTATTCCAAAATATTTTTTGGTAAAAAGTTTTCGTAATTTACTTCAAAAGTTTTTTTCAACGATACTTCACACGGGCAGAAAAAGTATTTTGTCCTCTACTTACGTATGTAGATGCTTGGTGGGTATACAATTTTCGTTTATAACATTCTAATTTATATTTTTGTAATTTTTAGCTTTAAATATTCTTTGAAAATTTTAGGTTATTTGCTTGTATGGTTTAAACGCTTAATGCCTCTTATAGAACTCGATTCGCTCGGTCAATAATAAAAAAAAAATTTAGCTAATACGCAAAAACGTTCCAGGTGAACCGATGTTGGTGTTTTTTTTATTTGAAAGCTGTCGCTTCTCATGTGGTTCCATTTAAATTTGAGTTTTTGTCAGAAGTTTTTGAGTTGTACTCAATAATTTGTATTTAATTAATTTAAACTGATCAAGGGTTCTGAAGATGAAAAGGTAAAGAAGGTTTTGTAAGCTTTTCTTGCGTTTAAATTATGTATATTTATTTCAGATATTGTTAAATTTATGAAACTATGCCAAACATCCATACAGAAAGATGGATCCTGCGTTAGCTTTAGAAGTAGCGGCATTATCCCGACAAAAGGCCATGAACGATGCCACTGCTCTCGGCGACTCCGATGTACAGAGGTTCTATCAAAACTCAATTGTCTTCGTCACTGGAGGATCTGGGTTCCTAGGGAAACAGCTCATTGATACCTAATACAATTTCACTGGACGGTAGAGAACATATTTTGTTTACGTTTAATGATATTTTTAAATGACATTCAAGAAAACATCATACATTTGAACATGAAATCATTTCAACATTGAAAATCCATGCATGTTCGATCAATTTTAAAGTCGGCCATTTTGTAGTCCTTTTTGTGATGTCCACAAACCAATCATTGGCACTGTCAGGAAAAGTTGCAGCTGGCAGCTGCAGTTGCAGAAAAAAAGATACTAATGCTATTTATATACCGACGGGAACACAAGTTTTCTCATCTTGGAAAATTTGTGTTCATAGTTCTAGTTGTGTTTGGCTGCCGGAAACATTCACGACACAAGTCATCGAATTTAGTGTGAGGCTGTGAGTGTAAAAGCATTTATAAAGTAAAGTTTTATTGTAAAAGAAAAACGAAGAATTTAATTTAATTTATTTATTTATGATTAATATACTGGTTGTTTGCCCCGAACTGAGATCTCGCGCCTACATTTTATATTAATAGTTTAAAAACTCACGCACATTTTGAACTATTAAATTAAAATTAAAACGGGAATTAGCATGACTTACGCGTTGTCGAAGTCGACTTGTTACTAAGACGATATTTCGTCCCGTTCACTTCTTTCTTTGTGCGCTGATTTTGATGATTATTTTTTTATTTGAAAGCTGGTGCTTTCCATGTGGTCCCATTAAAATTTGGTCCAGATCTGATTACTAGTTTTTGAGTTATTGTGAATAATGCGTGTTTAATACGTTGAATCTGATCAAGGTTCCGAAGAACCGAAGATAAAGCGGTAAAGTCGGTTTTTTTAAGCTTTGCTTTTGTTTAATTATCTCATTAATGTGTGAACAAGAAAGAATATAAGAACATAATACCGTTGGCTTAGTTGGGTGGCGTTCGCCTTGTAAGCAGGGGTTTGGTTTAGCTTCTTATCGGGTTCGATTCTCGGTACGAACATAAGTTTTCCCCTAAGGAAAATTTGTGTTTCTGGTTCTGGTTATGATTGATGTGAATGTTTCCGGCACCCACAATATAAGTCATCGAACTTAGTGTTGTGTGTCGGGGCTGTGAGTGTGAAAGCATTTATTTATGTTTATTTTTAATACAAGCAAGTTTATATGTATTGTATGTATAGTATATAATAGATATGTATTTTGGTGTATGTATTTTAATATATATACAGTGTATATAATACATTAGTACCCGGATGACCAAGCTTAGCTCGGCTGAAAACACAGATAAAACAACGTTTTCTAAAATTGAAACCTAGCTAAATCGATTTATCGCGCCCGAAACCCCCTGCACACAAAATTTCATGAAAATCGTTGGAGCCGTTTCCGAGATCATGATTACACACACATATATATATATACACAAGAATTGCTCGTTTAAAGGTATTAGATAGATAGATGTACCTATTTATTCAAATAAATGTATGTTTTATTTATTATTTTAATGCACCATTATAAAGTTTCTACTATGTGGTACCCTCAGTACCAATTAATTTTGCCATCTCCAGTCCATCGATAGGGTGTCTGGAAGAGATCGCTTTAAACGATAAGACCGTTCATTGACAAGCCTAAGTAATTTTTAAGGTCTTTAATGTATTTTCCTTTATTTATGGTGTAGAATAAAGAGGTACCCATCTATTTATCGGGTCCATGGAGACTGTGTGTTCTGGAAATGTAAAAAGATTTGGATGTACGATTGAGAGACTCTCCCGATATCCCAGTATTCTGGAATCCCGGTCTATAATTTGCACAGCGCATACGTATGGCTATACACAGCGGGGCAACGCTGCCAGCATTTTGGTAACATTGCCGACCCGTTACGATTAAATTTGATTATTTGGTTTATTTCATTCTTAAGTTTTAGTTTTTAGGATTATAATGTGTGTTATTTGTATTAATACAATAAACAGAATGTTCATATTCTGAATAATGCAACTTACGATATTTCTTTTCAGATTTGTTAAAACTGCCACAAAAGCATACAAAATGTCAATTTCCCTATCGTATTTTACGTTGCACGACTGGAATTTCGTTGACGATAATCTGAGCAAACTCTACAGTAGTCTGTCAGACAACGACAGAACCATATTCAACTTTGACATAACAAATATTAACTGGGTAGAATATTGTCTTCTATGGTGTATAGGCGTTAGAAAATACCTCATCAAAGATGGACTCAAAGATACGGAGTATGCGACCCGCAAACAGAAATACCTAAGGATAGTTCACTACATATTCACGACGTTATATATATTTGGATTTTATAAGCTATTCTCTATGTTATTTTATATTGGCAGCAGCTTGTTGATGTGATTTTTGTGAACATGTTACGTTATGTTATGTAAGACAATGTTGCCACACTACCCACTTCACTGCGCTACGTTTATGTGTTTAAATAATGTTGCCTGTTACACTTTACCTTAATAACAGTGTTGTTTTTTCGTGTGCGACTCCACCTGCCTTTCTCAACGGAAGACCAGCGCTGGTTTTTTAAACCAGCATTAT
Organism: Lomographa bimaculata; assembly: GCA_948107665.1. Classification (NCBI taxonomy): domain Eukaryota; kingdom Metazoa; phylum Arthropoda; class Insecta; order Lepidoptera; family Geometridae; genus Lomographa; species Lomographa bimaculata. The sequence continues at coordinate 1,808,372 of OX403608.1, read as the reverse complement.
GCTGAGTTGAGGACGGTTTTTGGTTAAAATGTAAAAAAAAAAACTATTTGTACCCTTTTGTTAATTTATTTTTTTGCCACAAATAAATCTATGTCTATGTTGTTTTGTGTGTTATTGATATAATGAACTTGCGGATAATACAATCATATATAAACTGAATGAATACTATTTTGTGTTTTTTTATCTAATAATAATATTAGTGTTCTATAGTACAATAAAACATACTATCTACAAAGATTTGTCAGGTTGAGACTTAACAGGATCAAAATGAAAGAAGTAATTGACCGAGCGAGCAGAGCGACCGAAACGGCTCCGTTTCAGCTTGGGCAACATTGCTTTCGTATGTCCGGCGGATTCCCGGTTGTTCTCCTCTAAAATTTGGTAGGAGTCAGTGGTTTTAGTAGAGCCGTATCGATTTCCCTTTTTAGATTTCCCGCACGATACTGGACGGGAAGGCCTGTTCGTTTAAATTATCGTGGTTATCCGACTTAAGGCCTTCTGCGTCGGGTGAGCTGATACGATATACAGTGTATGGGCTGGTTCCGTTGTTGAAAGTTATTAGAAAATTGCCGATACACGTTTTGCTGATTTTGGCCGTTACTGAATCTCCTGCTGTTGTTATATTCCCGTTTCCTGCAGTTTTCTATGGTATGACCAATGTTTTTGCAATATCTGCAAACCGGCGCATTGGAATTTGGTCTCGGTTGAGTTTGTCTTTGAAACTGCGGTTTTGAGTATTATTGTTTTGTCTGCGTTGTTCAAAATTATTCGTATTTGTATAAAACGTACTTGAGGATTGTCCCGAATGTTTCCTACTGGTTATGCTTACGATTTTTTCCTCGGATATGGCGAGGCTTATGGCCTTGTTCAAAGTATTGGGGTCCCTAGATCTGACAACTGTTGACAACTGCGGTTGGAGTCCTATAGTAAATACATTCAATGCCAGGTCTTGCATGGCTACTACACGGCCAGCTAGTTCGTCCTTTTTCCTTGTTGGTATTGAAATATTAATTTCTGTTAAAAGTTTTGCAAGACACGACTCGACTTTGAGTGAGTATTGGCTAACGGACTCGTTACGACCCTGTTTGCATTCCTGTAAATCCGACAATAGGTATGCATAGTGTTTTACGTCACCAAATTTGGTTTTTAAAAATTCCTCTAACTGCGACCATTTCGTGGATTCTTTAATGGCGCATGCCGTTTCAGCTTTCCCTTCGAGACGACTAAGGATATATTTGAAGAGTATATCCGTTTGGGAGGCTGATGCAAGGTTTATTGCATTACGACAGTTATTAAGAAATGGAGTTAATTTTTCTCGGGAGCCATCAAATGTTCCGATGAACTTAATTAAAACATTTAGTTCTATGTCACCCATCTTAATTTGGGAACCTTCGTCTTTTTCTTGTTTTGGCATAAGTGTATAATTATATTAATAGAAGAAATATACGTGACCTAAATATAAATCACACAAGGTTATAACACAATAAAATAATATTATTTAAAAGTGGTACGGAGACTCAGATGCGACACGTCGTTATCAGTTCGTAGAAAATTAACTCGAGTGTGGGCGTAAGGCGCTCGGCACATTTATACATTTAATGGTATGAATTAAGGATATTTAATATGATTTCTGAAATTAATAAAGATCTCAAACAAAAATATTACTTTATCACAAAACAGCAGTCAAAAGTCACAAGGATTAAAGTAACTCACAGGATAAGCAGGAACATAGCGTATTTCGACATTCCAGGATGCAGCAGGCTAGAAGTAAGTATAAACTTTCCTCTTGAGATAGAGTTGGGAGAGACCACCAGGTCCTTTACGACACCAGGAAGACCACCAGGATACAGCGATGGACGATGATTACGACGTCAGGACTTCCGGGACTTCCAGGACTACCAGGACACGGCGACGAAAGGTAAGTGGATGTGATAATCTTCTTCTTTTTCAGGTTTATTGGATACAGCGAGAACTTCGGTAGAAGAAGGATGTCAGTTCTTCTGGAGCCGATGGAGTGAAGTGTGCGGTGACCCTTATTTTATATTTCAGGAAAGGTGTTCACGATTTTTGGCACTTTTAAGTTTAGTTTTCACTTATTTAGTGTTTTACACTGGTTTATGAAATCCAGGGATTAATATCCCACCGCTGCCACCATTTGTTATCCGAGGGTTTGAAGATTGGTTTTTAAAAAAAATAATAAAATTAGAACACTTTATAATTTGGTAATTTATAACAATTATGATTTTAAAAGGGCGAGTATCTCGGACAGAGAGCTAGGATCGACTAGACTTGCTTATAATTAAAATGACGATCTGCTAATATAAAGGTGCTGAAGATGCACCTTTTATGCTTTATCGCATACAAGCGAGAGGGTATAACAGAACGAACAGTTAATTTGAACTTACATGTATGAAGGTTGGCAGTCTAACACAAACTGAAAAATAGCGTAGACGTTTAATACATAAAATGTTCAAAAATGCATGTCATCAAATGATTTACGGAAAAACAATACTAGACCAGATTTGTAATTATAATTACATAACGGTTAGAATATCATTAATGAAGTACACGTAAGTTATTTATAAATATAAGTCGGTTTCGGAAAAGTTTACGGGTTCGGTACACATTATGGTGTAAAGATAAAAATATGATAAAGATATTTTATTTGTGAAACATGAGTAAATTATACCATAGTAGGTGTTATCGAGGAGCTGGATTGCCTCAACGTTCAGTGTAAACTTTTGAGGTGATTGATTGTTAGCCGACTTCATAAAAAGGAGGAGGTGCTCAATTTGACAAATTCAATTTCTTAAGTTTCTCGATTTGTATTTTTCATTACCTCAGAACTTTTTTCTGGGTGAACCGATTTTGATGATCCTTTTTATATTTGAAAGCTGGTGCTTCTCACGTAGTCCCATTTTTTATCAAGATCTGATCTGTCGTTTTTCTGTTATCCTTATAATGCGTATTTAATTGACTTCGACTACATTGTTATTTGAAAGGGCAAGGTGTCAAGTTGGTCCTATATAAAAATAATTAAACGCAAACAAAGCTTAAAAAACCGACTTCATCGCTTTATCTTCGGAACCATGATCAGATTTAATGTATTAAACACGCATTATTGACTATAACTCAAAAACAAGAGATCAGATCTTGATCAAATTTCTATGGGACCACATGAAAAGCACCAGCTTTCAAATAAAAAAATAATTATCAATATCGGCTCACAACGAAAGAAGCTATGAGGTAAATTTTGAAGTCGGAAAAACGAGAACTTCGTCAAAGTAGTCCACAAAATAGGCATTATTGACGATATTTCAAGAACTACTGATCAGATCTTGAACAGATTTAAATGGGACCAAATAGAAAGCAACATCTTTCAAACTAAAAAAAATTTCGAAATCGGCTCACTTGGAGAGAAGTAAGGAGGTAACACACATAAAAAAAAAAAGTCGAAATGAGTACCTCCTCCTTTTTGGGAAGTCGGTAAAAAACAATCAAGATCTGATCACGGGTTCAGGAGATAAAGCGGTGCTGTTTCTTTTGAAGCTTTTCTTGCGTATTTGTTTTCTTAAGTATAATATGTGGGACATAAATTAAAAAATTATATGTGTAGCTGTTTATGAGATCCCTGAAAATAGGTTTAAAAACAGTGACTTAGATGTTAGACAAATTGTTGTATTCCAAAATATTTTTTGGTAAAAAGTTTTCGTAATTTACTTCAAAAGATTTTTTCAACGATACTTCACACGGGCAGAAAAAGTATTTTGTCCTCTACTTACGTATGTAGATGCTTGGTGGGTATACAATTTTCGTTTATAACATTCTAATTTATATTTTTGTAATTTTTAGCTTTAAATATTTTTTGAAAATTTTAGGTTATTTGCTTGTATGGTTTAAACTCTTAATGCCTCTTATAGAACTCGATTCGCTCGGTCAATAATAAAAAAAAAATTTTTACTAATACGCAAAAACGTTCCAGGTGAACCGATGTCGGTGTTTTTTTATTTGAAAGCTGTCGCTTCCCATGTGGTTCCATTTAAATTTGAGTTTTTGTCAGAAGTTTTTGAGTTGTACTCAATAATTTGTTTTTAATTAATTTAAACTGATCAAGGGTTCTGAAGATGAAAAGGTAAAGACGGTTTTGTAAGCTTTTCTTGCGTTTAAATTATGTATATTTATTTCAGATATTGTTAAATTTATGAAACTATGCCAAACATCCATACAGAAAGATGGATCCTGCGTTAGCTTTAGAAGTAGCGGCATTATCCCGACAAAAGGCCATGAACGATGCCACTGCTCTCGGCGACTCCGATGTACAGAGGTTCTATCAAAACTCAATTGTCTTCGTCACTGGAGGATCTGGGTTCCTAGGGAAACAGCTCATTGATACCTAATACAATTTCACTGGACGGTAGAGAACATATTTTGTTTACGTTTAATGATATTTTTAAATGACATTCAAGAAAACATCATACATTTGAACATGAAATCATTTCAACATTGAAAATCCATGCATGTTCGATCAATTTTAAACTCGGCCATTTTGTAGTCCTTTTTGTGATGTCCACAAACCAATCATTGGCACTGTCAGGAAAAGTTGCAGCTGGCAGCTGCAGTTGCAGAAAAAAAGATACTAATGCTATTTATATACCGACGGGAACACAAGTTTTCTCATCTTGGAAAATTTGTGTTCATAGTTCTAGTTGTGTTTGGCTGCCGGAAACATTCACGACACAAGTCATCGAATTTAGTGTGAGGCTGTGAGTGTAAAAGCATTTATAAAGTAAAGTTTTATTATAAAAGAAAATCGAAGAATTTAATTTAATTTATTTATTTATGATTAATATACTGGTTGTTTGCCCCGAACTGAGATCTCGCGCCTACATTTTATATTAATAGTTTAAAAACTCACGCACATTTTGAACTATTAAATTAAAATTAAAACGGGAATTAGCATGACTTACGCGTTGTCGAAGTCGACTTGTTACTAAGACGATATTTCGTCCCGTTCACTTCTTTCTTTGTGCGCCGATTTTGATGATTATTTTTTTATTTGAAAGCTGGTGCTTTCCATGTGACCCCATTAAAATTTGGTCCAGATCTGATTACTAGTTTTTGAGTTATTGTGAATAATGCGTGTTTAATACGTTGAATCTGATCAAGGTCCCGAAGAACCGAAGATAAAGCGGTGAAGTCGGTTTTTTTAAGCTTTGCTTATGTTTAATTATCTTATTAATGTGTGAACAAGAAAGAATATAAGAACATAATACCGTTGGCTTAGTTGGGGGGCGTTCGCCTTGTAAGCAGGGGTTTGGTTAAGCTTCTTATCGGGTTCGATTCTCGGTACGAACATAAGTTTTCCCCTAAGGAAAATTTGTGTTTCTGGTTCTGGTTAAGATTGATGTGAATGTTTCCGGCACCCACAATATAAGTCATCGAACTTAGTGTTGTGTGTCGGTGCTGTGAGTGTGAAAGCATTTATTTATGTTTATGTTTAATACAAGCAAGTTTATATGTATTGTATGTATAGTATATAATAGATATGTATTTTGGTGTATGTTTTTTAATATATATACAGTGTATATAATACAGTAGTACCCGGATGACCAAGCTTAGCTCGGCTGAAAACACAGATAAAACAACGTTTTCTAAAATTGAAACCTAGCTAAATCGATTTATCGCGCCCGAAATCCCCTGCACACAAAATTTCATGAAAATCGTTGGAGCCGTTTCCGAGATCATGATTACACACACATATATATATATACACAAGAATTGCTCGTTTAAAGGTATTAGATAGATAGATGTACCTATTTATTCAAATAAATGTATGTTTTATTTATTATTTTAATGCACCATCATAAAGTTTCCTTTACTATGTGGTACCCTCAGTACCAATTAATTTTGCCATCTCCTGTCCATCGATAGGGTGTCTGGAAGAGATCGCTTTAAACGATAAGACCGTTCATTGACAAGCCTAAGTAAATTTTAAGGTCTTTAATGTATTTTCCTTTATTTATGGTGTAGAATAAAGAGGTACCCATCTATGTATCGGGTCCATGGAGACTGCGTGTTCTGGAAATGTAAAAAGATTTGGATGTACGATTGAGAGACTCTCCCGATATCCCAGTATTCTGGAATCCCGGTCTATAATTTGCACAGCGCATACGTATGGCTATACACAGCGGGGCAACGCTGCCAGCATTTTGGTAACATTGCCGACCCGTTACGATTAAATTTGATTATTTGGTTTATTTCATTCTTAAGTTTTAGTTTTTAGGATTATAATGTGTGTTATTTGTATTAATACAATAAACAGAATGTTCATATTCTGAATAATGCAACTTACGATATTTCTTTTCAGATTTGTTAAAACTGCCGCAAAAGCATACAAAATGTCAACTTCCCTATCGTATTTTACGTTGCACGACTGGAATTTCGTTGACGATAATCTGAGCAAACTCTACAGTAGTCTGTCAGACAACGACAGAACCATATTCAACTTTGACATAACAAATATTAACTGGGTAGAATATTGTCTTCTATGGTGTATAGGCGTTAGAAAATACCTCATCAAAGATGGACTCAGAGATACGGAGTATGCGACCCGCAAACAGAAATACCTAAGGATAGTTCACTACATATTCACGACGTTATATATATTTGGATTTTATAAGCTATTCTCTATGTTATTTTATATTGGCAGCAGCTTGTTGATGTGATTTTTGTGAACATGTTACGTTATGTTGTTTTGTGTTAACGATCGCAATTGATATAATGAACTTGCGGATAATACAATCATATATAAACTGAATGAATACTTATTTTGTGTTTTTTATCTAATAATAGTATTAGTGTTCTATCCTTACTAATATAATATTATAAATGCAAAAGTAACTCTGTCTGTCTGTCTGTTACGCTTTCACGCTAAAACTACTAAACCGATTTAAACGAAATTTGGTACGCAGATAGTCTAGAGCCTGAGAAAGGACATAGGCTACTTTTTAACCCCGAATTCTGGCTGGTCCGTGACTTACGCGGGCAAAGCCGCGGGGCGCAGCTAGTAGTACAATAAAACATACTATCTACAAAGATTTGTCAGGTTGAGACTTAACAGGATTAAAATGAAAGAAGTAATTTACCGAGCGAGCAGCGCGACCAAAACATCTCCGTTTCAGCTTGGGCAACATTGCTTTCGTATGTCCGGCGGATTTCCGGTTGTTCTCCTCTAAAACCCCCAATTCATAACCGATGCTCGTGAAATTTTGTGAGCAGGATTGATTATTAAGGAAGGATTGATTATAGATTTTTTTGTCGATTAAGATTTTGGATATTTTTCAAAATGGCGGAGATATAGGGATATTGGGGGTTGAAAACGTAGCTTTTTAACCCCCGACGCAAAGATATTATAAGTTTGACCAGTATATATGTGTGTCTGTCTGTTTGTCTGTCTGTGGAATAGTAGCTTTCAAACGCCTAGACCGAAATTGATTTAGTTTTTTTTTGTTTGAAAGGTAACTAATCAACAGTCTTACTTGCTGTGTTTGGTGAAAATTGGTGCAGCTGTTCACCAGAAAGAGCGTCGGGGGTATTTTCAAAACTTTGCCTTTGCCGCTTTTTCTAGGTCATGCTGACACGTTTTTATATTAACTAGTCATTATTTGATTGTTCATTCAGTATTAAATTATTTATAAACGCGATGACTTTGACATTAAAGCAATCAATTCATTGGTATTCATTGAATACTTAATTAACAACATAGAGGCTAGCTTTGCCGCAAAAGTGAAAAGCAGGCGATGATTTTATATTTCCAAAACTTGGGATTCTTGAAGTGTTCATGTGTAATAATGGTGGATAATTATTGACCAAGCGAAGCGAGATCTCTAAATTGACTTGGGTCGTTCAGCAGTCCGTCCGTCCGTCTGTCAGAGGCATCTAGCGTCTAAATCATATAAGCGAATGACTTAAAATTCTCATAAAATATATAAAACTACGGCCCAAAGTCAGAAATCACATTTAAAATTATATAAATGAAAATATTAAGGGGGCTCCCATACATGTAAGTGGGTACCAAAATATTTTTTACATTTTTATTTACCCTTGTGGGGTATCGTTGAAAAGGGCTTGGCAAGTTAAGTACGAAACCCGTTACGTTATTTTTCAACTTAGGTTTTTTAAAAAAAACCTAAGTTGAAAAATAACGATTTGGTAGGCCACCAAAGTCACTGTTTTAAGACCTATTTTGTCATCTCAAAAATGACTTCACATTCAACACTGAAACTTACGTATATCCTATGCTCAAAAAAAAAAATAAACAAACTATTATTACATAGAAAAAAGTTATAAGCATGTTACCTCAGCAGTTTTTCTCTTTGAGGCAAAATGTAGGCGCGTGATCTCAGTTCGGCGCAAACGGCTAGTTATTTTAGTGTATTGTGCATCTTGGCATTGCTGTAAGCACAACAAGCACCTCGCTATAAATATATAAGAGTGAATAGGTATCTTCTAGACAAACATATCACGTCTTCAGCCGCATCAGGTGAGATGGTGGTCAAATGTTTGACAATAAAGCATAAAAAACATGTCGGAGCGGTTTAAGATAATTGGCCTCTTTGCTGTTGTTGCCAACTGAACAGTTTGATAGAAGTGATTAATTTCAGTCAAATGATATATAAAAAAAAATATCAACATTAGCTTTTTTTATGCAGGATAGGTAATCATTTGACCACTATCTCACCTGAAGGAAAGTAATGATGCGGCCAAAGATGTAACATGCTTGCCTAGAAGATACCGATTCACTCGAGACTTAAAGACTCCCAGATTATACCGTTCGGAGAACAAAGACGCAGGCAATGAGTTCCATTCCTTTGTTCAGTGAGCGAAAATAAATTATTAATAAAATAAATAAATAATTAATAAATAATTCTGATTAAAATAAAATAAAAAATTAAATAAATAATAAAATAAAATGATAAAAATATATAAAATAATTAATAAATAATTCTGCTTCATTTTACGTATGATGAACGTAGAAGAGAAGTATAACAAAAGAGTCCGCGACAGTTATTTTTATATTCAGCCCAGAAAAAGTTACTTACTTCCTTAATAACCTGAAAACAAGTGACTTAGATAGACCTATTCACTCGAAACTAGATGACTCCCTATTGAACTTGGAGCAAAGAGGATGTACAAATTTGACGTAGTTGTTTTAGTCATGGGAAAGCAGTCTGTGGCCCAGAAGCCAGAGAAGCGTTCCAGGTGCTGAACACCAACCAACACGGTGTGGTTTAAAAGTATCGTAGAGGCAACCGTGTTACTTAGAAATAATAATAAAAATAAAAAATAAAACTAACACATTCACACTCACAGCCACACACTTGTATCGCGGTGCCGGAAACATTCAATCACACACACTTTACACCCAGAACTAGAAGCACATATATCCCTTGGGAAGGAATTTGTGCTCCTGCCGGGAATCGAACCCAGGACCCACGGCGCAGAGATTTTTTGAACTAACGTATTTATTTATTAATTTTTCACAAATCAAAGTACAGGGAATGGCCTAATGCCAACTGGCATTCTCTACCAGCCATTCTGGCCGTGGACACAATGTCGAATTTATAATATGAGAGTGATTTAGCAGTGACGTGTGAAACCGCGGGGCACGGCTAGTTGCAAATAAATACACCGATGGCTTACCTCATTCTAGATGTCAGATTATATGGCTTACCTCATTCGATATGTCTAGAAAGCAAAGTAGGTTTTTTGGCGTGACAGTGAAAAAATTGCGTTGTTGATTTTGTAAAATTTTCCAAAACCTGTGATTCTTCGAGTGTTAAATAATGGTGTGTAATAATGGTGGATTATTAACCGTTGATACTTAGTGAACGTGCAAAAGTGTAGGCAAATCATACAAAGTTGAAAAACGTGATTTTCGCCTTCGCTCCAAAACTCCAATAGAAGTTCTAGTAAAGTTTCTACCACTTTACTAGGGCATGACTTTACTATGACTGGACCTTGACTCTTTTACTTGACTTTGACTGTGACTAGGACTTATAATATGAAATACCTACACTTGAAATATTATAGTATCACTTGACACTGGCTAAATGCACAAGATTGCGAAGCCATAACTGAGAAGAAGAAGAAGAAGAAAGCAAAGTATACCACAGTTCCAAAATGACAATAGCAATAGCTTTCTTACCGCATTTGCTACAATTATTCGCATAGATACTTTTTTATTCAATTTTTTTAAAGATTTTTTTGATTAACATGTTCATGCTAGCCCTGTAGATGCCTTATACAATATATCAACAGAAGACCCTTAGAAGTTCATTAACTAAACTATGAATCACTAGCCGCGCCCCGCGGCTTCGCCCGCTATTATCAAATTAAAAAGTAGCCTATGTGTTAATCCAATTGCCTATATTTCCTAAAACTAAACTAAAACTATGTACAGCAAAGAACTAAATTACGTACAAGACATCGAGCTTATAGGTAACTTAAGTGCTCAAGCCCACTACCAGTGGGTAGCGTTCCCATCATGCTGGCGGCATTGCCTCTCTGAATTGCAATGCTAATACGTTGAGCCAAATAAGTGCCAGCATTTTGATCACGCGTCGCTTCAACCAGGCGCTCTGATAGAATTTTGAAAATAGAATGAGCTCCAGGTCCCCACGGACCCAGTGTCTCAACACCGAACGGCTCAAATATGTAACCACTGCCAAGGTTTCCATATTTGCGCCGTTTACGCTGCTCTGCCGAAGTTGCCGCGACGCCAACCCCATTCTGTGTTTCAGGAAGATGTGACGGAGCTAAAGTATCGACACAAGTTGCATCCCATACTAAAGGCCGTCCCATCTTCCATGGAATTAAAGTCATGCCGTCGGGTCTTTTACCATCGTCACGCATCAGACCATTCGGTTCGAGAATGGCTGGAACGTTGGCACTGGTAAAAGCCCGGCGGATGATATCGTTGAGGCTGGCGTGGCGGGAAATTCGGCCAGCACTTTTCTGGCACGAGAGGCCGTGGTGACCGTGTGTTAATCCTAGGTATAATCTATGTACATTCCAAATTCCATCCAAATCCGTTCAGCCGTTAAAGCGTGAAGAGGGAAAAAAACATACTTACACACTACCACACAAACTTTCGGATTTACAATATTAGTAGGATTACGACTAATCAGAATAAGGAAAACATAAAATACTTTGAAAAACACTAACATTATGTACATTAAGAAGGTTTAATACTTTTGTCTTCTCTCTCGCTCGCACATTTCGATATTTTTAATTAATACAATTTTATTATATACGTGTGTTTTAAAAATGTTTTCATCTAACCACATGGACATTAATACAAGAATGTTTCAAACTTCTTTTTTGTATCACATCCTTCAATAAGATGAGAAATAACAATTCACGCTTTCTTCGTTTAACTTAAAGATATGAAAAACGAAAGGTAGATAAAAATATTCACTGTATTAATATCCATATTGTTGGTTGAACATTTTCAAAAAAACACTTAGCTTTTATTTAAAAAAAATATCGAAATGTGCGAGCGAGAGAGAAGACAAAAGGAATAAACCCTCTTAATGTACATAATGTTAGTGTTTTTCAAAGTATTTTATGTTTTCCTTATTCTGATTAGTCGAAAATGATTCATAGTTTAGTTAATGAACTTCTAAGGTTTTTCTCTAGATATATTGTATAGACAATAGATCCTCTTAAGGCTTAGCACATCTAGGATTATATTTCTTACAGCCTCGCCTCGGACACACTCCATCAAGATGTGGTACACATCTTCGAGTTTGTTACAAATTTCACAATTGGGCTCACTTTTTCCCATTAAATGTGGAAGTATCCGGAGCGAAGTTTGTGAGAAATTAATTAACTTCTCTTCTACTCATATCGCCTATAAACCAGGACCTGGAATCAAGGAGGCATAGATACTTGCAATCATGGTTCTAACTGGCAGCAAGTAACATAAAAAAAAAAATGGAGGCAAACTCCATAAGCGCTTTCTGGCGACTATAATATATACCTAGGTTTATATAATTCCCGTGTTAGTGTTTACTAGTGTTTAAATTTTTTTTATGAAAAAATGCGTTGCAAGTTTCTTGGCAGGTTTTTTTCGAGATAGCTGTTACTTTGCAAATCTGGCAGTAGAACTGGAATTTGGCAGTGGCATCAGGTGAGATAGTGGTCAAATGCTTGCCTATTCAACATAAAAAAAGTAGAGTAATTATTTTTCACAAATTTGAATTTAAATATTTTGCTGTATTTTCTACACTACATTAAAATAGTTTCTCACACAATGTATGTCTACATTCCTTTAGTATCCATTACAAAATGTTTATGGCCGTCAATAGAGACGTTTTTTTAGTTTTAATCCTCTCCGATGATCGTAAAACGTCCTTTTTCTTTTATGTTTAGTTAAGTCGGACAGGTTTTGGAATCAATAAAAAGTATACTCTCTTACTACCTCTTTGGGTAAATTAAGTACTTACTTATAAACGTTATTAAACCTCTTTGTTTTTTTAACTAGCTTTGCTGTCATACTCGGATTAAGTCAGTTATATAACCATTTAATAATTTAAACGCAAGCAAAGTTTAAAACCTGACTTTACCGCTTAGTCTTTGGAACCCTTGATCAGGTTAGTACGCATTATTCAGGATAACTCAAAAACTACAAGTCAGATCTTGATCAAATTTAAATAGGACCACATGGAAGCACCAGCTTTTAAATAAAAAATAAATCAATAAATTTACACCTTACCTTTTAAATTTACGACAATTAATTTACCTTACAAATTTAAAAGATTCACCTAGAAAGAAGTTATGAGGTAGGACACATAAAAAAAATACAGTCGAAAAGAGATACCTCCTCCTTTTCTTAAAGTCGGTTAAAAAGGATGAAAATTGATTTCTTTAGGGGTGGCGCTACTTGCGCAGATTATTAGGGAGGTCCCCAAAGTTAAATTATTTTATTAATATTCACTAAAATTTTGAACTAAATTTGCCGCGAGCTGTCAATTTTATTTTATTTTCCAAAACTTGATCTCCAAATTTTATGTCAAAGCAATAATGGTGAATTATTACACATTAATAAACGTTCATAAGTGTAGGCAAATCATACAAATTTGAAAAACGTAATTTTCGCCTTCGCTCCAAAACTCCAATAGAAGTTCTAGTAAAGTTTCTACCATTTGACTAAGGCTTGACTCGACTATGACTGGAACTTGCCTCTTTTACTTGACTTTGACTGTGACTTGTGACTAGGACTTTTAATATGAAATACACTTGAAATATATCATTACTTGACACTGGCATAATGCACAAGATTGCGAAGCCAAAAATGATACTAACTAACAACTGAAGTGTAAAATACTTGATAAATTAAGACATGGTATATAATGAAAATATCGCAAGGTAATTTACGCACGTGGCGTGCTACGAAAATTCATACCTTGTCTATTGCACGCCACGTGCATAAACATTCTTGTACAACTAAAACGAAGAAGTCTGTTCTAAACAGTTCCACAAAATTCCACTAGATGCCACTACTTGTTTTGAAATGAGGCGTGTAATAGAGTTAGTGGTCTTATCTCAAATAAAGTTTGGAAACTTTTTAATAATTGTAATTTTTTTCCTATTAAATAGTTTTCGAATTAAAAACATTTTTAACGGCTTCATTCCGGGTTTTGCTGCAAAAGTGATAAAATGACGTTTTCGATTTAATATTATTTTCCAAAACTTGCGATTCTTCGAGTGTTAATGGCGGATTATTATAGTGTGTATAGCTTATACTCAAGATTAACGCTTTGGCTAATTAATTTAACGGACGAAGCCGCGGGGAACAACTTGTCGTTATTAATTCGTTATCTAACAAATTAAAAAAATACGATTTTGGTTTTTGCTCTAAAACTCCAATAGAACTTCTAATATGGTTTCTATATTTATTAGGGCATGACTTGACTATGACTGGACCTTGACTTTTTTACTTGACTTTGAATGGTGACTAGGCTGTGTTTTTAAAATATAATAAATAGTAACGGGAATAAATTTACCAATAAAATAATAATAATTTTTATATTTTTTTTTTTTAAATTTTTTTTTTAGTATATTTAATTTTTTACCTGAAATAAATGAATTTTATTTAATAGACACGGGGTAAATGGACATGGATTACGAAGCTAAAAAAACCTGTAATCTGTAACATTGTTTTGATTTTCCTTCCATCCTTCGTTGAGGAGTAGTAGTTAGTTATTTTCTTGCATATAAACAGCTATGCAAATAATAAATACATTAAAACGAATTTTGTATGCCACGTATGAATAGCAGAATAAGGTGTAATTGAGAGATAAATTCAAATTAATATATTTCATAATTTGTAAAAGTAATATGAACCAAAGCGTTACCAATAGAAGGGTTGAAATCGAGAAGGGAACAACATTTTTTTCTTGAATAATAGTTATTGGTAGCGTTGAATTAAGAACGTAAAAATTATTGTCGTCATAAAAGATAGATAATATATAATATTTTTTTAATACTACTATTAATCTTTTTTTTTTTAAGTCATCCAATTTTAAGATTTAATTGAATAAGTAATAATTGTTTAGGAAATATCTCGGGACTTAATCGCGCTAAAAAACTATTTTTATTTACCTCGACGTTACGGCCAAGTTGCATTGGCCATGGTCTCGAGAAGACTGGAAAAAGAGTCTATATCCGAGATATTTCCTAAACTATGTGTTCGAATCGCGAAAGTTTAAAAATTACAATAAGTAATAATTATACGTCAGCAAAGTTTAAAAAAACCGACTTCACTGCTTTATTTTCGAAACCTGGTGAAGCGTCTTTGCCTTTTATAATATAAAAAATAAATGTAAATTATACATCTGTGAATAAATACTTCACGTTATATACCTAATATTCATATTGGCAAGAATCTTTGGATATCTGAATACATTTACAGTGTGTTGGGCTCTCTGCTGACCACTGTTAGAGATCGTTCAAGGACGACCCTAGAGATGGCGCTAGTTGTATCGAGTGACATTTTTTGCACTCGCGACTAACTTCACAGACTTAAAAAGGAAGAACTTCAGTCGTGTGTGTCACCTGATCCGTGTGGTCGACAAACCCTCCGCTATTGAATTTTGTGACGTAGAAAACTAATTAAATAATTATCATCTAATTAACCAGGACTTAAAATAAAAACTTCATCGTGTTTATTGTGATCGACCGCGTGAACTGTGAGGTGATTGAGTGTTCCGTGCCTCGTACCCTCTCGGATTTCTTCGGATTCAAACTCGCCGGCCGGCGCGACGTGGAGTTGTGTGTGTGCGCTTAGGCATACATACAGTTTGCTGTAGTTCCTTTCTTGGGGAGCTCCGGAGGCGGTTTCGAAGCGGTCTAAGGTACGTGGGCTTAAATAAACACTGTAAATTGATTCGTGTATCCCTACTGATTTTTGCCAATATTTTAATCCAAAATAATTTACCGCTATCATTAAAAATATTAATACGTAAATGGTGGGCTATTTACACGCCAGCGATTTTACTCGCGCCACCATAATTTTGGTCCAACGCATTCAATACTTAGTTAGTAAATTGAGTCATTCCGCAAATTCCGTTATTTCTGGAATAGTACCTACGGGGGAAACGTACAGCATAATTTGGGATAGCTTAGTCAAGAAATACCAGGATAAGCGACTTCTAGGAACACATTATCTCAACAATATGTTAGATTTAAAAGGGTGTACTCACACTGCCGCTAGTCTCGATTCATTTATCGATCATTTTTCGGCATCGATTTCTGCTCTCAAACAGCTGCATGTTTCGGATTTGACGGATTTTATTCTCGTGCACTGCGCACTTAGAAAATTAGACACTCAAACCGCACAATGTTTTGAACTTTCTGTTAGAGATGTTGAAATACCTACAACAAAACAGCTGATCAGTTTCGTTCAAGATCAGGCTAAGATCTTAGGACGTTCGAACCCGACCATGTACATGAACTCAAACCCGCGTAATTCAAATAACACATATAAACCGCCCGCTCCTACGTCACGGAACACACGCTCAAACACATATAAATCCTTTGTTGCGAGCGAGGTACCAATGGTTGCTACCGGAACCTCTGCTTTGCACTCATACCCGCCCGTCATATCTCATTGCGCATTTTGTAATGAAACCGCTCACACACATTTATATACTTGTGCTAAATTCAAAAATACACACGATCCTAAATCTCGTTATGATTTTATTAAATCCAAACGTGGATGTGTAAACTGTCTCAGTATGACGCATAATTTATCGACCTGTAATTCGTCATCAGTCTGCGAGTTATGTAGAAAACGACACCATACGCTTTTACATTTTGTGAAACAAAATAATAATACGCATGTACACACTGCTTATGCGAATTTTCCCGTGCTGTCGCCGACAACGCCGCCGCCGCCGGTGCCGCCGCCGCCGACTGATTGCGCGCCTTCACCCGCTTTAAATCTACCGCTTACGTCACATAATGCCGCTGTGCTTCTATCCGCCGAAACAAAACCGAAGTCGACTGTTTTATTATCAACCGCTCAGGTGTACGCGCGTTCTAAAGGTAGTACAGGGGGCTTACCACCAACTTTTAGAAAACAATCTTGTTGCAGGAAAGTTTTATTGTAGTCTTAAAATAATATTACTTTGATTCATACCATGACCATTTTTTATCATAGAGTTTATAACATTTCAATCTTACTTATTCCGTGTTTGTGACGTCACCCTGATAAGTTCATTCAGCTTGTACCACGAGGTGACTTTTGACAGAAAGCAATATTGTTTTTGTGTCAAATTTAACAATGTTAAAAAAGTTACTCAAGAGGAACTTTTTTAACATGTTTTTGCAATAAAAAGGCTTGAATTATCATAAAAGTGTATGAATAGTGGATAAAAACTGTAAAAAAACCTAGTTATTACTAAAAATTGATCGGAAGATCTTAATTGAAATGATTACGAGTTTCTTGAAATTATGTTAAAAGTAGTGTACCTACCGAACAATAATTTGTATGTAAAGTTATAGACGATCAGTGATCTATTAATACTTATGTGTGTGTTATATTATATAGAATGACGTAAAATAAAGACTTCGTTGGTGACAATTCATTTTAATAGTTTATTATTCTGTTGAAGTTTTCTTTTTTACATTGTAATTATAAATCGTTTCTGGTTTCTGTTTTACATCATAATTATAAATTGTTACATTTCCCGTCGAATTATTTAACATACCTATCTATCTATTCTGTTATAAATTAACTTATATCTAGTAGGCAGGTACTTGTATCTTATTAATTACCTATATAGGTACACTAGACAAAGAAAATATTTTGTGTACAATTATTTGTGGCTACACACCTACCCTGTAAATAATGTCTAACCTTATTTGGCATCCTAGATTTAAATAATCAAATATATGACGGAGTCTGCAACATATCGGATGTTATATCCGGTGGCAGATTCGATGGCCCTCCACGTCCGTCATCCATGATAAAGGTGGCAACGAAATAACACTAACACTAATTTAATACAACGGCGTTTTAATGATTTGCGGTAGTTAAAATAACAATTTACTTAGGGATCGGATAAATAATACTGGATTTCTTTGAGAGCCAATGAGTTTGCCCGTGTGCACACCGTTCCGCAGCTGTCTCCACAGAGAAGTGAACATAGACCAAATCAAACAATTCCAAGTGAAGCTTGCCACACACCGCCATGACACTGACAACCTCATTCGGTGCTACCCGCTCTAAATAGAAATCGACTGAATGATAAAAAAGGATTTAAACAATACTAAAATCAGCTTATTTGGTCTCGCGCCGTTATATATATATAAAATAATGGTAGATAAAATCAATGTCTTGTTTATTTTGGATCCTATAACAATAACCAGTTCATACAAATAAATAACATAAATGTGAGCAAAATTCTTAGAGCTCACGAAAGGTCATAGCCACAACAACCACGTCACACCCAATATGCACTGACTTACTTACTGCTACCCACTGGTAGTGGGCTTGAGCACTTGAGTTACCTATAAGCTCGATGTCTTGTAAGTAACTTAGATCTTTGCTGTATATATTTTTAGTTTAGTTTTAGGAAATATAGGCAATTGCCCCGGAAATAGTTCCCCATCACCAAAAAAAAAAAGCACTTTGAAGAGGTACCTTATTACCATATTCAATCGCTTTTTGATTAAAAGATATAGTAGCTACTGTTGCTAGGAATTTCTTGCTATTTCATATATTTAAATAACATTCATAAAATCATATGTTGTCGAACAAGCCCTTAGGTAAACGTAAAATTAGTTATAAGAACTGTTTAACGAAAAGCGCGCCAAACATAAGTTGTTTTTTTATTGCGCCGCGCCAGATGAGTCACGCCGCTTCGCGCGGCACGTAATTATTTTTGCTTAAAATGATAATTTAATAATACCTAGGCGCATTATAGATTTTTTACGTAAGCATGTAAGAATATTGCTATTGTATAACTATTAAGTATATTTATAGTAACTTCGATTATCATACTCATTATAATATTATTACCTACTTACCGAATATTTGTGCGAGAGTTCGGCTTATGTACTATGTATTGGTGTTTGGATAGCCGTGCGTGCATCGAGATAGAAAACAAACCTACGATTACTTTAGCTACAAACTCCTTGCGTGCGTGGGACTCACTTATAATATATAATACTACTCTATGGATGTCCGCCAGTTTCCATGCCTCGGATAAAGTCTATTATTTTCTATGGTCAACAATATGCGATGTCTTGTTCTATGACTTCACAGGAATAGATTATCATTCACTCTTTTAGCGTGATTAAAACGATAATGTGTTTATATGGTCATGGTATGAAAAAATGGTAATGATATTTTAAGCCTGCAACAAAACGTTCCTGTAACAAAACTGTTTTTAGGTCTCTGCTATTATTCTGCAAGATGTTTATTATAAAACTGCATTATTCTTAAACACGGCCAAACTAACTTGCGAAAGATATCATTAATATGATATAATGAATAGAAGCAAAGGGAATAATGTGTCCTATGAAAATTAAAACTATCATGAGCATTACACATTATTTATGTTGTATACGGCTTGAAACACGTAGAAAGTGCCGACTCACTTTGTAGTCGACTAGTTTCGGACAAGTCCGATCGTGTATGGAGTACTGCGGCCACCTTTGAGATGGATCAGCCAAGTACCAGCTTGAAGCTCTTGAGTCCATCGACCGACGAGCAAAAAGAATCATTGGCTTTGATATTGAGTCTAAATTGCAGAGTCTCTGTCACCGACGTAAGGTCGCAAGCCTATCGGTATTCTATCGGCTACCTACATTTTGGCGACTGTGCACACAGGAATTATACGAGTTAATACCCCCATGCCCGTTTTACCATCTAACAACAAGACAAACTGGCAAACTTCATCCATTTATGGTTGACATACCTCCGGTTCGCTCGAAGCGTTTTGCTTCTACATTTGTCATCCGTACTGCCAAGGAGTGGAATTTATGGCCCGCGTCTTTGTTCCCTGAACGATATAATCTGGGACTCTTTAAGTCAAGAGTGAATAGGTATCTTCTAGGCAAGCATGCTACATCTTCGGCCGCATCATCACTTTCCATCAGGTGAGATGGTGGTCAAATGATTGCCTATCGAGTATAAAAAAATGAGTTTTTTGGGTTTCTCCAAAAGATTTGTGAAACGTTTTCTTTTTAACGCAAAGCGGCTCCTATATGTATATTCAGTCATTTAATTTGGGCTAGTGAAAGTGGTTTGGGTTGTTAGAGTAAGTTACGTAAATAAATAAATAATAAAAAATAATCTACATCGGTCTGTAGTAGCGTACTGTAGTAATTATAGTGCATGAAGCAGGATGGCTTTATAGACTTTATATGGTTGTAACTATCCCGCTCTATTATAAATAGTATATCAGAAACGTTTACGGACTATCAACGATTAATAATTCACCATTGGTGCACATTTAAACTCAAAGAATTACAAATTTTGGAAAATCGTGACTGCCTGCGGCGGACAAGGTAGCCACTAGACCACAAGACCCTACCAAACGACCCTACTGGCAGCGCTAGACTACATAATAAGTATATATATATATATAAATATATATAGATAGGTATACATTGCCTTTTCCGCCGCAGACGTTCATGATTATCCATATATGTATATATTGAATAATGGTAAATTATTGAACGTTGATAGTTCGTAAACGTACCTACATGAGTGGCGAACGCCACCCAACTAAGCCAATGAGCAGTTGAAATAAATAACGTATTTTTATAAAATGTTGTATTTGTTCGATAAGTTTTTCACTAATAATTTTAAATTAATATACCTTTGAATCAATTAATTTTAACTTTTATTTTATGAAAACCTATTTTAGCAATGTTACGTCAAACCCTCGAATTGGAACCATAAAGTTTACAATACAGACGTTCAAACAAAAAGAAGCTGACAGGAATACGCCTTATTGAATGAACGTTCTAGTGTGACGTCATCAAAATTGCTAAGCAATTTTATGATAAAATAAGCTTGTTTTATGGATGTCATAGTACGAAAATGCACTGCATTATTAAAGTAAGACTGCTATAAGAGGTCGTGGTAAGCCCCCAGGTCCGAAAACTATCATCAGATGTTTAATTGATAATGGTAGCATGAACAATTTAGTAACGACTGAATGTTGCCGCGCTTTAAACTTGCCGATAATACCTTTGAGTAATTCTTTTGTCAAAGGTGTTGGCTCAACTTCGCGTCCAATTGTTGGATACGTGTATTTGGATATTGAATCCCGCATATACCCGCAACAGAAATACACCATACACGCTCTTGTCGTGGAGTGTATTACAGATCAATTGCCGTCGCAATTTATTGAATGGAATCGTAACATAGATTACCACGACCTCCCGCTCGCAGATTTGAATTGGAATATTCCAGGAGACATTCAGGCAATTATAGGTGCCCAACTCTTTCCGTACATTTATTTGGGGAAGCGGGTTGACTTTGGTCTGCGACTTCCACCTGCACTTCTAACCACTTTTGGTTACGTTCTGATGGGAGATTATCCGCGTAATGACACCATACCTACCGCTTCTTTCACCGCGCTCGCGCTGAACGATCTAGTACAGAAGTTTTGGGAACTCGAAGAAGTACCTACGATGCGTTTGTTGTCACCCGAAGAGACGGAGTGCGAAAATATTTTCACGTCATCAGTGACGCGTGATGATGTCGGTCGCTACACGGTATCGCTGCCATTCAGCAAGGATCCATCTGAACTCGGCAATTCACATGCTGTTGCTCTTCGCCGATTTATGGCACTAGAGAGAAAATTTCGCCAGTCACCCGATTTGGGGGAAAATTACAACCAGGTCATTCAAGAATATATCAATAATGGTTATCTTAGCTCTGTCGATGAAACCGAAATTTCTGGTGGAGGCTACTACATACCTCACCATGCGGTCGTGCGACCTGATAAGCCGATGCCGCGCATAGTGTTAGATGCAAGTTCGAAAACTCACACAGGTTTGTCTTTAAATGACGTGTTGCATATAGGACCTAATTTGCAAGCTGATCTGTTTTTATTGCTTTTGCAATTCCGCTTGTTTCCTGTCGCGATGAACGCTGACATAAAACAAATGTACTTACGCATAGGTGTACCCGTGGACCAGCGTAAATACTTACGCATCTTGTTTCGTTTCAACGAGAACGAACAAGTGCGTACTTTCGCCTTCAAACGCTTACCGTTTGGACTCAAGTCGAGCCCTTATATAGCTATGCGCACTGTGCGACAGCTGGCTTCCGACATGAGTCCACACTATCCTGACGCTGCAAAAATTGCAGAATCCAGTCTCTATATGGATGATCTGGTATATTCTGCACATAATGAACAAACCGCTATGCAGCTGTCACAAGACCTAATAAACATGTTCAGATCGGGTGATTTTGATCTGGTGAAATGGTCTAGCAACTCACCAGCTCTCTTAAGTAGTCTTCCTGATTCGCACCGCAAATCCCTCGATTTTGACGAAGGCAATATTTCCGCGAAGATCTTAGGTCTTTCCTGGGAATCTTCTGAAGATAACTTTTTCTTCACTTCCGCTGTAATAACCGACAAATGCACTAAGAGGAATATACTCTCCGTAGTTGCACGATTATTCGATGTTCTGGGTTTGGTCGCTCCAGTCATTCTCTATGCCAAATTGCTCATTAAAGAGTTGTGGTTGAGCAACAGTGGCTGGGACGATCCCGCTCCGGAAAATATTGTTGTCCGCTTTTCCGCCCTTGTGCAAGAATTTCCCTTGCTTGATACCTTACGGATTCCGCGCCATGTAGGTGTAAATATTGACTGCATTGTGAATCTCGTTAGCTTTTGTGATGCTAGTTTAAATGGCATGGGTTGTGTGATCTTTTTACACTGTACCTACCCAGCTGGCATCATAGTTCGCTTACTTTGCGCAAAGTCAAAGGTCTCACCGACTAAAGTCACGACTCTTGCACGTCTTGAGTTATGTGCTGCTGTGCTTATGTCTAAGTTAGTGAAGGTTGTCTATGACTCTTACGCTGCACGCGTTCCTATTGCAGGAGTGTATGCATTCTCCGATTAAACTATTGCATTATCGTGGATACATTCTTCCCCACATCGTTGGTCGATTTTCGTGAGTAACCGCGTCGCTCAGTGTCAAGAGAACTTAGCCGCGAAACACTTCTACCACGTAGCTGGTGTAGAAAATCCTAGTGATTGTCTGTCTCGAGGTATGCTGCCGTCGCAGCTAGTCTCGCATGACCTCTGGTGGAATGGCCCTTCCTGGATGCATTCCGCTCCTGAAGAATGGCCAATCAAGCCATTTTCGCCGACTGACTGCAGTAACCTTCCTGAGCACAAGACAAATGTGTTGACAGTGACTTCTCAATCGGAACAACCGCTTTTATGTGAGTTGGCGCAACGCATTTCGTCTTGGGACAAATTGCTGCGTGTCATCTCATACATCCTGAGATTCGCACGACCGAAAAATAGCATCGTGCCACGGTCTGTTCAGGCATTGACAGCCGCGGAACGTGCTATGGTCCGCGCCGTGCAATCAGTTCATTTTGCAGATGACATAAAGTGCATTAAAAATAAAAAAATGCCATCCATGAAGCTGCAACGCTTGGCTGTCTTCTTAGATGAAGAGGATATTTTGCGGGTTGGCGGAAGACTTTCTAAGTCAAATCTTCCATTTGATGCCAAGTACCCAGTCCTACTTCCTAAACGCGATCATATCGTTGATCTTATCATACGACATTACCATGTCGTGAACTGTCATACTGGCCCTGGACTTCTCATGTCGATTTTACGACAGCGTTTCTGGATATTAGATGCCAGAACTGTCGTCAGGTCTCAATGTCGTAAATGTAATACGTGTTTTAAGGTGAATCCGTCGCATCCCACTCCCATGATGGCAGATCTTCCTGCGTATCGTGTTTCAGAAGCGAAAGCCTTTGCTCACACGGGAGTAGATTATGCGGGTCCTATACGCATAACGCTTACCCGCCGTAGAGGTCAACACGCGCAGAAGGCGTATGTCTGTCTGTTTGTATGCCTGGTTACCCACGCTGTGCATGTTGAGTTGGTAACTTCATTAAATTCTTCGGCTTTTGTAGACGCCTTTAAACGCTTTATTTCCCGCCGCGGACCAGTATCCTGTCTTTACTCTGATAATTCCACCACTTTCGTTGGTGCTAAAGCTCAATTGGATGAGCTATATACTTTTTTATTGAACTCTAGTTTCAATTCGTCACTCTCAGAGGAGTTGATGACCCGACGCATTGACTGGAAAATGATTCCTCCTAGAGCTCCTCATTTTGGAGCAATGTGGGAATCGAACATTAAGAGTTTGAAAACTCATATGTACAGGGTGATAGGTAGTCAGCTTCTAACATATGAAGAATTACAAACCGTATTGACGCAAATAGAGTATATTCTTAATTCGCGCCCTCTGAATGTTGTATCTTCCGATCCACACCCAGAGGTGATAACTCCCGCCCATTTTTTAATGTCGTCTCCCCTGCAATACTTACCCACTGCCGATCTTTCTGATCAGCGCATCAGTCTTGTACAACGCAAAGAACTTTTGGACAGCATGGTCCAATCCTTTTGGAAAAAAATGGCGCTTAGAGTATTTGCATACGTTGCAAGTAAGGCAAAAGTGGGCTACTCCGGATAAACCGGTTGAAATCGGGACTGTAGTACTCGTTGGGCAGGATAATTTAGCTCCTCTAAACTGGCCTTTAGGGGTTATTACCGAAGTTTATAAAGGCACCGACGGTATTGTTCGTGTTGTCACGGTCAAGACCAGTTCAGGTAGTTTTAAACGCCCTATCGTCAAACTATATCCCATTCCGACACAATAAATGTATATTCGTAAAATATTTATTGTTGTTTATTATTTATATATCTACGCGCGCTTATAAGTATTCCGCATTATTAGGATTAAGTTACAATTTCTTAATAAGTAACATTCACGCCTGAACAGACATAAAGTTCATTGATCTTTAAGATTATTTCATAATATAAACGAGTAGAATCTAATAACTCTTACTGTTTCTTTTGAAAGATCTTGCGCTCTTCCAAGGCGGGGTGCATGGTGAAGCGTCTTTGCCTTTTATAATATAAAAAATAAATGTAAATTATACATCTGTGAATAAATAGTTCACGTTATATACCTAATATTCATATTGGCAAGAATCTTTGGATATCTGAATACATTTACAGTGTGTTGGGCTCTCTGCTGACCACTGTTAGAGATCGTTCAAGGACGACCCTAGAGATGGCGCTAGTTGTATCGAGTGACATTTTTTGCACTCGCGACTAACTTCACAGACTTAAAAAGGAAGAACTTCAGTCGTGTGTGTCACCTGATCCGTGTGGTCGACAAACCCTCCGCTATTGAATTTTGTGACGTAGAAAACTAATTAAATAATTATCATCTAATTAACCAGGACTTAAAATAAAAACTTCATCGTGTTTATTGTGATCGACCGCGTGAACTGTGAGGTGATTGAGTGTTCCGTGCCTCGTACCCTCTCGGATTTCTTCGGATTCAAACTCGCCGGCCGGCGCGACGTGGAGTTGTGTGTGTGCGCTTAGGCATACATACAGTTTGCTGTAGTTCCTTTCTTGGGGAGCTCCGGAGGCGGTTTCGAAGCGGTCTAAGGTACGTGGGCTTAAATAAACACTGTAAATTGATTCGTGTATCCCTACTGATTTTTGCCAATATTTTAATCCAAAATAATTTACCGCTATCATTAAAAATATTAATACGTAAATGGTGGGCTATTTACACGCCAGCGATTTTACTCGCGCCACCAAAACCCTTGATCAAATTGAATGAATTAAATACGCATTATTGAGGATAACTCAAAAACTACTGGTCTAATCTTGATCAAATTTAATTGGATCACATGGAACGTACCAGTGTTTAAAAAAATCTTGAGAGGTGTCAAGGGACACCCGAACGGAACGAAGTTCAATTTCCGTCGAGCCCCCTTTCGCAACGCGCGATAAGGAACTTTCGTTCCAAAATTAAAAGAAACATGCAAAAACCAACATCACGCGGTGTTCCCAGGCGGTCACTTATCCAAGTACTGACCGCGCCCGACGTTGCTTAACTTCGGTGATCGGACGAGAACGTGGCTCACAACTATAGCAAAAAGTGTCGTTACAACTTTTGGTCTTAATTTTTTCCGTCTAGCCCCTTTTCGCAACGCGCGATAAGGAACTTTCGTTCCAAAAATCTTCAAAATCAGTAGACCCAGCACGCTAGGCTTAAAAAATAAAATAGCCATCAAGAACTTTTGAAAGGGCATTTGAATTAATCTGTATTGATAGAATATGGCTAGACATTCCAAATATATTATTCAAAGGCTGTCTGATAGACGGGAGCGACTAATAACTCCCACAAGGGTCGATATTTGTGCAAAAACTCGACGAATGGCAATTCATTACCAGCTGGGGTCACGAAAAAGGTTTAAAGACTCTATACAGTGCAGGCCTATTTATCAGAGCGCCTGGTAGAGACGACGCGTGATCAAAATGCTGGTACTTATTAGCATTGCAATTCAGAGACAATGCCGCCAGCATTTTGGGAACGCTACTGGTAGTGGGCTTGAGCACTTGAGTTCGTATAGAGCTTATAGGTAAATCAAGGTACCTAACTTATGTCTTTGCTGTAATATATATGTATATTACTTAATGTGCTGAAGCGGATTTTTTTGTCCATATATAAATTGCTCTTTTGGGGAATCGAACCCGAAACCCGCTGCTTAGAACGCGGACGCAGTTCATTAACTTTCATGAGTGCTCTGTGCCTCTTTGAGGTCCGTGAGTATATACGATGTTTAATTTGACGCACACCCAACTACGCCAGTTAATAAAAAATAACCAGCTCAACTTATTGATAAGTCACTTTACACTGCAGCTTTTCATCACCCGGTACACTGCAGGACAAAATTAGGGTGCCATGTTGCCGAACTAGGTATAATCTTATATTGGCTCCGGGCGTTCCGGGAATACTAATCCGGGATTTTCGGGATTTTACCGAGGTGCTAGTAAATATCGTATTCGACGAGAGCCTTGCCGAATATTATTTACTAGATTTGATGTATGGGTGTATTTTTGGAATTTTTTTTTGTGGATTTTTTTGTGTTGAGGACGTTTGTTTGCAACTTTGCATTCCGATCACGCACGATTTTTTTCTATGCAATTAAAAGAGGACGACGTTCAAATATTTGAAAGAAATATTAAGATTTTGATTTACACCATTTTTTTCTCCGACCGTACTTTAAATGAGTGGTCGAGTTGACTACTATAAAAAGTTGTAAAGAGTCAACTCGCCCGCGTGATTTAATTTTTTCGCGGTCGAGATGTCTACCAACACGACGGATAAGAATGTAACGCTTAACTATCTTACTTATTTTCCTATTTCAAAATGACGTTACTATTCACCATGTCCGATGTATTTTTTTTTTATTATTCGGTCAAATTATTTGACGGGATTTGCAACTGCAGATATACTCGTATTTATATTAATTTTTAAGTTTTATTTTAATATTAAGTTATGTATTCGACTATCCTTTTACAGATACTAATTTGTAATTTTTACCAATGTACTAATTAAATTATTTTTTACTAATTAAATAAATAAACAAACGGTCTCACACTCACAGCCCCACACTAAGTTCAATGACTTGTGTCGTGGGTGCCGAAAACATTCACATCACACACTGAACCAGAAAACATAAATTTCCTTTTTTTTTATAAATTTAATAATATAATTTAATTTTTTATTTATGTTACATTCAATAAATTAAATGTGTATATATTATGAGTGCATATTCGTTATGTTCACATATAATTAAAGACAATCACAATTATTGGTATACGGTATATTATTTATAGAACCTACCATCTTATATCACCTATAATAGTGGCAATAAAATTATTTATTAAGTTTTTAATGTTAATTTGATAAAAAAAATCTTATTTGTTAGAAGAACGGCAGAACAGCGCAAACTAAATGTCTCCGTTTTAGCTTGAGTAAATATGCTTTTGTATGTTCAGCGGATGTTCGGTTGATGTCCGGCGGATGTCCGACTGTTCTCTACAGGATGCATTTCTCAACCGATTTTTGTGAAATATTGTGAGCAGGTTCAGTCATTATATGTATTACTAGCCGTGCCCCGCGGCTTCGCCCGCTATTATCAAGTTAAAAAGTAGCCTATATGTTAATCCTAGGTATAATCTATGTACATTCTAAATTTCATCCAAATCCGTTCAGCCGTTAAAGCGTGAAGAGGGAACAAACATACTTACATACTTACACACAAACTTTCGGATTTATAATATTAGTAGGATTTTTAGTTATACAGTTTTAGTTTAGTAGAAAATGTAAAAAATAGTATTTAGGGTATTTAGGCATTTGCAAATATACGTGAGTTTTTTGGTTCACAGAGCTGCTATTTATTATTGTTTAAGATTCAAAATATTTAAACATAACCGCTTTTACACTCACAACCCAACACTAAGTTCTATGACTTGTCGCGGGTGCCGGAAACATTCACATCACACACACAATCACAACCAGAACCAGAAACACAAATTTTCCTTGGGAAGAAAACTTGTGTTCCCGCCGGGAATCGAACCCGATACCCTGCTTAGAAGGCGAACACACACCCAACTAAGCTAACGATATTATTGTTAAAGATTCAAAATATTTCAAAATAAACGCTTTTACACTCACAACCCCACACTAAGTTCGATGACTTGTGTCGTGGGTGCCGGCAACATTCACATCACACACACAATCATAAGTAGAACCAGATAAACAAATTTTTCTTGGAGAGAAAATTTGTGTTCCCGCCGGGAATCGAATCCGATATCCCTACTTAAAAGGCGAACGCTCACCCCCACTAGGCTAATAGGCAGTTCGTTTATTTTAATTGTACAATGCCAAGGCCGCTACAGAACCTTTTAAAACAACAATGTCAATAAAATAAATTTATATAAATAACTTCTGCCCACTAAATAATTGTTTCAACACAATGTCACTATAAAATACATAAAACCTATGTTCAACTCGGAAACAATTAACTTTTAAACGCCATATGTGGATATAAAGATCAGTAAAATACCGATTTACGTAAATTAAAACAAGAAATTAGATAGGGTTGTCAACAACAAAAACAATTACAAATATTATTTTGGGCTACTTTAAAATTATCATCAGATTACTGAAAGGCATTATAAATAGGAAAGAATTTGGAACAACATATAAATATAATGTTTGATTATAGATTAATAGTAATAGAAAAGTTAAAATACGCCTTATTTTTTAAAATAAAAGGAAGCGTTTGATCAATACCTTATCTGCCGTATATTTATTTTTATGTTGCATTCAAATATATTTCAAAATTTCATTTCCAATTTCAAAATATAAGTGACAAACAGGCAAGCACTTGAAAGATAGCGCCAATGCTAGGGCAATACCAGAATACTACTGCAATTTTTTTTTTTAATACATGGTGGGCAAACGTATGACCATTATATGACCTGATGGAAGATGTGGTCGACGATCGAGCACGTTTTCCTAGAAGAAACTCGTTTATTCGTGACTTGTAGACTTCCAGATTGTACTTATTGGGACACACAGACTCGGGCAAGGCATTCCACTTCTTTGCGGAACTCATAATGAATGTGGAAGCAAAGCGCACTGCTGGAATATTTACTATAAATCAATGCCACATGGCTGTACGTCCGAGAAGTATAACCTATCTATATAGAAATCCTTTCTACATAGAAGTAATGCATTTGTTCAAGATATAAACAAGTAAAAATAGAGGCTAATCATATGTTTTGATTTTTGCATCACGGTTTAAGTCCCCAAAAATATTAGTAATTTTTCAAACAAGTGGCAACCCTAAACATTAACCGTTAAACCAATCCCAACGACGTTAAAGCGTCCATTCCACATTCTTCCATTGTCCATTTACATTCAAATGTGATAAAAGATTGACGGACCGATAGTCATTGTGTGGACCCTACGTCAAGTATGACATATCCTTTCGACAAAAGGAGTTATTTTTAGGTAAGGGACACTTTTGTTACATTTTCAATGAGACAATATGAAGATAAATGATAACATTTTATTATAACACTAGCCATAAAAAAAAAAACATTTTACCTCCTTCACGTTTTCAGTCCTTTACCAAATTCGAGAGACGTATATCCATGAGATTTTTTTTTTTCGTGAATTTATTTTTGTTCTGTTTGAATCCAAACCATTTATAAATCCATCTAAATACACAAATAAAATCCACCAAAATCGGTCTATTCAAGGAGTTCAGTAACATACATTGGCAGTAGAGTCATTAACTTTCATGAGTGCCTCTTTGGGGCCCATGTGAATAAACGATTTGGATTTGATTTGATTTGAACATACGTACAGAACACATATATATATATATATATATAAAGATAAAATTTGAGATTTTATAGAAAAAAAAAACAGCTTATGTCTAAATTTCCACGATACTACACCCAGGTTAACTGGAAGAAAATGCTTAGTACCATTAAGTTCACCTACGTACCTACAATATTGTTGGCGCAATAAAGAATTTTCTATGTATCTAAATACAAAGGCATGTGTGTGAGTGTGCTCTGATAAAAAAAACATACGTTAGCTCGATCTGCGTGGTCACACGGCCAGTACTTGAATGGGTACACTATGAGTGGGATGTTCATACAACACTCAGATAAACCCACATTGACTAACAACCGGGACATCCCGATTGTTAATTAACAATCGTTAAATTGTGTCGGATGGCTTCAAGCTAATATCCTTAACAAGCACGCAATTAAACATGTCATACTTTTTAAATATTTTTAAAATCAATCTTTTACCAGTAAATAAAAAATAACTAAAAGCGGCTACCTTTGGGATGGATCCGCTAAGTACCAGCTAGAAGCTCTTGAGTCTATTGACCGGCGAGCCAAAAGACTCATTGGCGATAGTAAGCTAGTTGAGTCAAAACTGCAAAGTCTCGGTCACCGACGCGAGTTAAGGTAGCAAAGCAAGCGTACTCAGGAATTACATGATATAATTCCTCCATGCCCTTTTTACCATCAAACAAAAAAACAGAATGGCAAACGTCATCCATTTATAGTTGACATACCTCCAGTTTGCTCGAAGCGTTTTGCTTCTACGTTCATTGTCCGTACAGCGAAGGAGTGGAATTCATTGCCTGCGCCATTGTTTCCCGAGCGGTATAATCTGGGAGTCTTCAAGTCAAGAATGAATAGGTATCTTCTAGGCAAGCATGTCACATCTTTGGCCGCATCGTCACTTTCCATCAGGTGAGATAATAGTCAAATGCTTGCCTATTCTGCATTAAAAAAAACAATAAATATATATATATACACATATTTACATATACAGTCGACTTGAGTACCTCCTCCTTTTTTGTGAAGTCAGTAAAAACAGGTAGTGTCGTAAAGACACACGATAGAAATGAAACTTCTGTACCACAGGGAAACATTTTAATTATTCCTCACAGTGTTTACCCCCACCACTTTTCGTCACACAAAAAGGTTGCGGATCAGAATTTCAAAGCTTTCCAATTATACGATTCACTTTAAAAATAATTTTAAATGTTTAAACACAATCACCCCTTTCTTTTTCTCTGTTAAAAATAACCCAATGTTCATTCAACGAAAACACACATCCAAATGCCTTTTTGCTCATTCCGTACGCGTTCCCATTTTCTGGAATTGACATTTTAATGAATGTGTACACTTAATTTTGTCTCGCACTGTATTGCGAAGTGACAGACAGACGTATCGGTTAGTTTTTAATTACGGAGTTACGAGCTTACGGATAAATGGGTTTCGGTAAATCGATAATTCGGGTTGTCGTTCTTACAAGTACTTGTGTGAAAATGTGTATGTTCAATACTTTAAACACACTAATACACAATAATATTATAATTGCGAAAGTTTGTGAGTGTGTTGACATGTTTGGTTTCTCTTCATGTACTTCTCGAGATGGCTGTAATTTTGCTAATCTGGCAGTAGTCATTAACTTTAATGAGTGCCCCTTTGGGGCCCATTCGGATAAACGATTTTGATTTCACGCCGTTACGACTGAACGGATTTGGATAAAAATTGGAATGTGCATTGCTTGTACCCAGGATTAACCCGTATTTTTTTTACTTCATTTACGCGGGAGAAGCCGTTTAGCACTGCTA
Source organism: Lomographa bimaculata (assembly GCA_948107665.1). Lineage (NCBI taxonomy): Eukaryota > Metazoa > Arthropoda > Insecta > Lepidoptera > Geometridae > Lomographa > Lomographa bimaculata. Next base: position 1,776,535 of record OX403608.1, on the reverse strand, counting down.
GTTGTGCCCCATGGCTTCCTTTGCTATATTTATAATACGCTTTCACAAGCCAGTCATAAACTTCACACACACAATAACTACTAGAATCAGAAACATAGGAATAGATAACCTTAGTCGTAAGTTGAGTCGTAACCCATATTCATGACACTCACAACATTCCACACTTCTCATTTTATTTGTTACTAGCTGCGCCCCGCGGCTTTGCCCGCGTAAGTCCCAGACCAGCCAGAATTCGGGGTTAAAAAGTAGCCTATGTCCTTTCTCAGGCTCTAGACTATCTGTGTACCAAATTTCGTTTAAATCGGTTCAGTAGTTTTAGCGTGAAAGCGTAATAGACAGACAGACTGAGTTACTTTCTGATTTATAATATTATATATATACTATATAATAATATTAGTAATAATATTTTTTATTATTTTGTATGTATATTTCTGTGTGTCTATTGTATTTATTTTGCTGTTTGTTTGTAGTGTAAATGTTGTGTGTGTCATATATAATAAATGTATTTTCTTTCTTTCTTTTCTTTGTTTCTTTCCTTTCTTTCTGTATTTTCTTTCTTTTCGCTCTTTCATTTCGATCTTTCTTTCTTATTTTTCATTATTTTCTTTCTTTCTAACACAAATTTCACTTGGGGGTACAATGAGATGAAGAAGTCAAAATACTAAAAATTCAAAAAACCCAACTGCAAAAAATGATTACTCAAAGATCTTTCGACGCTAAATCGCGTTAATAAGTGATTTTTTTGTTAAACTTTAGCTAAGCAATTGATTAAAAATTAAGAGGAGTTTATAAGTAAGTCTGAAATAGTTTATGTATTCATAATCGTAAGAAACGTGCATATTCCATATTCAAACAAAAACGTTAAAATATATTATACTTATTCATTGCCTAATATTACAGACAACACTTTTGCCAAACATTATAAAATATGCAAACGCTTATACCTCGCCGAAATTAAATTATTCCCTTAACATTAACAGAACCTGACTTAAAGTGGATTAAACAAAAACCATGGACTTAGGATATTTTACGGAGTTATGATATTTTAAACGAGTCCAAGTCTCTATTCAAAAGGGATCGGGGCTTAGAGGACTGGAAAGCTTTTAGTATTAAACGTTTATATTAAAATGTTTCATGTATTATGACACATTTTATGTAGGTAGGTATAGATATAGGTCTGCCAAGGTCAACTCGTTTATATCTTTCTTTGTTTTTGGGAACACTCGATGCGTAGACAATGGAGAGAGCTATGCTCGGTATTTCTCTAAAGGATCGAGTCCAGAACGAGGTGATCCGACAGAGAACTAAAGTCACCGACAAAACTCAAAGAATTAGCAAGATGTAATAGCAGTGGGCTGGCCACGTCTCTAGAAGGGCGGATAACCGCTGGAGTAGACGAGTGTAATACTTGAGACCGCGACTCTGCAAACGTAGCACAGGACGCCCATCAGCCAGGTGGAGCGACGACCTGCGAAAGGAGGCCGGCAGAAACTGGTTGAGAAGAGCCGAAGACCGGGCTCAGTGGCGTTCATTAGGAGAGGCCTATGTCCAGTAGTGTACAAAAATAGGCTGATGATGATGAGATGCGTAAACGTGTGCGATGTGCTGGATTCAGGCAATGGACGGTGCTCTCATATCGAGAAGATTCCATTTTCGCTTCGTTCATCTGCATACGCTACATGTACCGTTTCACAACTTCGCTACGCATCTCCATCAAAGATTGTCTGGAAGAGATCGCTCTTAGCGATAAGACCACCTGTTGTTACACTTATTTTCTAGATTATTATTCAAATCAAATAAAATCAAAATCGTTTATTTTCCAGAATACATGTACATAAGATCTTAATGTAAAAAGTGACACAATATATTCAGTCTGCAAGCAGACGTGCAAATGGTAATGTCTATGTCAACTATAATATCTAGACTAATTTACTAAAAATTCTTTAACTTCTTAACACTATAGAAACAATGAATAAGAAGCCAGCTAGTTAAAGATTTTTTAAATTTGTTACCTTCCAATATTTTTATTTCATTAGGTACACTGTTATAAATTGATATGCACATATTATAAACATTTATTTTGTATAAGTCCTTTTGGGCAGTCGGTTGATACAAAAGGTTTTTGAATCTATCTCTTTTTTGACGAGTAATAACTTGATAAAGTTTTTAAAAAATCAGGGTGTTATTTAATAAAAAAACAAATGTCCTTAATGTACATACTCGGTAAAGGGTGTAGGTGTACCTTGTCATGTATTCGTTAAGGTGTTCAACAAAAAAAATATCTATCTATCTTCTGTGGAATTGCATTAATCCTGGTTATAAGATATACAATACAATACAATACAAATACTCTTTATTGCACACCAAGAAAAATAATAATATTAATTAAAAATAGAAAAAATAACAATATAGCAGTACAATCGGCGACCTTATCGCTAAGCAGGGATCTCTTCCAGGCAACCTTAGGATGGAGAGGATAAAAAAGTTTAACAGAAAGTGATCGGTGGTGCGGCAATGATCATTATACATACATGCAATATTTTAAACATACATATAATTATTAATGTAATTAAACAAATCATATACATATAGTTACATACATAAATAAAATAAAGATAAATACAAAATATATAAATAATATACAATACATATATAAATATTATAATAAATATACTTAATATAACCTAAAAATAAATAAATATTAGTGATGGAACATAATAATGATTTCATATGTGCTATGTACATTCCAACATTCATCCAAATCCGTTCAGGCATTACAACGTGAAGAGTATACTAACATACTAACACATTACACATTTATTGTGCACTTACAAACAAACTTTGGCGGTATAATATTTAAGATAATATATTAATATTTTAGATGAGATTTTCATAACGTTCAGTCGTTTATTTTATTTAAAGTACCAAAGACGTAAAATGCTCCAAATAATGTCAATTATCACTCAAGGGAATTTAACCGAGCTTCCAAATACATGTAGTTATACATTTATGTTTTTTAAGATATACACTTCTTTGGATGTATCTGGTGAACAGACGAGCTGTCCTCTAGAGTTAGTCATGAATTATCAAAAAAACATATTTACTTTGTGACTTCGAGATAAGAGATAAGCTACAAATTACCCCGAAGAAACAGTCAACTACCTAATTCGTTCTCGTTACAAGCTTTCAAAAGTCCCTCCGAATAATTCAGCTATCGACGAAGGCGTGTAAGGCTAGTTTCAAACGTACTAACGCAGTGCGACGTACGTCGTTTCATCGTAGACACAACCATGCGCAAAAGGCATTCGGTCGAACGACGCGTTACGGGGAGGCTGTGTCGTAGCCCGCGTTACTCGTTATAACGACGAGACGTAACGAATCGTCGTGCGGAAAGTTTCGTGCAGTGTTGTCATTTGACGTGTTAACAATAAAGTATTTACAATTTGTGTTATTTGAGTGATATTGTTGTGATTTTTAATTTTGGATTGGTAATTGTGTGGTGTTTATGTGACAGGATCGAAAAACTTGTAAAGTCTGGAAATTGATTTTAATTTCGATTATTGTCTGAGTGTTGTGTTATTTGAACTGATTTTTTGGGAACTGTATCGTGGTTGCGGTAAGTAGTTTTAATTTATTTAAAATTGTTGTAGTAGTGAGCTTTTAGAGCTTTTTATTAGGCCGGTTAAAACATATTTGTTATTAATCTTTAATCTTTATATATAAAAATCAAAGCCACTTTTCGTTGTTATTTTATAACTCAAGAACGGGCTCACCTATCTAAACGAAATGTTTAGGCTTTGTTCGGACTATTTAGTAGATGGTTTATGTGAAGTTTGCACAAAATCGGTCGAGCGGTTCTTCATTTATCACACCCGGGCGAAGCCGAGGCGGATCGCTAGTCTGTTATAGATATTTCTTAAAAATAAACCGTGATTGTGTTTTCAGTGTTCGGAAATTAATCAATATGTTTATTGAGACTTCCAAAATGAAAATGATGTTCATTCTTTCATATCTCAATTCGCGGGCGCGTGGCGTACGTTGACTGTTTTGTATGAACATTTATTTACTTTTGTATATAGGGTAACATTTCTAATTAGTTATATATAATTTCAAAGATTGAGTAGGTTATTTACGTATGTATATAGATGGTTATATTTAGAAGCAAATAACCCAAAAACATAATACATTTTTTCTATATATACCTAAAAATTATTATTAAAAGGATTACAAACTTAAAGCGAATCTTATGCGAATCTGGCAATAGATTCATTAACTTTCATGAGTGCCTCTTTAGGGCCCATGTGAATAAACGATTTTTTGATTTTGATAAAGAAAAAAAAATGCAAAGAATTGTATTTTCCCTTAAAATAATTTTATAACATTTTATCGGTATGAAAAAGGAAAACTGAAAATATTGTAAATCTCTTATAAATCTGCGGTGCACGTAGACTGATTTGTTTTTTTTATTATATATTATATTATTATACTATATATATAATATAATAAAAAAACAAATCAGATATTATTATACTATATTATACTATTGGTGTCCCAATTCGGATTAGGGATCTCGGTAATGATCCAGTTACGTTTCTAAATATTTCTTTAAGTCTAGTACATATTCAGTTACAATTTATAGGCCGTAGGTTTGTTGACTTCCTAACTAAATAATTTATATTAAAGTACTTACGCCCGCAGCATGGTTAATTCGATAGTAAAGGCATTTATTTTAAAACACAACTAAGCATCGAACGCTTTTGTTTATACTATTAATAAATATACGATTTTAACTATTTTTATTGGGCAGTAAAACAAGTTAATCTGTGTTACCATTTTATAGACATCTGTGAATCAGAAACTAAGCTAGAAGTTGGTTATTGGTTTAAATAAAAAATTTGCACTTTGTTTGATTCGCGATTTAAATTCAACATCATATAAGGAATATAAGATCATATTCTAAATGGAATAAAACATCATATTATAAAGTCAACACTATCTATAGTGATAAATTTAGAAAGGAAAAATTATAGCTTGAGGCGGGGTTTGCACCCGCGGCCATAGGATGTCATGCATTATAGCTCTAACCGCTGAGGTACTCAAACCCTGCATGAAGTGACGAAATTATCCTTTGCTTATTATTAACGTCTTGCGTATGACGTCATCTACCGAAACAGTTTATAGATACTACTGCGGCCAACGAGTCTAACAGTGCAGTTAGCTCCACGTTGTGTTGATAACGTCTACCTAAATCAACTTTATCTACTTACCACGGTCTCTCCTTTTTTCATTTTGTTTTCCATTAACACAAAAAAAAATCTCGAAAATCGTCATTATAATATATTTTTACACATTCACACTGCCTTACACTAAATTAAGACTTATATCGTGGGTGCTGGCAACATTACACAATCAAACAATAACTGCCAGTTGACTTAATTGGGTGGCGTTCGCCTTCTAAGCAGGGCTCGATTCCCGGCGGGAACACAAGTTTTTTTCCCCATGGAAAATTTGTGCTTCTGGTTCTGGTTGTGATTGTGTGATGTGAATGTTTCCGGCACCCACAACACAAGTCAGTGAACTTAGCTGGGGCTGTGGGTGCGAAAGCGTTTGTTTCAAAAATCACTACCAGAAACAGATGTCCCTTGGGAGAGAGAGTTATGAAAATCGCAGGAGCCATGCCGCAAAGGGCAAAGACTTACCCGCCACGCCAACTGGGTTGTCATTATCAACTTTCGAATGTATTCTTCTTTTTCTTCTGGCCTTATCCCATTTTTATTTGGGGTCGGCTCTAATCATTCTTCTCCAAAGATGTCTTTTCTGGATCGTCATTGGGTCAATTTCGTTCTTTTCTATATCTTTTCTATATCTATATCCACGTAAGTCGGGGTCTTCCGCGCTGTTTTGGTTCAGATTTGTGGTCGAGCACTTTCCTAGTCATGTGATCTGCCGGCCTCCTCATGATATGGCCGTACCATCGCAGTCGTGTTTCTGCAAATTTATCTTGTATCGGTTGTACTTTAAAAGTTCCTCGTATGTAAAGGTGAGGCACTTTGTCCAAAAGGGTGACTCCGGCAGACCATCTGAGCATTCTCATCTCGGTGACGTGTAGTTTGTCGGATTGTTGTTTCTTGAGGGGCCGTCATTCCATTTATCAACTTTCGCATTTATGATATGTTTAAACGTTTTGCTTTTCCATTAAGCAAATAAATCTCCACACGTTTCCTCTGTAAATCCTAAAGGAATGTTAGTAGGTACAAGCCCTTTACTCGGACAGTATGGCAGCCCTCAGGGCTCAGGGATTCCCGGCGTTCCAGAGATTGCATTCCACACTTCAACCCTTGTAGGGATTTCAGCAACAACAGGGGATTTTCTTATCGTGAAAAAACAATAAAAGGCAATTTTGGACCTTTTTTATATAAAATTAACGCTTCTTAAGAAATAAAGAGAATTAACTTATTTTCAACAAGAATGTCATATTTTTTTAAGGGCCAATTGCCTATATATCCTAAAACTATATACATCAAAGAACTAAGTTACCCACAAGACATCGAGCTCATGGGTAACTCAAGTGCTCAAGCCCACTACCATTGGGTAGCGTTTCCATCATGCTGGCTGTATTGCAATTTTTTTTTGACTCTCTGAATTGCAATTTTGATCACGCGTCACCTCAACCAGGCCCTCTGATAGATTTTTGAATTTTACACAATTTTTTTTTACATATATGACATGTATTTATTCATTTTAGATCACTCTTAAAACTAAGGACTAATAGGTTAACATAAGGACTTATAGGTTCATGTAAACATTTTCTTAAGGGCTCTAAAATCGGCAAGGCCTGTATTATGGAAGCCTGAAATAACAAAATACACGAGTTATAAAATATAATAAATGTACTGCCGCAAAATGGTTCCAATTCAGTATAATGTTATACAAATAAATTAATATTCTATTCTATTCTATTTGCGAGACTATTAATAATACAAAATGTGGGTAGATGTCAACATCTACAAAATAATGACATGTTATATTCATAAGGTAATAATAATTATATTTGTTACGTTGCTAACTTTTCCACAGCAATGTACATTTGGTCGACAACACGGAAGGCCGACGGCGTATTCCTCGAATTCCAGGCATCCGTCACGACAAGACATTCCTCGCATAATGTCCTCTAGCGTAGCTTGTTTAATATGAAAGTACTTTGAGATTCGAGTTAGTCCACACGTTTGTGGAGAAATTTTAAGCGGTAGCGGTAGACTCTTTTTCTTAGTCCGCCTAGAGGCAGTACCGCATCATTGCCATACAATTAAAAACTGCTAGCAGTGTGCAAAAATTACTGTATGCAGGATTAAAGGGCAATGTTACCAGTAACCTTACATCGCTTGAAGAGATTTATCATAATATTTATATATGTATTGTATATTATTTATATATTTTGTATTTATCTTTAATTTATTTGTGTATGTAACTATATGTATATGATTTTTTTAATTATATTAATAATTATAAAATATGTATGTTTAAAATATTGCATGTATGTATAATGATCATTGCCGCACCACCGATCACTTTCTGTTAAACTTTTTTATCCTCTCCATCCTAAGGTTGCCTGGAAGAGATCGCTGCTTAGCGATAAGGCCGCCGATTGTACTGCTATATTGTTATTTTTTCTATTGTTAATTAATATTTTTCTTGGTGTGCAATAAAGAGTATTTGTATAGGGTGAGGAGCGCTGTGCTTTGCCGCGGACTATGAACTACTTAAGTTCTAAACTCAGGGATGCACTAAGCTTTGATGGACAAGCGTGGCGGTTACCATCAGGCGAGCACCCTTGCGTCTCTCAACTACAGAAAAAAATCCCCGCACAGGAATTATATAATATAGTTAACTTTTTTTTTTTTATAACAGATAGGTAAGCACTTGGCCGCTATCTCACCTGATGGAGAGTGACGATGCGACCGAAGATGAAGCATGCTTACCTAGAAGGTACCTATTCACTCTAGACTTGAAGACTCCCAGATTATACTGTTCGGGGAACAAGGATGCGGGCAGTGAGTTCCAAACCTTCGCCGTACGGATAACAAATGTTGAAGCAAAACGCTTTGACCGGATATGAGGTAGGTCAACCATATATGGGTGACGTTGGTTTGTTTGTCTTGTGGTCCGATTATAGAAAGGGCTAGGGGGAATCAACTGGTGTAATTCGAGTGCACACTGTCCGAAATGCAAGCGATAGAACACCGACATACAAGCTACCTTACGTCGATGACTGAGGCTCTGCAACTTGGACTCAACTAGCTTGTCATCTTTGCCCGCGTAAGTCCCGGACCAGCCAGAATTCGGGGTTAAAAAGTAGCCTATGTCCTTTCTCAGGCTCTAGACTATCTGTGTACCAAATTTCGTTTAAATTGGTTCAGTAGTTTTAGCGTGAAAGCGTAACAGACAGACAGACAGAGTTACTTTCGCATTTATAATATTATATAAGTAAGGATTCCTCCATGCCCTTTTTACCATCTAACAACAAGACAAACTGGCCTCGATTCTGATGTCACACAGTAAATTAAATTTTAACTATTCCTGTCTTTTACAAAATAGGAACACAAGACAGAGATAACATATATTTTAGTGCTGTCAAGTTAGTCAGAACTAAGATGTCTATGCAAGCTTAGTCGAGTATGTTATTGGTGTTGACTAAAAACACGCGCCTTTTTGCTTCTGCTGTTCATATTTTAATTGATAAACTAGCTTGAGCACTAAAATGTATGCTATCTCTGTCTTGTGTTTCTACTTTGTAAAAGACAGGGATAGTTTAAATTTAATTTAGTGAGTGTACATCAGAATCGAGACCTGTCTTAAGTTTTAAGATTTAACTAATTAAGTTCTAAACACAGAACTTTGCTTACTATGAGGCAAGCGACAAGATCTCTTAACTACGTCATAATACGCAAGCTACACATTTTTTTTTAAATAACCGTCTTTTAAATTATTTAATAAATTATACCAACTTATATTATGCACAAGTCCGTTCGTGTATGGAGTTTTGTTCTCATCTTTGGGATGGTTCCGCTAGATATCAAATTGAGGCACTAGAGACCATTGAGCGAAGAGCCAAAAGACTCATTAACAATGACCAGCTGTCAGATGCTAGACTTCAGAGCCTAGGACATCGTCGCAGGACAGCAAGCCTCTCGGTATTTTATAGGATACATTTCAAAGAGTGTGCTATGGAATTACACGATCTAATTCCTCCATCCCCATTCTATCGTAGAACCAACAGACAGACTGCATTGCGACACCGATACATGGTGGATATTCCTCAAATGCGCAAGAAGCGTTTTGCTTCCACGTTCATTATGCGCACTGCAAAGGAGTGGAACTCCTTGCCAGAGTCTATGTTCCCAGATTAGTACAATCTTGGAGTCTTCAAGTCGAGAGTAAATAGGTATTTTCTAGGCAAGCGTGCTCCATCGTCGTCCGCATCGTAACTTAACATCAGGTGAGATAGTGGTCAAATGTTTGCCTATCACAGATTAAAAAAAACTTATTATTGATAGTTTAGAGGTTAAATAAGGCGATAATCGTTTCTCTTTATTCTCTACAACCCTTAAATTCTGTAAAGACTGTAGCTGCGTCGATATTTTTATTCAATTGAACTCTAACCGGGTAGTGTTGGCTACACTCCATATTTATGACTTAACAAATGCGGTCAAGTCAGCGTAAGTCCGAAACGCAAAGATTTATCTCAATTGTTATTTCTTTTTTCTTTAGTTTTGGCTTCGCAATTTTGTGCATTTAGCCAGTGTCAAGTGATAATATATTTCAAGTGTACTTCATATTATAGGTCCTAGTCACAAGTCACAGTCAAAGTCAAGTAAAAGAGTCAAGGTCCAGTCGTAGTCAAGTCATGCCCTAGTAAAGTGGTAGAAACTTTACTAGAACTTCTATTGGAGTTTTGGAGCGAAGGTGAAAATAACGTTTTTCAAATTTGTATTTTTTTTTTATACTCGATAGGCAAGCATTTAACCACTATCTCATCTGATGGATTTCAACTTTGTATGATTTGCCTACACTTATGCACGTTCACTAAGTATTAACGGTTAATAATCCACCATTATTACACATTAACACTCGAAGAATTACAGGTTTTGGAAAATTTTACAAAATCAACAGCGCCATTTTTTCACTTTCGCTGCAAAACTCAAATTGTTATTCACTAGCTGCGATCCACGGTTTTACCCGCGTATTTCCCAGACCCGCGACAATTCCGGGATGAAAAGTAGCCTATGTCCTTTTCTTAGCTCTAGCTCTGTACCAAATTTCAGAGAGTTACTATCGTATTTACAATATTAGTAAGGATGACTATCCCTGTTAAGTAAGTTAAATATTAAAAAATGCACAAGAGTTATTCATATATTATACTAGCCGTGCCTCGCTGCTTCGCCCGCTATTATCAAGTTAAAAAGTAGCCTATGTGTTAATCCTAGGTATAATCTATGTACATAACAAATTTCATCCAAATCCATTCAGCCGTCAGAGCGTGAAGAGGGTACAAATATACACACACTTACACACAAACTATCGGATTTATAGTATAAGTAGGATACATTTTTATTTCAAATGATTTGACACACATAAATTTACTAGCCATTCCCTGCGGCTTTGCCCACGTTTTTCGAGGAAAAATCTATGGTTCCTAGGTATAATCTATGTACAATTCAAATTTCTTCCAAATCTGTTCAGCCATTAAAAACGCAAAGAGGGAACAACATTACTTACACATTATTTTTGTTTTGTATTTTTTCACTATTTCGGTGTTCAATAATGACTTTATCTAGGTATCTATTTTAAAATAAGTTTGATTTATTATGACGGCCAAGCTCTTTTTACTTCAAAGACCTATATTCATAAGTGCTAGTTGCTGTTGCTATTCTTCGTAATTTAAGACGAAGTAGTATATATTATCACACTAATAGTATAAAAGTGAAAGTGTGTGAGTATTTGTATGTTTATTTACTACTTCACGCTCAAACGGCTGGACCCATATTGATAAAATTTGGTATTGAGGAGCTGGAAACCACAGGGCGCAGCTAGCTCATATATAAATACAATGCGGCAACGCCACACGCCTCATCAGAGGAAGTGTTAAAAATGTGCTTCAAACTCGTCGAACACATTTTTACCAAAATGTTCTCCCAGTTGAGAAAATGTCAAATATTTTCCTCCAAACTGTTTCTGAAATTTTATTTAGCACGCTAACACAAATCCTGAGCGGGCCGTTGTTTAACCATGGCTGACTTAGTCTATCGCTAGACACAGAATTAGTCATGATTTACTCCGTTCGCCGAGACGCTATTTTATTTAAAACGAATATCTTTGCGACTTGACAGTACAATATCTTTAGCGGGCTATAATTTAACCATGACTGGTGCACTGCCGCTAGACCAAATTAGACTGCCTGAATAACTCGTTCGCTTAAAAAAGCAATTTCACTTCTACTATTATTTAAATGCCAATTAAGCTTTATTATATAATAAAGGTTTAGAACCTTTTTGGTGGTTTATACGGTTTGCAATCAAAATAGTTTTACAGTTTTTAGAATGTTAGTTTTAGAAGCAGCTGTTGGTAAATTTTTTGATTAAAAAAGTTTGCTTGACTGCCCCGTGGTTTATCTCGTTGTGCCACGGGGAAATTAAACCTACCTATTGTCCAATGGTCAGTACAATTTTATGGAACTTTTTTTTTAAATTTTTTTTTATACTCGATAGGCAAGCATTTGACCACTATCTCACCTGATGGAAAGTGATGATGCGGCCGAAGATGTAGCACGCTTGCCAAGAAGATACCTATTCACTCTTGACTTGAAGACTCCCAGATTATACCGTTCAGGGAACAAAGACGCGGGCAATGAATTCCACTCCTTCGCAGTAAGGATGACAAATACTCAAATACTCAAATACTCATTTATTCATAAACATTTGTTAACACGTCATATTATAAGGTCTAAAATGAGATTTTAATAAAAATACAATTATAAAATGAAAAATGTCACATTGAAAAATTACGAAATAAAAATTAAAAGATAATAATAATAATAATAATTTTCATAAAGAACATGTCAATATATTTTATGTCAATGTAAAAAATTATTTAATTTTCATAAAGTCATCTGTGCTATAGACAAATGTAGAAGCAAAACGCTTTGAGCGAACCGGAAGAATGTCTACCATAAATGGATGACGTTTGCCAGTTTGTCTTGTTGTTAGATGGTAAAACGGGCATTAATTCGTGTAATTCCTGCGCACATTCGCCGAAATGAAACCGATAGAATACCGATAGGCTTAGAGAGGACGTACTGGTCTTTTCCGTAATGGTAAGCGTCACGTCGAAGACTGAATAATAATATCCGCTTTGCTTAACCTACTCATTAAAATTTTCTAGTGTGGGGCTGTGAGTGTGAAAGCGTTAATGTTTTTGTTATGTTAAGTATTTCTTACTTTTTATAATCCACCACCATCGCCGTTTTATTTTCCCTTCTCTTTTTTTTCTAATTGTAAACCAAAGTATGATTTCGCAGATTTTGGCATGAGTTCTTTTGACTAGTCATCAACCTGTCGTCAACTCTCAGTAGGAATGCTTGTCGAGAATATAATCTTGTTTGTTGATCGGCAGAGGTACCACGTGCATTTATTAGCTTAGGTGGCCATGTAAATACCACCGTTAACCTTCAGTAATCAGACAAAATGAATATACATATAATTAATAAATAATAACAAGAATGAATTTGCAGTATTTTTTTAAGTAATTCATTTTTCGCAGATTTCCTTTGCTTTCCAAATTTTAATTTGTTGCCTCAATTTTCATTTGTTTTTTTAATTATAAATTGAGTTTGGTTTGTTTGTTTTTCCGAGTTTTAGAAAAAAGAGAAAACAATAGAAAGCAAGTACTTAAAATAGATAAAAGAAATGGATAAATTATATTTGCTCATGCTCAGGCAGTAAGTAAGTAGGACTTGCTTGCCAGCAAGTAAAGGAAATAAATGAATAATATTAGCTTTGTCATATCAGAGCGAGATAGATATATCTCGCTCTTGCAAATTACCATTAGCCCGTATCTTGCTCCACCAGATACTGATGTCAATGACGAAGATGTAAAATGAAGATATTCATTGACCTCTCTATTAAAGTCAGCTGTTTCCTCAATCAGGGCTAATGTTTCAGCCAGTGATTAAGAGGGTTTATTCCTTTTGTCTTCTATCTCGCTCGCACAATTCAATATTTTTATTAAATACAATTATGTACGTGTGTTTTTGAAAATGTTTCAAACTAACTGTTAAAATAATACACATCCTCTAAGCCTCTCCATCCAAAGGTTGTCTAAAAGAAATCGCTTAAAGCGATAAGACCGCCAATTGTACTAGCCTTATTTTTAATTTTATTTTTCTCTGTTATTTTCTTTTTGAATTGGTATACAATAAAGACTTCTTTTATCTATTATCTATCTATTGTTCGATCTTTGCAAATTAGGTTGAGGGTAGTTGCAAAGCATAAATTTTTATTATCTGCTACCTTTGGTTATTCAGTTGTGTCAAATCATCCGAGCTGAGCACACGTGTGTTCTAACCTGCTCGATTACAGCGGCAATCCAGCATTTGGATCCTGAGGACGCAGCAACCTTCTTATTGTACGTATACACAACATAAGGAAGCCACTGTGGTTATAGGAGATCCCTGACTACGCTGATCTTGCTGCCCTCGGCGGGTGTGGATCTAAAGGTTGGTGGAGTGCATTTTTCCTTTTTTTTTTGCTAGGATCGACATGCCTCTTTTCTTCAGTATATTTATAGACTGGGATTAATTTTATTTTCTTTATTCTTTTAATATTCTCATTTTACTATTTAGCAATCAACTATGTCTACCTAGAATTGGAATACTTACTTATAGACTAGAGCCTCTGTAGTTGCAAATAGTTTTAAGTCCAAACTTAGCAACTGATTACGCCCTTTGAGGGCAAACTGAAAAGGGCGCGAGTTATCAGGGGTTGATGGCTTGATAATGGAACTTCGGGCTAATGTTGGGGTAGTTTTGTTTCCACTCTTAATGAGAATTTTATTTTCAATTTAGAAAAGCTATTTGTGCGAAATACCCTCTATTTGTTTGATAGTTGGTGCAATAGGATAAATATCACACAAAATATTAGAGACAAATCAATCCTACTAATATTATAAATCCGAAAGTTTGTTTGTAAGTGTGTAAGTGTGTAAGTATGTTTGTTCCCTCTTCACGCTTTAACGGCTGAACGGATTTGAATGAAATTTAGGATGTACATAGATTATACCTAGGATTAACACATAGGCTACTTTTTAACTTGATAATAGCGGGCGAAGCCGCGGGGCACGGCTAGTGTACTATATGTGATATAATGCAAGCATACAACGCCACACCAACCCAAATCATCCTGCACATTTTTTGTACATCCAAAGGTTGTCTACCAGAAATCTCTTAAAGTGATAAGACCGCCCATTGTAATAGCAGAAATCGCTTAAGACCGCCACTTATAGTACCTTTTATAACTCAGTGTATTATTTTAAGTTTTACAATTTCACTTTTATTTGGTGTTCAATAAAGAATTATTGTATTGTATTACGCAAAAATGTGAACCTACTTTTTATAAAATTTTATGTAATTTCATTTGAATTTTCTCTCCATTTTGATATTTTACTCAATAAGCCTGGTCATTTTTTTCTATTAATTACTATTTCACGTCAAAAAACCGCCATTTTGTCTTAATTTTTAAAACACCTAATTAAGGACACATGGGTTTTTAAGACGATACCTTAACTGTCGAAATCCATCCAACCGTTTGATATAAAATATATTAAGATACGGTAATAAAGAAATTTACAAATGCGTGTATATATACAAGACACGCGCGACAGCATAACCCTTCCTTGGCAGTCGGGTAAAAAACATGGTGAAACTATAAGTGTGGCAATAACTTTTTCTCATAAAACAGTCCGGCATTTTCACGAACGTTGCCTTCTAAGTAGAGGGTCGTCGAACTTAGCGTGGGGCTGTGAGTGTGAAAGCGTTTATGTTTGTAGTATTTATTTTATTTTTTATTTAGACGCGTGATCAAAAGCTGGCACTTATTTGGCTCCACGTATTAGCATTTCAATTCAGAGAGGCAATGCCGCCAGTATGATGGGAACGCTACCCACTGGTAGTGGGCTTGAGCACTTGAGTTACCTATAAGCTCGATGTCTTGTAGGTAACTTAGTTCTTTGCTGTTCATAGTTTAGATAGACGGCCCGTAGATAGGTAAAGCTATATTAGTGTATACTGTTTCTTTCATAAAAAAAAAACTTATTAGATTTATAAAACTAAAGGGTCCGGATTTCTTTCTTTCTTAGTAAGTATTAATGTACGTTACTAGTTTGTTTAGAGTTCTACCTACCTACGGGTAAGTTGTATTATTTCAGGTAAAGCAGAAGTACCCTCAGTTATTTCGGCAGAACTAACACAAGATATGGCAAAGGGAATATTGCCAAAGTCGGTTTATATCAATTGGTTTCATCAGAGAAACAGGTAAACTTAACTATTGGTGGTTGGTTGGGAATGATCCAGTCACTTGAATCGTACAGAATTGCAATCATTTATTGCATGGAAATGGTTAGTAGTTGTGAGGAGACCCGTAGATGAACGAAAATCACCGACGTAGCCCGCAGGATTAGCAAGTTGAAGTGGCAATGGGCCGGGCATAGTACGCAGCACTGATGGCCGATGGGGCCGAAAGGTTCTTGAATGGAGGACACGGACTGGCAAGCGCAGTGTCGGAAGACCGCTCACACAGGTGGACGGACGACATATTGAAGATCGCAGAAAGATGCTGGATGCAGTCCGCTTACGACCGTTCTTTTTGGAGATCTTTGGGGAGGCCTATATCCAGCAGTGGACTTCTTGCGGCTGAGATGATAATGATTATGAATTTTAAATTCCATAATACAATGTCAAACCTTGTCCATGGATTTTTTTATTAAATATAGGTGTATAAAAAAAGTCAATACTGTGCCATAATAATCCTTAAAATATCAAGCAGTTTAATTAATATTATTTAGATTTCTAGAATTCCATTATTGGAAAGTAACACTTTTCTAATAATAATATTTCAGTTTCCTTATTAATGTAGATAGATTGATAAGATAGATAACTCTTTATTTTATACCAGAAATAAAGTGAAATACATTAAAGACCTTAAAACTAACTTAGGCTAGTACAATGGGCGGTATTATCGCTTAAAGCGATTTCTTACAGACAACCTTTGTATAGGTAGCCAATGCTTTAATATCACGAGGAAGGGCGGTGTAAAAGCGCCCACACATCGCATAACAATTGTTAAGGTTGTTGATGTCTTAGGAACTTTGGACAAAACAATTCTATCCTGATTTCTAGTGTTCCTTGGGTACATTTCCTTTGCTATTTTAAATAAATACAGAAATAATTAGTAATTTAAATACTAATAAAGTAAAAAAAGATCGGGATTAAAGAGATGTAACATCTAATTTCTCAGGGTGAGTCAATGAGATCTCGCAAATATTAACACTACAGTTTTTGCCAAAAAAATCTTATCTAAGCACTAACATCTCACTGGATCCATCAACTGTCCAAACTCCAACCAAAACTCAAGTTTCAGGTCAAAGAGGCGGCGATAGTTGCCGACTCTGAATACAAACAGTTGTCTCCAGTTTAAACTAGGAGTGTTTATTGAATATCCATATATTCTATTTGAGAGATAGTTATATATTTGTATACTAGTTATTTTATAACTGTGAATATATCAATGAGAAATTAAACAACAATGTGTAACAACAATGTGTAAGTACCATAAAATTGTGTGTTCGAAACGAATAGACTGTTGGAACAACGTAAATATTTGAATATCTCTTTATACCTACACAGATAAAAACAAAAAATTGGTTGTCTGTAAAGTCGGTTTACGGAGAATAATTTTGCGTGACAACGTCATAAGACGAACGCTTGGCCGATCGTGCCTCTCTATCGCTCGTTCCGCGCTCTCGCTTGCACGCTCAGGCTCAGGCGGAACGTGACACTGTTTCATGCATGCAGCCGGTGTTCATCGATTTATAAGACGTTATCACGTCAAAATGTAATTCTTAGTCTATTCTTTTTCTAGCATTTTGAGTAGGCTGTGCTCCCGTCCAAGAACGAATGTCATCACAGGAAATTATGAAGGGTATGCCGTAGCACATGGGAGCGCGTGTACCGGTGTAAAAATATGGTGATTTTTTAACCGGCTTCAAAAAAAGGAGGAGATCTTCAATTTGACTGTGTTTTTTATGAGTTACCTCAGAACTATTTTCGTGGTGATAGATTCTGATGTTGTTTTTATTTGAAAGTTTGTGCTTTACATGCCCCATTTAAATTTTTTCAAGATTTAACAAGTAGTTTTTGAGTCTTTCGGCCGCATCATCACTTTCCATCAGGTGAGATAGTGGTCAAATGCTTGCCTATTCAACATAAAAAAATAGTAATAATAATCTGATCAAGGGTTCCGAAGATAAAGGAGTGAAGTCGGATTTTTTAAGTTTCGCTTGCGTTTTAATTATTGTGTGACGAAAAGAGGTGGGGGTACATTGTGATGAATAATTAAAATGTTTCCCTATAATGTTTCTGGGATGAATCTGCTAAGTAGGTACTAGCTAGAGGCTCTTGAATCTATTGACCGGCGAACGAAAAGACTCATTGGCGGTAGTAAGCTAGTTGAGTCCAAATTGCAAAGTCTCGGTCACCGATGCAAGGTGGCAAGCTTATCGGTATTCTATCGCTTGTATTTTGGAGAATGTGCACAGGAATTACATGAGTTATCCATCCCCATGCCCTTTAACCATCTAACAACAAGACAAACTATCAAACGTCATCCGTTTATGATCGATATACCTCCAGGTCGCTCGAACCGTTTCGCTTCTACGTGCATCATCTGTACAGCGAAGGAGTGGAACTGATTGCCTGCGTCTTTGTTCCCCGAACAGTATAATCTGGGAGTCTTCAAGTCTCGAGTGAATAGATATTTTATAGGCAAGCATGTCACATCTTGCCCGCATCATCACTTTCCATCGTGCGTCTTAACAACACAACCTGTTTTTTTTTGTTTTATTATTAACTCAGGCAAAGCTGCGAGGCACAGCTTACAAAGAATATAACCACACGTAATTTTAAAACAACACAATCTGGCTCCGACCCAACATTCGAGGCCAATGATAGAAAGGGCAATCAATTCGCTATATCGGGTTAATTTAACTTTTTAATTTGAATTTATAACTGACGTCATAATGGAGGTTAAACTCCTTTGTAAATGTATTTTATAATCTTTATAACATTTGGTAACTATTGATTTTTTTTATTTATATAGCATTAGCCATGCTAGGCAGAACTATAGTGATACATTTAGAAAAGAAAAATTATCGCTTGAGGCGGGATTTGAACCCGCGGCCATAGGGTCTCATAGGGTTTGAGTAGCTCAGCGGTTAGAGAAATAGGGCATGAGACCCTATGGCCGCGGGTTCAAATCCCGCCTCAAGCGTTAATTTTTCCTTTCTAAATTTATCACTATTTGGTGACTAAGTGCTAACAGGAGAGTTTTGCCGCAAAAGTCGTTGTTGATCTTGTATATTTTTCCAAAACCTGTGATTTTTCGAGTGTTAATGTGTAATAATGGTGGATTATTTACCGTTAAGACTTAGTAAACGTGCATGAGTGTAGGCAAATGATGCTAAGTTAAAAAACGTGATTTTCGCCTTCGCTCCAAAACTGCAATAGAAGTTCTAGTAAAATGTCTACCACTTTACTAAGGCATGACTTGACTATGACTAGAATGCACAAGATTGCGAAGCCAAAATGAAAAGGGTTAGATTCCTGACGGCAATACTAGTTTCCTCCCCAAGGGAAATTTGTGTTTCTGGTTCTGGTTGTGATTGTGTCTGTGATGTGAATGTTTCCGGCAGCCACGACACATGTCACCGAACTTAGTGTGGGCTGTGAGTGTGGAAGTGTTTATGTTTATTTACGAGTATATCTCTCCCTATTATGTTGAAAATATAATATACTCTCTGCGCCCCACGGTTTTACCCGCGTAAGTTCCGGGCCCGCGGGATAAAAAGAAGCATATGTTGCGATGAAAGGGAAAGTCCTAAGCTCTAGACTATCTGTGTACCAAATTCCATTTAAATCGGTTCAATAGTTTTGGCGTGAAAGCGCGACAGACAGCAGACAGACAGATAGATTGACAGAGTTACTTTCGCATTTATAATATTAGTAAGGATTGTTTAGAAACTTTATCATTAACTGATTAAGCACTGCAGAGTTTTTTTTTCACTAATTAAGATGCACACTTTAAAAAAGTTGGCTGAGCGCCCGAAATTGTATGACCTTTGATGAAAATATCTATAATTGGATCTTGCACCTTACACTTGAGCAAGGTTATACGGCTTAGGTTTAGTTGAGGGAGGACTGCGGGACTTAATCGCGCTTAAATTCTTTCAAACCATTATTGCAGATGATAATATACGAGTTCAACGCATTTAGTTTTCGGTAATTCCACTTTATTCTTAAGTTGTCGAGAGTGAATAGGTATTTTCTAAGTAAGCGTGCTCCATCGTCAACCGCATCGTCACTTAACATCAGGTGAGATAGTAGTCAAATGTTTGCCTATCATAGTTAAAAAAAATATTAAGGATTTAAATAATTTCGCTCACAATTATTTTCTTGCATATTAGGAGACCAGTTTCGGAACAGTCAGTGCTCCTTCATCATTTGAGTACGCGCGTAGACCGCCGTGTACAACTAGTCTCGTAATATGCGAGAAAATAATTGTGAGTGAAATCGTGTAAATAAACATAACATAAACACTTTCACACTCACAACCCCCACACTAAGTCCAATGACTTGTGTCGTGGGTGCCGGAAACATTCATATCACAGACACAAAGACATCCAGAACCAGAAACACAAATTTTCCATGGGAAGAAAACTTGTGTTCCCGCCGGGAATCGAACCCGTTTAGAAAGCGAACACGCATCTAACAAAGCCAATGGGCAGTTCTGGCAGTAAATCATTAATATGTGTAATATTACGAATCTTTCAATCAAATATTTAACTTAAACAATTAATTACTAATCAACTGTCAACCTTCTAAGATAATTTCCATCTAAACTTAGCAATCTAAGCACGTCTGAAGTTATGCTCGAATCATGCTCAAATGCTCATTATATATGAAGCTGACGTGACAGCGGTTATAATTATCTGTTAATACCTTGAAGGTGATTATAATTCTGGTTAATTAGTTTCAAGTAGAATAACAAGTAGATTCTAAGAAGGAATGTAAGATTGGTAAGGGTTGGAGTTGTCTTCATCTTAACAAGCTATCGCTGTTTAATTCTGATATTATATATAAATATCCGGATGACCGAGCTTTGCTCGGTTTTTTGTTTTTGGTAGAAAGTGTTTGAATTTGTAGTCTCAGAAAGCCCCATCTAGTGTCGAGTAGAAACAGTTTTTTACATCGGTCATGGCGTAATAGATGGCGCTGATAGTTTCTTAATCTCGGTTTTTCAAATGCAGTTTGGGAACCGAGCATTTCTCGGACCTGGAACGTTGATAAATCGATTCCTTGGGCCGAAACCCCCTAATCTGTAACTTTCATGAAAATCGTTGGAGCCGTTTCCGAGATCCTGATTACACATATATATATATACAAGAATAGCTCGTTTAAATATATTAGATGATGATGATCCCTTCATACAACCTGTAACAAAAAGGTGTAGTAATACTAGGTGATGTGTATGTGTATCGTGCCAGAAATCGTCTGCGAGAGAACTAAATTCGAAATCGTGAAAGATTTTCAATACTAAAATTCATCATAGTAATACTATAAATCTGAAAGTTTGTGTGTCTGTGAATGTTTGTTACCACGTATCTCCGTAACAAATAAACTGATTTTGATGAAATTTGTAATATATATATATAGTTCAAGTTCCGGAATAACATATACGCTAATTCAATTTTCAAAAATTAGCCCTTGAGTGTGCTAAATAGGGTGAAAAAGTTTGTATGGAAATTTTTACTCGCTTCGATTCACTTAAAACTCGGTACAAATAAATATTAAAGTAAATAATGAAACAAATATATTTTATTTTTTCAAAACTACCCCTAGGGTGTGTGCAAGGTAGTTCTAAAGTTTGTATGGAAAATCTTATTTCTTGCTTGGATTTACTCAAACCTCCATACAAATAAACGGTCTACTAGATTTAGATTATAGACGAGACTGCAAATTCAAACCATTAATCTATCAATCCAAATTAATAATAAACCCGGAAAAAGTTCAACTACAACTTTTAAATCACGCGGGCGGAGCCGCGGGGCACAGCTAGTAAATAATATTTGACAACCCTAAGCTACGGTTACATCTGTGGCGCTTTGACTTTTATTATGGCCACCACTGTCAGACGTCTAGGTCCAAAGATTATGTTGTGTAGAACGGCAGCTGATGAAATAGGGTTGCAAATGGAAAAACATTTTAGAAACTTTAATTCATCATAACTAAATAATTTTTCATGCTGATGCTGCGAATTTAGAAGTTCCTATTAGACTCAGAGACTAAAGACTACATACATGTAGCTAGATGCGTGGCTTGAATGTTACTACACCTTTCTGTTGCACATTGTACAATGGGGCGACAAGACGATATGAGCGTCATCTATTTATGGTTGACATGCCTCATATTATCCGCTCAAAGCGTTTGTCAATCAGTTATTAATAAAAACAAAGATTTGTCCATTGACAAAATTTTGACGTGAAACAGCGTCAAAATTTTGCGTTCGGGGCGGTCTACTAATTATGTTTGATTCAATTTGCATCTAAATTCATTCGTTAGCCGTGAGACAACAGTCGTTAAGTCATGTCGGACGCCTTCAGGTAGCCTGAAAAAATCCTGACACTAGGACTGTCCACTAGTCTATACGATAAGCAACCAAGTAGCGAAGAAATGACAGTATATTTTTTTAACTATGAATAAATTGAACGTTGACATGCCAGCAATAAAATTACCCACTAAATATTTTATCGAGTCATCAGAGACTTCACAATAAGTTCAATTTCAACGGCTATTATTTATTTAGTTTTCGTTCCTTATCCTGTCAGGTTTCACCACGTTCCCGTAACCCTTACTCCTTAGATAAACATCTCGATATCTGGTACTGGGACGAATTACAGTAAGGATACTACACCGTTTTTTATTTTATTAATGAATATAACATACTTATCTTCACAATGATAAGTATGATAATTTTGGAATGTCATGGTTATTAATTAATTGTCTAACTTAAATGGTATTATTAATGACTTAAATATAATTGCATGCCACTATATGGCTAAACATGCTGTTCTAACATTATTCGATCTCCCAATGGTACCATGTTTTAAGCAAATAAACATTTTCATTTCATTTAATTTCATGTCGATCCTTTATTTGTTTATTTGTAATATGGATTTTCTCCAGTATCAGGGTTTTTCAGGCGAACGATGCGGCCGAAGTGTAGCATGCCTGCCTAGAAGATACCTATTCACTCTTGATTTGAAGACTGCCAGATTATACCGCTCAGGAAACAAAGACGCGGGCAATGAGTTCCACTCCCTCGCAGTACGGATGATAAACTTCGAGCGGGCTGGAGGTATGTCAACCATGAATTGATGGCGTTTGACTGTTTGCCTTGTTGTTGATGGTAAAACCGGCTATATGCGATTATACTTTTGAGGAAATGGCTTCATTCTCAAGTGTCCAGTAGTTGCTGTCTGAAAGGAGTTCTTACACAAGTTACTCACGGTCTTTTTTTCCCTTTTAATGGTACAACGCTAGTTGCGTTTGTACTATTATTAATGGAGGAAATAAAACTTATTGGTTTTGCAAACGCAGTACAACTAGTAATAGAAGTCCATAATTTTCTCTTGTCCGCCTTTGAAGCATCAATGCTATCGGGTTCGATTCCCGGGGCAACACAAATTTTTCCCCAAGGAAAATATGTTTCTGATTGTGATTGTGTGTCTGAAAGTGTTTATTATTTTAGCTTAATTTGTCCTTACTGTTACTTATTGTATTGCGATCAAGTCTGCGTGCCTAAAGACGGTCTGTCAGATGTTAATGCGAATGGGTTAATTAACCCATATATACCAATGTATATATGTATCTAAGTAGTGAAGTTGGAAGGGTAAGCACATAAAGGTCGATTAATAAATAAAGTCATTCTTACAGGAAGTAAATATTTTAATCGTGATTATCATAAAATCTATAGTCGAGGATAAAAAAAACTGTAACAATCCTATCCTAGTAATCCTACTAATATTGTAAATCCAAAAATTTGTGTGTAAGTGTGTAAGTATGTTTGTTCCCTCTTCACGCTTTAACGGCTGATGGGATTTGGAGGAAATTTGGTATGTACGTAGCTTATACCTAGAATTAACACATAGGCTAGATTTTGACTTGATAATAGCGGGCGAAGCCGCGGGGCGCGGCTAGTAATTAATAATTAAATTCTACGTTGACTTGGGTGGTTCAGCACTTAGTCCGTCCGTCCATCTGTCAGAGATATTTAGCGCCAACACAATACAAGCGAATATCTTCAATGTCTCTGAGAATATGTAAAATTATGACCCAAAGCCAGAAATAGCAATTAAAATGATATAAATGAATGTGTAGCAATATTTTTTATTAAATTATTTTTTATAATAAGTCTAAATAATAATCTGCCTTGTAATTGAAATGTCTTGTCATTTCAGGGACCCGTGTGTGTGTTCTACATTGTGATAATTTAAATCAAATAAAAATCGTTTATTCACATGGATCCCAAAAAGGCACTCTTTTTTATTATTTGAAAATGAGTGAAAAAATAATTTATACATGTCCACACAATTTTTTGGTGTTCTCTTCTCTAACGGGTATAATTATTAGCAACACCTCGTATCTCGCCAAGTCGATCAAAAAAGCGGCACGCGCGTACCATCCGTTTCTCGAAGCAGTTCAGGCCATTTTCGAACCCCTATAACTTCGTTGTGGATAAAACTACAAGCCTGATATTTTAGTAACTAAGCTTGCATTGTATAAACACGGCATATTTCAAATTTCATTCAATTTGACACAGTTGTTTAAGAATTATAACTAGTCAAAAAATGGTCAAGTCAATCTATGTATTTAAAACATAAAAGATGTTTGATATTGATATGGTCATTATAAAATCTTGTTAGGTAAGCTTATTACGTAATAACTTAAGACAAGAGGACACTTAAGTAGGGACTGAATAAATTACCGTCTTGGTATTACATGAATCTAACTATTTTTTACGGTACAAGAACTGAGTTGCGAGACTTGGTTTTTTTACATGTTATGTTTTTGATGGCATAAGTGTATACCGAAGCACCTTGTATAAGTGTAGACAGATAGACCTTGTATAAGTGTAGATAGATAACGGGCATAATAATGATAACCAACACCTCGTATAAGTGTATACCGAAGCACCTTGTATAAGTGTAGATAAATAACGGGTATAATTAGCAACACCTCGTATAAGTGTATAACGTAGCACCTTGTATAAGTATATATATAGATAACGCGTATAATTAAGAAGGCTGAATAAGCAGAAAAACTCAAAAGGCGCAACCATAGTAATCTTGATAGTGTAGAAAACTTTCTGCTTTATCAAAAATCAAGCAAACAACGCTCTTATTGCGTATCGACAAAACGCGCCATTGTCCATAAATAGTAAGGCCATGAATAAAATAATCATAAAATGCCGTATCGATTAGATCTATATCTCTAAAATCGCACAATTATTTAAATCTCCGGATATAGGTATCATCAGCTCCACCTGCGTTTTGGCGTGTGTAAAATGCCGAACATTAGTACCTACAGCAAAGCATTTAGGCTAAGCCATGGATTAAGAAACTAATGGACACCTTATTGCTCATTTGGTTTAAGGACTATTTCAGGCAATTGGAATGTATTTATTAAACCAGCTGACCCGGCCAATTCGTACCGCCAAAGTTTTCTGAACTTTGACAACAAACATTTATGTCACACTAGCCGTGCCCCGCGGCTTCGCCCGCTATAATCAAGGTATAAAGTAGCCTAAGTGTTAATCCAAGGTATAAGCTAAGTACAATCTAAATTTCATACAAAACCGTTCAGCCTTTACATCGTGAAGAGGGAACAAACATACTTGCACACTTACACACTTGCACACTAGCACACTTGCACACTTATACACAAAGTTTCGGATTTATAACTACTTTCCTTGCAATTTCTTTATATTTTCTCACCTTTTAAACTTTACTTTGACTTCTAGAAATATTTCAATACCAAAATTAGGCAAATCGGTTCAGTTGTTCTCGAGTTTTTGTAAGACTAACAAACGTCTATTGGTTTTTATATATTATTGAGATAGAGATAGATAGCTAGTGGTGAATGCATTTGGCTTAGACCACGACAATTTAATTTATATTTATCCTATTCCAAGGCCTTTATGGCACCGATATTCTGGGAATCTACAAGTCAAAGTAAGCAACAGTTGTGTTCAAAAGTGGCTGTAATTTTGCAAATCTGGCAGTAGAGTCATTAACTTTCATGAGTGCCTCTTTGGGGTCCATGTGAATAAACGATTTCGATTTAGATTGAATAAGTATCATCTAGGCAAGTATTAAGCTTTTCATTAGGTGACATGGTGGTCAAAGGTATGCCTATTGAGCTAAAACAAATTTACTTTGCAACTTAAGTTGTGATTGTATTCAAAAGGATTACCATTTTGAGCTCATGATGGAATGTTATTTTTAATATTATTTGAAGACAAAACAAGTTATAGTATCAAAAATTACAAACAACATTAAAAAGACAAAATAAAACATAGTGCGACTGCTAAAGACATTGTATACTTGTCTTGCATAGAAGATTAATTCACTTTGTCAGGTTTTTTTACAACTGTAATATGAACATAAAAAAAGCTAAACTTCTTTCTCATTCAGATACAAATAACAGGGCGGAGCTAGTAAGTAATTATAAACCTCATAAAATCATTTGCATCTATTAGCATATCTCTGAAAAAATTACCTAACTTTAAATGCATAATAAGCGGCGTCTATCGTCACTGTCATCTACGATTTCACAAAGTCAACAGATATACTGAAATCCGATACATTACCGCCCTATGAATAAATTCACAGTTTATAAAAAAGGCGTCACTCTATAAAACATTTAGATGTTATCGTTTGGAAATATAGCCGCAATTTAGTTCGAAATTTGAGGAAACCCGTTCATAAACAGATTTACGAGGCGATATAATTAACTCAGATATTTATTTAAGTTAAAATGTTTAGTTTAAAATGGTAATAATGCATTAGGAATTTTATAGCCAAGAATTTAACATATTTATATTTTCGTGTTCTAAATCGATTGACACAGAATTGTGGGTTTTAAATCAAGTGTGATAGGGACAGTTTCGTGTTAATTCGTAGTTTTCGTGAGCATGAATAATTTTGTGATTTTTATCTCGCACCGTGAAATCGAAAGTTGAGGCCTATCTCAACATGCCAGCTTCATATCTAATTACAAAATCGATATTTTAGCGTTTTTTGGGTGTTCATTGGTAATGTGGTCTGCGACAACTTGTGACCACTGACCTTTATATTGGAAACGTGGTAAAAGTCTTGTTTTATTTTTGTACTTTATAGCTTTATTAATATGTTTATAATGTAAGAAGCGTACGGAAGCAAATGAGTTGGGTCGTGTGTGTGTTTAATAAAATTCGGTGTGTGACCGAGACGGAAAATATAAAAAGCTTTTTGTAAATCCTACTAATATTATAAATTCGAAAGTATGTGTATAAGTGTGTAAGTATGTTTGTTCCCTCTTCACGCTTTAACAGCTGAACGGATTTGGATGAAATTGCAATTTTATACTAGCTGTATCCCGTGGCTTCACCGACTATAATCAAGATAAAAAGTAGCCTATGTCTTAATCCAAAGTATAAGCTACCTACATTCAAAATTTCATTAAAATAGGTTTAGTAGTTACGGACACACGTGGTAACAAACATTCACACACACACACACAAACTTTCGCATTTACAGTATAATTAGTAGGATAGAGCAAAACGAGATCTCTATTAAGTTTTATGGATGGTTCAGCACTTTGTCCGTCCGTCCGTCTGTCAGAAGCATTTAGCGTCTAAGCCATACCAGCAAATAACTTTCGAATTCTGGTCTTCAAATAATATGTTCTTATTGGGAAATACTTGGCCACTATTTCAGTAGATGCTTGCATGCATGCTCGACCAGAAGATATCCATTTACCGTTGAATTGCTGACCTCTTAGATTATATCGTTCAGGGAACATAAAGGGCAATGAGTTCCGCTCTTTCGTACGGCAGGGTAACAAACGTGTAAGCGAATAGCTTCGAGCGAACTGAAGGTATATCAATCATAAATGGATGATGTTTGAGAGTTTGACTGTTGTTGAAAAGAAACGAAATTAATAAGTATGATATATTTGTAAATGTCCAACAATCAAAGCTTAAAAAAAACGACTCCACCGCTTTATCTTCCGAACTTTGATCAGATTATATGTACTATATTTCAAGAACTACTGATCAGATCTTGATCAAATTTAAATGGAAAGCAACATCGTTCAATCAAAAAAAAATAATTCAATATCGATTCACGCGGAAAGAAGTTATGAAGAATACATAAAAAAAAATACAATCGACTTGAGTACCTCTTCCTTTTTTGAGAAGTCGGTAGGAGAAAGGGTTTAATATTATTAGTATTTATTAGGTAGGTATATCTAATATATAAAATTCTCGTGTCACAGTTTTCGTTGCTATACTCCTCCGAAACGGCTTGACCGATTTTGATGAAATTTTTTGTGCTTATCCGGTATCTATGAGAATCGGCCAACATCTATTTTTCATCATCATCATCATCATCACTTTTCATCATTATCAACGCGGGTGAAACCGCGGGGCGCAGCTAGTTTATTATAATATAAAATATATTAGTTCAGTATTTTTTTGTCCCACAACATTTTCTATAGATACAAACGCGTCGATAGCAACCAAATCAACCGGCAGCATATCTGATTCGAACGCAATCTGAATGCCGAATGGAATAAAAGCCTCTCAAAGGTTCGGCGGAGGCGTGACATTTGGGATGAATTTTAAGAGCGTATAAAATATTAACCCTTTTTCCTTCGGCAAGGGAAGGAAGGAAGTCGGGGCAGAGACGTAGTTAGGCTAATTTTTGGGGGCAGATTTATGAACTTTTGAAGTGAACATTTTAGGGGAGGGCTTTGAAATTCTGATCCGCAACCTTTTTGTGTGACGAAAAGTGGTAAATACTTTGATGAATAATTAAAATGTTTCCCTTTATACAATAGTTGCACTTCTATCGTGAGATTATACGACATACTCTGTTTTTTATGACTAGGTTTATTTAATACTGCTTCAGTTAATTGACTTAAAAAAAGAGAAGTTTTCAATTCGACTATTTTTTTTTGTGTGTCACCTCAGAACTTTTTTCTAGGTGAAACGATTTTGATGATTATATTTTATTTGAAAGCTGTTGCTTCCCGTGTAGTCCCATTTTAATTTTATTTAGATCTGACGAGTTCTTATGAGTTATCCTCAATAATATGTATTTAGTTCATTTAATTTGATCAAGGGTTCCGAAGATGCGGTGATGTCGTTTTTTAATCTTTGTTTTCTTTTCATTATTTGTATATTTAATAATATTCCGGCTTTACAAAGTTCAAATATGCATTTTGTAATAACACTATACGTATTCTGGCATTAAAGGACCTGTTGAAATATAGTTAAAGCTTAAGCAGAGTGGCCCTTCGCGTCATTCCTTGAGTACGTCCACAAATCGGACGAAATTTACGTTCAGTTTTTTGAAGGATTCGTGAAACGGTTGTAACGCTGGACGTATTTTTTTAGGGACCGGTGTGATATCTTTCATAGGGTATTATGTCAGGGACTGTGGTTGGCTTTTATGTGAGAATGTATACTTGTTTAAGCTCTTGTATTTGACTTTACTTGTTCTTTGAATCTGTTTGAAACTTGTGAATAACGGCGATTTGAGAGGTGGTAGAGCATTTTGTGAGTTGCTCGCCTGGCTTGCTACCAAAGTAGCTTACCACCATCAAGTTGAAAGTCTGCCGCCAAACCAAATACGGTGTTCCGGCAGTTATCCTTGAGAGCCTGCGTATTCCAGGTCTAGTGTGTTTACCAGCTTCGATCACATCGTCACTTACCATCAGGTGAGATAGTGGTCAAACACTAGCCTGTCAAAATAAAATAAAAAAATTATCACATTTTCTTACAATCTTTTATTTAGTTTCACCTGTCCCGTCGGTCTGTATAAATCTTGCAAGCTAAATTAGAACCGATGTCCGATTGGACTCAAATTTGGTGTATTTTTGGTGACATTACAATGATATGGTACCATGGAGCTCCACCCCCCAAAAAATCCTGTCGGTTCATGCGCCAAACACCCTGTAGTACAAGTATTCATCAATATTTACAAAGTTTAAACAATATTTAAATTTAAATGAGGGCCATAATCATAATAATACTAGCTGTCCCGGCGACCTTCGTTCCGCCTAACAGTCGATGAATGTGCATGTTTAGGAAGTCAAACCCGGCATGCGTTACAATGCCACGTGACTATACTATTACCTCCTTCATGTTTATGTTTGCCTAGTACTTTACCGAATCCGAGTGACGTATGAGAAAATGATTTTTATACACATATAAAAAATGTGACGTTCCTAAAAAGTATCCTAAGACCGTCTCCAGGTTCTAAGCTACCTCCCCACCAATTTTCTGTCAAATCAGCATTCAGCCGTTCTTGAGTTATAAATAATGTAACTTTTATATATATAGATTGTCAATTAAAGTATATTTATTTTTAAAAAAAAACCTGTACTAATTGTATTAAAGAGCAAAATCTTTTGGAGATGGCTGTAATTTTGCGAATCTGGCAGTATGGTCATTAACTTTCATGAGTGCCTCTTTGGGGCCCATGTGAATAAACAATTTTGATTTCATTTGAATCAATTTATTCTAGCAATTTACTAGTATTCAATAATTTTTTTTTTTTTTTTTTTTTTTTTTTTTAATAGTAAATAGCTAATCTACGGGCCAATTGCCTATATTTCCTAAAACTAAAATAAAACTATATACAGCAAAGAGCCAAGTTACCTACAAGCCATCGAGCCTATAGGTAACTCAAGTGCTCAAGCCCACTACCAGTGGGTAGCGTTCCCATCATGCTGGCTGCATTGCCTCTCTGAATTGCAATGCTAATACGTTGAGCCAAATAAGTGCCAGCATTTTGGTCACGCGTCGCCTCAACCA
This sequence comes from Lomographa bimaculata, assembly GCA_948107665.1. NCBI lineage: Eukaryota > Metazoa > Arthropoda > Insecta > Lepidoptera > Geometridae > Lomographa > Lomographa bimaculata. Next base: position 1,746,071 of record OX403608.1, on the reverse strand, counting down.
GGCGCTCTGATAGAATTTTGAAAATAGAATGAGCTCCCGGTCCCCACGGACCCAGTGTCTCAACACCAAACGGCTCAAATATGTAACCACTGCCGAGGTTTCCATATTTTCGCCGTTTGCGCTGCTCTGCCGAAGTTGCCGCGACGCCAACCCCATTCTGTGATTCAGGAAGATGTGACGGAGCTAAAGTATCGACACAAGTTGCATCCCACACTAAAGGCCGTCCCATCTTCCATGGAATTAAAGTCATTCCGTCAGGTCTTTTACCATCGTCACGCATCAGACCATTCGGTTCGAGAATGGATGGAACGTTGGCACTGGTAAAAGCCCGGCGGATGATATCGTTGAGGCTGGCGTGGCGGGAAATTCGGCCAGCACTTTTCTGGCACGAGAGGCCGTGGTGACCGAGCTGGTCAACAGCAGTACCACACTGACAGCTATGGGCAACATAGCACCTTGCACCCAAACGTAAGCATATAGCGAGACGGAAAGCAGATGGATCCATAAGAGTACCAGTATTAAGCGAGGGAATGGCCTGCAACCAAAGCCCTGACTCCCATACAGAAACTGCTAGAAGTCTAGCACGCTCTGTGACGCTAGGACACGTATCTAAAAGATGTTTCCGTGCTAGTTCACAGAGCGGCCGATCCCACAGTCTCTGTGAGGATAGCCTCACTGGGAGCCCGGTATTTGGGCATGCCATCTCCCAGGCGCTTGTGGCCTCAGTCTGGTTAGAAATTTCTAAAGAACCCAAACTATGTGAAAGTATTTTTTCGACTAATTTAGAAGTACCATGAACTGAGGACAAGAAAGCCGGTAACGCAACACTAGAAATTTTACGAATACCTAAGCCTCCTAGTCTTACAGGTAAAGAAGCTTGCGACCAAGCCCTATCATCTATGTCAATATTCAAAACCGATACAAGAGTATTCTTTACGATATTGTCCATGCTCTCGAGGAGCGCGCCATGTTTCCATAGCGGACAACATCTTAAAGAATACGTAAATTTCAAGTCAATAATTAGTTCAAACTATAATATTAAAACAAAATGAGACGAAAATCTAATACCATTATTTACCATTACGAATTTCCTAGAACAATATTTGCTAAGGAGCTTACCATCGCTGCCAGAGACCCCGAACGCAATTCAATTAGTTATATCAATTTAAACCAGAATTTATGTTTCTAATAAGTAGGAAAGCAAATTTAATTTTCTACCTTTTGCCGAGGTCTTAGAGGTGGTGAATATAGGAATTAATTGATTAAATAACTAGCTGCCCCCTGCCTTTCTCCCTTTTTTTGTAATCAATATTTGTTAATTCCATTTTAAGACTATTAAATATTTTTTTATTTATTTGTTAAATTATGGTTGTAAATGTTGAAAGTTCAAATCTGTAATAAAAAGGGCATTAATTAAGAAAACTTACTATAAAATTATCGACTATATTGACAAGGATGCATGGAGGCAAACTGCACAAGCGCTTTCTAGCGACTACCATAATAACACCTAGGTTAATAAAATTATGTATTAGAGATTAAGCATGTTTAAAAAAAATGAATGAAAAAATGCGCCGCCAAGTTTCTTGCTTGATGTAGGAATTTTATAGTAAAACTTAACCCTATTCTGGAATCGAACCCGATACCCGATGCTTAGAAGGCAGCCTCTAGTAACAACGCCAGCAAATAGTTCAATTATTTGTTTTAGTTAGCAAATTATCGCAAATGAAATTCTAACGAAGCAATGTTTTATTAAACTTCGCACCAAAATGTTTTGATTAAAACAATAACAATGTTATTATTTCAACAACAAACCCACATTATTGCATATTGGTTAATTTTAACGAAATATATGGTAATGTTATTTTCATGAAATTTAATTAATTGATTATCTGGGTGCTAATTATCAATATATAATCCAAATTTTCTATAATTAGGATTCAAAATTACAATAGAGAATTTGCGTGAGTTTTTTTTTAAATTATGTATAGACAAACATTTGACCACCATCTCATCTGATGGAAAGTGATGATGTGGCCGAAGATGTGACATGTTTGTTTAGAAGATTCTATTCACTATATTCACTCTTGACTTGAAGATTTACAAATTATACTCCCACTTAATTTTACTCAAAGGCGCAGGTAATGAGTTCCACTCCTTCGCCTTCCTTTCTTTCCTTTTTTTTTAGATTTAAACAAAGGTCATATAGTTTTTTTAATTCTTATACCTTTACAATTATACGTTGGCATGGTTAGGTGCGCGTCCGACTTCTAAGCATCAGGTTCGGTTACCGACGAGATCACTAGTTTTCTCCCCAAGGGAAATTTATGTTTCTACTTCTGGATGTGTACGTGTGTGATATGAATGTTTCCGGCACCCAAGACACAGGTCATGAAATGAAATGAAATACATTTATTTGGCACTAAGGACAAGATGAACAAACAACAAAAACATGAAATATACAGTAAAAACAGCTTACAAAGGTAATTAAGCATAAGTAAAAAAAAGTGCCAATATGGCCGTGACTCAGCAGGTGCTGATTTTCAGTCACAACCCAGAGGTGGCGGATCTAAAACAGTAAAAATATAAAAATTATATGTGTATAATATATTATTACATTATCATCAACTTAGTGTGGGGCTGTGAGTGTGAGTGGTAAAAAAAAGTTGGTGTGACATATTTTTTTATTTAGGTAAAAAAGCTCTAAAGGATTTTGATGATTAAAAATAGGGAAAATTCAAAATTGCAAAACGCACGCTATTGGCTAAACTATCGTGACATCAGAATCCGCATTTTTTATGTCAATGGCCGGTCAATTTTCTTTTATCGCAGCTGATTGTACATTATTCGTTATTACGTCATTAAAATAAATTTAATTAAAGTTTCCTGATCCTGATTATAGTTTTAAATATTTATTTTGATATTTTTATGGCAATTTAGTGACGTATCGATCAAGTCGCTTGCTTGATGGTAAGCTTCAGTTTTGCCATTACAGTACACTGCCACCCACAGTTTTGAACTAATTCAAACTCCTGCTCGTCAAACTGACTTCGCCACCTTGAAATATTAGATGTAAATTCTCTTTAAGTCCTGTAATTTCATTGAAAACATTGCCCTTCAATCCAAAAATGCAGTAATGTTTGCACGCTACCTGCTTGGCGGTTGAATGTCCAGATTTTTTTTTGTTGTAAACAATCGGCTAAACGCATAAAGAAATTGTGCATATTCCCAATTGACAAAATGATATCAATATAAACAATTTCAACACAAATTTGTAAATAGTAATTAATTCAAAATATTACAAAACTGACATCAATACTGTGGCCATTAAAACGACAATTTAATTCTGATAATATCTAAGGCATGCCGCATACTTGATACAAATAGTGATAGGGCTTTTCCATGAAGGACAGAAAAGAGACTCTTTTCTCGTCTTCAAGGGATTTTCTCATGCTCGTTTGTCTTGCTACCAAGTACCGTTAAACAGTGAAGGTGGTATTTAACTTTTAAATAGACAAATCTGTTGCCAAGTTCTAAATAAAAATATAGTCACAAGATAAGATTACAAAAGGGGATTAAAACAAATAGTACCTACTCAAAAATTTTGTAAACCGCTTGCTTTTCCACGTTGAATAGCGATGCTAATTTTTGTGCTAAATAATAGCCAGCATTCTGGTCACTTGTCGCCTCGACTAAAATTTTAAAATTTCGTGTGCTCCCGGTCGCCACGGACCCAAAGTTTCTACCCCAAACAGTACAAACATATAACCTCTATCAAGGTTGGAATATTTACGCCGTTTGAGGTTTTCTGCTTTGTTTGCAGCCCCGCCAGCTTGAACGCTAGTCTCTGGAAGATGAGACGGCGCCAGTGTATCGACACAAGTTGCATCCCACACTAATGGTCGTCCCATCTTCCAAAGAATTAGCGTCATTCCATCAGGCCTCTTGCCGTCGTCATGCATCAAACCGTTTGGTTCTAGAACTGACGGTAAGCAAACACTAACAAAAGCCCTACGGATAATTAAAGTAAATAAAGTAGTAGTAAAGTATTAGTAGTATATATAGTTCTAAATTATTTCCAGCCATAGACAAAATGCAGTAGATTCTTAGTTACCTTTTAACGCCTCACGATATAAACGGCTTATTTTCTAAAGATATCGAATTCTTTATGAAGTCGTCACGCGTCGCCCGCTGCAAAAAGTATCAAGCGTCCGCTCAGATGTTCCTTACAATTTAATTCAAAATTATCTTAATGGCTTCTACTACAAGACAAATCGATATTCGTTATCGCTAGGAAATCCGCGATACATTATTAATGGGCAGTCCCTTCGTATGGTAATCGAAATTCAGTGTTAGACGGTCAAACTCTGACCCTTTGAAACTTTGACGGTGCCTACTACGCGTTTTCGAAAGGAATTCGAAGATAGTCGAGTATGTGTAAAAGTTAGCGATGGAATTTTAATTATTTTTCTACGATCAATAGGCAAGCATTTGACCACAATCTCACCAGATGGAAAGCGATGATGTAGCGAAAAATGTAGCATGCTTACCTATAAGATACACCACTCTTGACTTGAAGAGGTGGTAGAGCATTTTGTGAGTTGCTCGCCTGGCTTGCTACCAAAGTAGCTTACCACCATCAAGTTGAAAGTCTGCCGCCAAGCCAAATACGGTGTTCCGGCAGTTATCCTTGAGAGCCTGCGTATTCCAGGTCTAGTGTGTTTACCAGCTTCGATCACATCATCACTTACCATCAAGTGAGATAGTGGTCAAACACTAGCCTGTCACAAATTAAAAAAAAAAGACTCTCAGATTATACCGTTCGGGGAACAAAGACGAGGGCAATGAGTTTCAGTCCTTCACAGTTCGAATGATAAACGTAGAATCGAAAGTCTTCGAGCTTAACTAGTTTGTCTAAAAGTTCTCAGTGGAAGTTTCACTAATCATGTTTCTAGCTTATTTTTTTTTAGATTATATTTTCAAGTCCAAATGTAAAAACTGTATAGTATAATACAATACACTGTATTGCACCTAATAAAATTACATAAAAACATTCATATTATTTATATCTAAGTACAATGGGCGGACTTATCGCTAAAAGCGATCTCTGTCAGTCAAGCTGTGAGTGGGGCTGTGAGTGTGAAAGCGTGTATGTTTATGTTATGTAACCTTTGGATGGAAAAAGAGAAAAACAATATAAAAGAACGTAGGTCAGTGTTGTGATTAACTAAATATATTTATAATAATATATATTCATACATAATGTATACTACGGAAGAGCGAGACCCTCTAAAACAGGTATCTCCATACTTAAAAGAGGGTGGCAAACCCATGAAATGTAACTTAGATTAAGTTTACTGAAATAAATATTTTGTATTTTGTATATCATATAAATAAATAAATACATAATACAATAACATAGCATACTTAAAAAACAATTCTGAATAAATAATAATATGTTTATAATTGACCGAGCGAGCCAGCGAGAGCGAAGCATCTTCCATTTTAGTTTGGACAAAAATGCTTTCGGGGGTCGGGCGGATGTCAGGCTGTTGTTTTTCTCTACAAGTCACATATATTAACCGATTCTCTTGAAATTTTGTGAGCGGGTTCGATAATAATATAGAACTATTTGACGATTACAATTTTTCAAATTTGCTTTCTGCCTAACGGGGTGTAACGACGAATTTAAACAACCGCGCTTTGAGAGGTGGTAGAGCATTTTGTGAGTTGCTCGCCTGGCTTGCTACCAAAGTAGCTTACCACCATCAAGTTGAAAGTCTGCCGCCAAGCCAAATACGGTGTTCCGACAGTTATCCTTGAGAGCCTGCGTATTCCAGGTCTAGTATGTTTACCAGCTTCGATCACATCGTCACTTACCATCAGGTGAGATAGTGGTAAAACACTAGCCTGTCACAATTAAAAAAAAAAAAAAAAAAATCCGCATCCTAAATTGTGCTTTCATAGATTTTTCTTTGCTGCTAACGCGTGAGATTGTAAAATAAAAGATGAGTTCGGAGATGTGGATGTATTATTTCAGTATTTATACTTAATACTAGCCGTGCCCCGCGGCTTCGCCCGCTATTATCAAGTTAAAAAGTAACCTATGTGTTAATCCTAGGTGTGAGCTATGTGCATTCCAAATTTCATCCAAATCCATTCAATCATAAAAGCGTGAAGAGGGAACAAAGATACTTACACACAAACTTCCGGATTTATAATATTAGTAGGATAGGATACAACTATGAGATTTTGTACATCTAAGTATGGAACGCACATTTTTATATTAAAAAGTTAAATGAGAGAGATAATTATCCAATTGTCTTCAAACAAATAAACAAACAAACGCATTCACAATCACATCCCCACACTAAGTTCAAAGACTTGTATCGTGGGTGCCGGAAACATTCACATCACACACACATTACACCCAGAACCAGAAGCACAAATCAATCTTGGGAAGGAATTTGTGCTCCTGCCGGGAATCGAACCCAGGACCCATGGCGCAGAGGGCGGACACCTGTCCACTGCGCCAACTGGGTCGTCAAATTCGATGTATATAGAAAGTATAAATACCGAAATAGTATATCCACAACTTTGAACTATTTTGTTTTTTACTATAACACGCGGGCAAAGCCGGGGGTTAAACAGCTAGTCTTTTAATAAATAACGTTACTTCAAAACTATGTAAAGATCAATAACTATAAGTAACTGAAAGTTCCTATCGACGCGACGCGACGTATAATTGTATAGAAATAGGACGAGCATTCATAGTTCATTCTCTATTTAACTCGGAAATAGGTAGGTACATACATATTGTATAAGATATATGTAGAAACAGTATTATATTCTTTATTTGTATGACGTTCCATACAAGCAAATATTGCCACATATGACTGTTCAAAGATAAATGTTTGAATCAGTTAAACAAAATTTTTTTTATGTTCGAAGAATTTTATCCTGGTTGCCGAAATCCTCGCATCACACACAACTAGAACTAGAACCAGAAACACAACTGCCCTTGGGGAGAACATTTGTATAGACACCAAAAAACGAACTCGGCACCCGCTAAATAGAAGGACGAATTTGTTGTACAGATGATAAACGTAAAAGCGAATCGGTTCAAAAGAATAAGGAATGTCATAGGGAAATGGCTGACGTTTGAGGGTTTGTCTTGTTGTTTGATGGTAAAAGGGGGATAGGGGGATTAACTCGTGTAATTCATGGGCACACGTTCCAAAATGTAAACGATACTGACGCTGTTGAAAGACAGCTGCACCGATTTTTACCAGACATAGGATAGAACCCTCTTCAAACAAAAAACTAAATCAAAATAGATTCGACGCCACACGCAGGTAAACACTAAAATAAATAATTGTACCTCCAGTTCGCTCAAAGCGTTTTGCTTCTACGTTCATCGTCCGTACAGCGAAGGAGTGGGAACTCATTGCCTGCGTCATTGTTCCCCGAGGGGTATATAATCAGGGAGTCTTCAAATCAAGAGTGAATTAGGTATCTTCTAGGCAAGCATGTCGCATCTTCGCCCGCATCATCTCTTTCCATCAAATGAGATAGTGGTTAATTGTTTTCCTATTTCGCATAAAAAAAACTTATAACACCCCTTTTCACCAGGGGTTAGAAATATATGTTTGTGGATTCAAGACAGTGCACTGTATCTTCAGTGCTGCTTATTCAGGGTGAACAACCCCTTAAGGTTACTGACATTCGGTATATATATGAATAATAGATACTACCCTTGTTTGTTTAACTCCGAAATATATTTGTTTGTATTGAAGGGATTGTAATATTTGTTAAGGGATTGCTTATTTTCATACAATTGTTATATTATAGTTGGGCTTATTATATTTATCTACCCCTTAGCGTAGTTGGGTAAGCGTTCGCCTTCTAAACAGCGGGTGTCGCCAAGAGAAATTAGAGTTTTCAACCGACTTCAAAAAAGGAGGTTCTCAATTCGATTGTCAGTTTTTTTTATATTTATATATGTTACGCGATATCTGCGCCAATTATAATTCCAATCATGCCGCCAGCATGATGGGAACGCTACCCACTGGTAGTGGGCTTGAGCACTTGAGTTACCTATAAGCTCGATGTCTTGTAGGTAACTTAGTTCTTTGCTGTACATAGTTTTAGTTTAGTTTTAGGAAATATAGGCAATTGGCCCGTAGATAGGCATGAAAAAAATAAAATTAAAAATCGATTTTGATGTTTTTTTGTATGTTTGTTTGTAAATTTCTATCTTACCTCGTCTTCATAACGGCTGGATGGATTTCAACCGTTAAGGTAATCATTTTACTCGTCTTACAAACCTTAGAGTCCTAAAATTGCGGATTGAAAAAAAAATGGCGGATTTTTAGCGCAAAATAGTGATACGTTATTAAATAAATTAAGCAAACCCATCGAGTAGGGTATCAGATTGAAGGAAATAGAAGAGGATGACATAAAAAATGGTCAACATTTTTTAGTACATTGACTTGTTTAAATTACATGAAGTCTATTTTCAACCGACTACAAAAAAAGGAGGTTTTCAATTTGATTGTATGTTGCTTTTTTTTGTATGTAACATACCGCGATTATTTCGCCAATTTTGATGTTTTTTTTGCATGGTAGGTTATATTTCAGAGGTCCCATATAAATTCTATCGAAATCGATCAAGCCAAAACCGAAATATAAGCGGTGAAGTCGGTTTTTTTAAGCTATGCTTGCGTTTCAATTATCATTGACCCTTGCTTTATTACCAACATCTCATGTAGTCTAATCTATTAAACATTCATAGTTTATCCACGGATACGTAGTCGTAAACCTTATCGCCTCATCTTACAGTGCATATATAATACATATCTATAGTAAATGTATATATCATATCGGTCACTACCCCTTTCCACCCCTTCCATTATAGCGAGATTATTATATCGGAAGTTTCGCCGTTTACTGTTATAGGGTAGGGATGATCTCATTATTATTGGATGTGGTATGTATCCGGCAATTTGCTTCCGGCTTAATGCATAATTTATTGCCGGTAATGTCAGGTCAAGATAGCGTTCAGTGGTCTATTTAGATGGATTTAAACTAAGGTTAACAATATATGTATTACTAGCTTTTGCTCGCGGCTTCGATCGCGTTAAGAAGTATTATTTTAAAATTGACAAAGTTTCATACAAACTTTCATACCCTATTTTTTCCCCTTGGGGGTAGAATTAATCAAAATCTTTTCTTAGAGGATGCCTAGGTCATAACATCTACCTGCATGCCAAATTTCAGCCCGATCCATCCAGTGGTTTGGGCTGTGCGTTGATAGATCACTATGTCAGTCAGTCAGTCAGTAACCTTTAAGTTATATATATTTAAGATAGTACCAGTAATAGAAGAGTATTGTGATATAATTATAAAGGTATAATTAATTTTGGTAACGAGGCGACAGACTGAAATTAGTAATTAATTTACTAATTTATAAGTAAACACATATTACCTACTAGGCACTAATAACTCGATTTTTGATAAGTAGATGTAGTTGCTTATGTTAAGAAAGCGATTTTTTACCGACTTCCCAAATAAGGAGGAGGTACTCAAGTCGACTGTATTTTTTTTAATATGTGTTACCTCATAACTTCTCTCCACGTGAGCCAACGTCGAATTTTTTTTTTAATTTGAAATATGTTGCTTTCTATTTGGTCCCATTTAAATTTGATCAAGATCTGATCAGTTGTTCTTGAAATATCGTCAATAATGCTTTTTTTGTGGACTAATTTGACGATGTTCTCGTTTAACCGACTTCAAAAGTTACCTCATAACTTCTTTCGTTGTGAGCCGAATTTGATAATTATTAAAAACAACATATAAAAATATGAAATTATGCTCAAACTAAGTAGAAAAACATTCATTATGTGGTCAAAGTTTTAATTGTGTTTTCAAAATCACTTTAAATTTTTGATATAGATAAGCGTACACTCATGGCTCGGCCGAGGTTCAAACCGAGTATATTATTCGGCAAATTTTTAAATGCCCCATCACTTTGAACCTTCAGTAAAAGGAGCCATAATTGCTATGGACGTTTTGTTAATTATTGTGGCACGTTACAGAATGTGTAAGATGTTTTGACGCGAATTCTGAACATGTTTATCTCGTATTATACTCTGTTTACCGGAGTTTGTGGTATAACGCGGAAAATAATTTTAGTGAAATGGAGGATGAAACACTATTTTGATTGGGTTACATTGACCTTTATTTAAGCCCCAATGAAAAAACGGGTGTTTCACTTGAAAGAAGTGTGTATTAGTGTATATGTGCGTCACTCTGTGGTGTCGTAGCTCCCAAACGGCTGTACCGATTGATTTAGCTTTTTGTTTGAGAGGTGACGCATTCAAAAAGGTCATACTTTTTATGATGAACTGGCCATTGATTTAGGTGAGCGTTCGACTTCAAAGTAGGAGTATCACCAGAAACACAAGTTTTCTCCCCAAGGAAAATTTGTGTTTCTGGATCTGATTGTGATCGCGAGTGATGTGAATGTTTTTTTAAAATTCCAAGTCATCGAATTTAGTGTGAGTGTAAAAGCGTTTATGTTTTTTATGTATTTTGAAGCGACGACGCCACATTAGAAAATGGCTTTTGTATGTTACCGTGTATCCAAGGAATTAGAGTCATTTACTTTCATGAGTGCAATTATGGGGCAACATGAATAAACGATTTTGAATTAGGATTTCTTTAAACATTGAAGCATAAAACTGATTCTTTTTTTCGTCATATAATAATGTAACCTGTAGATGTTATTACTGTCACTTACGAGTATAGTAAACTCAGGCTTATTTTATTATAGAATAAGTCTGAGTTAACCATTACTTAAACGACCGATTAATCTAGACCAAACACCGCCCACAGAGCCTCGTGTTCCATTTCTGACACTTTCATGGCTTAACTTTGAGATCATAAACATGTGTGGCGAGTGACGTCATCGTTGACGTCACTTTGTGTACGATGATAGGTGGGGTCCGTAAGCTAGCTTTGGTTATAGTTTTCGACTTAAAAATATCGATTTGAAATAAATATTTTTGTGTTTCTAGATAAAAGGAAGAGGTTTACGAGTGAAGGTACAAATGTAGCATTTTTATTTTTTTTATGCTAGATAAGTAACCATTTGGCCTCTGTCTCACCAGATGGAAAGTGATGATGCGGCCGAAGATGAAGCATGCTTACCTAGAAGATACCTATTCACTCTATTTACAGACATTTAGGTCTTTTAACTTATGTAACAAACAATAAGGAATTACACAAGTTAATTCCCTTACATTAATTAGTGATACCATCTAACAACAAGAATAACTGTCAAACGTTATCCATATATGGTTGACATATCTTAAGTTCACTCAAAGCGTTTTGCTTCTACGTTTATTCTCCGTACTGCGAAGCAGTGCAACTCATTGCCTGCGTCTTTGTTCTCCGAACGGTATAACCTGGGAGTCTTCAAATCTAGACTGAAAAAAAATGCTACATCTTCGGCCGCATCTTCACTTTCCATCAGGTGAGATGGTGGCCAAATGCTTGTCTATTAGGTGTAAAAATATATTACAAAATACCTTAAAAAACAGAAAAGAAACAAAAGAAGCGGCCGACCTTGCGTAACCTACGTATTTTACTCCTATAAACAAAATCAAAAGTAACATAATATTTACTCTTTGTACAAAATAATACTACATACAACTACTTGTTAAGACAAAACAAAATTCGAGAACAATCTACTGAGAGGAGAATTTCGCGCCATCCCAGTTGAACTCGTATGGGACCAGCCCAGAGCAACTTTAACGAGGTTGTTGGGGTAGAGTAATAGCGGAGAGCGATTAATTGAGAGAAACTGTGGAGAATCTAGAGTGAGGCTTGAGTGGATGGCTAGAGGGAGAAAGTAGATTAAGGAAATGGGAGCATTTTCGTTTTCTTAACCGGCTTCAAAACAGGAACAGGTTCTCATAAATTCATTATATGTGTTACCTCAAAACTTTTTTCCAGGTGAACCTTATTTGTCATTTTTTTTACTTGAAAGCTGGTTATTTCCATGTGGTCCCATTTAAATTTGATCAATATCTGACCATTCCTTTTTTGAGTTAAACAGCTCCGCACAGTATCCAACACCGCTCCGTATACTGCCTCCGTGTCAATAGACAAACACCATCACAGTACACGCTTACTCGCCCCGCTCCAGTAGATGGGAGCCTAATGCTGGCTTTCTTAACGTTAGACGCTTGCCAATACGCCCACCTATATACACCTGCATTGCTCGTCTTGTTTTATTTTTTTTTTTAATTTTCCTAGAAATCTGATAAAATAACATATTATATTTTTTTAATAATCAGTTACCATAAGAAAATGAATACAAGTGAATAATCAAACTATTTGAAAATAGCCGCGACGCGACGCCTTATCTGGATAACTGCTGCACCGATTTTCACCAAATATAGGTAAGAACACTCTCAAGTATGTATCCTAGGGAATGTTATCTGAATTTTTTGGTAACGTGTCAATTGCCTGTGATTTAATAAAACTAAATATTAAATTATTGCAATGTTAATACGTTATGCCTAATCAATTAATTATTTTTGTTGAGCGTACGTAAGAGTTGATAAATCCGTATTATTATCGACCTGTCCATATTTAGTGTGAAAGCGTTTATGTTATGTAAAAAAGTTATTATCGCTTATCTCTGTTACTTGCACCCTACACAGACTCGCGGTAAGTTTTCAACTCGCCTCACACAAAAGGCTTTCTTCAGAAAATTTTCATATTACTTTAGCGGCAATAAGTGTAGCCGCGGCTTTAGATATGACGAGCAATATACAGCAACTTCAGTATGGGTACTTTGCTGAACTGCCCGTTGGCTTAGTTAGGTGGAGTTTCACCTTCTAAGCGGTTAGATTCCCGGCGGGAACACAAGTTTTCTCCCCAATTACTGTTTACGGCTTAAAATATTTATTTCCTATAAAGAATAACAATTTATTTGCTTGAGATTTACATGGTTACTTAATTTAAACTAGTGAGCGTACGGACGATTTTGATAATGATAACACGGAGAAAAATTAGGACATTATTTATTAGATGACTAAAGTTCTTAGAATCATATTATTTTTCTTGTGTTTCTTGTTTTGATTGTGATTGTGTGGTGCTGTGAGTTTATATTTATGTACAAAGAAAATTATCCGTTCCGATTATATAAATCATTTGTTTTATGCTGGGTAGGCAAGCATTTGATCGCTCTCTCATTTGATGGAAAGTGACAATGTGGCGGAACATGCTTGCCTAGGAGTTACCTATTCACTCTAGCTAGACTTGATGATTTGACTGTTCAAGAATAAAGACGCAGGCAATGAGTTCCATTCCTTCTATATCTTCTTCAATCAAGCCATGTTTTTTTATGCCATATAGGTAAGCATTTGACCGCTATCTCACCTGATAGAAATTGACGATGCGGGTGAAGATGTAGCATGCTGACCTACAATATACCTATTCACTCTAGACTTGAAGACTGCCATATTATACTGTTCGGGGATTAAAGACGCGGGCATTGAGTTCCACTCCTTTGCTATACATATGATAAATGTAGAAGCAAAACGCTTCGACCGGATATGAGGTATGTATAAATGGATGACGTTGGTCAGTTTGTCTTCTATCCATTTTAGTGTCAAATGTGGCAAAGATCTACGGGCCAATTGCCTATATTTCCTAAAACTAAATGAAAACTATATACAGCAAAGACCTTAATTACCTACAAGACATCGAGCTTACAGGTAACTGAAGTGCTCAAGCCGCATTGCCTCTCTGAATTGTCTTCTATTGAGTCATGTGTCAACATCACTTACTGTTTATACTAAATTCTTGTATGTATGAACCCAATCCCGAAGGAGATTTTATTATGGCCCGAATATAAGATGTTTTTATTAGTCGGGATTAGAAACCATCCAAGCTGAAGCTTTTTTTGTACATAATTTGATTGCTGGGTTTTTCGAGTGAGAGAACACTTGTAATAGGGTAGATGAAGGCAGATTTTGAACGATTTTAAGGTTTGTTATTTTGCTGTTGTTAAAGTGATTTTTTATTGTTCTTTGAATGAGGTTAGTGCTGTGAGGATTAAAGATGTTATGTATTTCTATTGACATTGTTTTTTATTAATTTTAGGGAAGTTTATTTGTTATGTAAGATTGGTAAGCATTTGACCGCTGTCTCAACTTATGGAAAGTGACGATACGGTCGAAGATGAAACATGCTTCCCTAGAAGGTACATATTCACTCTAGACTTGAAGACAGCTAGATTGAACCGCTTAATTTTATATTCAATTAAATACATTTAGTTCATGAGTTTTATCCCATATACACAAAAATAGCAGTCAGTCATTAATGAACTGCCCGTTCGCTTAGTAGAAGAATGTGAACACATTCTAAGCATGGGTATGTATCGGGTTCGATTTCCGGTAGGGGGAGAAGTAATCTCTCTAAGGTAAATTTGTGTATCTGGTTCTGGGTTTGTTTGAGTGTTTGATGTAAATGTTTCCGGAATACATGACATAGTCATTTTTAGTACCTCGAAGAAAGAAAATAAGCCTAAATTATAACAATTATAATAATAATTCAGTGGGGCTATGAGTGTAAAATCGTTTATAGTGCTTATTAGAAGCCATAAGAACCAGCTTCACTTAAGAAAAATCGTCGCCAATCACGAAACGGTGTTCCAGCAGCTAATCTTGAAAGGTTTCTACTGTCTTTAAAACTTCCTAGATTAATTATTGTCTTCCATCACAGCATTACTTCTCAACATAATATGAGATAGGTGTATTCACAGTTAAGAATTGGCTTCATCTCATTTTGACCCATTTTTCATAAGACTACCCGCAAAATTTGCTCATTTCTAAACAGACAACTTAGAAATGATCAAACAACTACTTTACCTTACCCTTTTGATCTACCACCTTGTTAAAAATACTTTGCCAATCTTATGCCGAAAAGACAGCCAAAATCAAACATCCAAAAACTTTTCTAACAAAGTTAATAACCGATTGAAATTAAATAGAGGGTAGTTTCTTACATAAACAAAAAGGTAGATTGTGTGTGCGTACTTTATAGTCTAACAGCTACTGGTAAATATGAATATTTTTATTTTTGAAATAAAGTTGACTATAGAAAGAAAGAAAGAAAGAAAGAAAGAAATATATTTATTGCTACTATAAAAAACAAAAATACATTAAATTAAACTAAGATTCTTAACTATATACTTTTTACAGAGCAATCGGAGTAAATTCAGCTTTGTACTGCGTGTTCATTTACCTACATTTTTTTATAGCCTTCTCCAGTTTGTATCCACATACCAAATTTAATTTAAATTTATCCAGCTATACTGATATAATTCACGTATACACACTTTTATTCAAATATATATGGAAATTTCATTCAAACTATACATTGATTAAAGTTATTGTATACAAAATGACAAACAAATGCATTTGCTCTCACAGCCCCGCACTAAGTTCAAAGACTTGTATCATGGGTGCTGAAATTATATCACACATATAATCACACCCAGGACCAGAATAATAAATGTCCCTTGGGAAGGTATCTTCTAGACAAATTTATTCTATCGTCTACCACATCGTCGCTTGCCATCAGGTGAGATGATGGTCAAAAGTTTGCCGATCCATAATTCGGTTTTTCTGTCAGAAATCGAACCCAGGTTAGTTATTATAATCTATATATATAAAAGAAAGTCGTGTTAGTTACTCCACTTATAACTCAAGAATGGCTGAACCGATTTAGCTGAAAATTGGCAGGGAGGTAGTTTA
Source organism: Lomographa bimaculata (assembly GCA_948107665.1). Taxonomy (NCBI): domain Eukaryota; kingdom Metazoa; phylum Arthropoda; class Insecta; order Lepidoptera; family Geometridae; genus Lomographa; species Lomographa bimaculata. Next base: position 1,730,241 of record OX403608.1, on the reverse strand, counting down.
GAGCCAGGAGAAGGACATAGGATTTAAGAACATACATTTATTTAAATTTTTTTCTTACATTTTGACATGCTTTCCATTTTCTCATACGTCACTCGGATTTGGTAAAGTACTAGGCAAACATAAACATGAAGGTTGTAATAATATAGTCACGTGACATTGTAACGCATGCCGGGTATGGCTTCCTAAATATGCACATTCATTGACTGTTAGGCGGAACGAAGGTCGCCGGGACAGCTAGTTTTTAATAAACGATACAATTTTTTTTTTTTTTATCAAACATACATTTTAAAATGTATCGCTAAGAGGGCTTGAACCTGCCCCTGCCACTTTAGGTGTCTTGCCCTACATTGCTCTCATCACCCTTCAAGCGATGCATTTATTGTTTAACTTCTTGCCAGGTTCTTCTCGAGATGGCTGTAATTTTGCGAATCTGGCAGTAGCATCATTAACTTTCATGAGTGCCTCTTTGGGGCCCATGTGAATAAACGATTTCAAGTACCTCTTAAAGTTTAACCAGTGGCTCTTGGTCTACAAGTAGGTAGTTATGTATATCTACGTACGTAGCCTTTGATGTTTTCGTCGAACCATTCGAGCCCTTTGTTGAAATTTGCCAATTTGGTCTTTTGTACGCTGAAGGTAGACCAGAGGCGGTGAATATACGGGCCGTGAGAAATTTTCGTGCATCCCATTTCGATTTCTCTTTGTGTGTAGTGCAGATTAATTTTGTCAGATTAATTGAAACGTCAATGTTTTGATTACAGTCAGTAGTTTCTGTAAGGCTTTTAAGGCCGTCAAAGATGACGAAGATGCTATCATATTTCACGTTAAGATATCTGCAAATAAAATATTATACTATCTTGTAAAATTATCACTACTATTTCAGATTGTTACGGTTTTAATAAATGATATGTGCTTTTTTTGTGTTCTGTGGAAAGAGCATCAGACTGGAAGAGCATTCGACTGGTTTATTGACATAGACATTTCGAAGCGTTTGACACTGACAGATGCTTGTCACCTACAGACAAAATATTTTCTGTGACATTCGGTTCGGTCTTGGCCATTCGATAACTATTGGGTGCTACGAAAAGACACCATAGAGTTTTACCTTGAAGGTGAAAAAATGGCGTTGTTAATTTTGAATAATTTTCCAAAATCTGTGATTCTTCGAGTGTCAATATGTGAGGATTATTGACCGTTAATACTTTGTAAACGTGCATAAGTGTAGGCAAATCATACAAAGTTGAATAAAACGTGATTTTCACCTTCGCTCCAAAACTCCAATTGAAGTTATAGTAAAGTTTCTTCCATTTTATGACTTGACTGTGACTGGACCTTGACTCTTTTGCTTGACTTTGACTGTGACTCAATTTTAAAAGTATTGGTTTTTACTGTTTCCAGTGAAATTATATGGTATATGAGATTTAACATCCAATATCTCAGAATGACGAGCGGAGTGATTTTTAATCACGCAGGATTGTTAATCGAAATTCTTAAGTCTAGGTGGCACAGTAATGAGTAAGCGTGACGCTTACCAGGCGAGCGACTTGCTCGTCTAGTCCCTCAAAGAAATTAATAAAAATGTTTTTAATAATTTTCATAAATTATTAGTTTTAACTTATATAGAAATAGAAGCTTACGTTTTACGAAATACAATTAAAGTGGTCATACTTGAAAATTTAGATACAGCCCGAAAGTTTCAGTGGTTGATCATGGCTGCACTGAATTGTTGAGGTGGACAGCATGTCGGGCAAACTTAGGCACTAACTTCGCAGTTGTCTTGAAGATCGTTAACAGGGCAACCTTTAACTTAGGTGATAGTTAGACTTAGGTTTTAGATCTATTGATGGAAACTTCAGAAATAATCTTCAAAGAAATTGGAAATCTAAACTTAACTACTAAATCTTAAAAATAGTTAAAAGACTAGTGGGGTGCGAACCCGCGGCCGTGAGTTGTCTTGTGCTATTGCTTTAACACAATTTAGCATTGCAAATGCTATAAAAACGAAAATTAACAGATTAAAATTAACAATGAATATATATTTTTAATATATATGAATAAATCGATGATTTTTAAACAATAATAAAGTATACAAATGATTGAAGGAAAATCACACTATTATTATATATACGAAAGTTTCTGCGTAAATGTGTAAGTATGTTTGTTTCTTCACGCTTTTACGTAATGGATTTGGAATATATATAACGTAGCTTACATCTAGAATTAACTACTTGCATAGGTTACTTTTCAACCAACTTCAAAAAAGGAGGTTATCAATTCGACTGTATGTATTTTAAAATAGAGTATATGTTATGTTATTTTGTCATCTTCGGTCGCATCATCACTTTCCATCAGGTGCGATAGCGGCCAAATGCTTACAAATCTGGCGTAAAAAAAAATGTTACGCGATATCCGCCAATTATGAATCGATTCTTATGATTTTTTTTGTTTGGTAGATTATACTTCAGAGGTGGCCTCATATAAATTTCGTCTAAATCGATCCATTCAAATCCAAAATATACGCGTTGAAGTCGGTTTGTTTAAGCTTTGCTTGCGTTTAATTATCTACTAAACACGGGCGAAGCCGCCAAGTACGGCTAGATTAAAATGAAACTGCAGAGTTTTGTAACAGTAGTAGAGTAAGTTGCAACAAAGAAATAAAATATACTGCTACTAAGCACACAAAGTATTGATACTAAAATCGACTTACGAAGCTCTCCGTAACCAAGCACTTAAATCAAATTCAATAAAGAAACAATACAAACTTATTTACATTTCAAACAATTAATTAAACCATCACAATACCTTTTGAACCACTCCCCAACCAGACTGAGAAAATATTAAATGACAGATTGGAATCTGTCAGGACGGTACATATTGTCATCTAAGTTTGACTTTGATAGAGATGTGAATCCGGAGAAAAGGTTGAGCAAAAAATATCCGGATATTTTTAAACCTCAAAAATTTAAAGAAATCTTATATCTTTACTTTCTGAAATCCTTTCTCACGATACTTACTATCAGGTATTTTGAGTCATTTAAGTTATTGAGGTTGTTTGTACTCGTCAAATTAATCTGCAAAGATGTGTGGTGGATTATGCGGAAACTGCTGCGGAGGATGCTGCCGCTGTGGTTGCCCTTACATAAACTTGACTTACTCCACTTATCTTACAATTAACTTACTCATTACGTATTACTTGACTTAATTAAGTAGTAGAAACAACTTCAACAAATCTTCCAGTAATCTGTTCCAAAAAAAATTTATTGTGAACTCTGTTGCTCAAGAAATATAAAGCAGTGTGTGTTTTACTTGACAATGGTGCCGATTCTGTTGTCCAGAATTAGACTAAACTAGCCTAAAATTAGTTTTAGTCCTGCTTTAGTCCAAAACCTATTCAGAAAATGCAAGATTAGACTAAAATTAAGTTTGACAGGACTAAGTTAGTTTAGTTACTCTATTTAGTGAAAATGACCAAATTTTTATTCTGATTACGTCAAATTAAGATTAAAAATAGAAATTTTAAACTCAAATTAAAAAAGAAAAAGGTCTGGATTATTTTTAATGTGATCTTATACTTGAAAGAATAACACGTGCAATTAATGAAGCAAATGGAGGAATATGTGATTGCGGCTCTTGTGAATACAATTCAATTTGGTTGCTGTCAAAATCAATTTTAGTCCTGTCATTTCAACTTTTAAATTAAGATCAACGTAAAATCAGAATAGCGTTTAGGTATTCTTTGACTAAAATTAGTTTATTTTTAGTTAAGTTTAGGTTTGTTCGGTGCTCAACAGAATTAGCACCAATGTATGAAATATATTTATTTAAAACTCAATTACACTTAAAAAATATTAATTACACGACACAAGCTAAATTATAAAAAATATACTAAAATAAAAAAACTGATTGGTAATTTTAGTTTCAAGCGACTGAAGACTGTAAAGTAATCCGGCAAAATTGTTATCATGGCCATCTCTACACCTTGACAAAAGGGGTAAAACTTTGATACAATTAAATATTCCCTTGAATATAGCCCCTTGTAGAATTTATTGGACCCTTAACTCGGGACGGTTACTAATTGTTTTTGGTACGTGACATTTTTGTGAGATGAACTCGATTTTAATTGGGCCGTGATTTGGAAGTGAATAAAAATGACGGGAAATGTAAGGACGAAATTGGGGTGAATGTCTTTCAGGGTTATTGTTTGTTTTATTTATTTTCATCATTTTATATTTCTTAAATGGATAATCGCCTCACGATAGATCGCAACAATTTTTTTTTTACAGTTGTTGTTGCTTTTTGCTTGTTTTGGTAATTATTTTGGATAGTCATAACGTTTATCGTCTTCAGATTATTTGTTTGACTGAAAGATTCGTACATATTACACATATTAAGGATTTATACGACTTCACTCGCGGTTGTTTGCTCGCATTGTTACGAGACTAGTTTCGGTACATTCGGTTTTCCTTCATCAGTCGAGTAGGCGTGTCTGACCGTCCGGCATCTCGGCGTGACGTCATCTGTGGCTCGTCGTCTTGCACTGCTTCGTCACTTTTATTTATGTCGCTGTCATAACGTATTGTTACTTTATATTATTAAAATATGCAGGTAGAATAATTATTATTGCGCCTGGAACTGTCTACAATTACAGTTAATGTAATAATATCACGGGACTTCTATAATCACGCTAAAAATTATTTTTATTTACCTCGAACTTTAAGTGTTCTCGAAACCATGGCCGAACTAAATTGTATTGGCACGTCGAGGTAAATAAATATAGTTTTTATCGCGATTAAGTCCCGTGATATTACTATGTGTTCGAATCGCGAAAGTTAAAAATTAACAAGTCTAAAGTTATACATGTAGAACCAAATGCAATAATTTAAAAAAATCTACATTAGATATTGTAGAATATATTATCCGGATGTCGTTTTTTTGTTTTGTCAATTATAAAAAAAAACATGACATGAGAATTTGAAATTTCCCGTAATATACAATCGGCATCTTTTTAAGTACTCTACTGGGAAGAGAAGTACTCTACTGGGAAGAGAAGTAAGAATAGCAAGTGAATTCTTCTCTTACTTGTAAACCCATGTCGTAAGACTAGTAATAATTATGCTGACGAAATTCAAGTTATTTCTAATAACCAATTAAGTATGTAATTTTATTTTAAATTTATATTAAATTGGTATTGGTATTTATTTACTGCATGGATTTGTTTAATAGTGCCCATATACACACAATTCGTCAACACAATCATACATATTGATTCTTCTATTACTGTCCATCCAAAGGTTGTCTGGACGAGATCGCTTTAATCGATAAGACCGTCCATTGTACTACCACGGTGCTTGTAATATTTTATTTGTCATTGGTTATATTTTTTGGTATACAATAAAGTGCTTTGTATTGTATTGTGTTGTAATAATACTGTACGCCTAGTCAGGCTAAACATGTAAATACTTAACGTTTTATAGTATAACATCTGACATGTTACACAATAAAATACATCGTTATCTTCAACATGAGTATTATGACCGGATTTCTCAAGTTCTGGGCTGATTTGGAGGGATGGCCACCGCATTGGCTTTTTTGTGTAGAATTATTTAAAGGAGATAGTACCAACATTATATGAAGATTAGAAATATAGAGCAAACATCTAAAATACCAAATATATAATAGATGTATGCAAAAACTTTAGAAAAAGACTACATCCGTGTATCGTTGCTGAAAGCCGCCACCTTGAAGTGGGAGTTTTATGTTCCTAAGTTTATTCGTTTTTTATACCTCCTCAAATTCGGGTCATTACTTCAGCCCCGCCTGTATAAATGCTTTCACACACACTCACAGCCCGACACTAAGTTCGATGACTGGTGTCGTGGGTGCCGGAAACATTAACATCACACACACAATCACAACCACAACCAGAAACACACATTTTCCAGAAGCTTGTGTTCCCGTCAGGAATCGAACCCGATACCCCTGCTTAGAAGGTGAACGCTCACCTAACTGAGCCACGGGCAGAATAAAACATATTTTTATTTTCATAACTGTGTAGTAAGGATAGTATAAATATAAGTAGTTCCATCAACAGCTTGCCTATGGCAGGAATAAAATCGCGAGCCTATCGGTATTCTATCGTATACATTTTGGAGAGTGTGCGCAGGAATTATACGAGTTAATTCCAACTTGTCCATTTTACCATCTAACAACAAGACAAACTGTCAAACGTCATCCATATATGGTTGACATACCTCAAGTTCGCTCGAAGCGTTTCGCTTCTACGTTTATCATCCGTACTGCGAAGGAGTGGAACTCATTGCCTTCGTCTTTTTTCCCCGAATGGTACAATCTGGGAGTCTTCAAGTCAAGAGTGAATAGGTACCTTCTAGGCAAGCATGCTACATCTTCGGCCGCATCATCACTTTCCATCAGGTGAGATTGTAGTCAAATGCTTGCCTATCAGGCATAAAAAAAGGCTTTTGAAATACACGAGTTTTTACGGTAGTGACCAACCCTACAGTGGGGTAGAAGGGGGTTCCAGCAAATTACAGTAAGTGCTCCCCCAGTAATTGACGTGCTTTTTGTGTTATTAAAACGTAAGATTGTTTTGTTTCAATCGTTTTGAAGGGTGTACCTGACGAAACTTCAGTATTTTCCTTTAATTTCGCGGCGATTTGTCGTTTTATAACAAGAATTCTGTAGCGAAATGCGAAGCTTTTTGATGAAATGTTTTGCTCTACAGCGATATGCAAATGTCCGTGGCGTAGACTGCGCATCTGCCTGAGCAACGGGTATCTGATTCGATTCCTGGTGGAAGCAAAGGTTTTCTCCCCAATGGTAATTTGTGTTTCTGGTTCTGGGTATGATCGTGTGAATGTTCGCGGCACCCTGTGTCGTGGGTCATAACGTCTTGTTAGTTTATTATATAAAAAAATATGCAGGTAGCATAATTATTATAATATTGCGCCTGGAACAGTTTAAAATAATAGTTTAAGTACCTAATATCGTAGGACTTAATCGCGCCAAAAACTATTTTTATTTACCTCGATCTTTGAGTGTTCTCGAGACCATGGCCAATGCAACTTGGCTGAAACGTCGAGGTAAATAAAAGTAGTTTGTCCCCGTGTTATGTACTGTTCGAATACCGTTCGGGGAACGAAGACGAGGGCAGTGAGTTCCACTCCTTCGAAGTACGGATGATAAATGTAGAAGCGAAACGCTTTGTGCGAACTGGAGGTAAGTCAACTATATATGGATGACGTTTGACAGTTTGTTAGATTGTAAAACGGGCATGGAATAAAGTCGTGTAATTCCTGCGCACACTCGCCAAAATGTAAACGGTAGAATACCGACAGGCTTGCGACCTTACGTCTTCGGTAACCGAGACTACAATTTGAACTCTTGAGTCTTTTTCCTCGCCGGGCGATGAACTCATTATTGGTATAGCTGTTTGAGCGTATATTAATTAATTAACAAACGTACTAACACACTCACAAACTTTCGCATTTAAAATTAAAGCGTGATAGTGTGATACCGATGAGAACAAATGTTAAATTTTGTTATCCAGTGAATAAATTGTTGATTTTGACTTTGAAAGTAGAAACCGGAGCTTCTGAAGAAAATTGTTTAGTATTCTCATTTTCCTGTTACTTTCTTTAGGCAACTATAACGCCGCAATTCTTAAATAGAATAGCGAAGGAAGAAACTTCAGCCAAAGTTTGAAGCGTTCATTACGTACATCATAAGAGATGCTAGTGATGTGGCATTATCGACAACGGAACTATTCGATATCGATAGTTGAACGAGTTCGAACTATCGACGGTTGGAGTTTTGAGAGGACTGTATGAAATGGCTGTGAAGGGTCTCTAAGTCTTGTTTCGGCTGCTTGGTTTTATAACGTTGTAGTTACATAAAACATTTATACTATATACGTTAAAAATGTGTTCTGAATTTGGTTTTTCAAATTATAATTATATACGTATTCTGTGTAAGCTATGTACATTCAAAATTTCGTGCTAATCTGTTTAGCCGTTACAGCGTGAAGAGAAAACAAACATATTCGAAACAAAACACTATCTCATCTCTCAAAGAATTATTTAAAGAAACAGGCATGTCTTCGCTTTACATCTTTTTGAAATATTAGGGATATTCGCAAAAATCTGACAGATATGAATTAAGAAGTGACTTACACAATCTTACTACTAGATATAAGCATAAAATTATAGAACTCACATTTAGATTAAGCAAAACGAACAAATCTCAATAAATATCTCAACAATCATACCTCCAGTACACATGATGCGTTTTGCTTCTACGTTGATCATCCGTACAGCAAAGAAGTGGAACTAATTGCCTGCGTCTTTGTTCCCCGAAAGGTACAATCTTGGTGTCTTTAAGTCTAGAGTGAATAGGTACCTTCTAGGCAAGCATGTCCCATCTTCGGCCGCATCGTCACTTCCATCAGGTGAGATAGCGGTCAAATGCTTGCCTATCTAGTATAAAAATAAACTTTTATGGCAAATGGGGTTCGGTTTTACAGTACCTACAATTTACTGAATTTGAAGCGCTTTCTACCGACTACATAACATAGGTATATATTTATGTATTAGTGTTTAAAAAATACCAAAAAAAAAAAAAATGCGCCGCTGAATTTCTTGCCAGGTTCTTCTCGAGATGGCTGTAATTTTGCGAATCTGGCAGTAGTCATTAACTATCATGAGTGCCTCTTTTTTTCACTGATTTTAATTTGATTTGATACTTTCATATGAATTACACACTTTAAAAAAATCAGATTTATAATATAAGTGTTCAAACTAGTTAGTTATTACACTATATTAATAATTACTATCACGGAATGAGATTTAAGTTGAAATTATTATATTTACTAAATTATAGTGAAAAAGTAAAAGTAGTCACTCAAGTGACTACTTTTACATCTAGTTACAATAAATAACACCTCACAGTTATATTATATACAAAATACAATAGGACCGAAATGTTGTTTAATTAAGGTCCTTCAAAAAATTATAACATGAAACGGAATATTATACTAAGTAATAAATTAATATTAAAATTTGTAATACGGCTTAACTCACGATTTAGGGTAGTTTCTTGTCGGGGATGTCCGATCCCCATCATCAGGTGAGTTCACGACGAAAGGTCACGGAAACTCGGTTACAAATTATAATGTGTCAAAGTCACGAGAAAACTTTAATAAAAAACATATAATTGATGTATTTAAAGAAACTTTAGAATAATTAAAACATTGAATTCGTGTAACGATTCCAACAATATTCCCACCGAATCTGGATCTTACTTTTACTTTTTATTTTAGCAAATACTGTGTCAAAATATTAGTATCTACATGCCAAATGTCATCAAAAGCCGTCTAGCATTTATAGAAATACTTCGTTTGAAACGCAAAAAAACTGTTGTATAATTCTATTACTATTATGTATTTTTTTTATTTATTTGGAAAACCAAACGGCCTTCTTACAAAATAAGTAGCAACTATTACTATTACGTATTTTTTTCATTTATTTCGAAAACCAAACGGCCTTCTTACAGAATAAGTAAGAACGTGAGAATAAACCTAGGCCAATATAGTAAAGGTACACGAAAAATATTTAAAAAATATTACTAGATAGTTGATAGCTAAATTCAACAATATTTACATTTAAACTTCAAAATAAGATGACATATCGAAGAATTTAATATAATAGAAAGTAAAAATCTAAATTCTACATCAATGATAAACTATATTATTATAACGCCGTGCGAATTCAAAATAAAAAATAAAAACTGTAATTATAAATAAGTAAATATCATAGTCATACTAGCCGTGACCCGCAGATTCACCCGCGTTAATTAATTATTAAAAAATTAGCCCATGTGTTATTCCGGAACCTAAAAAAATGGTTTGTTCGTTACGAAGTAACAACGTCGTGGTAACAAAAATTCTCTCACACACACAAACTTTTGCATTAATTATATTATTAGGATAGGGTACAATAGGAAAACTTCATACACTTTACAAACGTCATAATATTATTGAACTAAATTACACAATTTAATGATGAAGTATTTTTTATATATAGGATTTACAAGTGTATGCCATACAAGTGTATGCTAATCCTAAATTCAAAACAAATTCTTCTGACAACGTGATCAAGCATCAATATCTCACCTGATGGTAAGCTATAATGCGCTCGACGATTAATTTATTTAATACTTTATTGCACAATAAAAAGTACACAAAAGGAAGACTTAATGCTAAAAGCATTCTCTACCAATCATCCAGCCGTGGGAAATGAAATGACATGAGGCGTGCATCAATCAGGGATAAAGAAAATCTATGTAAGACAATAAAAAAACGACGCAGCATGTTTGCCTAGAAGATACCTTTTTTTTTCATTCATGATGGCAACTTTTGACCACCATCTCACCTGATGGTAAGCGATGATGTGGTCGACAATGGAGCAAGCTTGCCTAGAAGATACCTATTCACTCGCGACTTGAAGACTTCCGTATTGTGCTCATCAGGAAACACCGAATCAGATAAGGAGTTCCATTTCTTTGCGGTTCGCAGTATGAATGTGGAGGCGAAACGCTTCGTGCGCATTTGTGGAATGTTCTATAACTTATTCCTGATTTACTTTTTTTATGTTTTTGAGTGGCAAGACACTGATGGTAAGCGTCACGTTTGTCCATTACATTATACTTAAGAAATACATTAAATTACATATGTATCGAAACCAGAATACAAGCAGGTATAACAAAACTATGCAGGTAGAACAACATTTTGATGAAAGCTACAAGAATTCAATAGGTGCACAAAAGATAACCTCTTGTCGTATAGGAGATCATTATCCAAACTATTTCAAGTTATCTACGTTTGTCAACCTCTTGCTTTAGATAAGTTGTCTATAATGATGCTGTGGAACTGGTTTTACAGTTTTGTTTTCTTTCTGGATGTACACACCTTATGCAGAGCTTTTGACTTTGTAACTATTAAGAGTTATTGTTATAAGCTTTCACGATTCGAACAGATAGTTTAGGTAATGTCTCGGGACCTAATCTAGCCAAAAACTGCGCGTTGTGTGTGTCAAAAAAATAATCTTTTTAACAGAACATCAGACAACAGACAAACTGGCAAACGTCATCAATTTATGGTTGACATACCCCCGGTTTGCTCGAAGCGTTTTGTTTCTACATTTGTCATCCGTACTGCGAAGGAGTGGAATTCATTGCCCGCGTCTTTGTTCCCCGAACGGTATAATCTGGGACTCTTAAAGTAGTGAATAGGTATCTTCTAGGCAAGCATGCTACATCTTCGGACGCATCATCACATTCCATCAGGTGAGATAGTGGTCAAATGCTTGCCTATCGAGTATAAAAAAAAAAGCAAAACATCGAGCGAGCGAGGATCAGGCTACCCGGATTTTTTTAGCATAATTTTTTACACACACCACCCCATATAGGTTTCATTTCGGTACTCGATGAGGTAGGGTTTACGACAACCGGCTTATTACCGGGGGATGTTTTTAGAGTGATCTTTCCAAATGTAAAATTAAACCAGTATTTTTACCGACTTCCCAAAAAAGGAGGAGGTACCCAAGTTTTTTTATTTTTTATTTGTGTTACCTCATAACTTCTCTCCACGTGAGCCGATTTCGAAATTTTTTTTTTAGTTTGAATGATTTTGTTTTCTAATTGGTCCCATTTAAATTTGATCAAGATCTGATCAGTAGTTCTTGAAATATCGCCAATAATGTCTATTTTGTGACGAATAATGCGTACTTTGACGATGTTCTGGTTTACCCGACTTCAAAAGTTACCTCACAACCTCTTTCGTTGTGAGCCGATTTTGATGATTCTTATTTTATTTGAAAGCTGGTGGATCAAAGTTTCGATGATAAAACGGTGAAGTAGGTTTTTTTAAGCTTTGCTTGCGTTTAATTATTATTTTTATCGATATTATATTTTATACAATAACTATCGATAATTTATTGATGCTTTACACGCACATCACTACACTTGTTTACTCAAAAACTTCCTATTTGTTGCGTATTTTAAGAGACGTTATTTTATCGTAAATAAACAAGAATGTTGTTTTCTAGCGTGAAATATTCACATGTTTATGGTTATATTTGGTGGAATGAGCTTTTTGGCTTTAACCATGTTTTGTCGAACGGTTATGGTTCTTGGAAACTAGTTAAAGTTATATTTTTTCTAAATTGTGACATTAATAAAAATGGAGGCAAACTGCACAATCGTTTTCTGGCAACTACATAATATAGATATACCTAGGTTATTATAATTCCTATGTTATTTATTTAAGAGTATTAAAAAAAATTATGCAAAAATGCGCAGCTGAATTTCTTGCCAGGTTCTTTTCGAGATGGATGTAATTTTGCGAATCTGGCAATAGAGTCATTAACTTTCATTCTTTCTTCAGCATCTTTAAAGCCCATTTGATTAAACGATTTTGAAGTTTGTATATACTTGATACCTATTTGAGCCATCGATAAGTATTTTCTTTCGATACCGGGGCTCGATTCCTGGCAGGAGCTAATTTTTTTAGTGATATTTTTGCTTCTGGGTTTGTAATTAAAGTGTGTATGTGATGTGACAGCCAATCTGTTTACACATCCATGTTTACGTGTTTGAAGCAGTATTTAATTTTATGCTTGATAGGCAATCATTTAACCTCGCCTGATGGAAAGCGATGATGCGACCGAAGATGTAGCATGCTTGCATATAGTAAATAATTAAACACAAGCAAAGCTTTACAAAACCGATTTCACCACTTCATCTTCGGAACTTTGATCAAATTCATTGTATTAAATACGCATTATTGACGATAACGCAAAAACTGACCAAATTAAAATGGGACTAATGGGAAAACACCAGCTTTCAAACAAAAAAAATCTTTAAAATTGGTTCTCGCGGAAAGAAGATATGAGGTAACACATAAAAAAAAAACAAAAAATACAGTCGAATTGAGTAACCTTCTCCTTTTTTGTGAAGTCGCTAGAAAGACTATTCATTCTTGACTTCAAGACTTTCAGATTATACCGTTCGGAGAACAAACATGAATTCATGTCAGCACTAAAACGTAGTAATTTACGGCAAGCACTATTTCTCTACAAAAGAAATCCATAATAACGGAAAAACTTCATTTCTCTGAGAGAATCCCCTTACAATATCACTTCCTAAGTGTTCCAGACAGGGTTGTCACGCTACAAAAATTGGAAAAGAAATATTTGTACAAGAAAAAACGAAGCACTTAGGGATTGCGTCAACGAAAATGAACAGCGTTCTCGGTTATTTTGTGTTTTAACGGAAACGAGTGCAGATGGTAAGCTTTAGTGTTCCGGAGAAGGAAATAGATTTTCGTTGTTATAAACAGTGTCTACAATGCTTCAATGTTATTGATCGAGCAAAGCGAGAGTTGACATGTCCGTAGCACTTTGTCCATCCGTCCGTCTGTCTGTCAGAGGCATCTAGCGTCTAAACCATACAAGCGAAAAACTTCAAATTCTCAGCGATATGTAAAGCTATGACTTAAAGCCAGAAATGACAATTAAAATGAACGTAAGCGAGGAACAAAATATTTTTTTATCTACCTTTGTATGGTGTTGAAAAGAACTCGGCAAGTACAGTACGAAACCGGTATAAAAAAAATATTATATGTTGGAAAATAACAATTTGGTAGGACACCAAAGCCACTGTTACACATATTTTGTCCCGGGGTCTATCTCAAAAAGGGCTTCACATTTAAAGCTGGGTGTGATTGTGTGTGTGATTTAAATGTATCTGGCACCACGACACAAATTAGTGTAGGGTTGTGTATAAAAGTTTTTTTTTTTTAGATGTATATATTATACGTAAATTAACATTTGTGAATATAATTGAAACGCAAGCAAAGCTTAAAAAACCGACTTCATCGCTTATATTTCGGTTTTGGCTTGTCTGATTTCGATGAAATTTATATGGGACCACCTCTGAAGTATACTCAACCAAACAAAAAAAAACTTCGAAATTGATCCATAATTTGTTTGTGATATCACGTAACAGACATAAAAAACACAGTCAAATTGAGAACCTCCTTTTTTGAAGTAGGTTGAAAATTGAAATTAAATTATGGTAATACACTTCGATCCTACACTACAAAATTCAAGGACTTGTAACTATGGCTATTAAACCATTAATAAGTAATATGTCGTCCTTTGAAGTTTGTAAACTTCTGAATATTCTGATTTGAAATTAATTACTTTAAGTAGGGCTGTGGAATTTTAGTAATTAACGAATAAATACTTTAATAATGGATCAAACGTCACTAACGAACTTCTGTCAGTCAGAAACTGATATCTTCCGAACTGAATTATTTACAAAGCGAAACGATCTGAGGTAATAAAACTAAAAAAATACAACAGGAATTGAGAACCTCTTCTTTGAAGTAGATAAATAAAACGCTTTCACTTAGCCTCACACTAATTTTTTGGGGGCTGAGTCACCCACGTCCGTAGGAGGATACCTCGACTCCCTACACGTGGTCCCCGGGTGGTGCTAATCAGGTGACATTTGAGAGGTGGTAGAGCATTTTGTGAGTTGCTCGCCTGGCTTGCTACCAAAGTAGCTTACCACCATCAAGTTGAAAGTCTGCCGCCAAGCCAAATACGGTGTTCCGGCAGTTTTCCTTGAGAGCCTGCGTATTCCAGGTCTAGTATGTTTACCAGCTTCGATCATATCGTCACTTACCATCAGGTGAGATAGTGGTCAAACACTAGCTTGTCACAAATAAAAAAAAAAAAAAAAATGACTTGCGTCGTGGAGGCCAGTAACATTCATATCGTACACAGAATCACACCCAAAACCAGGTTCACAAATTTACCTTTGGGTGAAAACTTGATTTCCCACCTGGATTCGAACTTGATTAACCCCTTTACACTCACAGCCCTGCACTATGTTCAAAAACTTGTGTCGTGCGTGCCCCAATTTTGAAGTTTTTTTGTTTGGTTGAGTATACTTCAGAGTACTATATTCTCGAGCCTGCGTATTCCAGGTCTAGTGTGTTTACCAGCTTCGAACACATCGTAGCTTACCATCAGGTGAGATAGAGGTCAAACACTAGCCTGTCACAAATAAAAAAAAAAAAAAAGAGGTGGACCCATATACATTTTATCGAAATCGGACAAGCCAAAACCGAAATTCAAGCGATGAAGTTGTTTTTTTAAGCTTTGCTTGCGTTTCAATTATATTCACAAATGTTGATTTACATATAATATAAAAAACTAAAAAAAAGACTTTTATACTCACAGCCCTACACTAATTAGTGTCGTGCTGTCAGATACATTCACATCACACACACAATCACACCCAGAACAAGAAACACAAATTTAAAAAAAAACTTGTGTTTTTCGGAATCGAACCTTATTCCCGCTGCTTAGAAGGCGAACACGAAAAAAGTCCAATAAACTGAATCGTCAAAAAAAACCTTATAATTATTAAACCTCCTCACTAACGTTCACGAGAATCGGTAGAAAAATACGACGTGTAAAGGAGAACAGCCGGATATCCGCCGGACATTACAATAGCATTTTTGACTAAACTGAAACGGAAACACTCCGCTCGCGCTTTGCAATCGTTCTGTCAATTATTTTTTTTAGCTTGGGGATTAATAGGAGAGTGGCAGTGCCTTTGGAGAGCACTCAAACCTGCTATCAAGTACCTATATATACTTGTATTTTGTTGGAGCTACCCAGTATTCTGATTTTGATGGATGCTATATTTACCCCCGACGAAATAAATTATGAATTTGTAGTCCGAATCTATGTGTTTGCTGTGGCATCGTAGCTCCCAAATGGCTGGTCCGATTTTATGTAAGTTTTTACCGACTTCCCAAAAAAGGAGGAGGTACTCAAGTCGACTGTATTTTTTTTTATTTAATAGGTGACTTGATGGAGAGTGTTCTTAGCTACGTTTGGCAAAAATCGGTGCAGCTGCTCCAGATAAAGTGTCGTCGGGGGTGTTTTGACTTATTCGTAAAACTAATAGTTTTGAAATATGTATTAGTTGAAAAAAAATGCGAAGCCAAAAATATATTACATATGAGTCATTGAACATCTTTAAAAATAAATTACTACGCAGTGTTCCATTATAACGTGTACTGAGTAAATATTGCGAAAAATTAAAAACGAAATAAATCTCAGAACACAAGACGTTGCACTGTCTTACCCCCTCCTCCCTTCTCTCCTCTCCTTACCCAACCCGAACAAAGTTGACGGCGAAGCTTACTGTCCAATACAAATATTTGCTAAATGTCGACAGCCCTAATTCGTCACCCGGGGGCAGAAACCGGGCGCCCTGCTAGCGGGTAAATTGTATTAGACCACGCCTTGGATTATAGAAGCAGTAAGGGATGTCGGTACATGTGAAAGCTTTTCTCATCACGCTTGAAAGCACGATTGAGCATTATTTATTTAGTACTAGCTATACCCGGCATGTGTTGCAATGCTACGTAAAGAAAACAAAAGTATTTTACCTCCTTCACGTTTAGCACTTTAATAACCGTACTAAAAACTTATTGACTAAAATATTACCTCCTCTATGTACATGTTTGCCTAGTAATTTACCAAATTGGAGTGACGTATTTTTGTCCATAACTTTTTTCGTGAATCTTTCGTTGTTTAGAAATTTATTCTGCTGGTACCTGCATTTTTTCTTTTTTTTTTCTTACTTTATAGTAAGAAAAAAATTACTTCACTATGTTTGACTCTGTAGTTTATAAACTTAATAGTATACAGAAACCGGTATAGTCGTTCTCTAGTATGGTGTGACCAAGGTAAATAGGGATTTATTTTTATATAAATTACGTTCGATTTCCGCGTTAAGTAGGTAAACGGAATGTGTTTATCTAAGAATAATAAAAAAATGAGACACACAATTTCTTAATATACCAGATCATACCTGTATATTGCATCTAGAGTGTCACCCTCATAAAGAAATATGCATGAAATTTAAATAGATCAAGTACATATTGTTGTTTTCATTTTTTTTTTAAGATATGAGAGATATTATGAGAATAATGCGTGGGAAATTCATAATAACAAATTCACTCTATTTGTATAACTGATTCGTGACGTCAGTTTCCATATTTTTTATGTCAATAAAATCGGATGAAAAAGTACTCTGCACCGTGTTAGTACTCTCCAAGAGTTTTTAAATCTGATTTCCCTGGGAAGTGAGCCAATCTCACTATAATAAGATACTGCTTGCAAAATACCAATATATGATTAATCATCTGACTAAACTGGTGTTTGCGAGTTGAAAATACTGCCACCCAGTCTTTTATGACCTAGGCCGATAAAACCCTGCCAAAACGTAAAATGTATTTTTATATGCCCAATAGCCATGCATTTGACCACAATATCACCTGATGGAAAGTGATGATGCGGCTGAAGATGTTTGTGGCGTATGTGGTTATTTCTCATTAAAACATGTCACAAACAATAAAAATTGAACATTACAGCTAATACATTATTTGAAAAAAAAAATCTATATTTGAAAATAACGATTTGGCCTACCAAATCGTTATTTTCCAAACAACTGTAGTGGCCTACCACCAAAGTTTTTTTAGACTTATTTTGTCCCGGGGTCTATCTCAAAAACGGTTTCATACTGAACGCCGAAATTTACATATAATATCCGTTATATTGTATGTAAATTTTGGCGTATATCCTGTACTTGAACACCAAATACAGATACTATAACATTTATAATATAAAAACAAGTTATAAGCAAGTAACCTCAAAAGTTTTTCTCTATGAGGCAAAATGTAGATGCGAGATTGATATCTCGCATCTACATACGTTCGTCGTTTACGCCGAACTGATGTTCGGCGTAAACGACTAGTCTAAGAATAATAAAAAAATGATAGTAATAAGTCATCGTTGACATTTGACTCTAAAATAGTTGCGATGTTTGCTCTTCCTAAAGCCCGACGGATAACATCATTCAAGGATGTTTCAATGTTTAAACGGCTTAGAATACGCAATAAAGTTCGACTTACTTTGTTGTCGACTAGTTTCGGACAAATTAGTTGTCCTTCTGGGCAGGATGAGTCAGACGCGCGATACAATTCAATTCAATTTAAATATAAGATAAGCGATAAGCGGTAAATAACATTGAATTATGTGTAATACTCAAAATAGTCTTAACTTTCAAATCAATCAAGTAACTGTGGCAATCTGTATTGTAGGTGCGTTTTCTTATTAATGAAGTTTTCTCTCAATATGTGTTACTGTAACCACTCTGTATAGCACAGTCCGGCGCCGTCGAGTCTGCCCCTTAAAATTGTATGTGTTTTGGCAGCAAAGACTTGCTTTAAAATATTTAGACTTGGCCAAAAGTTTCGCATCAAATATTTATAGGTTTGGAATATACGATTATGTTTTGTAAACGGTTTTTGTTTATCACGCGATTTGTTTTGATTTGTGTGTCTACGTTATATTTATTGCCTGCCGAAATACAATAAGTTTGGGGAAACTATTTTTAGACGGCCTTCTCACCTGATGGAAAGTAAAATTCGGCCGAAGATGTTTTTTTTTCTTTCTTATAATGATGTACCAATTGCATTTGGAACACCATTGGAATTACGATCTAGCCTTAAGACTAATAGGTAATTTGATTTTGACCTAAACTGCCAAGTAGAGTAGTATATTAAGAATGTGTCCAATAACACTTTTCTTACTGTCTCTATTATCGGGAAGACACTTTGTTCTTGTGTTCTTTGTTAATAGCACTCACTACACACTGTCACATCACTACACTAGCTCAAAAGGTTTCGTTTTTTTGAGTCTTCTCACTAAGTCTGTGTTGTCGAGGAGCTGGATTGCCTCAACATTCACATGGTGATGAAGTCTTTGTTCATGAGCTGGCCGAAGATGTAGCGTACTTGCCTAGAAGATACCTATTCGCTCTAGACTTGAAACCTCCTAGATTTTACCGTTTGGGGAACAAAGACGGGGGTAATGAGTTCGACTCCTTCGTAGTACGGATGATAAATGTAGAAGCGAAACGCTTCGAGCGAACTGGAGGTATGTCAACCATATATGATATTTGACAGTTTGTCTTGTCGTTAAATGGTGAAACGGGTTTCTAATATTATTTTTTTGTACTGAAAGCTGTGTTGGCAATCAGCAATCATTTATGTCGTCCGTGGTTTTCAATTATTATCCTACTAATATTATAAATCCGAAAGTTTGTGTGTAAGTATGTTTGTTCCCTCTTCACGCTTTAACGGCTGAACGGATTTGGATGAAATTTGGAATGTACATAGATTATACCTAGGATTAACACATAGGCTACTTTTTAACTTGATAATAGCGGGCGAAGTCGCGGGGCACGGCTAGTTGATAATAAAACTAGGACGTACAAAGGTGCTAAACTCTGAGGTTCGTACCATCATCAAATCAAATTTCCTATATTTACTAAAACTCAACTAAAACTTTTATATTTAGACAGCTAAGACCCAAGTTACGAGTACTAGGCACAAATACAAATTTGAAATACTTTATTCACATGGAGAGGCACTCATGAAATACAATTTTAGGATATTTAAAGATTTATTCGTTTTGCTTAATCTAAACTAGTTGATCTCAGCGGCTTCGCCCGCGGTTGATGATGATTAAAGTAGCCTATGTCCTAATCCAGAGTATAAACAAACAAACAAACAAACGCATTCACACTCACAGCCCCACACTAAGTTCAAAGACTTGTAATCGTGGGTGCCGGAAACATTCACATCACACACACATTACACCCAGAACCAGAAGCACAAATATCCCTTGGGAAGGAATGTGTGCTCCTGCCGGGAATCGAACCCAGGACCCACGGCGCAGAGGGCGGACACCTGTCCACTGCGCCAACTAGGTCGTCAAAGCATGGTCGTATAAGCTACCTACATTCCAAATTTCATTAGTAGTTACGGAGATACGTGGTAACAAACATTCACACACACACAAACTTTCGCATTTATAATATTAGTAGTAACGATGCGCGCATCGCAATTTAATGCTAGGAATGTGTGCGTTGCTTCTTAATTTATATTTATCGATATTAGCATACAGAATATTTTGAAAATCGTAATTCAAAATCATCGAGCTTGTAACATAGGTGCTAAAGCCTACCAGTAGGCAGCGTTCTCATCATGTACATTATGTAGTAACTTTTTCAATTACCCCTATTCTTTGATAACAGCTGTGAAACAAAAACAAATTACCTTTTTTCTCGGTTTTGCCATCATTGAGAAGACATTTTGGTTCCTTTATAAATTACGCCAACACAACTCCGAGAAGCGGGTTCTTATCAGCTGTCATGGAGGAAATACTTATGTCTATTGAGTTTTCGCTTTTTCCGAGGTAGAAGTTACTTTGTGCTGATGTTTTCAGGGATCCGTACTGAAACTTCATAATAATAAAGTAATGAACAGTTTCATACTTACAGCCCCACACTTGACTCGATGACTTGTGCCGTGCCTGAAACATTTACCGCATCACACTCAATCACACCTAGAACCAGAAACACAAATTTTCCTTGGGGAAAAAACTTGTATGTTCACCGGGCATGGTACCCGATACTAACTACTTAAAACAAAACAAACAAACGCTTTCACACTCACAGCCCCACACTAAGTTCAAATACTTGTATCGTGGGTGCCGAAAACATTCACATCACACACACATTACACCCAGAAGCACAAATATCCCTTGGGATGGAATTTATGCTCCTGCCGGGAATCGAACCCAGGACCGCCTGCGCAGAGGGCGGGCACCTGTCCAATGCGCCTGGGCCCGTAAATCCCGTAAGTTTGTATGAGTGTAATAAAACGAGGCAGGATTTGGTAAGATATATAATTAACTAGTCGTACCCCGCGGCTTCGGCCGCTATTATCAAGTTAAAAAGTAGCCTATGTATTAATCCTAGGTATAATCTATGTACATTCCAAATTTCATTCTAATCCGTTCAGCCGTTAAAGCGTGAAGAGGGAACAAACATACTTACACACAAACTTTCGGATTTATAATATTAGTAGAATAGTCTAGACCAGGTTCTATAAAGCTCGCCTGATGATTGATGATGTGGCCGAGTGTGGTAAACACATTGTGAGCACGCTCTTAGCTTGTTCGAAATAGCAGCCGCAGTATGATTTTTAGTGTTTTGACGGCAATTTTAGGGGGCTGAGTCACCCACGTCCGTAGGAGGATACCCCTTAAGTCTGACTCCCTACACGTGGTCCCCGGGTGGTGCTAATCAGGTGACATTTGAGAGGTGGTAGAGCATTTTGTGAGTTGCTCGCCTGGCTTGCTACCAAAGTAGCTTACCACCATCAAGTTGAAAGTCTGCCGCCAAGCCAAATACGGTGTTCCGGCAGTTATCCTTGAGAGCCTGCGTATTCCAGGTCTAGTGTGTTTACCAGCTTCGATCACATCGTCACTTACCATCAGGTGAGATAGTGATCAAACACTAGCCTGTCACAAATAAAAAAAAAAAAATTTTCACTTATATATGTCAGTGTTTTCGTAATAGGAATCAAGCCTGCCGATCGCGTGAATAAGGCATATCTCTACGGATATCTATTTTATTTATAGATCACTAGCCATGCCCCGCGCATTCCCTCTTCACGCTTGAACGGCTGAACGGATTTAGATGAAATTTGGAATGTACATAGATTATATCTAGGATTAACACATAGGCTACTTTTTAACTTGATAATAGCGGGCGAAGCCGCGGAGCACGGCTAGTAGCTTATAAATCCGAAAGTTTGTGTGTAAGTGTGTAAGTATGTTTGCCCCCGCTTCACTCTTTAACGGCTGAACGGATTTGGATGAAATTTGAAATGTACATAGATTATACCTAGGATTAACACATAGGCTACTTTTTAACTTGAAAATAGCGGGTGTAGCCGCGGGGCACGGCTAGTTTACTTATAAGTAAGACCAACAGCCGATGCCAATTACTGGTCCTCACGGCTAGAAATAAAATATTTTACTATTTAACGCAAACATAACATTAACGCATCGTTACACAAAAATAAAATAAAAAAGATACGTGAATACGTAACAATATTTCAAAAAATTTGCAAGTATACCTACATCCGAACAAAGACAATAATCAGAATAGTGTAATTTATTTCAACAATTGAGTCTAATTATCAAAGAAGTCGATACTAAGCAGCCGCCTCGCCGAGCTCACGCTTGTGCAAAACAAGTCTAACTTATTATTATGTCTACATACGTTATTTAAGTGTTTACTTGCTCTGTGTAAGAAGTCTTTTACCTGTTTCATGTTTATGTTTGCCTAGTACTCTAATTCCAATTATTCTGCTATTTGTGGCGAAAAGAAATTCAACAAATATCAAAAAATCGATTCAGCCGTACTTGAGTTATAAATGGTGTAATTAACCCGACTGTATTATATATATATATTTATATACATTAGATATAAGATAATGAATATGAAATCTATTTATTTGGCAGTATGGACAAGATAAACAAACATACAATAGGCAATAAAACAGCTTAAAAACGTAATTAAAAATAACAAAAACGAGTGGGACTCACGCACGAAGGGTTCCGTACCATTACTATTATCATTATTATTTTATATTAATTAATTTTATTCAAAGAGAACATAAAAATAAATATTCTGTGAATAGTTAAAGCGTCTACCTGTCACCGTTATTAGTATCGAGCAGGAAACGGTAAAAAAATCAAGTTTGTTGTATGGGAGCCCCCCTTAAATATTTATTTTATTTATTTTTAGTATTTGTTGTTATATGGCAATAGAAATAAATCATCTGTGAAAATTTCAACGGTCTAGCTATCACCGTTCTTGAGATACAGCCTGGTGACAGACGGACGGACAGCGAAGTCTCAGTAATAGGGTCCCGTTTTTACCCTTTGGGTATGCAACCCTAAAAAAGAAAAAAAAGTGCTAAAAGGGTCGTGACTCAGCATCATTGACAAGTGTAACACTAGGCGCTGATTTTCAGTCACAGCCTAGAGGTGGCGGATCTAAAATAGTAAATATATAAAAATGTATAATATCACATAAGATGGTTCTAATAATAATTGTGCTATCTATTTCCCACGTCTGTGCGAAGCCTCTTTGCTATATCTATCTCCCAAGACGAACGAAAAAACTGGTTTCTGTCATTTTCCCGGAGAAAATAGTCCGGTAAACACGTCCGGTAATGTAATTCTCCGGGAATTTCTCCGGGTTTTCCTGTGGGGCTCGTTATAGCGGGACATGGTACGTCATAGTATGAGAAACACCAGATGTTAGATTGATTTTCTTAGAAAAAGTTGACGAAAATATCGTATATTTTTGTGTTGCGGTTGAATGTCTTGTTTTTATTTTATTTATTGTTGAGTTTATTTCGCAAGGCTTATGTATGGAAACTGCTGTACATGCCTAATTGGACAACGTGACCCCACGTGCCGCGCTGGCAGTAGAACGTGCATCATTGACGTCAATCGACGTTTCTGGAACCGGCTACACCTCCCAGACTCACTTTGTTTCTAGAATCGAAACTTGTCGTTTTAATTTTTAGTTTTCATGTAACATAATTATATTTGAAATTATATATGATGATTGAAATT
Source organism: Lomographa bimaculata (assembly GCA_948107665.1). Lineage (NCBI taxonomy): Eukaryota > Metazoa > Arthropoda > Insecta > Lepidoptera > Geometridae > Lomographa > Lomographa bimaculata. The sequence goes on along the minus strand of OX403608.1, from coordinate 1,706,575 downwards.
ATAAATATTTTTATATTGTAATATTGTTTTAATTAAATTTAAATAAAATTGATAACAATGAATAAACAACATTTGATAATATATATTAAAAAGTAAACATAAATTGACGACCCAGCTGGTGCATTGGGTCCTGGGTTCGATTCCAAGTAGAAACATTATTTTCCTTCCCAAGGTCCACTTATGTTTATGGTTCTGGGTGTAATTGTGTGATGTAAATATTTCCCACACCCACAATTCTTTGAACTTAGTGTGGGGTTGTGAGTGTGAATGCGTAAAAAAAAGAAAGAAATAAGCGTTTGTTTTTGTTATAATCCAATGAAAATGAACACTTAGCCAGAATAATAATAAAAGCCCAATCAGCTGACTAAGTTTATTCCATTCTTACTTACCCCCATTCATCAACTATCTACCCTTATTTATATCTACCATTTTGAACGTCCTAATGTATAGAATAACAGTAAATTTCGTTTAGATAGGTTGCGAGATAGAACGAATGGTACATACGGAGCTCTATTCAACCCTCTAAGCGGAATTGTCTAGGAAAGGGTGGTAGGGGGTGAAAACGAATTCTTTGGCTGTAAGGACTAGTTTCTATTATAAGGGGTTGATAGTTACATGTTCTGCTGTACGGATCAAGTCCAGAGCTATTTACTCATTAACGATGTTTATTGAAGTATAGTTTTATTCAAGGAGTAAAAAAAAAATAGAAAAAATGCGCCGTCGAGTTTCTTCTCGAGATGGCTGTAATTTTGCGAATCTGGCAGTAGAGTCATTTAATTTCCTGATTGCCTCTTTGAGGCCCATGAAGTCGGTTTTTTTAAAGCTTTGCTTGCGCTTAAATTATTAATCTTTCGTCTTATTTACCCTTTCTACTTATAAAAATTGCAAAACGTCCCTTACCTTTGACTTAGTAACACAATATTTATCTCGATTTTTGCTGATAAAATTCACTCTAATATCATTAACTAAAATAAGAAAATCCTTATTTAATTTACAATTAGTTAACAACGTTTATAAGATAGAAAGATAAGAATTTATTAATCCACTTCATAAAATGAGAGAATACTAGTCGTTCGCGCCGAACTGAGGTGTCGCGCTTACATTTTGCCTCATAGAGAAAAACTTTTGAGGTAACTTGCTTATTACTTTTTGTATAGAATAATTGTTTAATTTCTGTATTTGTTGTTCAAGTACAGGATATAACGGATATTATACGTGAGTTTCAGCGTTCAGTGTGAAGCCGTTTTTGAGATAGACCCCGGGACAAAATAGGTCTAAAAACAGTAACTTTGGTGGCCTACCAAATCGTTATTTTTCCAACATAGATTTTTTTTAAACCGTTTTCGTACTCTTCTTGTCAAGTTCTTTTCAACGATACCCCACAAGGGTAGGTAAAGAATAAAAAATATTTTGCTCCCCAATTATACGATCAAATCAAAATTGTTTATTCACATGGGGCACTCATGAAAGTATATTTTTCAGTCATTAACTTTCATGAGTGCCTCTTTGGGGCCCATGTGAATAAACGATTTTGATGTCAGATTCGCAAAATTACAGCCAAATTACACATTTATGTGAGCCCCCTTAATATTTTCATTTATAACATTTTAAATGTCATTTCTAGCTTTGGGCCGTAGTTTTACATATTTTATGACAATTTGAAGTCATTCGCTTATATGGTTTAGACGCTAGATGCCTTTGACAGTCGGACGGACGGACGGTCAAACAAAGTGCTGAACGACAACTTTCAAGTCAACTTAGAGATCTCGCTTCGCTCGACCAACAAAAATAACATAAAGTGTCACAACAGGCGGCCTCCACTACCAGGAAGGAAACCTTTCTAGAATTAAATGTTTGACATTTTATTTCCATATCTACTCAACAAATCTCAGCAATAGCACGCTTTGAATGTAAAAACAAACAAAAATAAACCACAAACCCTAAGTACTAAGATCTTATTTTTATTGATGGAACTTAACAGCTTGTAAACCGATTTCCAGCCAAAATAAATCATTGCTTGACTGAAATAGAACTGAAAGGAGCAAGGTCGCAATGTATTATGTCTCAGTTGTCTCGGAATTGAAGCAACTTGAAAATCAGAAAGTCGACGATACAGTTGGCGAAGTGGGTAAGCCTATGCCCTGGGACCGGGGTTCGATTCCCTGCAGTACCACCATTTTTCATCTCGAGGGACACTTGTTCTTGTGGGTTTGGGTTTATGTGTTTGATGTAAATGTTTCTCATGGTAAAAGTCTTTGGACTCAGTGTGGGGTTGTGCGAGTGCTTAGTAACTGTATAAAATTTTCATTTATATCGTTTTAATTCTACTTTTAATTGTCAGTTTTGTTTTAAGCCACAATTTTACACTTTAAGTTGTTCGCTTGTATGGTTTAGATGCTAAATGCACCTGACTGACGGACAGACTGACGGTAAAAGTGCTGGAAGTGTCTGTAAGTATGAGTGAGAGTAAGAGAGAGAGTGTATGTGACTGTGTAGGTTCTTCAAAGCTAATATGAAGCTAGATAGGTAAATTGTTCGGACCACTTTGCTCCCAGATCGCAGTCTACTTATACCTACTTAGCTACTTACTACAATCGCTAAGTGTCGCGCGCTAAATTTAACCTGTTGAAAGATTTCTGTTTCGGGCTTCCAAGATACAGGTCTAGCCGAGTATGGAGCCCTTAAGAAAATCCTACTAATATTATAAATCCGAAAGTTCGTGTGAAAGCGTGTGTGTAAGTGTATTAGTATGTTTGTTCCCTCTTCACGCTTTAACGGCTGAACGGATTTGGATGAAATTTGGAATGTACATAGATAATACCTAAGATTAACACATAGGCGACTTTTTAACTTGATAATAGCGGGCGAAGCCGCGGGAAACGGCTAGTGGTTATATACAGTACACATGAACTGCTTAATATTTTGTTTTCACACACTGCCTAGTTTAAGAATGATCTAAAATGAGTAAATTATTTTTGTTATTAGATCGAAGTATATAGAAGACTATCTTGGTGTCTTCCTGACGAAACTGAATAGGTATTTTTACAGACTTCCCAAAAAAGGAGGAGGTACTCAAGTCGACTGTATATATTTTTTTTTTTTTATGTGTGTTACCTCCTAGTTTCTCTCTACGTGAGACGCTTTCGAAAATTTTTTTTTAGATTGTAAGATGTTGCTTTTTAATTGGTCCCATTTAAATTTGATCAAGATCTGATCAGTAATTCTTGATATATCGTCAATAATGCCTATTTTGTGTTGTAGATGTTCTCGTTTAACCGACTTCAAAAGTTACCTCATAACTTCTTTCGTTGAGAGCCGATTTTGATGATTATTTTTTTATTTGAATGCTGCTGCTTTTCATGTGGCCCCATTTAAATTTCATCAAAATCTGATCTCTAGCTTTTGATTTATAATCAATAATGCGTGTTTAATACATTAAATCTGATCAAGGTTCCGAAGATAAAGCGGTGAAGTCGGTTTTTTTAACCTTTGCTTGCGTTTAATTATTGAGCTAAATATACATGTTAGATATATGCTGTCGCGGAGATTTTTGTATAACTATAACCGCGAACATTTTTGCTATACATTGTATTCACCAATGTCTAATTGTAAAGTCAGCGTACGCCGATAAATCGGCCAGTTAGCTTTGCTTGCGTTTAATGATCTAAGCAAAAGCTTCATCATCGACCGTATCGTCACTTTATGTCAGTGAGAGATAAAATTTAATGTTTGCCTACATAATATAGAAAACAAAACGCCTTACCCTGGACATGGCTTACTTTAAAACCAAGTTGTTTCACTCCCGCGACAAATCGCAGCAAAGTTACACATGAAGTAAAGTAATAAAGTACAATGGAGGACTTGCGCGATATTTTCTACATGTCTGAATCACATCGAGCGTCGTATCGGAGTTTATTGAGAAAGAATAAGGACCGAGTTCACCAAACTCCGGTTACGGATATATTTATGCAACTGAGAAGGTAAGCATCAAGCTTGCCCTGTGCCTAGAATTTAAAACTATGTTATAATAATAAAGTTTTTGAAAACCTATCTACATTAAAATTAAACTGTGTTTTTTTTTTAATAATTATATGAGAACTTAATCTCAGCTTTATTATATGTACCTACTAGATGCACCCGCACTTATCCGTGTAAGCCCCGAACCGCAGGAATACCGGGATAAAAATATAGCCTATGTTTAAATCTAGAGTTTCAGTTATCTCCTTACCAAATTTCATCAATATTGCTCCAGATGTTTAAGCGTGAAGAAATAACAAACATACAAACAATAACAAATTTAAGCGAGAATGGCTGCTAATCTTCTTTAAATCTTTATAGATCCTAAATTGAAATCGAAATAAAATGATGTAAGAAACCTAGATATGAAAAACACATTTCCCTTGCAGAACATTTGTGTTCCCACCGGGAATCAAACATGATACCCTTTGTTTAGATGGCAGACACGCTTTTAACAACACCAGTGGGTAGTTCAAGGCGTAGGCATGTAATAGGGAGGCATGGTGCTTAATATAAAGTGTTTATGAAGTTAAATACCAAGCAACAATTAGTCTATTTAAAAAAAGCAGTGTGCTTACTACAATAACGTTAATGCAAGTGAAAATCACTTTTCTTGCTTTGCTACGCCCGTGTTTTCGTAGTAACGACATTTTATAACGGCGTAGCTCGTAGCGCTACGCCTGTCTACGCTGTATTACACGAGCTATAAATAATAATTTTAAACAATGAACTAGAATTATCTATCTTTTTATATAAATAAAAATAAATTGTTGCATGTATTTTCATATCTTTCGATCGTTACTTGATAACGGCTTGACCGAATCCGGTAATTCCTTTGTTTTATTTGAAATTTTCTGGGCAAGGTTTGTATAAAAGATTTTTTTATTAATCCATCTAAAGTTACATCTTTGCGTAGTCGGGCGGGTGACTGATTTCGAATAAGATGCGTTTTAGATCTCTTTCTGGCCTTATTCATTAAAATGAAATAAACACAAATACAAAAAATGTATTACATTTGTTAAAACGATTTCACACTCACAGCCTCGCACTACGTTCGATGACTTGTGTCGTGGGTGCTAGAAACATTCACATCACACACACAATCACAACCAGAACCAGAAACACAAATTTTCCATGGGGAGAAAACTTGTGTTCCCGCCGGGAATCGAACCCGATACTCCTGCCCAGAAGGCGAACGTCACCCAACTAAGCCAACCGGCATTTTAAACCATCCATTAAAATGATTTGAAATAATGTTAACATATTTACCTTAAATTATTTTATATTATATTGAAATTAGGAGCAAAATAAAATATATTAAGGCTAACAGAACAATAGGAAATAATATTTATAGTAATGTGTTTTTTTGAGAAATTAAATACGAGAAAATCCTTAGAAATCGAAGTCGCAACGGCTGCTGCTCATGCTCAGCTAATTGGAACCTTATTTACTACATAATATTTATATATAGTCGAGTCATAAGGACTAACGATCGACTGCGGTTACAAACTGGCTCGCATTGCCAGAAATCCTCGCGAAGTAGCTTGAAGAGATAAATTTATTACACGAAATTGCAGACGAAAAATAAAAAAAGACGTTTTGCTTACAAATGTACGGTCAGCAGTAAAAGTAGCTGAACATATCAGGTAATTACCAAAGTAATTGAATATATAACAAAAATTACCACAACTATAAAAAGATGTTTTTAAAAGCCTAAAAAGTATTTACTGCCTTAATTAAATGTTTTGAAAACCTCTAGTTCGGTGGAAGCGTTTCGCTTCTACTTTCATCATTTGTACTGTGAAGGAGTAGAACTCATTACCCACGTCTTTATTCACCGTACGGTCATGGTCTGGGAGTCCTTTTAGTCTATAGTGAATAAGTATCTTCCAGGCGAGCATATAACTTGCTTTTTTTGCATCTTCGGCCGCATCATCAATTTCCAGATGAAATGCTGGTCGGTAGCATAAAAAAACTGCGTATGATCAAAGCTCTCATTCATTTCTTATATGACATTCGAAACGCGGTGCACCTGATTAATCTATTTATCTATTTTTTTATTTTTAATGCCTATGAATTTATTATGTATGACATTTGTTTTTATTTTTATTTATAAAAGTGCTATTTCTCTTTCTCGTTGACGTGTATGGAAAATATGAATAAATGAATATGAATATGAATATAATTGATCTTGACTGGTTGACAAGGTTATGCATTATTCAGTAAGGCTGGGGCTTGAATATGTGACCGTTTAGTTCGATTTTTAACTTAGAGTTACTGTGTTTGACGACCCAGTTGGCGCAGTGGACAAGTCTCCGCCCTCTACGTTGTGTGTCCTGGATTCGATTCCCGGCAGGAGTACAAAATCCTTCCCAAAGGGATATTTGTGCTTCTGGTTCTGGCTGTAATGTGTGTTTGATGTGAATGTGTCCGGCACCCACGCCACAAGTCTTTAAACTAAGTGTGGGGCTGTGAGTGTGAATGCGTTTGCGTTTGCTGCTTGCCCCCATTCTGATAATGGTACTTTAAACTATTGGTCTCGATTGTTATTTAATTTTTTTTTTTTTTAAGCTAGGCAGACGTTTGACCGCCCTCTGAAGTACTACAATCGTTAAACCGTGTCAGTTGTCGTCATAAGCCTGAAAAACATGGCAACGGGACTGGCACTATTTAGGCATACAAACAAGCATTAAATTAGGTTAAGCAATTTAAAAAAACTAGCAATTTTCAGTTGATTTTGTTGCTGACTGTACCATGTATCCCAATATCTCGTTCAATTTTAAAATGTTTTCGTTGCAATTTGAATTTGCGTACGAATCGGCGGCGAAATGAGATGTTTTCGGGATATGTCTGGATCGAGATATCAGAAAATTGTATTTTTTACTTCTGCAGCGTATGGAAATGGATTGCCGATGAAACATTTTTAACCGACTTCGAGAAAAGGCGGAGGTTCTCAATTCGTCGGAACCTTTGATTATTTATGTTCCCCGATTATTTGAAGACGCCTGAAATCGGTTAAAAAAATTCTTTTTGAATAACTTGAACATTAACGTTGAAAACAAAAAGAGCAGGGATACCTTTTCGCGCGGTAGAAAGAGAGGGAGATATTACTTCCTCTCCTACGCCACGCCGGCGGTCTACTCTCTAACATCGGTCTATTCGTAAGACGAATGCTTACGCATTTTCGATCAGGTCGCGTGTCTTGACGCGAGTTTAACATTTTTTACCCATCCCAAAAAAGCGCACAACACCGATAAAGAAGAAAAAAAAAACATCTTGATTAAAATTAATTATTAATTTTTAAATAACTCTTTAAAAATAGCCTATATAAAATTTAAAAAACTGCCTTGGCCACACGCAGTCGGACGTAGTGTCAAAACAAATATAGTATAGCTATAACAATATAGCGAAACTCATGTCCAGAACAAATAAACAGGCCAGAAAAGTACTGATCAGTGGTAACGGGTGTCAGAACCCGTTTCCACTGATGGTCAGTGTACTTTTCCAGAAACATAATTATACCGGCCCTTTGCGAGGCCTGTTACGGAGGGCCGGTTTTTGTCCCGATTGCTGCTAATCGCTGCTTGCTTAGTGAAGCGGAGGGTTAGGGCGTGGTTGTAGTTGAAGCGGATTAAAATATTGGAATTATTATGTGCTATGGAATTACACTACATTAAAGTAATTTTATAGATCAAGATATCTTATATTTGAAAAATTTTATAGATATCTTCTTTTCAACTACTTCGAAAAATGAGGTCCTCAATTCCACTGTATATATGTATATAATATTGTATATATGTTCCGCGATATTTCCGCTAATTATGAATAGTTAAAACCGAAATATAAGCGATAAAATCGGTTTTTAAGCTTCTATTGCGTTTAATTATTAATTATTTATTTAAATTTTCTATTTTCAGGTACAATACAAAGTCGGTGAGCAGAGAAGTCGAACTAACACTACAGAACAGGTATGTATAACATCGTTTGACGTTAAATAATAATAAAAGTCCATTGACATGGACCGAGGAAAAGGAGCGGAGCGAGGGAGTATGCGGAACGGAGTTGGATATTGTGCGGAGCTAAGTTCTGCGCACTGTGTTAAGAGTGGCGACGAGCTCCACTTCCCCGCTCCGTTTCCCCGCTCCGCTACACCGCTTCACTTCTCTACTCCGCGTTAAAATTGGTATATTATTTTTGAATGAAGTTTGCAAATCCATGTCCACTAAAGCAGAGTGGAGCGGGGCTTAAATACTATTGGTTAATATTGGCCAATCGTCTCCTCGCTCTAGTGGACGGGCAGCCATACTCGCCATCAAAGAAGCTGCAACCTAAACACAGCTGACTCATTCCAGGGGGTCAGCGAATTCAGTTTTGTGAAGCTTTTATACTTGAGCGGGTACATTACCTATACAACGACTACATAATGTGAAACCACGCTCGTTTGTGTTACAAAACGATACATATGAATGTATATATAGGGTATATATTATAGGGTAGAAAGAAGAAAGAAAGAAATAAAATACATTTATTTATGACACTCACAACATTACACTACAAAATAAACAGCAAAAAAATAAAAAAAAAACAAAAACTATAAGTAAAAATACATAAATAAAGGAAAATAGAACAAGTAAAAGAAGAAATAAGTGTGATGTTGTGAGTGTGATAAATATGGGTCATCATATCAGTCATGACTTCACGAACTTCAAGAGAAAACCATACCAAATATACAAAAAAACAATTTCAATCACAACAAAAAACAATTAAGAATTATAAAAAAAAACAAACAAATAGAAATAAAAGTTTGGCCGTGGCATTTTTGGCAAACTGTTGATGTGGCAGTTGTCAGTGTCAAAATTTGACATTGACAATTGCCGACAGAGAGCCAAAGCCACGTGTCGTGCATGATGGCGCATAGGTATATGTTTTTACCAAACTACGGTGAAGCAAGAGAGTGCTGGAATACTTTGGTCACATCGCTAGAAGGCCCACTGTCAACCTGAAGAAACGAAATAGTAATAGTAAGCAATAGGAAAAATGGATCAAGAACTAGACTAATGCCGTAGCGCTTTGATTGTTATACAGTTGTAGTTGTCATAAATAGCACAAGAATTTTAGTGACAGCAACGAGATATTTTGTCTCAGTGTAGTAACAGAAAGAAGAAGTAATATTCAAGTCACGCAATTAGCTATTTATATAGTGTCTAACAGGAACTTCAGAATTCGCGGCAGCAGCATGAATATTGAGTTATTATGGTTTAAATTTTTTAAAAATTATGACATTTTTTATGAAATTATGACATTTGCAACCCTATTTCATCAGCTACCGTTCTACACTACATAGTCTTTAAACCTAGATGTCAGACAGTGGTGGTCATAACAAAGGTCAAGGTCACACGCCACAGAACGCGTAGGGTTGTCAAAAATATTGTAAAAATATAATTATAAATTATTGTGTGGATAAAAATATCTTCGTTTTCGACTTTCGTGCTCTGGCAGATTATTTCTAACACGATACACATACTCACCACCAATTATTACTACACCTTTCTGTTACAGATTGTATAAAGCTAGATTTTAATATAAATAAGAAACATGCTATCGTTAGCTAGTATTCAAACCCGAGAAAGCAAGGACCCTTTCAAAAAGAATTCACTAAATCCGACCCTCGAAAAGAGTCATTGTACTGACATGAAAGGGATGTCCGCCCTTAAGCCCTTGTCCTTACAAATCTGCACTTATTAAGTTCTACTTTAATACAAGTAGTACTTAACATCACTTTGCTACGGAAAAAGGACAAACGATTGTATGAAAGAGAAAAAACTAGTGCTTACGAAATAAGATACACGGTTGAATAGTTGAGCGAGAGCTGATATATATGGTAGGGTTCCTTCAATGATACATTTTAATACCGACTTTTGATTTGATTAGTAGCTCAGTAAAACTACGAATTTTAATAGAACAAGTAAAAATAATGACAGGCTAGTTTTCTGGAGTTACATTAACCCTTAGAACCCGGAGATTTAAATTTCGAGACTAAGTTTTAGAAAGGTTGGAGTAACTTGTCAATACGTGCTAAAATACTGACCACATGATACCGTTAACAGTGGAAAATAACCTTTAATTTTTGTTAATGCTACACCAATCCATTACATTAAATGGACGTTAGTTTTGTTACGTAAGTAAAAATTTAATTTTATAATTTAAGCTTGAGTAAAAATGCTTACCGCGTTATTATACAAATAGAAAAAAAAACGGCTTATTATGAATTAATTCAATTTTTCCATACAATGTTTCGCTAATTTGCCTGGCTATTTGTAGATAATTACACAGGTAATGCTAGAACTATAGTTCTAAAACTAGTATACTAGTAGAGAAACCCTACGTTTACCCAGATATACGTACAACCAGACAGACTGCATTGCGACACCAATCACCAAGGTGGATATTCCTCTTAACATCAGGTTAGATAGTGGTCGAACGTTTTCCTATGACAGATAAATAAAGAAAACCTAGAAAATCCTACACTCTGAAGGTAAGTCCGCTTAAAACAATCATTTCGAATTTGACGCAATAAAAAAAATAGTAGATTGTTATAATATATGCCATTGGAATAAGATCTATCCATAAGACTAATAAGTAATTTAATTTTGACCTAAACTGCTAAGTAGAGTAGTAAACTAAGAATGTGTCCAATAACACTTTTCTTACTGTCTCTATTAAAGGGAACACACTTTGTTCTTTTGTTTTTCGTTAATAGCACTATAATACATTGTCACATTATTACACTCAATTACATTACTACAACTCAAAATGTTTAGTTCTCTTGAGTCTTCTCACTAAGTCTGTGTTGTCGAGGAGCTGGATTGCGTCACCGTTCACATGGTAATGAAGTCTTTGTTCATTAACTCAAGTCTTTTTATAACACATAGATATCATTTATAATAAATAGAGATACAAACCACTATACACGCATTCACACTCACAGCCATACAAGTTGCTTAGTTCGTTACCATTTCCATAAGGCAAGCTACTTCGCTACCTGCTTCAAAGCGAAGGTTAAAAACTTCTATATCACTTGTAACGACTTATTTGATAGAATGTTTTCATCTCTTACTTGTAGATAGTAAGTTTCAAATACTGTATATACCTATTATTTACTTAGAATTGTTTTTTAAGTTTGTTATGTTATTGTATTATGTATTTATAAATATACTAGCTGCGCCCCGCGGTTTCACCCGCGTTGATAATGATGAAAAGTGATGATGATGATGATGATGAAAAATAGATGTTGGCCGATTCCCATAGATACCGGATAAGCACAAAAAATTTCATCAAAATCGGTCAAGCCGTTTCGGAGGAGTATGGCAACGAAAACTGTGACACGAGAATTTTATATATTAGATGAACTTAATCGCAACACCGACCTACGTTTTTATATATTGTTTTTCTCTTTTTACATCTAAAGATTAACTGGAAGAGATCGCGTTTAGCGATAAGTCCGCATATTGTACTTTTATAAGATATAAATAATATGATTGTTTTTCCTTATTTTATTTGGTGCAATAATGTGTTTTGTATTGTATTGTAAGTTCGAAGACTTCTGTCTAAACATTCACATCAACCACACCCAGAACCATGAACACAAATTTCTCTGTTGGGCAGAAAACTTGTGTTCCCACCGGGAATCGAATACTGATACTCCTGCTTAGTAGCTACATGTACATGCACAAGCATACATGAACATGGTTACCTATCAAGAACAATATATTGCCTCTTTATTTAAAAACACTTTGATAAGATGTCGCTTAATAGAAACGGTTGGCGACAGAAACAAAACAACGACACAACTCCGTCTACACATCTTGAATCGTCAAGGGAGTGCTGAGAAAAATGTGAGGGTTCCGGAGTTGACAGGCTGAGATATATCAGTTCTTTAGCAACTTTAATATTATTGATATGATTTATATCTTTAGTATTATTTATATCAAGCTTAAGTGAGATCGTGTATCTATCTTTCCATATCCATACACGATCGCACTTTACTGGAGTACTGCGGCCAACTGTGGGATGGATCCGATAGGTAACAGTTCTTGTTTACGTCTAAGTTCTTGAGTCCATCGACCGGCGAGCAAAAAGGCTCATTGGCGATGATAAGCTAATCGAGTCCAAGTCGCAGAGTCTCGGTCACTGACGTAAGGTTGCAAGTTTATCGGTATTCTACCGTTTACATTTTGAAGAGTGTGCACAGGAATTACATGATTTAATTCCCCCGTGCCCTTTTAACCACCTAACAACAATACAAACTGTTAAACGTCATCCTTATATGATTGACATACCTCCGGTTCGCTCGGAGCGGTTTTGCTTCTACGTTTATCATCCGTACAGCGAGGGAGTGGAACTCATTGCCTGCGTCTATGTTTCCCGAACGGTACAATCTGGGTGTCTTCAAGTCTAGAGTGAATAGGTGTCTGCTAGGCAAGCATGTTACATCTTCGGCCGCATCTTCACTTTCCATCAGGTGAGATAGTAGTCAAAGGCTTTCCAAACTATCATAAAAAAATATGAGTCTCTTCAGTTGGTGCGTTTCTTTCATGTTATTAATAATGAACTGTCCGCTGGCTTAGCTGGGTACGCGTCCGCCTTCCAAGTATGGGTGTCAGTTTCAATACCCGATGAGAAAATAAGTTTTCTCCCAGTTTTCTTGGAGGCAAACTGCACATGCGCTTTCTAGCGACTACCATAGTAACACCTAGGTTAATAAAATTATGTATTAGAGATTAAGAATGTTTAAAAAAAAAATAATATTAAAAACAAATGCGCCGCGGAGTTCCTTGCCAGGTTCTTCTCGAGATGGCTGTAATTTTGCGAATGTGGCAAAATAATCATTAACATTCAGTGCCTCTTTGGGGCCCATGTGAATAAACGATTTTGATTTGATTTCCCCAAGGAAATTTTGTGTTTCTGGTTCTGGTTGTGATTGTGCGTTTGATTTAAATGTTTCCAGAACCCACGACACAAATCATCGAATAGTCATAGTAATGAATTCACGAACTTCAAGGACAAAATATATAAAATAAAAACACTCTTTTTACTACGTAACTCGGCACACGTTTTTTATTTCCCCAAAGCATTACGGGACCCTAAAACTCTAACGTACATTCTCGTTCTCACAAACAAGCGGACCTCGTGTTTTCGTGTTATTTTCCTCGATTTTTCGTGAAAAAACACTTTTTTTTCTTAAAATGTTTCCTTTGTAGGTAATCGTTCTCAATGTGCGTTCTTTCGTGATGTTATGTCGGATTGCCGTATTTAGTTTCTTTGTGTGTGAGAGTACTTAAACACGTTGTTTGTATGTGTGCGGGTGAATGTTCTACTTTCTAATACGATTATTGAATGTGTGCGTTTTTACCACTTCGTACTATTTACGACAGTTTTGAGTGTGTGATAAAAGATTTTCTTTGACGTGTATGTGAGTGTGTGTGTGTGTGTATACCAATTCTGGTGAAAATGTTTTTGTGAATTGAATAGGAAACATGATTGAAGAATTGCTGCCTCCTTAGGTAGTAGGCTTTTTAGGTTTTTAGGTACATTTGCTATTTATAAGACTATACGGAGTTTTGCCGCAAAAGTAAAAAAATGGCGTTGTTGATTTTGTATTATTTTTCAAAACTTTTTTACTATGTTTTTGACACCTGATGGTAAGCGACGATGTGGTCGACATGATTTCTTCGAGTGTGAATAACACTATCACACCTACTACTATCGTTTCCCGGCAACAGCACACTTTTCTTTCCCAAGGGACATTTGTGCTTCTCGTTCTGGGTGTGAATGTGTGTGTGATATATAAATGTTTCCGGCACCCACAATACAAGTCTCTTAACTTAGTGAGGGACTGTGACTGTGAATGCATTAAAAAAAAAGGTTATATTTTTTTAATTCTATTTATAATCAATTTAAATAGGTATAGTACCTGCCATTAAACCAAAAGAGGTTTGTGTTGGTACAGCTTTTCTCATCGATCGCAATGGTTGCCAATCACTAGTTTATGAAATTTAAAAAAATTAAACGCAAGCTAGCCTTAAAAAAACCGACTTCACCGCTTCATCTTAGGAACCCTTGATCATACTAAATGAAATAAATACGCATCATTGAGGATAACTCAAGAACTACTAGGTAGTCAGATCTCGATAAAACTTCAATGGGTCCACATGGGAAGCACCAGCTTTCAAATACAAAAAGAATCATCAAAATTGGTTCACCCAGAAATAAGTTTTGAGGTAACATAAAAAATACAGGCAAATTGAGAACCTCAATAACTCAAAAACTAAAAATCTGATTCTGATCAAATTTAAAGGGAACCACATAAAAGACACCAGCTTTCAAATAAAAAAATAATCATCAAAATCGGCTCACAACGAAAGAAGTTATGAGGTAACTTTTCAAGTCGGGTAAACTAGAACATTGCCTGATCAGATCTTGATCAAATTTAAATGGGACCAATTAGAAAGCAACATCATTCAAACAAAAAAAAATCGAAATCGGCTCACGTGGAGAGAAGTTAAGAGGTAACACACATAAAAGAAAAAAAAAATCGACTTGAGTACCACCTCCTTTTTTGGGAAGTCAGTAAAAACAAATAAAGCGATCTAGTTAATTTTGACAGAAAAGGTCCTTGGCCATCTTTATAAGCACTCATTCAAAGCTCTATCCAATAAATACTTCACATAATAATAAATACAGTTTATTATAAACACGTCTTACAATATTTGAACAAAGAGTTTTATTTATTGATATGAATTATGCGTGTTCGGACGCTCGAGGCGTTGTTTTTCAACGCTCTTTGATGAATAGCTCAATAAATTCGTTTTATTATTTTAGGTTATATTTTAACTGTGACTCAATTAATGGAGAATATCTATACTATAAAATCAATTATTATCCTACTAATATTATAAATACGATCCGTTTGTGTGTAAGTGTTTGTGTAAGTGTGTTACTTACACACTTTGTGTGTTTGTGTTTGTTCTCTCTTCACGCTTTAATGGCTAATTGGATTTAGATGAAATTTAGAATGTACATAGATTATACCTAAGATTAACACATGGGTTACTTTTTAACTTGATAATAGCGGGCGAAGCCGCGGGGCACGGCTAGTATTATAAGGAAAAAAGACGTACCTGATATTTTTGTCAAAATTTAGTTACCTACATCAGAAATGTCTTTGCTGTTTAGTATATGTTATGACTTGTAGCCACAGATCATAGTCTTTGCTTGTAGCAGATGCGTCTAAATTAAAAGTAAGATTTAGTAGGTCTATTTTCCTGACTCCGATACCGTTAACATAACAAAATTTCGTCAAAAATGCAGTTACGTCTTTTTTCATTATGACGGCAGTATACAAAACGGCAGTGCGGGGGAAGGAGGCGGGGCAGGACGCATCTATTCTTACCCGCCATACATTTTACCTTCACAGCGCCCGGGGCGCGCGCCTCAGACGCTTTGTGTATCAGGTCCCTTAAAGAAAATGATGCATGGAGGTAAACTGCAAAAGTACTTTCTGGCGACTCCAAAATATATAAAACCTAGTTTAAGATGTTATATAACGTAAGTTAGGTAACTTAAACAAACAAACAAACGCATTCACACTCACAGCCCCACACTAAGTTCAAAGACTTGTATCGTGGGTGCCTGAAACATTCACATCACACACACAACCAGAACCAGAAGCACAAATATCCCTTGGGAAGGAATTTGTGCTCCTGCCGGGAATCGAACCCAGGACCCACGGCGCAGAGGGCGGACACCTGTCCACTGCGCCAATTGGGTCGTCAAATCAATTATTTTGATTAATCAAGAATAAAACTAAATTAATTATTACCCTTACAAAATAAAAATATTGTTCTTCTTCTTAGCGTGTCCATGGCAAACCGTTAAATAGCTGAGGCCCAGAACTCAGCTACCAGAACTGCATTTGGTGCAGCGTCCATGAGCTCTTGTTGCGAGCAGGTAACAGGGCACGCAGGGCATGAGATAAGATAGTTTAAGTTAGTATTACTGAAAAAAAAACCGATTGAAAAAATTCGCAACCGAATTTATTGCCAGGTTATCCTCGATATCTATATAAATATAAATTCTAATTTGACTGTTGACAAATTGAACGCAAGCAGAGCTTTCAAAATGATTTTCACCGTTTTATCTGTTATATATAAACGACAAATATTATATGCTAAGTCCAGAAAAAGTTTTAAGTTTTCTCATGTAGGTACATAAGTAATAATTATATAGTATTATTCTCTTTATTGATTATTTTTTCTTAAGCTAAGGTTTTTTTTTTACAATATTTTTATAAAAGTAATAAACAATACAATATTACAAAATAAAGAAAACTGTAAAAAAAACCTAAACCTAGTATGCCACCAGCAACGGGACAGGGCCCTAGCTACCGGTAGGTCAGTGCTGCAGAGTGAGGAACCTCCTGACAATACGTGCCGTGTCCAAGAGTACTGCCTTCTGAATCTGACCCTTGATCCAACCATTTAGCGAAAGCCTTTTGAGGTGTTGATCGAGACTTTTTTTTATAGTATTATTATTATTACCTACATTTTAATTGTATCGAAAATGTATTATAAATGTTTAATAATAGAATAGAAAATTCTTTATTGAACACCAAATACAGTTAGTTACAGGGGTAATCTTAAAAAACTAAAGTATGGGCGGACTTATCGCTAAAAGCGATCTCTTCCAGTCAACCTTTGGATGGAGAGAGGGATAATTTTAAATAATAAATTCGGTGGTGTAAAAACATAATAATAGAAATAAATACAACTTACTTAGATACCTATCTATTTACATTAATAAATGTTTAAGGTACTTGAATACCCTTCAAAACAAAATATAATTTTAAAATCGTTTTAGAAATCTAAGGGTAATCAACAAACACATAAATAAAATGAAACGAATAGAAAACCTCTTCCTTTTTTGAAATCGGTTAAAAAGTCGCAACAATTTTTAAATAGAATTTATTCAATAAATATAATATCAGAAATTACCGTTTATAGATCCCACAATATCCATCAGTTAATGAATTTTAATCAGATTACAACGTGTTAAAATGAACATTATTTAAATACATAATTTGCGTTCATTGCTGGTAACTTGGTTAATTTGTTTGTGAAATGTGAATATTGCTAATTAACGTGTCGGGTAGAAATAACGAATCTATTTTTACTTCTTTTTATCAGGGATGCCGACGATTTAAACATAATTAAACTCAAGCAAATCTAAAAAAAACCGACTTCACCGCTTTGTCATCGGAACCTTGATCAGATTTAATGTATAAACACGCACTATTGACTATAACTCAGAGATCAGACCTTGATCAAATTTCAATGGGATTACATAAAAAGCACCATCTTTCAAATAAAAAAAGAATCATTAAAATCGGCTCACAAAGAAAGAAGTTATTAGGTAACTTTTGATGTCGGGTAAACGAGAACAAGGTACGCATTACATATTCGTCACAAAATATGCATTATTGACGATATTTCAAGAACTACTGATCAGATCTTGATCAAATTTGAATGAGATCAATGAGAAAGCAACATCTTTCACACTAAAAAAAATTTCGGAATCGTTATTAAGTATCGAAATTATGAGGTAAAACACATAAAAAAATACAGTCGACTTGATTACCTCCTCCATTTTTGGGAAGTCGGTAAAAAGAAAAATATTAAAAATTACAATCTTCTAATGCTATAAGAATCTTTGTCCTGAAATACTGATTTACTGACTGATAGGTCATTTAATATATTGGATATCAATATATTATTTTTGCCACGGGTGCATTAGGGTGGTGCAATAAAAAATGAAAGTTTTTTATTTATGAAGTTAAAATAATGAAATTGTATTTGAGTAGTGAAATTAGTAGTAGTATTATAAATAAGAAAGTTTGTGTGTAAATGTGATAGAGGGTTTTTTTTTCTCTTCACGGCTAACTGATTTGTCTGAAATTTGCAATGTACATAGGTTATACTCCGCATTAACACATAGGCTACTTTTAACTTAATAAACGGAGGTGAAACCACAGGGCACGGCTGGTTTAAATATAAATTAATCCCTATTTACCTTGGTCACGCCATAACTTGGCATATTTCATTCATCTTTTTTAGATTTTCTAATATTTTGTAAAATGTTCTTACGATAAATCAAGGAAACTACGCACAAAATTTGACAATTTCAATAAACTTAACTAAAATATTTACTTCGCATACTAGACTGTTTGCGCCATTGATGATTGTGTATTTCCCAGACAGTAATTTATAAATGTGATAATAAGAAATTATATTATATTGCTGAATAAATATTAGAACATAACAAAAATTCACGAAACAAAAAATTATGAAAAAACATTTCATCATGGACATGGAGGAATACTTCACTCGAATTTGGTTGAAGTTCTAGGCAAACCCTGGTGAAGTACTAGTTTGTAATAAGATAAGTATATTATTATTATTCCTCATTAATTACTGACAGGGTAATTTCTGAAAATACCTCTGAGAATTTGGAGATTAAAAAAATACCTTGCTAACTAAAATAAACAAACGTTAAAAAATTCATTGTGTCCTCTCTCTGTGGATCATAGTTCTCCGAAAAAGGCAAAAGGCTTAATAGAGTTGCACAGGGCGACCCCATTACTCCATTAATATTCAAATTATTCACACGTACATTTTTAAAAGGGTTTAGGGCAAATTCTAATTTATATTTTATCCGAAAGGCATTCGGGGATAAAAGCTCAATACCTATTCAAAGTTGGAATTTGATTTATATCAGTTTTACGTAGAATTGTTGATGTGATTTATTTTGTTCATTGTTACTAAATCACCTCCTACACTCAATCAAATCAAAATCGATTATTCACATGGGCTCCAAAGAGGCACTCATGAAAGTTAATGATTCTACTGCCAGATTAGAAAAATTACAGCCATCTTGAGAAAAACCTGTCAAGAAACTCGGCGGCGCATTTTGTCGAGTAAAAATTGTTTCAACTTCGGCAGCAGATCCCCATAGCAAGATTCCGTAACTCATCAAACTATGAAAATATGCAAAATAAACCAGCCTTGTCGTCACTACATCAGTCAGTTGTCTAATTTTACGGATCGCAACAGCAGCGGAACTCAAGCGAAGCTGTCCCGGCGACCTTCGTTCCGCCTAACAGTCAATGAATGTGCATGTTTAGGAAGCCATACCCGGCAAACGTTACAATGCCACGAGACTATATTATTACCTCCTTCGTGTTTATGTTTGCCTAGTATTTTACCGAATGTGAGTGACGTATGAGAAAATTATTTTTATACACCTTAAAAAAAAATACGTTCCTAAAAAGTATCCTATGTCCGTCTCCTGGTTCTTAGCTACCTCTCCACCAATTTAAATAGCCAAATCGGTTCAGCCGTTCTTGAGTTAACTGTAATTAATACGACTTTATTTTATGTATATAAGATAATATACAGAGTAAATAATTTATAAGGTATCAGAAAGTTCTCAGTCCCTGATTCTTGTTCTATTGCTTAGCTCATTTGAATTTACGATTATCTTTTGAATTCTTTATTTTTCGTTATAATTAAATTGATGTTTTTATGTAATGTATAATGCATCTATAAATAAACTATCCCGCAATAAATGGCATCGCAGCGCCTCGCTACCGACGTTGTTCAAACATTTGTGTAGAGTATCCGAGATGAAACGACATGCGGTCCTTCCATGGTGATAACACGTTAACAAAAGTGGCAAAACTAAAATTATGAAAATATCTCCGACGTCCTATCTAGAAATCGATAGCTAAGAAAAGAATATAGATGAATATTTTTATTGTATAAAACTGTGTGCAAAGATCATAACATGTATAAAGTGAAGAGTTTTAACAGTCTGCTTTATTATAAAAGAACACTCTAGGTCAAGTTACATATCAAACAAACTTTCAGCTGGGGGATGGGTATGATGCAACAGATATACACAGCAACAGAGCAGAATAATATATAAAAAAAATAGATTTCCTTTTCCTTTCTTACTGGTAAGTAAATTGTGGCACATTTTCTTAATTTTTTTTTATTTTTTTCTGCTCATTTATCGATTCTAAACCACCCCCTGCAGGACATAATATCGCAATTATTACTCACATAAATATTTTATCCTTAATCAAAATGTACCAAACACTGTTCTTCCTGAATAAATAACTTTTTATCTTTTTTTTTATCTGTTCATTACTTACCAATGACTACTTATATACATATGCTCTACTTATAATTATCGTTCACACACTGTTGATGTCAATGACTGAACTGCCCGTTGGCTAAGTTGGGTGAGCGTTCGCCTTCTAAGCAGGGGTATCGGGTTCGATTCCCGGAGTTCCCTCCGGGAATCGAACCCACAAAACACAAGTTTTCTTCCTATGGATAATTTGTTTTTCTTGTTCTGGTTATGATTGTGTGTGTGATGTTAATGTTTCCGCACTCACAACACAAGTCATGGAAGTCAGTGTGGGGCTGTGAGTGTGAAAACGTTTATGTTATGTATTTTTTAATTGCTCTATTTTCCTTTGTGGATGTTGTGGAGGAGGTCACAGAAAGATCGTCAAAATGGCTGCATATTAAATTGCTCGAACCTCGTATTTGTAAATAATTATTTTGATAATTATATGTAATGGTTTTTAACCGACTTCAAAAAAAAAAGATTTTTCTTGTTTCGATTCTATTTTTTTAATGTGTTATTTTTGTCTTTTTAAGGTGAACCGATTTTCATGATTATTTTTTATTTGAAAGCTGGTACTTCGCTTTAAATTTGATCAAGATTTGACAAGTAGTTTTTGAGTTATACTCAATAATGTTTTATCGTATCGGGGTTCCGAAGATAAAGCAGTGGAGTCTTTTCTTTTTTATCTATGCTTGCATTTGAATGAATATCGATAACATTTTATTTTCAGCAATGTAATATCTAACAAAGCCAAAACAATTGTCGATATAGACAACGATAACGCGTAAGTCACGCTAATTCCCGTTTTAATTTTAATTTAATAGTTCAAAATGTGCGTGAGTTTTTATCAAAATATGTCTATTTTTTTTATTTTTTTTTATTTGTGACAAGCTAGTGTTTGACCACTATCTATACTATAAAATAAATAACAGGCAATCGTTCAACACGTATTGTAGAACGTTTGTTGAATTGAGAAAGTGTGGTAAGAGAGGCAGCGGGCAGCGGTTTAAAATTACACCGCAGCTAGGGATATCTAAATATTCCAAAAAGCAAAGAAAAAACAAAAAAAAATTTTAAAAAACAGGTATTTGTATTTTTTTTATAATATTATTATTATTATTTTTTTTATTTGTGACAGGCTAGTGTTTGACCACTATCTCACCTGATGCTAAGTGACGATGTGATCGAAGCTGGTAAACACACTAGACCTGGAATACGCAGGCTCTCAAGGATAACTGCCGGAACACCGTATTTGGCTTGGCGGCAGACTTTCAACTTGATGGTGGTAAGCTACTTTGGTAGCAAGCCAGGCGAGCAACTCACAAAATGCTCTACCACCTCTCAAATTCTGCCTATATCTAAAATACTCACGCATACGTAAACAAACATTAACAATCATGATAATAATATGACTAGCTCATTTGCGTGACTGTACACATCAGTTACATTTGCATTGTAAATGCAATTATGTAGCTGTGTGTGTAAAGTTCCGATATTGACGACAGTTGTCATTACTTCTCCGACAAGAGATTAAGTCCAATAGTGAGAGTGAAACAGCATAGATGTTTTTTTTAATTATATATACGACTATTTATACAGCAATATTACCAACAAGGCTTAAAAGGAACTAAGATGGTTTGGACATGTAGAGAAGATAGACGATAATTAAACGCAAGCAACGCTTAAAAAATCGACTTCCCCGCTTTATCTTCGAAACTTTGATCAGAGATGTACTAAACACGCATTATTGACTCTATTTCAAGATCTACTTATTAGATCTTGATCAAATTTAAATGGGACCAATTGGAAAGCAACAGCTTTCAAACAAAAATAATGTTCAAAATCGATTCATAAGAAGTTATGAGGTAACACAAATAAAAAAAATACAGACGACTTGAGTACCTCCTTTTTTGTGAAGTGGGTAGAAAATAGTTTTACGAAGCAGATTTATAAGGCGAGTGTGAATGGGCAAGTTGGGTTAAGTTCGATCTAAGCAAACGTATCTTGACCAAGTTGAAAACGTTATAAAGAAAGGCCAGGTCAAAAGTACCCGCAACCAACGAGCATGTATGAAAAGAGTAATAAATGTAGGAGAAGCGAAAGATGTGTGTCAGGATCGTAGCAGGTGGAGAGATGCGGCCTTTGCCTACCCCAATGGGAAGGAGGCGTGACTGTATGTATGTAAGCGACTACCAGTGGGTAGCGTTCCCATCATGCTGGCGGTATTACCACTCTGAATTGCACTCTAATACATTGAACCAAAGAACCAGCATTTTGATCATGTTTTTCTATTATCTAATATATAAAATTCTCGTGTCACAGTTTTCGTTGCCATACTCCTCCGAAACGGCTTGACCGATTTTGATGAAATTTTTTGTGCTTATCCGGTATCTATGAGAATCGGCCAACATCTATTTTTCATCATCATCATCATCATCACTTTTCATCATTATCAACGCGGGTGAAACCGCGGGGCGCAGCTAGTCTATCTATAAATATCACTCATCACTCATCACTCAAAGGACTGACTGACTGACATAGTGATCTATCAACGCACAGCCCAAACCACTGGACGGATCGGGCTGAAATTTAGCATGCAGGTAGATGTTATGACGTAGGCATCCGCTAAGAAAGGATTTTGATTAATTCTACCCCCAAGGGGAAAAAATAGGGGATGAAAGTTTGTATGAAACTTTTAAAATAATACTTCTTGACGCGAGCGAAGCCGCGGGCAAAAGCTAGTGTAAGATAATTGCTATAATCATTCAGAGTGTCTACTGTATTCATAACACAGAATACCATTACTCCCTACCGGGAGATTTATAAGTTATATGTAGTGTTTCGTAACGAGCATCTGTTGATTCGACTGGCGTACTGATATTGACATTTCAAGGCGGTTGACACTGACAGATGCTCGTCACCGACAGACAGATCATTTTTCGATTGTCTGTGGTATTAGGTTCGGTCTTTGGCATTCGATAACACGGCTGAACAAAAAGGACACAATTCTGTAAAACGAATAAAATCTAATTATATCATCGGAATCCTGGTTTTTATATTGAAATTGAAGGCTAATCCTTTTAATTATGATTTGATTTGAAACAAAAATATTACTAAACCAACCTCCATCCACCGCTCATTATTTTCATAGACAATTATCAAGCTTTACATCACAAACAAACTTAGTTCACTATAACTATAGTTTCACTCAATTTTGTTAGAGTACGTGGCCAGTGGCCCAAATAAATTACACGAAACATGATTAAAGAGAAAACAAGGTAAACTACCCGAATCATGAACTTTTAACTGGCATATACGTGTAACTACTGTAATTACATGAACTAGGTTAGTTAAGTTGTGTAAATATACAAGAGTGTAGCGTTTTATTTGAAATAACGTATTTTGAGATAGACGTGTCTTTTACTTTTACTTTACTGCGCGACGCATATGAAGGTAATGTGTTTATCATCAAAATCAAAATCGTTTATTCACATAAGCCCCAAAGAGGCACTCATGAAAGTTAGTGATTCTATTGCCAGATTCGCAAAATTACAGCCATCTCAAGAAGAACCTGGCAAGAAACTCAGAGGCGCATTTTTTTTTTCATTCATATTTTAAACAACATTCTTAATCTCTAATACATAATTTTATTAACCTAGGTGTTATTATGGTAGTCGCTAGAAAGAGCTTGTGCAGTTTGCCTCCATGCATCCTTGTCATTAATATAGTCGATCGTTTTATAGTAAGCTTTCTTAATTAATGCCCGTTTTATTACAGATTTGAACATTCCCAGTGGTAATTCACTTACGATTTTAGGAATCCTTTGTATTTATGATTGTTGCGTTTCAAATACCAAACATGTGAGCCGATTTTGATTATTCAAATCGATGATTGATTGTTCTGTTCGATCGTAATCGATTTGTGAGTTACCTATAAGTTCAATGCCTTATAAAACACACGTGCATAATTATATTTATTAACCCTTAACTGGTTTCGTGGGGATGGCGCGGCCCCCACGCGTTATATTTTTATTAATTCCTTTAAAACTATGCACCGTGCGCGGGCGCCATTTTAAGTAATCTCATTACGTCGCGACTTGCGACGGGTGCCGGACGTTCGGCGCGTTAGCTTTTACCTGAGCGGAGGTACGTGCTTTACGGGGGTCGCGCGGCCCCCACTATACCAGTTACGTAAGTTTTTAGTAAATATTTTATTTAATTTCTTCGTATGTTTTAAAGTATTTTGTCAAGATGGAGAGACCGTTAAGTGAAAAAACGATAGCAGACATATTTGCCGCGGATACCGACTCCGAATTAGTGTTGAGTGGCTATCCCGAAGAACATGTCAGTGACAATGATATTGAGCAGTCACCAACACACGATTCAGAAAGCAGTGAAGACCTAAGTCCCGATATTGAAGAATGTTCTTCAGAGAGTGAAGGTGAACCTACTGCAGGACCGAGTCAATAGAGTTATTATGGAAAAAACAAAAACAAATGGTATAAAAATCCACCAGCAAGACTGAACTTAGTTTACTTGTAATGTTCCTGAGCCCTTAGGATTATATTTGTGTTGATTTCTTTTAAAAAACGTTAATTAGTGGTTTATTTCTTTTTATTTCCAAAGATTATTGTATGAAGAATATGAAAACATATATATGTTAGCCTAAGATTTAAAAAATAATAGTTTTTTTTCAAGTTTGTATTATGTAAGAAAAAAATACCAAAAAGTTGTAACGTTTTTGTGATCTCTTCTAGTAATTAAGTAAAAAGATTTACATTAATAAACATTTATTGGTTCAATAAAACAAGCTTGTTATTTATCTTTTTTAAATAAAACTTAAATAAAATTGCGAACATTTGTATCCTAGAAGATGTGGTTTTGTGGGGGCCGAGCGACCCCCACAAAACCAGTTACGTTAGTCAATTTTACGATACCAGTTAAGGGTTAAAAATATCGAATTGTGCGAACGAGAGAGAAGACAAAAGGAATAAACGCTCTTAAAATACTCTGTCCTTTCTATATTTCATTAAAGTAGTTACATATATGCCAGACTGTTCTTTCATATAACTGCGCAGTTAACTCCCTCTTTAGCACTAAAAGCTTCTTAAATGAAATTATCTAGTGTAAGAAAGCTAATATAGCAAGCTAAGTGAATGGGCCGTTCTAGCGTTCCCTAATGGGGCCTTATTAGAGATCGCTGCACGCTCATTTGGCCCATAAGTTGTGGATAATAGAGCCCGGGCTGTTTCTAGAGAATCGGACTGATTTTTAGAGGAATCTTTGAAATCTTTTTTGAACGTTTTGATAATTTAAACAGGGAACGTTATGGAGGAATATCTTATAAGGAGTATAGTGCAAATTTCGACCCAAAGTTACGAACAGAACTTAAATACGCTTAAATAAGTAGTAGCCGCTTTGACACTCACAGCCCCACACTAAGATCGATAACTTGTGCCGAGGTTGAGGCGAGAGGTACCTGGAACATTGACATCACATACACAATCACAAACAGAACCAGAAACACAAATTTTCCTTGGGGAGAAAACTTGTGTTTCAGCGGGAAAACGAGCCCGATGCTTCTGGTTAGAAAGCGAACGCCACCAAAACTAAGCCAACGAGCAGTTCTATAAAATATAAAATTATTGATTTTTACAATAATTTTTATTTATAAGTCCATAGTTACAAGTCAAACATGAAAAATATTAATTAATTGCTTATTACAAAAATAGAACTTTTTTAAAAGTTAAAAATTAACATTTACATATAATTAAATTCTGGTAAAATAAAAAAAATATTTATGTCATAAAAGAGTGTTCCAGTAACCTCTTTTTAATCGGAGTCTGAAGTTTCCGATGTCAGTCGCAATACGTACAGCGTCAGGAAGCCTGTTATTGATATTGTATAAAAAGCAGATTTAACTTTAGTTGTTGTTTTATTTAGTTAATAAAGTAGTCGTTCGAGCTGAACTGAGATCTCGCGCCTACATTTTGCCTAATAGAGAAAAACTTTGAGGTTAATAATTTCTTATTACCTTTTTCTTTAAAATAATTGTATGGTTGCTGTATTTTTGAGGTACACGCCGGGATAAAATAGGTCTAAAACAGTGACTTCGGTGGGCTACCAAATTTTTTCTTACCACATAGATTTTTTTTTAAACTGGTTTCGTTCTCTACTTGTCAAGATCTTTTCAACGATATCCCACGAGGGTAAATATTTTGCTCCCCACTTACGTGTATGGGAGCCCCCTTAAAATTTTAATTTATGTAAATTAAATCCCATTTGGCTTTTGGCCACAGCTTTACATTTTCTCTGAGAATTTGAAGTTCATTATTATATTCATTTGTACACTAGATGCGTCTGACAGACAGACGGACGGAAGGAAAAAGTGCTGAAACAGCCAACTTAATTTATTGGTTTAGCTTCGCTCTATGAATTAATGTTGCCATGAATATAAGTTTGGACAATATCAACAAAATGAATATATCTAAGAATACTTACATCTAAACTATTTTAATAATAAGAAAAGATACTACGTGGAGAGTTTCTTATTAATTCACTTTCATTCCACCCAAAAGTTGACTGATATAAATCGCTTACAGAGATAAGATCGCCCAGTGTTCTACCGCATAAAACTATTACTCCTGTTTATTTGTAAGTTTTACATTTTTACTTTTATTTAGTGTGCAGTAAAGTATTATTGGAGTGTATTCCATAATAATCCTAAGAATAATTATCCAAAATAATCATATTCGGCCGCCGCATCATCACTTTCCATCAGATGAGATAGCGGCCAAATGATTCTGTCATAAAAAAATACCAATTCTAGCAAAATTTTTTATTAAAAAATTTGCAACCGTCTCAAAAAGAAGAGAAAGAAACTCTTCCTAAACCCCTAAAATG
Source organism: Lomographa bimaculata (assembly GCA_948107665.1). Taxonomy (NCBI): domain Eukaryota; kingdom Metazoa; phylum Arthropoda; class Insecta; order Lepidoptera; family Geometridae; genus Lomographa; species Lomographa bimaculata. Next base: position 1,679,405 of record OX403608.1, on the reverse strand, counting down.
TTTACGTTTCGTTTACGGCTATTTAGTTGCAGAACATACAAAACACCTTCAAAATCAAACAAACTTCATCTTTCTCACTAAGATAACAAGGTATGATTTGCTTCGTCACCTTAATGAAGATAGAACGTTATGATTCTAGTAATATTTTGAGGATATCTCTAAAGCAAGTATACCTACTGAAGTGCTATTGATTTCCAGTAGCTTGCCGTTTTTATTGGTAAGACGTCTTCTAGATGAGATAGCCTTTAGCACGTAGCTTTTAACTCCTGATCTAATAAGCTTTTTGTCTTTTTTATTAGATCCAGACTTCAAAGTTCGATAAAATAAGCCGAGAACGCGAATAAAATGGTTAAATACGTCAATGTTAAAAGATCTTATTCAAATTGTTGTCCGTCGTTAGATGCTTGTACTGGAAAAGGAAGAGTTGTTTATTTTTATCAAATTGCGCGTGTGTAATCAGCCTATGTATTTTTATGCCTGATAAGCGAGCATTTGACCATAATACACCTGATGGAAAGTGATAATGCGGCCGAAGATGTAACATGCTTACCTAGAACATACCTGATTCACTTTTGACTTGAATTTGGGGAACATAGACACAGGCAATGAATTCGACTCTCCCGCTGTACGGATATTGAACGTAGAAGCGGAACGCTTCAAGTGAACTGGAGGTATGTCGACCATAAATGGATGATGCTTGACAGTTTGCCTTGTTGTTAGATGGTAAAAAGGGCATGGGGGAATTAGCTCATGTAACTCCTGTGCACAATCTCCAAAATGTAAGCGATATATAATCATCATAATCATAATCATCATTTATTCACCTTATAACAAAGTACGCTATAACAGGTATATCAATTACAATTGATATATTATTATTATTTAACCATTAATTACAAAAATTATAAAAACAATAAATTATATAAATATATGAGTTATGACTAGTTATGAGGTAACATACATACAAAAAAACAAACAGTCAAATTGAAAGCCTAATTCTTTTCTGAAGTTGGTTAAAAGAAGTCTGTGAAACCGCTTCTGTAAAGCCGTTGTTATAGCAACTTATAACTCAAAGGTTTTATCTGAATATCCACTTTTTATTTGATCCCGACTCAGCCTAGTTAGCGGTATCTGATTAAGGTTCTCAAATTTTGCTGAGATTATTTGATTTAGTTGATGTTGATTAGGAAAAGGTTAGCTTTTATGTTGGAGGAGAATTAATTTGGTGTAAAATACCTTGAGATCAATAGTAGACGGTAAAGGGTTTAAGTTTAGATAATTCCTCCATTTTGTTCAGGCTTTTACCGACTTCCCAAAAAAGGAGGAGGTACCTACTCAAGTCAACTGTATTTTTTAATTTGTGTTACCTCATAATTTCACTCCACGTGAGCCGATTTCGAAAATTTCAAAATAATTAAAAAATTTTAGTTTGAAAGATGTTGTTTTCTAATTGGTCCCATTAAAATTTGGTCAATTCTTTCCAGATAAATCTAACATTTTTTAAACCAAATTAAAAAAAATGATGAAGTTTTCAATTCGACTGTACCTTTTTGTCTCAGAACTTTTTTCTAGGTGAACCGATTTTGATGATTTTGTTTTTCAAATTTAAATTGGAATCTTTATTGAATTCTCTGAATATAAATAGGTGGCAGAAATAAATTTCTGCAAATAAATGTTTTTTTAAGTTAATTTTTAGGGTTCCATACCCAAAGGGTAAAACGGGACCCTATTACTAAGACTCCACTGTCCGTCCGTCTGTATGGCCATCTGTCACCAGGCTGTATCTCATGAACCGTGATAGTTAGACTGTTGAATTTTTTACAGATGATGTGTTTTGATAGCCGCTATAATAAAAAATACTAAAAACAGAATATAATAAATATTAAAGGGGGCTCCCATACAACAAAGGTGATTTTATTGCCATTTTTATAGTTTTTTTTTTATTCAAGATAGGCAAACGTTTGACCGCCATCTCACCTGATGGTAAGTAACGATGCGGTCGACGATGGAGCACGTTTGCCTAATAATGGTATGGAACCCATCGTGGGCGAGTCCGACCACGATGGGTTCCATACCAGGTTTTTTTTATTATTATTGGCCAGATCCAAGTGTTCTTTAATACATTATGCCTCATACTCCTATTACTATATACTTCTACGTTTTATAGCTCATCTTTTTACGTCTTCATTGTAATATACTGTTTACGATAAAATACCACCTCAGTTGTAAATCAACATAGGAAGGTTGCTGACGTTTTACGCGTACACTTTGTCAATCTTATTTTTATTTATTCGTGGGTAGTTATTTATGGGTCAATCGAGTTGTTTGGTACTTTCATACTAAATAGTAATAGTCTTTGCGAAAAATGTAAAAACTATAGTAGATATATACTTTCAGAAGAGAGTCAAGAGACCATGGCAACGCGTGATCAAAATGCTGGTACTTATATGCTTAAATTTTTCATTGCAATTCAGAGAAGAAAAGCCTCTATTATGATCAGAATGTTGTCTGCCCTTACAAGTTACCCTACCAAGTTACTTTTTTTCTTTCTTTTTTCTTGCCTTGGCAATCTTGTGCATTTAGCTAATGTCAAGTAAATAAATGTTTCTAGTGTAAATATTAACAGTCCTAGTCACAAGTCACAGTCAAAGTCAAGTAAAAGAGTCAAGGTCCGATCATAGTCAAGTCAGAGTAGCCCTAGTAGCCCTAGTAATGTGGTAGAGACTTTACTAGAACTTCTATTGGAGTTTTGGAGAGCAGGCGAAAATCACGTTTTTCAACTTGGTATCATTTGCCTACACTTATGCACGTTTAATAAGTGTTAACGGTTAATAATCCACCATTATCATACATGGACACTCGAAAATTCACAGGTTTTGGAAAATTATACAAGATCAACAACGCCATTTTTTCACTTTCGCGGCAAGACTCCCCTAAGATACTAATAATCTTGGTGACTTCTCGTGATATAATTATTATTGATCTGCAGTCAAAGCAAAAAAAAAATATTCAAATTTTTTAAATGAAAAGAAGGAAACGCATACGGAAGTGGGAGACAACTTTTTTTTTCTACCTGTGGTAATATTTTTGAAAAGAGCTTTGAAAATAGAGTATGGAATCGATTTTTTTTATCTATGTAAGAAAATAAGAATTTAGAAGGAACACAGTCACTGTTTTTAAACCTGTTTTGTCACGGGGATTATCTCAAAAACAACATAAATTTTTTTTTTAATTTGTGACAGGCTAGTGTTTGACCACTATCTCACCTGATGGTAAGTGACGATGTGATCGAAGCTGGTAAACACACTAGACCTGGAATACGCAGGCTCTCAAGGATAACTGCCGGAACACCGTATTTGGCTTGGCGGCAGACTTTCAACTTGATGGTGGTAAGCTACTTTATTAGCAAGCCAGGCGAGCAACTCACAAAATGCTCTACCACCTCTCAAATGTCACCTGATTAGCACCACCCGAGGACCACGTGTAGGGAGTCAGACTTAAGGGGTATCCTCCTACGGACGTGGGTGACTCAGCCCCCAATATGCTGGTACTTATGTGCTTAAATTTTTCGTTGCGATTCAGAGAGGAAATTCCTTTATTATGATGAGCATGCTGTCTACCCTAACTTCTTATAATCTTTGTGACATCTAGTGATATCATTTATTTCGCTGCGTAAGTAGGTAATTATTATTGATCTGCTGTCAAAGCTAAAAATAGTAATTCAAATTCTATAAATGAAAAGAGGGAACGCATACGGAAGTGGGAGACAACTTTTGTTTCTACCTGTGGAGATATCATTGAAAAGAGCTTTGAAAATAGAGTATGGAACCGATTTTTTAATCTATGCTAGAAAATAAGAATTTAGAAGGAACACAGTCACTGTTTTTAAACCTATTTTGTCACGGGGCTAATCTTAAAAACGACACATTATAAGTAACTCAAGTGCTCAGGCCCATTACCAGTAGGGAGCGTTCCCATCATCTTGGCGGTATTGCCTCTCTAAATTTTAATGCTAATACATTGAGCCAAAAAAGTTATAAGCAATTAACCTCAAAAGTTTTTATTATAAGGCAAAAAAAGTAGGTGCGAAATTCAGGTCGGGGAAAACTACTAGTTATATCAGGATTACATTAGTCATTATACAAATCTGCTTCAATATGATTTCGAATAAGTTACTTGTTAAAAACTTTTTAAAGACAAGCTCTTAGAACTCCGCCATATTTGATTTTAAGTGACGTCACTTTATTTTTCGAGTTATTCTCAGCAAGCCCTTTCATTTGGTACCCATATTACAAAATGGTGAACAGGTAATTTTTAATACACTCCATTAAAAATTACTTGTCCACCATTTTGTGTGTTCCGCCATGGTGGACTTAGAATGACGTCACACAGCTGACTATATATTTACATTGTCATCCAAACTAAAAGTGAATACAAAATTTCAGCTCAATCGGTTGAAGATATCTGCATCAAAATTGAGTTGCAAGATTCCACCCGAACAAATATACATACATACACTATAAGCTAAATAAAAGCTTGTAAAATTGAGTTGCAAGATTCCACCCGAACAAACATACATACAGTGCAAGCTAAATAAGAGCTTGTAAAAAGGTGCTTGTTACACGCAATAAACAAGTAAGTACATATGAATAAACCCTGTGAAATAGTTTTTTTTCAGTTAAAAAGTGACTACCATAATAAAGCACTTTTGCTTTGTTATGGGCATGGATTATGCGAACCCAGAATTCCAACTACAAGGTACACAATTTATTCCATTAAAAAACTGGAGCGGAAAATCAATTCCCAGTGATAAGACTTCGCATCTGAATGATCAAAGTTCATATTCTTTAAAACAGAGCAGATCAAACAATGGTTCCCGATCCTTGGGTCGCTATACAGTTTTATGGGAGGTAAAGGAGGGCTTACACTGAGCTATGTAAATATCGTACGATGAGCGAAGATTGAGTGGCGCTTCGCTTAAAACTTCTATTCTTATCACGCCCCTCACTTAACGTTGATTTTTAGGGTTCCATACCCAAAGGGTAAAACGGAGCCCTATTACTAAGACTCCGCTGTCCTTTCGTCTGCCTGTCCGTCTGTCACCAGGCTGTATCTCATGAACCGTATTAGTTACAGTTGAAACTTTTACAGATACTAAAAAACAGGATATAATAATAAATATTTAAGGGGACTCCTTCTGACTTATCCTGATAAAGGACCAGTAATTCATACAAAGCTAGTCGACACCAAAATTAACCGATATTTTACTTATTTCAAGCTGTACATAACATTCATTAATACTATTGGGAGCATGGTAGAGCTTGCTTGCTTATTGTACGAGGAACTAGGGGCAATGCAAATTTTAGGGTCTTGGGGCATTAGCGGCTTAGCGGATGTTGTCTAGAGCAACAAGACTAACAGATTAACATATCCAAAGTAAACAATCAGTAGAAAATACAACTTAATAAATATTGATCCAAACACTGGCCGTAATTAATGATTTCTCTTTATTCATCATACCTTTCACTCCTTTCCATAACCTATTAAGTCAGCCTTATTACAATAATACTTTGACATTCGACATCACAAGATTACTAACAATACTTGTAGTGGGCCGACATCTTTAGAAAATGTTTAAAAAACAACGAGCTTGTGCGTATTCTATTAAACTAACACCAGTTATTTTATTAACACAGACAGGAAAACTATTTCAAAATTGTTCTAAAAATTTCAAAATTTTATAAATCATTTAAATATCTACACATACAAACCCTCGCTAAGATACATTTAACATCGTTTCATTGTGATATTTAACATCGTGAGATGTCACATTATCGCAAGGCATCACTATCTTAATATATCTTACTATCTAAAAGTTCATCTTATCGTCTATACACTACCTTTTTTGAGCTATACAGTTTTATCTATATCGTTACTGAGTTTTTATTGGAAAAGTTTGTGGAAAGGCAAATTTAGCGGTCACTGTCTTCGACTTGATAAAAACGTTGGAGTGGGACAGACTCCAGTGATACCACAGTCAAAGAAAAACTGAAGTTAGTCTCCTCAATAGTCTCTATCGAAAGTATCGATAGAGACTGAAAGGTCGATAACTTACGAAACAATTGAGACTATTCAAATACATTTATATTACATATAATTTGTAACATAACAGTATTTATAAAGCCATACATACGCATGGTCTTCATTTAGGAAAAATATCTAATATATAAAATTCTCGTGTCGCGGTGTTTGTTACCAAATTCCTCCAAAACGGCTCGACCGATTTTTATAAAATTTTGTGTGCATATCGGGTAGGTCTGAGAATCGATCAACATCTATTTTTCATACCCCTAAATGTTAAGTCCAACCCAAACTTTTTGTTTTTATTTTTTTATGATTCTGAAAATACATACAACTCTAATATGTCAAAACAACGTTTGCCGGGTCAGCTAGTAATATATCATAAAAATAGAGTTTATTTAAAATTAGCCGACAAAAGGGCTTGTGCATTCAAGCCAGGTGCGTTCTATGTGACTCAGCCATAATATTTAACGTTGCTTGGCACGAACTATCAGTGGAAACTGTATACTATAATATATATTATAGTTCTTTGGTCGTATAGTTTTACTTACCATTAGGGACTTTATATACAAAGCGCCCGAGGCGCGCGTACAGATTTTGTTAGGCAACATATTTTGTAATACAAAACGGAAGCATGGAGGCAGGAGTCGCGGGAGCGCGCCTGAGGCGCGCGGCCGAGAGCGGGCGCGGTCGTTTTGTATATCAAAGTACCTTATAAGCAGTTACAACAACTAACACAACGTTACGGACTTTAATGGAGGAGGTTCTCAATTCGACTGTTTTTTAAATATTATCTCAAAAAAAATTTCAATCGATTTCAATGATTTTTTACCGACTTCCCAAAAAAGGAAGAGGTACTCAAGTCGACTGTATTTTTTTTTATGTGTGTTACCTCATAACTTCTCTCCACTTGAGCCGATTTCGAAATTTTTTTTAGTTTGAAAGTTGTTGCTTACTAATTGGACCCATTTAAATTTGATCAAGATCTGATCAGTAGTTCTTGAAATATCGTCAATTATGTCTATTTTGTGACGAATAATGCGTACTTTGACGATGTTCTGGTTTACCCGACTTCAAAAGTTACCTCACAACTTCTTTCGTTGTGAGCCGATTTTGATGATTCTTTTTTTATTTGAAAGCTGGTGGATCAAGGTTCCGATGATAAAGCGGTGAAGTCGGTTTTTTTAAGCTTTGCTTGCGTTTAATTATTATTTGAAAACTAGAGCTTTCCATGTGGTCCATTTATCATTTATATATCAAGATTTTACTAGTAGTTTTTGAGTTATCCTCAATAATGCATATTTCATTAATTGAATCTGATCAACGGTTCCGAAGATAAATAGGGTGAAGTTGTTTTTTTTAGGCTTTGCTTGCGTTTAAATTATTTACAACACAGTAATACAAATGAAAATCAAGACTATTCTAATTCTGATACTGTTTTCGATTCTCTGTGGCGCTATAGTTGTCGAACTGGGATGGATTGAGGTACAAAAGTACTTTGACAAAGTTTGCGATATTGAGGTGTACAGCTAGATGACTTGGGGATCAGGGTTTTTAATTAAAAGTTTTCCATATGGCTCCCAATTAAATTATCATAACAACAAGACAAGTCTAACCTTTACTATGCTTTGAAATATGAATTTTGATGATATTTTTTTATGCTTAATAGGCAAGCATTTGATCAGTATTATTATCTGCAGGAAAGCAACGATGCGGTCAAAGATGTAGCATGCTTGCCTGGCTAATTTTGCTATGATAATGATGATACTAACTTTTAATTTGGAGAATCTGGCAGTAGAGTCATGAGTGCCTCTTTGGGACCCATGCAAATAAAATTCCCAATCCGTTAATTAATTGCTAACAGCACTAAAATTTCCATGGAGCGATGTCGACTAAAAATATAATTTAATTTTTTGTTGTGTTGCAAATCAAAATGTATTTATTGGTCAGAGTCTGGTAAATAATTAATAGTAGGTAATAGATGTAGTATTAATTCCACATACTTTACCGTTTCCGATGTACAAATATTGAAATGTAGAGATGAAATAAATAACATTACAAATAATAGTATTCATTTCGGAATTTTAGATAAAAATTAGTGTAATAATAATTAAAAATATCATGTTAATAAAGTATAATATAAATCATGATATATAGGAAGATAGATAGATAGCCCCACATTAGTTTGATGACTTGTGTCGTGGGTGCCGGAAACATTCACATCACATACACAATCACAACCAGGACCAGGAGCACAAATTTTCCTTTTTACTTTTTTTATTATAATTAAGAGTGGATACAAAGTATGGACATTCAATCGTTTAAGAACAATAGCAGTGGAGCGCAGTGGCATAACCCAAACGATTTTGAATTTGATTGACGCCCCACATTCGTGGCAGACCGGGCTCGGCTCACATTTTGCGATTTGGTGCATTCCAAAACATCCAATATGTTCAATAAATTCAATTCTGTCTTACCTAGATTGAGTTATAATATAGCCATTAACCATGAGATAGCCAGGGGCTGCAGTTTATAGTTTTAACTATTCATAAATCTGAGTTATGAGCCGTAACTCAAGATGAGCTGAGTGATGTGATGAGGCTTGTCACTCGTTCCGAGAGTTTATGGAGAACTAATAAATAAAACATAGTGTAAGTGGTGACGAATTGTGACTTCAATATTTTATTACGCATAAACATCGAACTTTTTATTCGACTTCAAAAAAGGAGGTTTTCAATTCGATTGTATTTTATGATTTATATTAGATGATTTTTTTATATAAATACTTAAACCGATTAGACTGGAATTTGAAACGCAGATAGATAGCAATCCTACTAATATTATAAATGCAAAAGTTTGTGTGTAAGTATGTTTTTTCTTCACGCTTTAACGGCTTTGGATGAAATTTGGAACAGAATTGGATGAAATTTGGAATGTACATAGATTATACCTAGGATTAATAGGCTACTTTTTAACTTGATCATAGCTGGCGAAGCCGCGGGGTACGGCTAGTCTGAAATAATACATTCGCTAAATTTTATCTTGATAAATGCGGTCAAAACCGCGGGAAACAGCTGTTACTAAAAAAATCCAATCATTTAAACTCAAGAAAAAACCGATTTCACCGCTTCATGTTTGGAACCCTTGTTCAGATTAAATGAATTAAATACTCATTATTGAGATTATCTCAAAAACTGCTAGTCAGATCTTGATCAAATTTAAATGGGACTACATAGAAAGCACTGGCTTTCAAATAAAAATCATTAAAATCGGTTCACCTAGAAAGAAATTATGATGACTCATAAAACCATACAGTCGAATTGAGATCCTCGTAATTTTATTGAAGTTGGTTAAAATTAAACATGCTTACCCAAACTAAAGCCTTCGTTAACATTTCTATTAAATAACATAATTTAATTTATCTCTAAAAACACTCCTATCAAAGCCAATAAATTAAGTAAAAACTAAGATGGAGATAGTCTCGCTATAGGATCGCAATCGTCTCGTAAAAGTGTCCACTCCGCACATTAGCATAATAAATGTCCCCCATTTGAATATTAAGCCTTTAAATCGGTTAAAATGTGGGTAATTGGCGCTATTAAATTGTCGTGGACACGTGAACACTTAGCTTTGCTTTATTTAGGTTTTTAAGTTGTTTAACTTGGATTTAGCGAGCGTAGGCTTTGATCACAGGGATGCTGTCACGTAATTCCTTAAGTCATCTCTTTAAACAATTGTGTATCTTGCTTTATTGTGAGTTTTTCAACCGACTTCAAAAAAGGAGGTTCTCAATTCGACTGTATGTTTTTTTTTGTATGTACGCTACGCGATAATTCCGCCAATTATGAATCGATTTTGATGTTTTGTTTGGTAGATTAAACTTCAGCGGTGGTCCGCTGTTGCTTGCTTTTACATTATTTAATTAAAAAAAACAAACATTCAGTCGAATTAAAAACCTCCTTTTTTGAAGTCGGTTGAAAAGATAGATATAAAAATATCAAATTGTTTCTACCATGCTATAATCTTCGAAGATGGTTTCTTTATCTTGGCCTTAAGGTAGGGATTTATGAGCTTTCATTCAACGTAACATTTACGGCAAGCTCAGATTGGAACATTAGTAACTGCAAATTATAGGTGTGTACACTTAGGGTGAGCGGTTCAATTCACCAAAGTTAACTATTGACTTATTTGATGTTTATCTTTTCTACCTACGGGCCAATTGCCTATATTTTCTTAAACTAAACTAAAACTATGTACAGCAAAGAACTAAGTTACCTACAATAGTATATATAGTTGTTAATCTTTTTACATATAACAATACAATTTATCCGACAGTATTCCGGTCAGTCTTGATTAGGTTTTCAATTTCGGATTTATACTTATATAATTTATTGATCGAGCGAAGCGAGATCTCTAAGTTGACTTGGGTGATTCGGCACTTTGTTCGTCCGTCCGTCCGTCCGTGCGTCTGTCAGAGTTATCTAGCGTCTAAACCAAACAAATGAATAACTCAAACTTCTCAGAGAATATGTAAGGCTATAGCCCAAAGCCAGAAATAGTAATTAAAATGATATAAATTTAAATATGAAGGGGGAACATGCCCCCTTAATATGAAAGTGAGGACCAAAATAAGTAGACTATATACAAAACCTCATTTTAATAAAATCTATGTTGGAAAATAACAATTAGACCACCAAAATCGCTGTTTTTAGACCTATTTTGTCCTGGAATCTATCTCAAAAACGGCTGAAACGTACGTATAACATCCGTTATATTCTGTACTTGAACAACAAATACAAAAATAAAACAATTATTATAAAGAAAAAAAAGTTATAAGCAATCAACCTAAAAAGTTTTACTCTATTAGGCTAAATATAGGCGCGAGATCTCAGTTCGGGGCGAACTACTAGTTTATTATTATTATTACATTGAATTGTGTGTGTGAAAGCGTTTGTGTTTATGATTTGTTGGAAATAAACAAATATTTATATGTTTGACGCTAAAATCAGATCTTCAAAATTTGTATAAGCTTTGCAAGCTCTGCTCGTTTCGTTGTCGATGTAACCCTTTGAGTTTGAAACAAAGCTTTAATTGGGTTAAACGCTTTGATTCCAGGTCAAGGTCGTTTCAATTAGCTTTGACTCTATCGCCAATTGTTTTGTAAACGACAAATCGCTGTTACGAGTTTGCTAGAGTCACAGGCATAGAGTCCTTTAAAATCAGAAAGGCTTTTAATATCTAATTTCTTTTTCCCGACTACAAAACTTTGCTCCTACTGGGAATCGAGCCCAGGACCCACGGCGTAGAAGGTGGGCCTGCAAGCCCACTGCACCAACTGGGTTGTCCAAAACTTAAAACTTTAATGGCTTCTGGTATTTGCTTCCCTGCTTCTGCTTGCTTCTAAATCCTACCTCATAACAGTTTTCCAAACACAGCGAAACACGAAAATAAAATAAAAATCGTACAGCACATTTATCACTCAAGTTTATTTAGCGTTAACGTCCAACTAAACAATTGGTTCCGTACAAAATAAATAACAGGCAATCGTTCAACACGTATTGTAGAACGTTTGTTGAATTGAGAAAGTGTGGTAAGAGAGGCAGCGGGCAGCGGTTTAAAATTACACCGCAGCTAGGGATATCTAAATATTCCAAAAAAGCAAAGAAAAAACAAAAAAAAAATGTTAAAAACAGGTATTTGTATTTTTTTTATAAAATAGATATAATCATTCGTTTTTTAAAGTAAAATTGTATATTTGATAGTTTAACCACAATAATTTTAATTCATAACATAATATCTCAAAATGAAAGTTTTAAAATTCGATATGAACCTCTTTTTCATATTATTTTTAACAAGTTAACAACACTTATATCACTAATACTTATATAACTTAACCTAGCTGTGTTATACTGCTCGTTAGCTTAGTTGAGTGTTTGTTCGCCTTCTAAGCAGGAGTATCGGGTTCGATTCCCGGCGGGAACACAAGTTTTCTCCCCAAGAAAAATAATTGTTTCTGGTTCTGGTTGTGATTGTGTGTGTGATGTGAATGTTTCCGGCACCCACGACCCGTCATCGAACTTAGTGTGGGGTGTTAAAACGTTTATGTTTATGATAATGTATATTTATCGAAAAAGCGTCTGTGCAGTTTACGTCCATGCATCCTTGTCATTAATGTAGTCATTCGTATAATAAGCTTGCTTCATCAATATCCGTTTTATTACTGTTTTAAAATGTTACGGCTGTTGATGAAAATTCCCAAAAAAAATTATGTTGAGTTGTTAAATGGAAGCTTCATGCAACCTTTTAAAATGTTTTACTATCTACTTTAATAAATATATACTGAAATCACAACAGGACTAAGCGATCTTATATAATTTGTTCAAGTTGTTTCGCTCGTATTGCGTTACCGTGTGTATGTTATGAATTTTGTGCATGCGGAAAATTTTAAATTGCAGTATTGTATGCGCTGTTCTCATCCCACCCTCACCCCAAAACTGAATCGAGAGCTTATTGCCAAACTTTACAAATTCCGCTCTCCGCTACCACTCATACCGCACCCGAAGCTTTTATTGCGAAAGTTTGGACGTTCTGACGCTCCGGGGCAGTATTCTCGAGTTGAAGATATTATGTCGAATGCGAAAAAATATTATTATGTTGATTAATTGTGTGATATCTTAATTGAGTTTTGTAATGAACTGCTCTTTGGCTTATTTGACTCCACGTTCACCTTTTAAGCAGGGGTATCAGGTTTGATTCCCGGCGGTAACACAATTTTTCTCCCCAAGGATTTTGCAAATAAATATATTATTATAAGGAAAATTTGTGTTTGTGGTTCTGGGTGTGATTGTTTATGCTGAGAATGTTTCATCGAACATGGAGTGGGGCTGTGAGTGTGAAAGCGTTTAAAGAATAACAATCGTGGACTTTGATAGCAATTGGATGAGATTTGGCAAAGAATAAAACGAATAAACTAAATAAACTTCTAAATATAAACACAGATGACAACAATGCGACATCCTTTAATGGTTAAAATATAATATATACTTTTCATTTGCACGAAGCGTTTCGCTTCCACTTTCATTATAAGAACTACAAAAATTGAACGCCCTGCCATCTACCCTAACTGTGCTTCTCAAAAATTATAATATAGGGTTTGAGTTCTTTAGATACCATGGCCACTCTTAATATAAATGTTTGTGTGAATAACGGGATGCTTATTATGTATTCAGCTTGTTTTATGTTTCCGATATTTTAGCAACGTTGCTAGCACCCCGCATTACTCCAGAGGTTTGTTCAAGACGAGAGATAATATGTAACAAAGCAAGCGTGCTTCATCTTCGACCTAATCGTAGAGTGAGATCGTAAATAAAATGAGATTAAATGTTTTCATAGACAATTATTCATTCATAGCTCATTCAAAAATTTATCAGAGCGCCTGGTTGAGGCGACGCGTGATGAAAATGCTAGTACTTATTTGGCTCAACGTATTACCATTGGAATTCATAGAGGCAATGCCGCCAGCATGATGGGAACGCTACCCACTGGTAATGGGCTTGAGCACTTGAGTTACCTATAAGCTCGATGAATTGTAGGTAATTTGGGTCTTTGCTGTATAGATGTATATATAATTTTTGTTTAGTTTTAGGAAATATAGGCGATTGGCCCGTTGATAGCTCTAAGAGAACATACATTTAATATGATCATATCCGTGGCTGCAGACCTGAAAAGTGGGAGCCGAAATCCACCGCTTGCCGCCAACAATTTTTTTTTCTTATATCTCGTTCTAAGTGATATAATCTCGAACGGTATTTAAACTCTAAGACACAATAATCGTCCTCCACTGGAACTTCTCCCATTTGTACCATACAAATACGGTGGAATTGAAAAACGAGTTCTCATAATTATAATAATATTATTTCGCTGAGATATAGCGCTTTTGTGCTTTCAAGTTTCGCTTGATGTTGGTTTTATTGAAATAACAGTTGTGAAATACTTTAAAGCGATAAAGGAAAACATGAATCTATACTATATAATAATTATTAATAATATTATAAAGCTGAAGAGTTTGTTTGTTTGAACGCGCTAATCTCAGGAACCACGGTCCGATTTGAAAAATTGTTTTAGTGTTGGATAGTACATTTATCGAGGAAGGCTATAGGCTATATTATATTTTCAAAAAAATTTGGGATCTTTACTAAAAGTCCAACAATCACGCGGACGAAGTCGCGGGCACTGTATTACTATAATAGTTAATGAATTTAAGTGCGTTACGTTACTGTTTCAATCTATACTAAGTTTAGTGAACTGCCTACTAAAGCTACTGCGCTGGGGTGATCAGTGATTGATTCGGGAATTTTGGTTTGTTATTTGTTTGCTAGATAGTGACGACGAACGTAATTATAATTTCTTTTAATTAGTGTTCTCATGGAAGTGATATATATCTTATATGAGAATAAATATCTTTAAACCTTAAACCTTAACTGCCCGTTTAGTTGTGTGAGCGACCCCAGCGGGAACACAAGTTTTATCCCCAAGGAAAATTTGTGTTTCTGGTTCTGGTTGTAATTGTGTGTGATGTGAATGTTTCCGGCACCCATGTCACAAGTCATAGAACTTAGTGTGGGGCTGTGAGTGTGAAAACGTTTATGTTCATGTTAACATTATGAAGAAGTAAAGTTTGTGAGGTTGTAAGGGGTAATCTCTGGATCTACTGCACCGATTTTGAAACTTCTTTTACTAATAGAAAGCCTCGATATTTGTGAGTGTCATAGGCTAAGTTATTTTTACCCGGGCGATGCCGGGCAGGTCAGCTAGTGTTATGTACGAACACATAAAAACGTCTTTTTACTTTGTTACAACTTATATTGTTTAATTTTAACGTTACGTCGAAATTATAATTTCGGGGAAAAGCATTGCCCGCTAGTGTAATTGCTTGCATCTACTTTCTAAGCAGCGGGTATCTAGTTCGATTCCATATGGGAACATAATTATGATTTCTCCCTAGTGGTAATTTGTGTTTCTGGTACTGGGTTGATTGTGTGTGATGCTAATGTACTCTACAGTTATTATGTTGTATTAACTACGTATTAGTGACCCGCCCCTGCTTCGCACGGGTGTAATTTAGATAAAAAATTATAGAAATGGGTACTGTGAGTCAATCGTAACAAAACTAAAGTTTAAGTTTTTTTCATGATTTTAGGTGAACATCATTAAACGATTTTTTTTTATGTTTGTTACCTCATAACTTCTCTACACGTGAGCTGTTTTTTTTCGTTTGAAGCATGTTGCTTTCTTTTTGGTCCCATTTAAATTTGATCAAGATCTGATAAGTAGTTTTATAAATATCGATAATAATGCCTATTTTGTGGACTACTTTGACGATGTTCTCGTTTAACCGACTTCAAAAGTTACCTCATAACTTCTTTCGTTGTGAGCTGATTATGATGATTATTTTTTTTTTCTCTAGTTTTAGAGTTATACTAAATAATGCGTTTTTAATATATAAAATCTGATCAAGGTTCTGAAGATAAAGCGCTTTTTTAAAGCTTTGCTTGCGTTTAATTATATACCATGTAGACACTAAGTTATAAGTTAATTTTAAGGTAAAATAAGCAAAATAATACCGTTTTAAAATCTTAAGACGAGAATAGTAAGCCAAAACCTCTTCAGAGGAAACAAATATCCCGATCAAATTTTATTAAAATCTTCAGACGAGAATAGTACCAAAATCTCTTCAGATGAAACAATCCCCAACTTAATCAAAGAAACGCTGCTAATCAAGCTAAACAAGTTTAATTCACAGAATCATCCCCAAGGCTGTCAAACTGTTCATCCCCTAAACAAATAGGGATGTTGTTTCAACAGATAACTACTGCGGTAGTACGATTTGTGAGTTAGAAGTGTTACGGTTAAAAAGGGAGGGTATATATTTTTGTATTTTTTTATAGGACACAGCACATTTTTAGCGTGCTCTTTTTCTGTTTATAAAAAGGTTGTCTGGCAGAAATCGTTTAGAGCGATAACAGCTATTGTAAAATATATTTATTGTTTTGATTTTATTTGAGTGCAATAAAGTATTTTAGTCGCCATTGTCGACCATATCGACTTTCCATTAGGTGAGACAGTGGTTTTTAAAAGTTGGCCTGTCGTAAATACAATTTTTTTTACAAGATTCCTATCCTCTCTTGACTTGAAGACTCCCAAATTATACCGTTCGGGGAACAAAGAGGGCAATGTGTTCCACTCCTTCGCAGTACAGATGATAAACGTAGAAGCGAAACGCTTTGAGCGATCTGGAGTTATGTCAACCATAATATATGGATGACGTTTGACTGTTTGCTTTGTTAGGTGGTAAAACGGGAAAGGGGGAATTAAGTCATGTAATTCCTGCGCACTCTCTCCAAAATGTAAATGGTAGAATACCGATAGGCTTTCGTCCTTACGTCGGTTTTTTTTATAGTAGATAGGCAAGCATTTGACCACTATCTCACCTGAGATAGTGGTATCTTTTCGTATTTTCGGTGACCGAGACTCTAGAATTTGAACTCATCTAAAACAAGCAAGTTATGACTCATTTAAAACAAGCAAGTTATGGTTAAAAGTTTAACTCTAAAATAAAACTACACATACCGACACTATTTAACTAACCCAAGTATTTTAACAATGAAATAAAAATAATCCAGTCAACAAATTACTGCGCCGTGTGTCCCGACGTATAGGGGTTAAAAACTTTTTCCATTCCGTATTTCGAAGGTTTACAACCACCGTTGAGCTGTCAACTGTCTTGCCTTTAACACGGTTGCTGCTTGCTGTTATAAATGGACTCGGATATTTTATAAGTTGAAGAGAACATAAGGAAAGTAGTAGCTACTTATTGACAGCAAATCATTTTAAAGTTAGTAAATTTTACTAATGGCTCTGTGAGCTGAAGACTTAGCGTATTTTCAAAATGGCTGAAATATACCAATCACACCTTCATATGTGTCCCACGTAAGGAAATGAGCCGGGTTGTTTCTATTGCTTTAGTTTATCTGTTAATTTTTGTAAGATTTTGTTTCCAAGAAATGTTTTAAATCTGTATAATTTGTAGTTCTCCACATAAATTTTTATAAGCATATCGTAGAATGGCCTCCCGCGATACAGGCAAGCCCTAGTGCGGGGACCGTTAGTAACTAGGATACCTGTGTTTGTAAAGTGTTTATTTGGAAAAATTAACTATTTTGTATTGTATTTTGTTTGTATAAGTATGTTGTATACGGCATGAAACGCGTAGAAATTTTCGACTTACTTTGTAGTCGACTAGTTTCGGACAAATTTGTTGTCCTTCATCAGGATCAGTCAGACGCGCGATACGCAGAGGCGAGTGGCTCGGAGTATTCTCACGAATTGCACCAGTTGACGTTTTTTTGTAATTGGACAAGTAAACTGCCCGTTGGCTCAGTTCGATGAGCGTTCGCCTTTTAAGCATCGGGTATCGGGTTCGATTCCCGGCGGGAACACAAGTTTTTTCCCCAGGAAATTTTGTGTTTTTGGTACTGGTTGTGATTGTGTGTGTGATGTGATTGTTTCCGGTACCCACGACACAAGTCATCGAACTTAGTGTGGGACTGAGAGTGTGAAGGCGTTTATTTATTTATTTTATTAAAACTGATAAACGTCATCTATATATGGTTGACGTATCTCAAATCTGCTCGAAGCGTTTTGCTTGTACGTTTATCATCTGTACAGTGAAGGATTGGAACTCACTGACCGCGTTTTTTTTCTGTTACCATCAGGTTCGATAAAGGCCAAACGCTTGCCAATCAGGCAATTTTTTTTAACAAATAAAAATGTTTACGAAAAACTTTTATAAAGTTTATCCGGCAATGGTAACAAATTGTCAGGTTCTCCGGATCCGGATATACCGTGGTCAAGGTAGTTAAAATTATACGTGCAAAAGTTTTAAGGGTTAACGGGAGGGGTCGACGCTATGGTTGCGGGTGTTTTTATTTTGTTAGGAGGAAGTGTTATAAAATTTCGTGAACCGTGTTGTTTTTACTGAAAATTGTTAACAAACTTAATGTAATATGACATATACATGATATTGTTATACACGATGAATAACTGTTGCTTAAAGAAGATAAAGAATAATTAATTAATAATTGAAGCGCAAGGAAAGCTTAAAAAAACCGCTTCGTCCCGTTCTTCTTCGTCGCTTATACTTCAGTTTTGGTTAAATTGTATCGAAATCGGTCAGATTTCGATACAATTTATATGGGACCACCTCTAAAGTATATTCTACCAAACAATATATTATAATAAAAAACATCAAAATCGATTCATAATTGACGGAGATATTGCGTAACATACAAACTAACAAAACATACACTCGAATTGAGAACCTTATTTTTTGAAGCCGGTAAAAAATGATGTGAAATGTCTTATTTCTATTTTTTGTCTTTGAAAGATGAGACGAGCAAGTAGCTTGCCTGATGGTAAGCGTCATGCTCGCCCATTACAAGGCCACCCAAAGATTTAAACTTATATAGTTCGAACCTCTTCTTCACCCTGAGATATACAATTTCAGATTTATCCAACTACTTTCTACATTTCAGCAAAATCGGTTCAGTATTTTTAGTGTGATTGAGTAACAAACATCTATATAATACTAGTTGCGCTCCGCGGTTTTACCCGCGTAAGTTTCGGACTTTCTCCTGACAGTAATTAACACAACAAAAAAAATTTGCGAAATTGTTTCATCCATTCACGCGTGATGCGATGGCTAAGGAATAATAGAGAATCATTTTCAGGGTTCCGTACCCAAAGGGTAAAAACGGGACCCTATTACTGAGACTTCGCTGTCCGTCCGTCCGCTCGTCTGTCACCAGGCTGTATCTCAAGAACGGTGATAGCTAGACAATTGAAATTTTCACAGATGATGAACTTCTATTGCCGCTATAACGACAAATACTAAAAATACAACCGGCTCCCATACAACAAACTTGATTTTTTATGTACGGAACCCTTCGTGCGCGAGTCCGACTCGCACTTGGCCGGTTTTATTATATATATAGATATTTATACCAACTATCAAATTTATTTAAGAACTAGCTGTGCCTCGCGTTTTACCCGCGTAAGTCCCGGACCGGCAGGCATTCCGGGAAAAAAAATTGCCAATGTGTTAAACCTATATGTTACAAACCCAATTTCATCAAAATTGCTCCAGCCGTTTGAGCGTGAAGTAACAAACATACAAATATACTCTCAAACTTCCGCATTTTCAATATTAGTGTGATAGGATGGGATGGGATATTCAATAAATCAAATTTCAGTCAACTACCCTTACCATAAACTGATTTAGGTGGCGCGGAAAGGAGCTTGCTGTTTTAGTTTGTTCATTCGTAGAGGCGAGATACATGTACCTACTATTGTATAGGGTATACGATTTTGTATACAGTATACGTTATTGTATACGGTATACGCTATTGTATACGGTGACCCCATACAATTACGTAAACCGATTTTCTCCCAAAACTTATAAAATAACGAATACCTTCAAGGCCGCAGGTCAGGCAGAAACATCGATTAGATTTATCGAGGTCAGGAGTCGAGGCAAATCGGAAGCAAAGTTCCACATTGGAACGATATATATACTTTTATTTATATTGTACGTATTTATATTTCAGATTGATATATTAATAGCTCTATAAACTGAATACCTAACGTATTTATCGAAATAATTGAAATATCCTTATTGTTTTCAACCCCCGTGTCTTCGCCATTTTGAACAATTTCCGAAAACTGATCAACAAAAAAAGCTATAGAATTTTTTAAACTTTCGCGAACTTCAATCATGTTTATGTGAGAAAGCGCGAAAAGACCCGGTTTTTTCACAAAAAAAGCTATATAATTATCAAAACTACTCACAACATTTCACGAGAATCGGTTGAGAAATGCTACCTGTAGAGAACAGCTGGATTTCCGCCGGACATACAAAAGCATCTGGATATACGTAAGCATTTTTGCCAAAGCTGAAATGGAGTCTCTACGCTCGCTAGGTCTTAAAATATGTAATAGTTTATTTTGAATAATATTGAACAACTCAGAAAGTCAGTAAACATATCTGTTTTTTTTTTCATATATTCAACAAGGAAAAATTGCTTTGGTAGATAGATAGATAATACTTTATAAGATGAGATAAAACAAAGGTAACAAACAAGCTTATAAGTAAAGTATCACAACAGGGGCCTTATCACTAATTATAATAATAATATAATTTAATATTTATTCTTCAAAAAATCTTAGATATTACACTTATTCTAGGACACTTAGGAATTGGTTCACGACGTCAGCAACAGTAATTATTATAGTGACCACTGTATCTCACACTAGGCAATCCTGTGTTGTGAGATTCAGGTTCTTCCAACTAAAATTACTTGACGTAAGCAAGAACATAAGAAATGAATTAATTTAATATAATAGTGGGTAGGTAGGATTTTATCTTCAATTAACTATAAATAGAGTGTACTTAGTTAATGGGCAATGAAATAATAAATAGTTTACATAATACATTACATGACACCGTGTTATATTTTATCGTGTTTAAATGAATCTAATGAAAATACCCACTATTACATAAAAAGTAAAAGAGAAAAAATACTTAGTACAATAATTAACTTTTAGATTATTATGATAATAAACATTAAAATCCAAAGGCTTTTACACTCACAGCTCCACACTAGGTTCGATGGCTTGTGTCAACGGGCAGTTCAAACCATAAGATAATTATACTTTATATTAATGAAACGGCTTGACTCACGATTTAAGGTCGACTCTTGCGACCTAGGTTTCGGAGATGTCCGATCCCCATCATCAGGCGAGTTCACGACGGAAGGTCACGGTGCTCACGTATCACTAATAACTGAAAATATTATGCATGTTCGCAAAAATATAGATAAATATAAATTAAGAAGCAACGCACACAATCTTAATACTAGATATAATCATAAAATTACAGTGCGCGCATTTAGATTAAGCAAAACGAATAAATCTTTTATGGCAAATGGGGATAAATTTTACAATAGAATTCCTAAAATCATAACTGAATTACCACTGGGAAAGTTCAAATCTGTAATAAAACGGGCATTGATTAAGAAAGCTTATTATAAAACAATTGACTATATGACAAGGATGCCTCCATAAACTGCAAAAGCGCTTTATAGCGACTACCTTAATAACACCTAGGTTAATATAATTATGTATTAGAGATTAAGAATGATTTAAAAAAAGTGAAGCGGAAAAAAGTGGGTACTTCGTGTGAACAGATCAGCTGATATTTGTTTATTGTTTATAAAATAGTTATCCTACGTAAAACATTGAAAGTTATCTTGAAAAGTGTTAATGATTGTGTGATTCTGCTGTGCTCGTGTTATCTGCAGCAGATATAGCCCCCTTGTGCCGAAAATACGCATCTACTGAGGAACCCAAACCCTGGGCTAAAGGACGTCTTAAGATAGGGATTGGATAGCGGGAAGACGCTTTTCCGTCATACAAACGGACGTATCTCAGAATTGCTGGTTAGTAATTGTATTAATTTGCATCTGGCGACGATTTATTGATTGCTTCTTCGGCTAAACTTGGATTTTATCAAGCCTTTAAAAAAGCGCCATCTACCTGTTTGTTGCTGTACTAAAAATATTTATCGATTGACTTTGGCTGTACAATGAATAAGTGTGCAGCATGTGGCAAGTTCTTGACGGGGGGCGCTGCGTGCTCCAAATGTAGTGCAATTTATCATAGACAGTGCGTCAATCTCTCCACGAACCAAAATACAAAACAATGGCTTTGTCCTTGTTGTATCGCTGGTGTTCCGAAGCGAGACAATACCAATACACCGGTTAAGGATGTGGCTGAACAGGCGATGGAGGAATCTTCCGATGACGGCACGGAGCAGTTATTGATAAGGGAAATTCGTGGGCTTCGGAAGGACATGAAAGGGTTCCGTAAGGAGTTCGAGAGTTTTCGCGAGGAAATTAGAGAAGAAATTAAGGAGATAAAAAGTGCTAATAGAGCTTGTGTCGCTATAACAGAAGACTTAGCGAAGCGGGCTGAGAGCCAAGACACCAGGATCACGGTGCTCGAGGGTGTCTGTAAAGAGACACAAGACCTCGTTACTCAGATTCAGGACCTGAAACAGGAAGTAAATGATCACGAACAACTTGCCCTGCAGAATGATGTTGAGATAAGCGGTGTTACTGAACATCGTGGGGAAAATATTATGCATATTACGGGGCTTCTAATGAATAAAATCGGCCTGACTGTAGACGAACGTGACATTGTGGAGGCTCACCGGGTAGGCCCGGTGCGCACGGACCAGGATGGCAAGCAGCGACCGCGCCCTATTGTGAATTTGTGATGCGTTTAACGCGACGCGTAGTGCACGAAGAGGTGATTCGCTGTGCGCGCACTCGACGTAATCTCTCGACAGGCGACATTGAGGTAGCGGGAACGCCACGCCCTATCTACATTAATGAAAGGTTAACCAAGCAAAGCAGACTACTTTTTGGCCGAGCACGCACGCTATGTAAACAAAATAGCTGGAAATATTCATGGACGCGGCAAGGGAAAATTCTCATAAGAGAACAAGACGGAACACCGGCGTTTCGTATACGCCGCGAAGAAGACCTGGATAAGTTTTTTAAACGACGTTCGAGCATTGTTACTAAAACTAATTAATGTAGAGTCTGAAACTGCGCCATTTATTTCTCCCACTATAAACGAGCGATTCTGTTTAATTTTTCCAGGTTTCACGAACTTTATGTGTTTATTGTTTGAATTACTTAACGATATTATAATTGTTTATGACTATATAATAACACTAGCATACCTAGGTTTAGCGTACCACTACACTCACACCCTTTCTTACACCATTTCAAACTTCATTAGACAACATAACACACAAATACACCACACTATTTCAGTTCACAAGTTAATATACGACTACAAAACCATTACAATATTTAATTATGGCTAACACAAATAATAAAAAACGTTTGATTATTGGGCTTTTAAATATACGCTCACTTAATACAGGCAGAGATGAGTTAGAAGTAAGTATAGAAAAATACAAACCGGATGTCCTTTCAATGAATGAAACGTGGATTAAGCAGGGTCAAGAATCTATTGCTCCAAATATACCTGGTTACATATTTAAACATAGAGCTAGAAAGTCGGAGGGTAGAGGTGGCGGCGTTGGATTCTACATTAGAAAAGGCCTACGCGCTCGGGTACGCGCTCATCCAGAGTCTCAATTAGAACAATTATGGCTAGAGCTGGTACTACCGGGTGCTCGTGTCGCTATAGGTACAGCTTACCGACCCGAGAGCGTCAAAGTTACAACAGCATTGGATTCGCTTAGTGAATCCCTATCCACCTTTATGCATTGTGATTATATCTATCTCATGACCGATTTTAATATCGATTTGCTTAGACCAGACTCTTCGAAGACTCGCGAGCTATCAATGTTCTGTGCTCAGCACAATCTTACACAACTAGTAAAAGATGCTACTAGAATTACAGATTCTTCTAAGAGTCTGTTAGATCTTATATTAACGAATGCACCAGAAAAATGTAAAAACATTGCAGTTATACACAATTTATGTCTCAGCGATCATGCGTTGATAGTTTGTGAAGTCAATATTAAAAAACAAAAACTAGTGCCAAAATACAAAGAAAATAGGTCAATAACAGATATACAACTTGACAAATTTAATTTTGACCTTCAGTCCATAGAGTGGCAGAGCACAATAAATGAATCAAATATAGAGTCGTCAGTGAAACATTTTAACGAGAAAATTATTAGTCTTTTTGATACTCATGCTCCACTCAAACAAAAGATAGTCAGAGAATCCCCAAAACCATGGATAACTGACATTATAAAATTTATGATGTCGTTAAGAGACAAAGCGTTAGTTAAAGCACATAGCAAGAAGACTGATTCATCCATGAATTATTACAACAGTTTAAAGAATTTAGTGACTGGAGCTATAGAAAGAGAAAGAGCGGCTTTTTTTACTCATTATGTCAATAAAAATTTACACCAACCAAAAAAAATGTGGAAATATTTAAATAATACAAAAATCATCAATAATAATAATAACAGCATTTTAATTCCAGAACATTTATTGGACGCTAATTTAATAAATAATCATTTTTTAAATATACCAGGCGATAGCCAAATTGATGATGAGGTTTTAAGTTTTTTTTATTCTAATAAAAAGACAAATAGTATTTTTAGCTTGCAAACAGTTTCAGAGGAGGTGGTGAGTAAAATTATTCTGAACATACACACAAATGCAACTGGCCATGACCGCCTTAACGCAGAAATGATTAAACTCACACTACCCGAGACATTGACCACAATAACGAATATTATAAATGGATCCATTATGTCAAGCACCTTTCCAGAACTCTGGAAAAGAGCACTAGTCAAGCCAATACCTAAGTCTAGCACAGTCGAAGACATAAAACACTTACGGCCCATCAGCATTCTTCCAGTTTTGTCAAAGATTTTGGAGAAAGTAGTTCTTGATCAAATGGAGAAATACATGAGTAACGAAAACATTATTCCTAAATATCAGTCTGGGTTCAGGAAAAATCATGGTACAGAAACTGCGCTTTTACAAGTCACTGATGATCTGCTCACAGCCTCCGACTCTGGGTTGAGTAGCGTGCTCGTACTATTGGATTTCTCACGTGCATTTGATTGTTTAAATCCGACTCTATTGATGGCAAAACTTTCTTATTACGGCTTTTCGAACGAAACGTGTAAGTGGTTTGAAGGTTTCCTTTTTGGTAGAGAGCAGTATGTTCAGATTGAACATCAAAACGGAAGCAAAACTGTTTCTGATGTGGTTAAAGTACCTCGAGGAACCCCGCAGGGTTCGATATTAAGTCCTATTTTATTTTCAATATTCACCGCGGACATGCCTAGCCATATAAAAGCATGCAAGTATCATTTGTACGCGGACGACACACAGATATATTATAGTTTTAAGTCAGAAAATACAGAACAAGCTATTATAACAGTGAATGAAGATTTAGATTCAATTTACAAATGGGCAAAACGCAATTCATTAATCCTTAATCCAGAAAAATCCAAAATGTTAATCCTTGGGACCAAGAGTCAAATTATAAAAGTTCTAGATCACAATCCAAAAGTAAGTATAAATGGTGTAGATATACAGGTTGACTTAGATGCAAGGAATCTAGGACTAGTTATCGACAGTGAAATGAGATTCATTAAACATATAAATGAAAAAATTAAAAACGCATTTTACAAGCTCAAAATATTATATAATATTAGGAAATATCTGTCAGAGGATGTAAGAACTCTACTATGTGATTTTATTGTCCTCTCTCCTTTTAACTACTGCTGTGCGGTGTATGGCCCTAGGTTGTGGGTAAAAACAGAACAGTCCATCCAAAGAGTTCAGAATGCCTGCGCTCGATTCTGTTTCAATATTCCTAGGAGAGAGCACATCACTCCATATTTAGTTAAAAAGGGAATCCTGAATATGAAAAATAGAAGGGAGCTTCATCTAGCCTGTACAACGCAAAAGATAATTTGGAATAAGAAACCAGAATATCTTTTCGAAAAACTTACTTGGTGTAAGGATCTACATAAATTGAACACACGGTCAAAGCTCCAAAACTGCCTAGCCATTCCCCAACACAAAACTATACGTTTTCGAGGTTGTTTCAAATACAGGGCGTCAAAGATTTGGAATGACCTTCCGCCTCCCATGAGACAAAAGTTAAGCATAAATACATTTAAATCTAGACTTAAACTTATTTTATTTGCACGGCAAAAACACCATTTTGAAACAACCTTCAAAACTTAATCCTACGTACAACTCACTCACTTACACACACACACACACACATACACATACAAACACAGTCACTCACACACACACATACACACACAAACACAGTCACTCACACACACGCATACCCATACACTAATAATACTTTCAATTATTATATTTATATTCTTTTTCAAATAATTATTTTAATTTTGTGATCGTATTTAGTACAGTATAGTAACTTAAGAGTCACTGTTCTATTTCTTTTTTTTTTATTATAATTTGTAAACCCGCTTTTGTGACACTACCTCGGCGAACATCTTAACCGAGAACAGGGGTAGATTGAAAAACAGCGCTGCGAGTCCATGCATGCATGTACTCGCAGCACATGCTGAATCTACTCCTATTGCCCTAAACTGCACTGATAGATGCGACCGTTTCAGTCTTGGCTTGCTAGGGTTAGTTTTCAGTGGTTTTCACAATATACTAACTTAGTCCCTCAGACTGAGGCGGTCTGTCTATCACTTATAGAAAAATTATGATGTAAATGTGTTTAATGTTGTTATGTGTTATTTCTGGCAATAAATTGATTTTTTATTTTATTTTTTTTATTTATTTTAAAAAAAATGCGCCGCCGAGTTTTTTGACAGGTTCTTCTCGAGATGGCTGTAATTTTGCGAATCTGGCAGTAGAATCGTTCATGAGTGCCTCTTTGGGGAGCATGTGAATAAACGATTTTGATTTTGAAAAGCGATCTCTACCAGATTGGTTGATAAAGATTTTCAACAAGGGTAAATATTTTTTCTGGCCTAAATATAGATAAAAACATGAGATATTATTTCCTTTTCTTATGAATACAACTACTTCTTAAGGAATCATATATTAAATCCGTTCTCAAAACTGAAACATTTATTAGAATCTTATTATTTGTAAATTTTCAGCGATAGCAGTGCATTTTTTCGTACTCGCTGCAAAAACCACACCCTCTTTTTTGCTTCGCCACAGTCAGGTAAACAAATTCATAAGACTACCACATAATTTTAGATTTAAAATTATTGAAAATACCAAAATAATCCGTATATTTTAAGCCGTTTTAATATGCCGATACAAAAACAAATATCGATAATTAATTTAATAGAACAGGAAACCTGCACTAAAGCCGCGGGAGTTTTCACATTAAATTGATAATAATGTAGAACCAATAAGGCAAGAACCATTTTGTAAATTGGCTAAATATACAAATTCAATTTGATACGATTTTATTTGTTTGATAGGCTAGAGATATCCACTATCTCACCGGTCTCCTAAAACCGGTTATTATCGGTTTCAAATTGAAATTGTTATAAAAGAGGTTTTTTTTATGCCAAGCATTTGACCACTATCTCACCTGATGGAAAGTGACGATGCGGTCGAAGATGAAACAGGCTTGCCTAGAAGGTGCCTATTTACTCGTGACTTGAAGAGTCCCAAATTATACTGTTCGGGCAACAAAGACGCGGGCAATTAATTCCACACCTTCGCTATACGGATGATGAACGTAGAAGCAAAACGCTTCGAGCGAACTGGAGGTATGTCAACCATATATGGATGACTTCTGACAGTTTGTCTTGTTGTTTGAGGGTAAAAAGGGCATGGAGGAATTACATCATGTAATTCCTGAGCGCACTCTCCAAAATGCAAACGATAGAATACCCATAGACTTGCGACTAATACGTCTGTGACCGAGGCTCTGCAATCTGGACTTAGCTTCACATCCAAAGAGCCGCATGTGGCTCGCGAGCCGCAGGTTGCCGACCCCTGTGCTAGACCAATGTTACTAGCCATCAATGACTGCTGTTGGACCAACATTGTGACATAAATAAAGCAGATTTACACGAGGTAATTCCCCCATGCCCCTTTTACCATCTAACTACAAGACAAACTAGCAAACGTCATCCATTTATGGTTGACATACCTCCGGTTCGCTCAAAGCGTTTTGATTCTACGTTTGTCATCCGTACTGCGAAGGAGGGGAACTCATTGCCCGCGTCTTTGTTGCCCGAACAGTATAATCTGGGACTCTTTAAGTCACGAGTGAATAGGTATCTTCTAGGCAAGTATGCTACATCTTCGGCCGCATCATAAGTTTCCATCAGGTGAGATAGTGGTCAAACGTTTGCCTGTCAAATATAAAAAAAATCATTGTGGTAGATTTTTTTGTTTTAGTTTTTATTGTTTTAGATTATTTTCAGGCTACGACTGTATTCTGTACAAAGTAGCAAGCCATGCCCGCTCGAGAAAATGCCTTAAAACCGTGTTATATGGTGTACTAGCCGTGCCCCGCGGCTTCGCCCGCTATTATCAAGTCAAAAAGTAGCCTATGTGTTAATCCTAGGTATAATCTATGTACATTCCAAATTTTATCCAAATCCGTTCAGCCATTAAAGCGTGAAGAAGGAACAAACATACTTACACACTTACACACAAACTTTCGGATTTATAATATTATATATATATATATAGTAGGAAAAATAATTGTCACAGTGAACTTGGGCAGAGACCAGGACCTGACCACTGCGTCAGCTGGATTATCAAGCAGCAAAGAGGTGGAACTCCTAACCTGCGTCTTTGTTCCCCGTACAATCTGGGTCTTCAAATCTAGAGTGAATAGCTTAAGTAACTTTTAGGCAGTTACATCTTCGGCCGCATCTTCACGTTTCATGATAATATAAGAAAAACGCTTTCACACTTCAGCCCCACACTAAGTTCAAAATTGTCGTGGCTGCCGGAAACATTCACATCTCACACACAATCACAACCAGAAACACAAATTTTCTTTGGGGAGAAAACTTGTGTTCCCGTCGGGAATCAAACTCGCTCGATGCAAGAAGGCGAACGCTCACTCAACTAAGAGCTCACCAACAGGCAGTTTATAATTGTGGAATCAGGTGAATCTAGGCAAACTTTTGACCACTATCTCACCTGATGGTAATAATAATGGTCAAATGCTTGCCTATCTAGCAAAACAATAATATATATATATCGGGCTATTTGACTCAAGCAGTAGAGGAAGGTTAGCATGCGGCAGCAAATATGAATAATTTAAATTTAAATTAAACAATTTATTACAATCTGTTATTTAAACTATTTAAGGCACATATCACTAAGCCAGTTTTAAAATTGATGTTTTTGTTTAAAATAATAATATCTTACATGCTGCCTATTAAATGATAATATATTTAATGCATATAGACTAGATATTAACATATTCAGTCCTCTATTAATTTAATAACCCATAGATTGGTGTTGAGGCAAAGAATTAAAAATGTTGTAAACTTTAGATAGGACATTTATTTGGGTGAAAATAACAATCTACGATTAAAAAAAAAACTCAATTTTCCTCAAAGAGAAAAACTATGTTCCCGCCGGGAATCGAACCCGATAGAAGGCGTTCATGCACAGGCAGTTCAAATACTATTTATAAATTTAATCAGTAGCCTACCAAAACAAAAAGAAAAACATAAAATATAAACATAAATCGCATTTCAATATCGATGTATCAAGTAACCAATAAATCTAGAGATGTTATTGAATCACGTGTCGGATAGAAGAATCGATAAGTTACGTGATTTTTATCGATATTATGGATTTACCTATGCGCGGGCGGGCACTAAATAAAGCTTAGCAACTGTTCAGTTAATTGAGTCGTCAAATTATACGAGAAGTCAAAATATATAGAACTGCTCTTTAGCTTAGCTGGTTGAGAGTTCGCCTTTTAAACAGGAGTACCGGGTTCGATTCCAAGGGGAGCACAAGTTTTCTCCCCAAAGAAAATTTGTGTCTGGTTCTGGGTGTGACTGTGTATTGTTTCTCAAAAAAAAAAGCTTTACCCTGTATGAGAAATAACAATTTTATCATCGGTCAAGCAAGATCTCTTAGTTGACTTTCCCCGTTCCTCCAACACTGGTCTATAGTGACACATTTTTTTTATAAATTACTCGTTGTTCACTACAGATGGACAGTAACATTTATAGAAAGCTGTGCTGTAGTCTTTTATCTATGGTCCGTGTTGACCAATATCGCAGGTGATAGTGACTATAAATGATGACAATGAAGCACGTTAGGCAAACAGATGCCTATTCACTCGACTGAAAAAAAACGACTCGATAAAACGGGCATTAATTAAGAAAGCTTACTATAAAACGATCGACTATTTTAATGACAAGGATGCATGGAAGCAAACTGCACAAGCTCTTTCTAGCGACTACCATAATAACACCTAGGTTAATAAAATTATGTATTAGAGATTAAGATTGTTTAAAAAAAATGAATGAAAAAAAATGCGCCGCCGAGTTTCTTGTCAGGTTCTTCTCAAGATGGCTGTAATTTTGCGAATCTGGCAATAGAATCATTGACTTTCATGAGTGCCTCTTTGGGGCCCATGTGAATAAACAATTTTGATTTTGATTTGATGTTGATTTTGATTCTTAAAATTTCTCATATTATTATTTGTCATTGTGATGAAATCACTCGTATTTCTCAAAATTAGCCTCCGCTCCGGTGCGCGCACTAAACAATGTTTAGCATCCGTTTAAGGACCGTTTAGTAAACGTTTAGCTAATTATGTTGTAGCGCCGCCGCTTAATGATTTTAGAGGGTTGCTTTGATCGTTAAGGCATGAATTTGTGTTGGCTAGCCTGTTGATTGTTAATGTGATTAAATTTGTTAATTAATTCGTTTAAGCAGATATTGCATAATTAAACGCAAGCGAAACTTAAAAAATCCGACTTCACCGCTTTATCTTCGGAATTTTAATCAGATTAGATGTACTAAACACGCATAATTGACGACATTTCAAGAACTACTGATCAGATCTTGATTACATTTAAATGGGACCAATTGGAAAGCAACATCTTTTAAACAAAAAAAAAAATCTTAATCGGTTCACGGGGAAAGACGTTATGAGGTAACACACATAAAAAAAATAAAAAATACAGTCGACTTCAGTACCTCCTTTTTTGTGAAGTCGGTAGAAAATACATTTTGTGATATTACATTTTATTTATGTAATTGATTTGAGTCTAAAATGAAAATCAATATTAACATGATCTGTCAATGAATTGCTCTTATTTAACGTAAATGTTGCAAGGGAAAATGGAATGAAAAAAAGATTCTGCTATTACTAGTAATTATGACAATCCATAATACTTATTATATACACTCATGATCCTGGAAATATATTATTTGTCATAACACTAGTCTAGACATACTTACTGTTTACACATTGACTCTTTTACTAATATTATAAATTAAAAAGTAAAAGTATTAGGACTGTTCGTCACTTTTTTTCTTGGAGCGATAAGTAGAAATAGATAGTAGGTATGTTATATCAAATATTATTACATTATTATTCTGCTTTAATATTGTTTTAATTATGCGAAACGACTGTTATAGTTTGTTTGCTCTTTGTGCATTTATTTGTGACTGGCTGCTGCGCCCCGCAGTTTTACCGGTGTATGTCTCGGATATGCGGGAATTTCGGGACAAAAAGTATGTGTTAATCCAGTGTGTCAACCTTCATATCAAAATTGGTCCAGCCGTTTAAGCGTCAAGAAGTAACAAACATATAAAAACACTCACGAACTTTCACCTTTATAACTAATACTAGTGTGTATATAAATTCTAGCCTATGAATTAAAATTTACCCATTATAATATATGCGCCTATGAATTAAAATTTACCCATTAATACATATGCATCCAATAGTTCTAAAATATATTTGAAATTACACATCTATACGGTAATCTATTCTTTGCCACAGCATGTCTAAATCGTTAAATATTTAAAAATCAAATTATAATCGAATCGATATGCTAATCAATCGATTTATATTCGACATTAAATCGATTCAACTGACGAATAGACGAATCTCATTCTCTATTGGCTAATTATTTCTCATTTATATAATTTTAATGACGAATTTTAAAACTATAAATTTAACCTTGTTGTCAATCTGTCAGATCTGTTTTGAGTGTCAATTATTTTCGTTAATCCTTTTTTTATGGGATTTTTTATTTAATTTTATGACATTAATACCTATATTTGGATATATTTCATTTCGGTATCGATTTTGCAAGATTTGTTTCTTAATAACTTTGATTTGAGGAAATGATTTATTTTATTGACTTTCTTCATATTATAATTATTATGTAAGTAATCTAAATTATGTAATTGATTAACTCTCTAATATAATGTACGAGTTGTTTTCATCTCTGATAGGCTTACGTTTGACTACGTTTGACATTGGTATTTATTGATTTTATCTTTTCTGGTTGACATTTATTAATGAAATGATGATAATTAATTATTAATGAAATGATGATAATGTATTTCATTCATTCATGCATCATCATTTCACATTTATTAAATTTTCTCCATTTTCTCTTCTATTTCTCTTAAACTTTATCTGAAATTAATTTAAAGATAATTGAAGTGTTATTAATCCTAATTATATAACTTTTTTTTTTCTTTTTTTTTTTTTAATTGACTTTAACAGCGGCGGAAGAGCCTGTTCACACACAGGACACAGGTCTATTCCTAGTGTGGGATCCTGGGCACCCCTACACAAAATAACATTGTTGTTATTGTAAGTGTTATTAGTAATAAGTTTCAAGAAATAAAATTATACTTATACTTATTCTATCCAGGTATAACCAGATGGTTTTTGATAATTTAGTCGTATAGCTGAGCTTAGAATTACTGACTCTCATTGTAAGCTGCTGGAACATATTATTTAGTGATTTTGGTGACAGAATTGTATTACTATGGATTTCATTACGATGTCATCTTTCTATCTCACCTGATGTTAAGTGACGATGCGGTCGACGATGGAGCACGCTTGCCTAGAAAATACCTATTCACTCTCGACTTGAAGACTCCAAGATTGTACTTATCTGCGAACACAGACTCTGGCAAGGAGTTTCACTCCTTTGCAGTGCGCATCATGAAAGTGGAAGCAAAACGCTTCGTGCGCATTTGAAGAATATCCACCATGTATTGGTGTGTCGCAATGCAGTCTGTCTGGTGGTTCTATGATGGAATGGGGATGGAGGAACTAGATCGTGTAATTCTTCAAAATGTATCCGATATAATACCGAGAGGCTCGCAATCCTGCGACGATGTCCTAGGCTCTGAAGTCTAGCATCTGCACCTTGCGTCTAGCACCTTTATAAATACTCAAGTAGGTACGTAGTATTTGTTATGATCCGCTACTTCCATACATTTTCAAAATGTTCTAATTAAAAAAAAAGAAACATACAGATAAATTGAGAACCACCTTTTTGAAATCAGCTGATATTTTTTTTTTTTTATTTGTGACAGTCTAGTGTTTTACCACTATCTCACCTGATGGTAAGTGACGATGTGATCGAAGCTGGTAAACACACTAGACCTAGAATACGCAGGCTCTCAAGGATAACTGCCGGAACACCGTATTTGGCTTGGCGGCAGACTTTCAACTTGATGGCTCATTATTATTATTGGCTTTAGCTCATTATTTTACTGTATCCAGGGTCTATTCCGGGCATAGATTATCTTTATATCGACGTCGAAATCGAACGGTTTTCTTTTGAACTATCGAATGGACTGAACTTTCAACCGATCGACTGTCGTGTCGACGTCGCATCAATTCGAACAATCGTATTTTGGCGACCAGAATAGACCTACAGGTTCTTCAGAATCAGAATCAGAATATAGTCTTTATTGTATAGCTGTGTTGTAAATAAGGTGTAAAAAAGTACTCAGACAAAATACTCTGTTTACGTCTACGTCGTACATTTATGACAGTAGCATGTATCAATATTTTAATTACTCTCATTACATTTTTAAGTATTAACAATATTATATTATAAATTAAAACATTTCTTAAGTATTTACAACATTTTACGATATATATATCTTGTTTCTATCTTTTAAAAAATCTGAAAAACTCGATTTGTCAACAGTATTTTTGAAAGTCTGGGCTAGAACCAGCATCTCTCTCCGGCTGGACCAGATGTGTTTAATTGAAACTACTGAATTCATACAACACATAAATTTGGCCAACATCTCACACATTTCGACTTAGCTGTTTCACCAAGTGTGATAAATAAAATGCGTTCAAAAAAAAATCCAACACACCCAAACCCTTCACCTGAAGTCGGTAAAACTACCCTGTTTTTATACGACTCAAAATAAGACTACCTCTAACATGAACAAGCTTACAGGCGTGTAATGTTACAACCCTTATTTTCATCCCTTGTGTTACGACTGACAGCCTTTATTTGAAACTAACAATTAAACTTGGCGCAAAAATACCGCATGGTGGGGAGGCAGAAGCAAATGTGTGTAAGGTACTTGTATTTTTGTTTTATTTTTTCAAGTTGACTTAGTTGGTTCATCACTTTGTTCGTCTGTCTGTCTGTAAAATATATTTAGCGTCTAAGCCCTACCAACGAATAACTTAAAATTCTCAAAATATGTATAGCTGTGGCTCAAAGCCAAAAATGGCAGTTAAAATGATATGGATTTTTATTTTATTTTTACCGACTTCACAAAAAAGGAGGAGGTACTCAAGTCGACTGTATTTTTTATTTTTTTTATTTTATGTGTGTTAGTTACCTCATAACTTCGTTCCACGTGAACCGATTACGCACTATTTTTTTGTTTGATAGATGTTGCTTTGTAATTGGTCCTATTTAAATTTGATCAAAATTTGACTAATAGTTTTTGAGTTATCCTCTATAATGCGTATTCTGTGGACTACATTAACGATGTTCTCGTTTTTAACCGACTTCAAAAGTTACCTCGTAACTTCTTTCGTTGTGAGCCGATTTTGATGATTATTTTTATTTGAAAACTGGTGCTTTTCATGTGGCCCCATTTAAATTTGGTCAAGATCTGATTATTATTTTTTGAGTTTTTACTTTTGAGTTGTCAATAATGCGTGTTTAATACGTTGAATCTGATCAAGGTTCCGAAAATAAAGCGGTGAAGTCGGTTTTTTAAGCTTGGCTTGCGTTTAATCATTTCCTACAGCTCTTAAACTATATGTTACGTACAGTATCCCCGCCTCCAGTGCTGTCTAACTTCTACAATTACATGAAGCGGTTATTTCTGTCCCTTTACAAGATTAACATTTTGTTTAGATTTTTTACGAAAATGTTATTAATAATTATAATGAGATTTCATATCTTGGTACATATACTTCTTGCAACTAAATAGTGTAGTAACTAGGAAGTGATTGTGGAACTTGCACAGTATCTTACTAAAGTAGGAAGATAATAATAGATAAACCGACCAGCCGGCGCTTTATAGGGAGGGCCTTATTCCCTGGGCCACCGTGGAAACGCTTTCACACTCACAACCTCACACTAAATTATATAATAATTTGTGCCATGGGAGCCGGAAACATTCACACTCACACATCACACCCAGAACTAGATACACAAATTTTCCTTGTGATGAAAACTTGTGTTCCCGCCGGGAATCGAACCCGATACTCCAGATTAGAAGGCACTCCCAACTTAGCCAGCGAGCAGTACGAATAAATATGTAAGATAGATAGATAACATCGTTTTAATAACGTTAATAACAAATATATATGTACGTATAAGTAATAAGTTCAACTATCAACTATTTAACTATCACATAGTCACTTACCATCAGGTGAGATAGTGGTCAAACACTAGCCTGTCACAAATTAAAAAAAAAAAAACTATTGTAACACTGAAGTGTCGGTCTTATTATAAAAGCAATCTCTGCCAGGCAGCATTAATATTAATTAGTAAAAAGTTAACATTCTTATCCTAACGTGATTACCACCCTCGACCACATTCTTACTACAAAATAATGGTAACTGCTGTTCTAAATTCTAATGGAATAATACGGTAATTGACCTTTTAGGTCAATTTTCTTACATAAAAGAAACCTATAATAATCTATATTCCCTTTCAAGCCGTGAACATCAATTCCGATCTACCATTGACAAAAGTAAAAGTTAAACAGAAATACGTTATTTATGCAAAAATCTAACCTGCCACAATTCCCACACACCCTGTCAACGAAAATTAAACATTTTTTAATAATTAATTCACAAAACACACAACCCAAGTTGACAGTAAAGTATAGCAACCTCTGCCCTTGATAACATTAATATTGAGTAAAACTTTCTACACAGAATTTTAATATTAAAAAATAGAATCCATAACTAGTAAGTTACCATTATAACTTGACCCACGTAACTAAAAAAAGACGTGTGGCACTCGGGAACTGCCGCGGTAAAGCTATTGCATAGCATTTTTTATCAACTTATGCAATTATAATTATTTATTTATTTTATTTATGCAGTATTTTTTTTCCTGCCACCTAGAGGCGAGTTGCTGAACTAAAGAAACAAGCGTGATATTTAAAAAAGTCATTAAAAGTTCTGCTATTCATAGATAGATGGCAAAACTAAAAAGTATCACCGCTGTGCCGGTCGGAGTGGGGAGTGTTAGGTTATTTTCGTTTCGGAATGTCTGGATTCGGTCTCCACGCTCAAGGCCCGCTATAGAAGCTATTCAATAGCTTAAAAAATACAATGTATGTGCTATTGAATTGAAAAACCTTTTTTCTGTCTATAAATAGCTACGGGCCAATTGCCTATATTTCCTGAAACTAAACTAAAACTATATACAGCAAAGACCTAAGTTACCTACAAGACATCGAGCTTATAGATAACTCAAGCGCTCAAGCCCACTACCAGTGAGTATGCGTTCCCATATTCGTTCAAAACATTTGGATTTGAATATAGATAGAATAATATATAAGATACCTATAACTAAGAGTTTTTTTTGTGATTTTTGCCTATGTTATCCATCTCTTCCTTAATCTGTGCAAATTATCAAAAAAAAAAGGAAATTGGATTATGTACATCTAAAGCTATTTTTTATGCCAAATTGGTAACCGTTTCCAAAGCAGAGGCCTAGTTATTCTGGTTTTCTTAAGTATAGAACACATAAAATATTTCGTTACAAACGTAGTAAAATTAAATAAATTTAATAGAATGAGGTCGGATCCTCGTACACAACCGGTATTAGGTACCTGATTTGAATGTGTTATAAAAGGTGTTATTGAAATAACTTACATTTTATGATGCTTCTTTGTATTGGTCTCCGAAGGTCGCTATCGGTCTGGTTTTTTGTTGAAAACATTTCAATTGAAAATTTACATTTTTGTCTAGTTTGAAGTTTGCCGATGGTGATGAGATATTCTACGCCTAGCGTGTTCTTCTCTCGACCGCACCACTTACAATCAGATCCAATAGCGGTCGGAAGCCTATAAAAAATTAGAAAAGAAAAATATGGGCTAGATGGGGTCTGCTTTTTAGGCTTTAGAAAGGGACCTATTTATTCGCATACTTTTTCATGTCATAAAGTCATCATATATCATAAAGTTATTCTGCATACATATTTTTAGCCGGAATCCGATTTGGATAGGTTAGATTAGGTCAAGATCTTTTTCAATTCTACCAAAAACAAAAAACTGAGCAAAGCTCGGTCATCCGGATATTATATATATATATATACGCGTAATAATTAAACGCAAGCAAAGCTTAAAAAACAGAATTCACCGCTTTATCTTCGGAACCTTGATATGAATAAATGTATTAAACACGCATTATTGACGATAACTCAAAAACTACTGATTAGATCTTGATCAAATGACCGATGGAAAACAGCTTTCAAACAAAAATAAATATTTCAAAATCGGTTCACGTGGAAGTTATGAGGTAACGCACACAAAAAAAAACACTCGAATTGAGTACTTCCTCCTTTTTTGTAAAGTCGGTATAAAATTAGGACTATCAAAAATTTGGGCTAAAGATAATATGCGAATAAATAGGTAAAAAAGGTGTTTATATGTTACAGACCCGAAGGCTCTACCTTGACAAGGAAAATATCTGATTCCTTCAGGCGACCTGAAACATCCTGAAATAAAGGGCCACAAAACAATGTACCTATATAGATAGGTACTAATATATATTAGAAATCTAGTATAGTCAGTATTAGTAAGTTCCACGTGTATGATCACGAGAAATACCTAATAAGCATAGGTACACATTAATAATACGTAACATCCAAAATATCCCAATTTCTCGCAAAATTCGAGAACATTCTAACATGACAGAACGTAATATAGAGAAACGTAAGGAAAGACATTTGATTAATATTGTAACATAACGTAGGAGAAAATACTGATAAGTGTGTCGTAGGAATGTTTCTGAAAACTGAACGATGCGGACATAATTGGAAGTGGTTATCAGGCGAAGTTTTCTGAATTAATTTTATATGGCTTGATACCCGTAAAAATTTCGACTAACTTTGTTTTCGACTAGATACGCGCCGATGCCTCAGCCGCTCGCCGAAATAATGTTTTTTACAGCTTGATACACGTAAAAAATTCGACTAACTTTGTTGTCGACTAGATACGCGCAGATGCCTCAGCCGCTCGCCGAATTAATGTTTTTTACAGCTTGATACACGTTAAAATTTCGACTTTCTTCGTTGTCGACTTGATACGCGCCTGAGCCTCTCGCCTCCGCGTATCGCGCGACTGACTCATCCTGAGGAGGGACAACTAATTTGTTCGAAACTAGTCGACAACAAAGTAATTAGATGTTATTACGTGTTTCAAGCCGTTTTTAATCCGGAATACAGTAATGTTTGCTTGGTGGTTGAATGTCTGCTAATGGTGTGGTACTGCCCCAGGCAGACTGCTAAAAGAGTGCTACCACTACCAAAGTTCTTATGAATGAGAGATGGACTAAAAAAAACAGACCTAACACTTATACGACGACCCAGTTGGCCCAGTGGACAGGTGTCTGTCCTCTGTGCCGTGGGTCCTGGGATCGATTCCCGGCAGAAGTACAAATTCCTTCCCAAGGGATATTTGTGCTTCTGGTTCTGGGTGTAATGTGTGTGTGATGTGAATGTTTCTGGCACCCACGATACAAGTCTTTGAACTTAGTGTGGGGCTGTGAGTGTGAATGCGTTTGTTTTGTGTTATATTTACCACCGACGGAATTACGTCCAAGAAATTACAAATTTGACGTTACTTTACATGGGACATTAGTTCTAATCAGTCATAAGATAAGGTTGACTTTTATATAATACTATGGTAATCAATGATCCAGTTCCGAGGACTTTCGAGTAGTTCTGACGACCGCGACGTGTCAGTTCTATTCGTAACTAGCCGTGCCCCGCGGCTTCGCCCGCTATTATCAAGTTAAAAAGTAGCCTATATGTTAATCCTAAGTATAATATATGTACATTCGAAATTTCATCCAAATACGTTTAGCCGTTACATCGTGAAGAGGGATCAAACATACTTACACACAAACTTTCGGATTTATAATATTAGTAGGATTTTGGGTCAAAATGTTTACTATAGGTACTCATTTGAAGAAGTTTTTCCATGTTTTATCCAATTCACTACTTATTACGAAATAGGCAGGCAATATGAAACTTAAATAGTTATAGATATTAGTTAATAACTAAATAAGTATGCTCCAAAGTCGTAAACTTCGCTCATTATAAAGCAGCTACCAGTTTTTTAATCTAAAAATTATTAACCAAATCAAAATAGTAATCTAACTTTATTATAACTTCGTATAGCTTTCGCATATAAATCATATCTTGCATACATAATGTATGAACTACTGCACGCATTAATTTAGATTTTGAAATTATTTAGCAATATCTGATCAAATTGGTTATTTATGGAGAAATAGATACCTATTGCTTTTGGGTTTACTTGTCGCTTGCTTGATGTATGAATTGGGCAGATATTTGCCTCGATTCTGATGTCACACACTAAATTAAATTTAAACTATTCCTGTCTTTTACAAAACA
This sequence comes from Lomographa bimaculata, assembly GCA_948107665.1. NCBI lineage: Eukaryota > Metazoa > Arthropoda > Insecta > Lepidoptera > Geometridae > Lomographa > Lomographa bimaculata. The sequence goes on along the minus strand of OX403608.1, from coordinate 1,639,570 downwards.
GGAACACAAGACAGAGATAGCATACTGCTGTGCTGTCAAGTTAGTCAGAACTTAGATGTCTATGCAAGCTTACTTACGTATGTGTTGTATTGGTATTGACTAAAAACAAGCGCCTTTCTGCTTCTGCTGTTCATATTTTAATTGTTAAACTAGCGTGACAGCATTAAAATGCATGCTATCTCTGTCTTGTGTTTTATTTTGTAAGAGACAGGGATAGTTTAAATTTAATTTAGTGAGTGTACATCAGAATCGAGGCCATTGTGTCAGGATTTTTCAGGGCTGAAGGCGTCCGACATGACTTCACGATTGTAACAACCGGGGCAATCGTGAAGTCATGTCCAACATATCTAAGATTACATGATTAAAACCGACTTCACCGCCTTATCTTCGGAATTCTTAATCAGATTAAATTGATTAAATACGCGTTATTGAGGATAACTCAAAAAGTCAGATCTTGATCAAAATTAAATGGGACTATATGAGAAGCACCAGCATTTAAATAAATAAAGAATCACCAGAATCGGTTCACCTAGAAAAATTATGAGGTAACAACCTCAAATATAAAAAATACATTCGAATTGAGAACTTGAGACTTGATTATCATCCGTACAGCGAAAGATTTGAACTCGCTGCCCGCGTCTTTGTTCCCTGAACAGTATAATCTGGGAGTTTTCAAGTCTAGAGTGAAGAGGTATCTTCTAGGTAAGCATGCTTCATCTTCGGCCGCATCATCACTTTCCATCAGGTGAGATAGCGGCCAAGGGCTTACCTATGTGGCATAAAAAAAAACCTCCTTTTTTTGGAGTCGGTTAAAAAAACATAAATTATTTACTTAATCATTTTGTATTGTGGACAATATCCAACTTATCAATCAATCAAGCGTACCGATAAGTTAACAATAATAACTTATTTTCGTTAGTTTCCTATCGTGATAAAATTAATTTAAATATATACAAATCCGCCCAGAAATTAGTCTAGCTATCATTAGCTTATATTTATAAAAATATTATGTATATTTATACTAATTCCCACAAAATGGCAGCACAAACTCAAAGAAAATACATAATTTTATGAGATTATGTTCACGCAAACGTTTAAGCTGATTTTTATTTTATCAGTTTATTTAGTATCAGTTGCAAATAACGACCGACTTATGGAACCACAAATAGAATAATTATTAGTTTTTATGGTGCCATAGTCGAAATATACATAAAATCAAGATGGCTTACTGATTGTTAAGTTTTACTGTATTTTGATGGTGATTTCGTAGATCTTTATCTATGTTTTTTTTTTATTTGAGACTAAGCTAGCGTTTGACCACAATGTCACCCGATGGAAAGCGACGATGCGGTTGAAGATGGAGCACGCTTGCTCAGTAAAAACCTATTCACTCTCTTCTTGAACAACCCCATATTATACTTGTCGGGAAACACAGTAGACGGCAGGGCGTTCCGCTCCTTGGCAGTTCTCATAATGAAAGTGGAAGCGAAACGCTTCGTGCGAATGGTCGGTATTTTTACCATTAGCGGATGCCGCATTGCCGTCTGTCTAGATGTTTGGTAGTAGAACGGTGATACGGGAATAAGATTGTGCAATTCCTTTGAACACAACGATTGGTTTTCAAAATCGAAATAAAATCAAAATTATTTTGCCATACTGCCTGTTGACTTTGTTGGGTGATCGTTTGCCTTCGAAGCAGGGGTATCGGGTTCGACAAGTTTGCTCCCCAGGGAAGATTTGTGTTTTTGGTTCTGGTTGTTTGTGAATATAAGTGTTTCCGGCACCCACGAAACTAGTCATCGAACTTTGTGTGGGGGTGTTAGTGTGAAAGCGTTTATGTTTATATGGGCCTCATTGAGAAAAGACCGTTCTGCTAAGAAGGCATATTTTGGATTTACGACGGCCTAGATATCCCTGGAAGGACGTTGTTGCGGCGGACCTACTTAAGCTTCAAATCGCCAACTGGAGCGACACAGCTCAGGACCAGTAACGGTGGCATTTTTTCAGACCAAGAACCACTTTGGGACGCTGCGCCAGCAGAGGAAATATAATTATGAGCTGTATCACTAATAGACAGATTCACAAATTTACAGTCATCTCAATATCAAAATCGTTTATTCTCCTGCGCTAAAAACATTCGCTCAATGAAGTTAATGACTACATCTCAAGAAGAACCTGGCAAGAAACAGCGTGGCGATTTTTTAAATCTTTTTTTAACTCATACAACTAATATTTGACCTTGCCTTCTGTGCCGTAGTTCCTGGATTCGATTCCCGGCAGGAGCACAATTTTCTTTCAAAAAGAGCAGAAAGAAAAAAAGAGAGCTTTTGGTTCTGGATGTCATTATGTGTGTCATATATAAATGTTTCCAGTAGTCACGATACAACGTTTTGATGTTAGTGTGAGGCTGTGAGTGGTGAATACGTTTGTTTGTTTAATGAATCAACATTAACATTGTATTCCTTAATATAAATGTTTCAGAGTAATCAGAAAGCGCTTGTATAATTTGAAAACTCTTTTCTTTTTTGGGTAAATAGGCAAGTACTAATGGGGATAATTGATTTCTAGATATTAAAATATATCTAGAAATAACATAATGAATCATATATTTTTATCTATTAAAGCCTACATTGGGAAAATAGCAATTATGTGTAAGATTTTAATATAGATTTTATTTCTTACCGACTTCACAAAAAAGGAGGAGGTCGTCAAGTCGACTGTATTTTTTCTTTTTTATGTGTTACCTCATAACATCGTTCCACGTGAACAGATTTTGATTTTTTTTTGTTTGATGGATGTTGCTTTCCAATTGGTCCCATTTAAATTTGATCAAGATCTGACCAGTAGTTTTTGAGTGATCCTCAATAATGCGTATTCTGTTAAATACATTGACGATGTTCTTATTTTTAACCGAGTTCAAATGTTATCTCATAACTTCTTTCGTTGTGGGCCAATTTTAATGATATTTTTTTGAAAGCTGGTGCTTTTCATGTGGTCCCATTGAAATTTGATCAAGATCTGATCTCTATTTTTTTAATTATCGTCAATAATGCGTGTTTAATACATTTAATCCGATCAAGGTTTCGGCTTTGCTTGCGTTTAATTATTTTTGTCAAACATTAACACAAGCGCTACTGGAATATTTCTACATAGTAAGTAAATACAATTTTTCGCGTCTCTATCTGATTATCTACTAACTCGTAGCCCAAGCAACGAATTCTGATGCGGTTATTACCATCAGTTATATCGTAACACACTCACCGACATTTATCCTGTAAAAGGCAGAGAAACTTGCAACCTTACAACGATGCTCTAGTAATTGGGTCGATCAAATAGAAGCACGACACTTAAAGTACTTTGGCTTGTTTTGTATTATTTATATGTATATACTCTCTAAGGAACATCACACGTCGATTCTTATCTGCGACATACGTAACACAATTTAAATGAATCCAGGTCAAGAGAGCCATAACTTAATCCGACGGTTAATTTACGATTAAACGACTAACCGATGTAGAATCGAGCAGTTTTATTGGTGGAGCCGGCGGGAGGCGATGACACTAGACAAATTAATATTTAATGGTTTGGGAGGGTGGAATATTTTGTTTAAATTTATAGATTAGTGGAGTGAGAAATAGTCGCAAGATAATTGTAGCTTCTAATTTGAATGAACTTGGTAAGTCCAAAGGTGCGGTTACATGGAACGCACAAATACAACTAGCTGTATCATCCATTTTTGATTGACATACTTCTGGTTCACTCGAAGCGTTTTGCTTCTGCGTTTGTCATCTGTACTGCGGAGTGGGATTTATTGCCCGCTTCTTTGTTCCCCGAACGGTATAATATGGGAGTCTTCAAGTCAAGAGTGGATAGGTATCTTCTAGGCAAGCATGCTACATCTTTGGCCGTATCATCACTTTCTATCAGGTGAGATAGTAGCCAAATGCTTGCCTATCAAGTATAAAAAAGCTATACCCGGCAAGGGTAGCCCGCGTAAAGAAAAAAGTGTTTTACTTCTTTTACGTCTATGAGTTCAGGACTATTATGTGCGTTTGTTTGTTGTTTGTTCGTTATATGAACGTCTTTTTCGTTGGCAAATCCACCCGTGCGTCTCTGGGACGCGTCAAAGACTTCTATGTACGAGTATATAAAAATCAATTGTTTTTCGTTACTCTCGCTATAACTCGATAACGGCTCGACTGATTTGGCTGATTTTTTTTGTTGTGTTTGTAATTGTCAGGGTTGTAAGTAAAATTTATTTTAATCCATCAGAAATTGCACCCGGGCGAAGCTGGGGCTTAACACAAGTACGTAATGAAAATAGTGAAAGTTCGTTCAAACTAGGTATGCTACGATACTTTGTCATATTTAAAAAAAAAACATGTCATTGCAAATTGCTTGCCTGATGGTAAGCGTGTCCATTACAGTTCTGTGTCACCCAGTGTTTTTAATTATTGACTGGAGAATAAAGTATACTACAAACTACAAACTAAATATACTTATTTGTATACTGCTGCCCATTGGCTTAGTAGAGTGTGCTTTCGCCTTTTATGTAGGGGTATCGGGTTCTAGTCCCGGCAGGAACACAAATTCCTTCCCAACGGATATTTGTGCTTCTGGTTCTGGGTGTAATGTGTGCGTGTGATTTGAATGTTTCCGGCACCCACGATACAAGTCTTTGAACTTAGGGTGGGGTTGTGAGTGTGAATGCGTTTGTTTGTTCGCCTTTTAAGTAGGGGTATCGGGTTCGAGTCCCCGCGGGAACACAAGAATTCTCCCCAAGGAAAATTTGTGTTTCTGGTTCTGAATGTGAATGTGTGTGATAAGTTAAATTACTAATAAATTGGTACAATGGGCGGTCTTATCGCTAAGAGCGATATCTCTTTCAGACAACCTTTGGATGGAAAAGAATAATACAGATAAGCAGGTATGGTGGTGTGGTAAAACTGAGACTAAGTAATAAATAAACTACATAAACACTACATATGAGCTGAGTCACTTACGTCCGTAGGAGGATACCCCTTAAGTCTGACTCCCTACACGTGGTCCCCGGGTGGTGCTAATCAGGTGACATTTGAGAGGTGGTAGAGCATTTTGTGAGTTGCTCGCCTGGCTTGCTACCAAAGTAGCTTACCACCATCAAGTTGAAAGTCTGCCGCCAAGCCAAATACGGTGTTCCGGCAGTTATCCTTGAGAGCCTGCGTATTCCAGGTCTAGTGTGTTTACCAGCTTCGATCACATCGTCACTTACCATCAGGTGATATAGTGGTCAAACACTAGCCTGTCACAAATAAAAAAAAAAAAAAATATACATGTACACACATAATTATCCTAATACATATCTAATATATATATACAATATCATATACCATAATAAATATAATACATACAAATGCATAACCATAGCATCTTTACGCCCTCGCCACAAGAATCGCCGCAAATCTTCGTTTCTCGTACAAATCAGTTTTCAAATAACAATTCCCACAAATAGTCTCACATTGTATGAAATTTCTCTGAATGTGTACGTCCAATGTATAAAGCGTTTGATTCTTTACATTACAGTATATAATATTTTTATGTCCACTCTGACAAATTGGTATTTTACGATGGACCATTGTGGGCTCTGCGCCAATCTACGAAACGATTCGTGTCATACCGTAGGGGTGGGGTACGGGGATGGTTTGTACAATTAATGATGATAATCTACGAAATGCCTACTTACATTATAAATGTGAAAGTAATTCTGTCTGTTTGTTATACTTTCACACTGTGAGAACTGGAATGTTTTTTTTTTTTTTTTTTTTTTTTAAACGCATTCACACTCACAGCCCCACACTAAGTTCAAAGACTTGTATCGTGGGTGCCGGAAACATTCACATCACACACATTACACCCAGAACCAGAAACACAAATATCCCTTGAGAAAGAATTTGTGCTCCTGCCGGGAATCTAACCCAGGACCCACGGCGCAGAGGGCGGAAATCTGTCCACTGCGCCAACTGGGTCGTGTTACCTCTTATTATGTTGATATAGTCTTTAATTTTTAATGCGTTCGCTCTTGTTGTCGTTGGTCATGGTACACATTATCGGGAAAGTGAATTAAACTCGTTATTAATTAATCAATGGTGTCTTCTTCATATCCAACACACACCTAAACCATTGAACCGATTTTGATGAAATTTGGTACAGAAATAGATTAGAGCTTGGGAACACAGTTAACTTATTTTTTCCGGAATTCCCGCAGGTCCGGACTTACACGGGTAAAACCGTGAGGCGCAGCTAGTATAATATAAAACAAAGTCGGGTTAGTTACTCCATTTTTCACCCACTCACACCCACATTACAAGTCATCAAACTTAGTGTGGGGCTGTGAAAGTGAAAGTGTTTATGTTAACTTAGGTATATCTATATTATGTAGTCGCCAAAAAGCGCTTGCAGTTTGCCTCCATGCATCCTTGTCGTTAATTTTTACTGTTACATTTACTTTATATTTACATTTCCTTTATTTATTAATTTTATTTTTGTTCCAGGTAATAAAGGAAACGTGGAATCATCAACATCGCATCAATAACAAGTAAAACCTTATTCAACTTCCTAAACATGATTTAACAGCTTCCTAGAAAGCTGCACATAAATATATGCGTAACGACCTAGAATCTCAATACAAATAGTAACAAATTAATTAAAAAATCGATTTGATCAGTTCTCGATTAGTTGTATCGGCGTTTCTGTTCTAGTTTGTTAATGTTGTCATTAAATGTATAATTTATAGTTGAGATAGCTGTGAAAATTAGGAATTCGATCGATTTTTATAGTGTTGATTAATAGGTAAGTTAATCACTAGTTATCAACTCGTTAGGAATTAATGAACTGATTATGTAACATTTGTTAAATGAGGTTTGTAATTAATATATGTACCTACCATTTCAAAAATTACCTCATATAAGAAGAGATATCGGCCGTCAGATAGAGATGTGAATGATTGTGAAAGCACCTTGGTACATCCGAAAAGAGGATCTCCATCAGGATCTCAGCATCGAGTTCGTTGACTAAATAATAAAAAAATACGCAGAAGCTCATGAATATAGACTTCATCATCATGTGAACGTCAATGCCTTTCAGCTCCTCGATCACATGTATATAGTGAGAAGACTCAAAAGAACAAACCCGTTCGAACTTGTTTAGTGTATTAGTCGACGAGTCCAAATTGCAGAGTCTCAATCACCGGCGTAAGGTCGCGAGCCTATCGGTATTCTATCGTATACATTTTGGAGAGTGTGCGCAGGAATTATACGAGTTAATTCCACCTTGTCCATTTTACCATCTAACAACAAGACAAACTGTCAAACGTCATCCTTATATGGTTGACATACCTCCAGTTCGATCGAAGCGTTTCGATTCTACGTTTATCATCCGTACTGCGAGGGAGTGGAACTCATTGCCTTCGTCTTTGTTCGAACGGTAAATCTGGGTGTCTTCAAGTCGAGAGTGAATAGGTACCTTCTAGGCAAGCATGCTACATCTTCGGCCGCATCATCACTTTCCATCAGGTGAGATTGTGGTCAAATGCATGCCTACCAGGCATAAAAAAAAATAGTATAAGTGCTGCTTAAAAAAACACTTGAACCAAGTGTCTTCGCCTTAATAGAGACAGTAAGAAAAGTGTTAATGGACACATTCTTGGATATTTTGCATCTAGAAGAAAAAGTTAAATATAAGTTACTTATTATTGAACTGCCCGTTGCCTTAGTCGGGTGGCGTTCGCCTTCTAAGCAGGGGTATTGGGTTCGATTCGCGGCGGGAACACAAGTTTTCTCCCCAAGGAAAATTTGTGTTTCTGGTTCTGGTTGTGATTATGTGTGTTATGTGAATGTTTCCGGCACCCACGACACAAGTCATCGAACTTAGTGTGGGGCTGTGAGTGTAAAAGCGTTTATGTTTATTATGTTATACTAATCTTGGCTAGATTGTAACAAAAATACACACTATTCGTGATCTATAATAGTAAAAGAAAGAGATAGAGATGTTTTAAATAATATTAAATCTTCGCACACTAAGTCTTGACGACTTGTGTCGTGGGTGCTAGAAACATTCATATCACAGACACACAAACACACCCAGAATAAAAAATACAAATTTCCCTTGGGGAAAAAACATGTGTTTCCCCCGGGAATCGCGCCCAATACCACTGCTTGGAAGGTGAACGCTAATCCAACTGAGCCAAATGGCTTTTGATGGTTGTAACGATTGCATGTTTAATTTTGACAATTGCTAACGTCGTTATATTCGGCATAAACAAACACCCAAGAAAACTCAGACATCAGACATCATCAGAAGGGGTGTGGTTTCGATTCCCGGCGTTAGCACAATTTGCCTACCTTCAGGACTATTATGTGCTTTAGTTCTAGGTGTGATTGAGTGTGTGTTATTAAGGAAATGTTTCCGGTACCCACGATACAAGTTTTTGAACGTAGTGTGGATCTGTGTGATCACTCGTTTCAAATAACTTTTTCAATTATTATTATGACGATTTCAAATACCTTTTCTGATATTCATGTTCGACAAAATTCGTCGAATTTCTTTTTTTTTTATTTTCACAATATGGCGTCTACCAATGGCTATGTTGCATTTTGATTCTTGTTATATATTAAGTGACACTCGCACAATTAGCACAAATCAACTGACGTAAGAATTCTCAAAATTCGAGCGACAAAGAAACAATCTTTACTTGCTTGTGTGTGTTCGGGTATATTCAAGAATAGCTTAGATTCAAGCAGAATGAATAATAATTCGCTAAAAAAAGTATAAATACAAAATTTTTTTTTCATGTCACTCAGGTTTGGTAAAGTACTAGGCAAACATAAACATAAAGGAGGTGATAACTTAGTCAATAAGTTTTTAGTATGTAATAAAGTACTAGACAAACAGAAACATGAAGGAGGTAATAATTTAGTCAATAAGTTTTTAGTATGTAAAGTACTAGGCAAACATAAACGTAAAATAGGTAAAATGCTGTTTACATGGCATTGCAACGTAAGTAAATTAAAGAATTAGTAACTTGAGCACGTAGCCCACAAATCATTACGTCGCGTAGATACAGCAGATAGCAATGTTTTCTTTAATACTAGGATGATTTGTAAGGATTTAGTACTGGGTTGGTATTGTCTTCAGGACGTCTGGGCTTTGGTTCAAGGTTAGGGACGTTTTTTTCTGAAATTGGTTCTGAACGTGCTTGTCAGTTTAGTCGGGGAGTTGGTAGAGAGTCTGAAACTGAAACTGACAAGCGGAGTGATAAACTAACCAGCACGTTCAGAACTAATGTCAGACAATCACGTCCATAACCTTGAACCAAAGCTCTGGGCTTTGGTGGGCGTCCTGAAGACAATACCAAAGAAAACAGTTACATCTAATAGATATATTATTATATAATGATTCGTGGGCGTGACATAATGATTTGTGGGCTGCGTGTAAGTTAAAAGTGTAAGTTGACAGTATTTTTAAAGAAAGAATTACACTTTTTGTATATGTGTATTTTTTTATGTCTGTTCGCCGATTTCTCCCCCATTTGTGGACCGATTCTCAAATATTTTTTTTGTTTGGTAGATTAATTATACTTCAGAGAATGTCTCACATAAATTTTATCGAAATCGATCAAGCCAATACTAAAATATAAGAGGTGAAGACGTTTTTATAATCTAAGTTTAAATTATTCATTTCGCGAGTTTGACTCGAGCACAGAGAGTTCCGTACAAACTTAATTAATGAAGAAGCTTTTTGACTGTTCATCCTATCCTACTAATCCTACTAATATTATAAATCCGAAAGTTTGTATGTAAGTGTGTGTGTAAGTGTGTAAGTATGTTTGTTCCCTCTTCACGCTTTAGCGGCTGAACGGATTCGGATTAAATTTGGAATGTACATAGATTATACCTAGGATTAACACATAGGTTCCTTTTTAACTTGATAATAGCGGGCAAATCCGCGTGGCACGGCTAGTATAATATATAAAATTCAAGAAAAATACCGACTGTCAAGTTTTTTTCAAAACTATATGCATTAAGCAAGTGTCAATTCATTCATAATAGTCTAGTAAAAGAATCAAAGTCCAGAAATAGTCAACTTCGTACTACGAGTCGTATATACAAGAAGTACTACTTTATTGACTATTTTGGTGCATAGAGGAAAATCACGTTTTTCAACTTTGTATGATTTGTCTACTCCTGTGCACGTTTACGAATATCCATAATATACACAATAAACAATTAATAATGCGAACAATCCATCGTCATTATAGATTAACACTCGATTAATGATAAAATTAGTTATTCAATATAAAATTTACAACGCAATTTTTTATACTTCCGCGGCATCCTTCATTTTTTTAGATTGTTATCGTTACTTGTGATATGAGCTTTATGACAAATGTAAATAGGTAATATAAGTCTTCGGAAAGTAGGTTCCCCTGAGTAAAAGGATCTAGAAAAACAGGAAGACTGCTGAACAAGGAGGTACTTTAAGGGTTCCTTTTATCCTGAATCTTTTAGTACTGAACTCTAAAACGGATGTGTATAGAATTTAAATACTAAGTAAGATTGTAGTTATTAATTAAATCTACCTCAATACGCTCTCAAGCACGCCTAAGTTAAGGAAACTGAAGCCAAGACGTGGCATTCGTAACTTGATTAAGGTATTAAGTTGCTAAGCGTGACTTAAGTGCGGCTTAGCGTTTGATACCGGTATTATCAAAGATTCAGTCGATACCTACCTACATAGGTAATATCTTGAAGCAATGTCACATCTCAGGGAGAGGAGCACATTGCGGTGCCACGCACACGCAAGACTTTGTTCCATAAGTTTGTATGTGTGGGTATGTTACCCCTTCACGTCAAAGCGGCTAAATAAATTAAATTGGATGTTTGATTTACACTACAGTTTGTAGCTTAATCTCGGTTTAATACAAAGGCTATATAAAAAAATCTAAATAGTTTTTTCATATGGGCTTCACAAAGGCACTCATGTAATGTAATTACTCTAATGCCAGACTCTCAAGTGAGATTGTGGTCAGATGCTAGCCTATATAGAGCATAAAACAATAGTACGTAGATAATAATGTATATAGTTAATTAAAGTTATTTATTTACTTACCATAAATATTGCGTTTTCAGAAATAAATATCAGTGTTCAAAGGAATTGCATGATCCTATTCCCGCATCACCGTTCTACTACCGAACACCTAGGCAGACGGCAATGCGGCATCCTCTAATTGTAATAACACCGACCATTCGCACGAAGCGTTTCGCTTCCACTTTTATTGAGAACTGCTAAAGAATGGAACGTCTTGCCGTTTACTGAGTTTCCCGAAAAGTATTTTATAGCGTTTTTCAAAAAGAGAGTGAATAGGTATTTACTGAGCAAGTGCTCTATCTTCGACCGCATCGTTGCTTTCTATCGGATGAGAATGTGGTCAAACGCTGGCTTAGTCTTAAATAAAATAATTAAACGCAAGCAAAGCTTAAAAAACTGACTTCACCGCTTTATCTTCGGAACCTTGATCAGATTTAATGTATTCAACACGCATTATTGACTATAGCTCAAAAACTAGAAATCAGACCTTGATCAAATTTCAATCGAACCACATAAAAAGCACCAGCTTTAGCAAATAAAAAAATAATCATGAAAATTGGCTCACAACGAAAGAAGTTATGAGGTAACTTTTGTAGTCGGGTAAACGAGAACATCGTCAAAGTAGTCCACAAAATAGGCATTATTGACGATATTTCAAGAACTATTGATCAGATCTTGATCAAATTTCAATAGGACCAATAAGAAAGCAACATCTTTCAAACAAACCTCCTCGTTTATTGGGAAGTCGCTAAAAAAAAATCAAACATAAAATAATATTAATAACTAACCTTTACAAAAAAAACCTTTATTTTATTATTTATGAACCAGTTTCATTCCGAAAGTTGACTTTAAAACATCAACTTAGACACAGTCTACACATCATTCCAATTAATTTTACCAACTTAAACGAACTTAATCGATATTTATGACACAATTTAACTGTTTTATAGCTTTTATAGCACTAATACTTAAGTTTTGTAAATAACTTAGGTGTCCAACTTGATAAAATGACTCGAGTTTTGCTTAATTTATGTGCTTAGATGAGCCGATTAAACGTAGACGACAAATTGTGATACGAATGTGGAAGTTGATTATTATTTATTGTTTTGAAATGCTAATTCTAGTTATTAGTAATCAGCTAAATAACAGCTTAGCTGAAACCGAACACAGATGAGTTATACTGCCGTCATAATTAAGAAAGCAGTAACTGCATTTTTGACAAAATTTAGTTATATACATTATCGGAATCAGGAAAAATAGACGCATTTACTATAATTTTTTGGCTTGTGTTTAAACACCGCCTAAAAAAGTACCTATTTTACTACCAAAAAAATTCTAAACGGTTACCAAAATGGATAAATGGTCACCAAATTAAGTTGGATAAATGGTCACCATATTACGTTTCGTATTATAAACATTTTTGTATTAATGATATCAAAAAACTACCTTAACCTACTGTTATCCGATTCGGTTCTGACACAGGAAAATTTATTTTAGGAAACGTAATTTGGTGACCATCTCCGTTTCGGTAACCGTTTAGAATTTTTGGTGGCCGTCTAAATTATACCCTTATTTTATTTAATTTAAATATTCAAACGCAACTTACTGAATCTTACTTTTAATTTAGACACATTTGCTACAAGTCATAACATATACTGAATAGTTAAGTCATTTCTAATGTATATATCTCAATTTGGTCAAAAATTTACTTACGTCTATTTTCCTTAAGACTATAATGTCAACATTATTTAAAAAAAATATCGTACTTTAAAATGAACAAGACAATATATCCATACTAATATTATAAATGCGAATAGAAAAAATATATGAGCAAGTAACCTCAAAAATCTTTCTCTATGAGGCAAAATATAGGCGCGAGATCTCAGTTCGGCGCGAACGACTATAACATGTTATTTTATTTCAGACTACATTAATTTATTACACACTAGTGGGGCCCTGCAGCTTCACCGGCGTTTCTCAAGCTAAAACATATCCTACGTTTTAAATATAGGTATAAACTATTAATTTTCCAAATTTCATCACCATCATCATCATTCCAAATTTCAATTTCACCCTCTTATTTGCTACAGCGTAGTCGGATAAAAAGGGAACCCATTAATACGATGTCTATCTGTAACGTCTCTATGTAAAGTTACAAGCAAACAATTTTAAACTTGCTATCTGTAAGTGTACTTGCTATCTTTATCTGTTATGCAACAAGGTGCAATAACCTCTGTTACTGGTTTTAAACAAACAACGCACTTAGCACTTGAAAATCCGAAGATATGCAAGACAACAGTACTTAGGATATTGTTAGACGACTTGTTGGCGTAGTGGGTAGGACTCTGCCCTTGAGGGTCCTGGGTTCGATTCCCTGCAGCAGCACTTTTCCTTCCCAAGGGACATTTGTGCTTCTAGGTGTAATTGTGATTTATAAGTAAATGTTTTCGGTAGCCACGATACAAGTATTTGTACTTAGTGTTGGGCTGTGAGTGCGTTTGTTTGTTCGTTAGTTCATTTCAAATACTTTTTTAATGATGACGGTTTCAAATTTCTTTTCTGATACCCCATTTGACGTACCTAATCAAATAAAGGTTTGTTTATTTTTTACAACTTGTGTCGATACTTTAGCTCCGTCACATCTTCCTGAATCACAGAATGGGGTTGGCGTCGCGGCAACTTCGGCAGAGCAGCGCAAACGGCGAAAATATGGAAACCTCGGCAGTGGTTACGTATTTGAGCCGTTTGGTGTTGAGACACTGGGTCCGTGGGGACCGGGAGCTCATTCTATTTTCAAAATTCTATCAGAGCGCCTGGTTGAGGCGACGCGTGACCAAAATGCTGGCACTTATTTGGCTCAACGTATTAGCATTGCAATTCAGAGAGGCAATGCAGCCAGCATGATGGGAACGCTACCCACTGGTAGTGGGCTTGAGCACTTGAGTTACCTATAGGCTCGATGGCTTGTAGGTAACTTGGCTCTTTGCTGTATATAGTTTTAGTTTAGTTTTAGGAAATATAGGCAATTGGCCCGTTTTTTACAATATCTGATAATATGTCGCCTGGCGAACGCCATTTTTATTGAATTAATTTGTTTTCCGCCAGATATATCTTTAGTGACACTTGCACGATTATGACACATCGATTGATGTAAGAACCCCCAAAATCCTACTTTGCGTCGCACAGTCAGGTAAAAAGCGAACGAGTCGCAGGATATTATTATATTACCTAGTTACAAAGAAATGGTTCAACATTCCTCCAAATATTTTTCAAAGTAAACAAAACACCGTCACCCCTTGTCTCCCGCATCACATAATCCTAATTCCTGCATAATTCCTCACAAAAGTTCCGCAGCCAAACGGCTACAGCCAAACAGCGGAGCGGCTAATTCAGTGGATTACAGCCATTAATTTAAAGTATGCCGTTTAGGAGCTAGTGACGTCACAGCGACATGTCGCTGTGATTGATGGCCATTTTTGTACAGTTGCGTGCATTAAAAATACACATATATATATTTTTTGTTTGGATAAGTCGAGTTGTTTTGCTATTCTTTTACACTCGACACATTTGTGTGTGTGTGTATTAGCCCTAAACGGGCGAACCGATCTAGATGCGGTTCTCCAGAAAGAGCTTCCAGCCTATGGTTTACCTCCCGATTTATGTATTTGGATATCTGAATTCTTGAGTGAACGATCGATTCGAGTAGTTATCGACGGCTGCTCGTCCTATCTAATGGCAATTAATGCCTGGGTACCTCAAAGATCTGTTCTTTCGGCAACGCTCTTTTTGCTTCACATTAACGATCTGCTCAAGCCCGGTATCTTTGGGTATGCAGATGATAGCACTGTTGTCGAAAGTTACATGTCCAATGCACCAGCTGGTGAGGTACAAGTCCAGTCACTAAGAGAGGAAATGATAGGTCGATTGAATTCGAGTTTGTTGGCCGTGGCGGATTGGGGCGATGCCAACTTGGTTCGTTTTAATGCGTCTAAAACACAGACGTGTCTTTTCTCCGCTAAACGGAGACCTTTTCACCTGTCTCCGACGTTCCAGAATGTACCAATACCGATACCAAATATACTCGAGCTTCTTGGCGTTTCCTTGTCGTCGAGCCTAAACTTTGGTACCTACATCGAAGCCAGAGCTCAGCTGGCCGCTAAGAAACTGGGTATCCTCGCAAAGGTTAGGCAATACTTCACATAGGGGCAGCTTCTTAATTTATATCAAGCTCAAGTCCGATCATGTATGGAGTACTGCGGCCACCTGTGGGATGGATACGCTAAGTACCAGCTTGAAGTTCTGGAGTCCATCGATCGGCGAGCAAAAAGAATCTTTGGCGATGATAAGCTAGTCGAGTCCAAATTGCAGAGTATCGGTCACCGACGTAAGGTCGCGAGCCTATCGGTATTCTATCGTATACATTTTGGAGAGTGTGCGCAGGAATTATACGAGTTTATTCCACCTTGTCCATTTTACCATCTAACAATAAGACAAACTGTCAAACGTCATCCATATATGGTGGACATACCTCCAGTTCGCTCTAAGCGTTTCGCTTCTACGTTTATTATCCGTACTGCGAAGGAGTGGAACTCATTGCCCTCGTCTTTGTTCCTTGAGCGGTATAATCTGGGAGTCTTCAAGTCATGAGTGAATAGGCACCTTCTAGGCAAGCTTGCTACATCTTCGGCCGCATCATCGCTTTCCATCAGGTGAAATTGTGGTCAAATGTTTGCCTATAAGGCATAAAAAAAATAACGTCAGAGTTATTTAAAAAAAAAAAAAATTTTGTCACTTGTACTATTTACAATCAGGTATCTTCTAGGCAAACGTGCTTTATCGTAGACCGCATCTTCACTTTCCATCAGGTAAGATAGGAGTCAAACATTCACCTATCATGAATAAAAATAATAAACAATTTTTTGACAGTCAGCTTCAAATTTTTAAATAATACGTCGGATTAATACACATGTGTACTCTGAATTTAGGAAGGATGGAAAGGACCATCAGAAAAAAAAGTCTGTCACCAAGCACCAAACAGTTAGCCAGCAATGATCATTCAAAGTTTGGTCCCATTCAAGGCCTAGTGCGTATTTACCACCCTCAACTACATCATCACTAACCAATATGAGAGATAATGTTAGAACGCTAAACACATTAAAATCTATAAACAAGCTTTTTTGTGCGGATATTGGAAACGAAATTTTATTTACGTTATCTAAATTAATAAAAACATAATTTAAATTACAGTCTTCCTTGTAAATAATCCGCAATTAAGGCCTAACTTATGGGGTTTCTTGAAGAAGGAGGAAAATTAAACACATTTTTGTGCTAATAATATCAAATGAATAAAAAAAAACGACAAATTAACCATCGAGTTTATTTTTGTTTATTTTTTCTTTTAAAATTGTGTTTTTAAACACAGTTTTAAAAGTACTTACGAATGGGTTTTTTATTGTTAATTGTATAAAACAGATATTGGATTATTTAAAAAAAATGTGCAAAATAATAATGACATGTTTTAATTCGAAATAATAATTATATGTAATTAAGGCCGCTAACAACCGTTCATTTTGGAGATCTTTGGGGGAGGCCTATATCCAGCAGTGGACTTCTTGCGGCTGAGATGATGATGATGATGATGATGAAGCAAGAGTGGTGATGCAAGATAATATATATTTTAGAATCATGTCTGACTAAAACAATTTTTCTTATACAACATGAATCACCATGAATTCGTTTTTTTTATTGAAATGAGTAAAAAATCTATTTTAAACACTTTTTCAACAAATACTAACATAACATGAACGCTTTTACACTCACAGCCCCATACTAAGTTCAATGACTTGTATCGTGGGTGCCAGAAACATTCACCACACACACAATCACACCCAAAACCAGAAACACAAATTTACCTTGGGAAAAAATCTTGTTCCCTCCGGGAATCGAACCCAATCTTTATGCTTTGAAGGCGGACGCCCACCTAACTAAGCTAACGGACAGTTAAATACTGTTTTAGCTAAGGTCATTTTCAAGAGTCATCTGAAGCGACATTAAAAGCGCTTGCATTTTTTCACAAGGCTACAAAAAACATCCGGAATCCGACTAAAAACAATACAAATAATGTTGATTGCAGCGCCACCTAACAGGTTAAATTGTTAATTTGAACCATCAAGAAACCTACTCAAAAACACAACTAATGTCGATCACAGCGTCACCTACAAGACCCTATATTCCCAATCCGACAATTCTTTTGCTAACAGTACTCATATTTCCATGCAGCGATGTCGACTAAAAATATTATTTTAATTTTTGTTCGGTGGACCCAGTGGATACAAAGTATGAACATTCAATCGTTTGAGAACAATAGCCGAGGAGCGCAGTGGCATAACCCAAACTTTCCTTTGACTCACATGTCAAAATTCACACTATAAAAATATTTCCGCTCAAAAAATATCTCATCAAAAAGCGTGCCAGTTAGTCCGCCACTACTTGTATCTCCCAGTGGATTTTTCCCGGCATTTCGCGTGTCCTACAAAAAGGTAAAGCAAAAACGCATTAGCAGAACATTGTCTACAAAATACTTAAGGTCAGCCGGGAATTAATGATCCGTAGTTCTGCCTCCGACTGGGTTTTTGCGGGAAAAATGTTCCCGATATCTGCGTGGGAAGTTTATTGATGTGGTTCTGACCGGTGGCTAGAATTCGGGTGTTTCTTCTGTGCTTTTGTTTTTTGCCTAATTATCGAGTCTGTTTTGTATTGTTTCTATTATTTTCCTAATGTATTATTGATACAACTAACTAGAACTAACTAGCGGGCTGAAGGCCTCGCCTGTTTTTGCATAGCTTGAAACTGAATAAATTACGTTTTCAGGCCCCGTATCAAAACAAACAAACAAACGCATTCACACTCACAGCCCCACACTAAGTTCAAAGACTTGTATCGTGGGTGCCGGAAACATTCACATCACACACACATTACACCCAGAACCAGAAGCACAAATTTCTCTTGGGAAGGAATTAGTGCTCCTGCCGGTAATTGAACCCAGGACCCACGACCCAGTTGGCGCAGTGGACAGGTGTCCCTGTCCACTGCGCCAACTGGGTCGTCATTTGACGACGCCATTTTGAAAATATTCCAAAAGCTGAATCGACGTAAAAATTCCATATGGGTGATTTCGAACCAGCTCACAAAATTTCAAGAGTATCGGTTGAGTAATGCGATCTGTCGACGGGAACAGCTGGACATCCGCCGGAGATAGGAAAGCATTTTTGCCTAAGCTAAAACGAAGACGCTTTGCTGTCTCAACTAGTTTCACCATGAGGGTTACAAGCATTACTATAATTGCTTGCTTCCTTGTCGTATGGACTAATTTGGAGTAATAAAGTCAAGATGTTTTAGGCCACCGAAGGCATCCGACTGACTTAACGAATTGTCTTACGACTAGACTTTTGACGACCCAGTTGGCGCAGTGGACAGATGTCCGCCCTCTGCGCTGTGGGCCCTGGGTTCGATTCCCGGCAGGAGCACGAATTCCTTCCCAAGGGATATTTGTGCTTCTGGTTCTGGGTGTAATGTGTGTGTGATGTGAATGTTTCCGGCACCCACGATACAAGTCTTTGAACTTAGTGTGGGGCTGTGAGTGTGAATGCGTTTGTTTGTTTGTTTGTTTATTAACCGGGGCAGACAGCTTAACATGCCCTCCAAAGCAGGGTGACACTAAGTTAAAAATATCACGGACATCCAACGATATTACATCCAACAATACGGACATCCATCCTATCTATGGGTTAACACTATATCTAGGTCACTATGATCTAGAAACATTATTGTAGTTTTTCATAACAGATTAACTATTAGAATCATCTGTTGATAGTTGGTAGAGATACCTTAATAAAGTTTTGGATAAGAAGAATTAATACTTTTCATAATATTACTTACACTTTGGGGGCTGAGTCACCCACGTCCGTAGGAGGATACCCCTTAAGTCTGACTCCCTACACGTGGTCCCCGGGCGGTGCTAATCAGGTGACATTTGAGAGGTGGTAGAGCATTTTGTGAGTTGCTCGCCTGGCTTGCTACCAAAGTAGCTTACCACCATCAAGTTGAAAGTCTGCCGCCAAGCCAAATACGGTGTTCCGGCTGTTATCCTTGAGAGCCTGCGTATTCCAGGTCTAGTGTGTTTACCAGCTTCGATCACATCGTCACTTACCATCAGGTGAGATAGTGGTCAAACACTAGCCTGTCACAAATAAAAAAAAAAAAAAAAAAATACCAGTAAAGCGAGTTGAATACAGACACAGAATACAGATGGTAGTTTCAAAGAGTCTGATACACATCCTTCAGCTCAATATCAACAAAATCAGGCCACAAATTGTACCTTATTCCGCTTAGATAACTATATTAGATAACCAGTATTCTAAGAAGAAAAATATTTACTATTAGATAACTTGGATTACAATTAAGATACTAATACACATTAAGAAAACCAATCACGAACTACAATCATAGTAGAAATATATAAGTAAGTTGTCTTCATAGAGTGGTACCAAACGCGGCTTGCTTGTGCACGGCCGTACGCACGTGCATCAGCACATATATTTCTACTATGCTACAATATCCAATGCGCATTCACTCATCTCCACAAAGCTAGTTTACACTGTCCACGCACACTTTGGACCGTCTTATGGCTACCGAGACCCGGATTAGTATTCTCACTTCATGACTATGTGAAAACGTTTTAGTGTCGACTATGGTACATTTAGATTTGATATTGTTGCATTCAGTAGACGGCACTTGCGACGCAAATCTTCAAACTTATCACACGGCTGTGTGTATAAAAGCTTTTATGTTTATAGATTTAGAACTACTTAAATACCAATTTTCTAAGCTAAGTTCAAAAACAAAGAACTTTCAACGTTTTCTCCACATTTCTCTTAGGGGTAGAATTTCCAAAAATCCTTTCTTAATACAAATTCGTACTAATACAAATGTACCATCCAAATTTCAAGTTTCTATAACCAGGCTGTACGTTGTCTCCAAGTTAGTCAGTCAGTCAGTGAATCAGTATGTCAGGTCAGAGATTCTTATGGTATTTTCGATAGATTTACACACCAAAAAAGAACACTTACAAAGAAATCTTAAATATATCATAGATAGGCGCCGCCCTTTGTGCTCCTATGTTAAATTTAAGGTTTTTTTTTGGTGTACAAATAAAGAATTTATTCATCTATCTATCTACAATTATTTGGGAAATGCGAATAGAAACAATAGACACAATATGTATGATAGATATATGATAGAAGATGAAAATTAAATTAAAAACGAAGGTACCGACATATCATATAGTATAATGTTAATTATTATATATGACTAATAAAGGATATTCACAATCTCTTTGTTTTAACTGCCTAACTACGGGCCAATTGCCTATATTTCCTAAAACTAAACTAAAACTATGTACAGCAAAGAACTAAGTTACCTACAAGACATCGATTGGGAACGCTACCCACTGGTAGTGGACTTAAGCACTTGAGTTACCTATAAGCTCGATGTCTTGAAGGTAACTTAGTTCTTTGCTGTACATAGTTTTAGTTTAGTTTCGGGAAATATAGGCAAAAGGATATTCATAGCTTTCACTTATTTGCGAGTGAAACAATGTTTATATTTTATTACGGAGTTTCCATAGCCTCTTTACTGCATTATCAGATCAGCTCCACGTCAAAATAATATTGTATAGTTACATGTGCAAAATTGCAGCTCAATCAGAATCCTGAAATTGGATCAAATTTAACGTGTATGTGCAAGACTTTATAAGTACAGATACAACCAAGTGAAAATAAAAGCTAGCTAGATATACATCTTAGCAAATAAAAGCATTTCGTAGCAAATTCAAGCACCACTTTCAAACAAGCAATAAAAATATAAAACAAACGAGTATTCCATTAAAATGTATATAAAATTACCCAAACTTCAATTGCCCCCAAACCGAACTGGTTGATATCATCCACGTACGTGAACGCCAATTTACGTTGGAATTTTCTCTTGGGTCTTGAAGTATTAGGCCTTGGGGTGTAGTCTAAGGTCTGAGAAGATAGCGATTTTTTCAACTATAGGTTTCTTTTTTTTATTTTCTATAGGCAAGCATTTACCAGAAATATATCAACCATAAACCGATGTCGCGTGGCTTATTGTCTGGTTGTCCGATGGTAAAAGGGGGATGGGGGATTAGATCATGCAATTTCGTGGCACACTCTCCGAAATGTATCCTATAAAAGACCGATAGACTTGCGACTCTGCGATGATGTTCTAGGCTTTGAAGCTTCGCATCCATTCTTTAATTAAAAGTACTAGACATATCACTACGTAACACAAAGTTCTTAGTTACTCCGCTGGCTCAGCGACCTGAAGTGGGCATTGGCCTCCGGGATAAGGGAACGCCATTGGTCTCGATTGTGCGCAACTTCTTGCCAGTAACGAGTTTGAAGCACACGTAAGTCTGCCTCCAGTTTGTAGATCTAGTGAAAGCTTGGCCAGCCTACTTACTGGACTGCGCTCATACTGATTCCCAAGTACCTACTCTCTCTGGAAGACCACGCCAGCGCAGATATATTCTGTATTTAAATAATAATTACAAGACCCAAGTAACAGCAAAGGTTTTTTTCTAAAATGTTTGTCCAAATGTAGGAGCAAGGTCTAAGTTAGGGGCGAAATAGAAAAAGAAAATTAGTAAATTAGTTATAGGTGAATTCAAGCCTATATTGAGGTTTTTTTTTTTTTTTATTTGTGACAGGCTAGTGTGTGACCACTATCTCACCTGATGGTAAGTGACGATGATTTTAAGAAAGTTTGCATCTTAGGCCGTAATATCTCTTTCATCTGGTAGAAATTGATAAGTGCTTGCCTATCAAAACCAATGAACTATCCATTGACTAAAATGAGTGCGCGTTTGCCTTCTTAGCAGGGTATAGGGTTCAATTCCCGGGGGAACACAAGTTTTCTCCTTAAGAAAAACATGTGTTTCTGGTTTTAGGTGTGGTGTTATTATAATCGACAACCTTAATACAAGTCATGGAACTTAGTGTGGAGCTGTGAGTGTGAAAGCGTTTAAGTTTCGCGCTTACATACCTTCGTAAATAGTATCTTTATAAATACATATTTAGAGTTATAGTTAACAGAAAGGTACTAATAACTCCAAGAAGTATAAAAATGGAGGCGCAAGTAAATACTTTTCTTTGTTGGCTCCTGGAAACTATGTTTATAGTATCTGTTAACTGTTTAAAAATAAATATTAAAAAAAACTTTCGCGTTCGAAAAAGGAATGAGTGGTGACACCTAACAGTTTCCTTTTCATCTCGATGACAGAATAAATATTTCGATGTTTACCGAAAAAAGATGTGATGTTCTTTTGTAATGTGGTTAGAGGGTAGCTGAGTTTTTTATTGCCGTGTTTGGTATTTAGTATCCATTATAACCAAATTTTAAAGTTTTTTGATGAGAGACTGAATTCCTATTCGAATTAATGAAAATATATTGAACCTTAGACTTGCCCCGCGGCTACGCCCACTAGTATCAAGTTAAAAAGAAGCCTATGTGTAAATCCTAGGTATAATCTATGTACATTCCAAATTTCATCCAAATCCGTTCAGCCGTTAAAGCGTGAAGAGGAAACAAACATACTAACACACAACCTTTCGGATTTTTAATATTAGTAGGATTACTACTTTTAGACACATCGTAAAGTTACTAAACTTTATGTCGCGGATGCTGGGACCATTCATTGACTATCCATTTGGCACAGTGGGTTTGCCGTCTGTGCCGTAGATCCTGGGTTCGATTCCCGGCAGAAACACAATTTACCTTACCAACGGAAACGTGTGCTTCTGGTTCTGGGTGTGATTGTGTGTGTTATGTAAATGTTTCCGGGTCCTATGATACAAGTTTTTGAACATAGTGTGCGGCACTGATCACAAAGTACGGAATTTTGTGTTTTTTTTTTATTTGTATCTAACCCAGACAATCTTACTTGATGAACAGCAGCAATGCGGTCGAAGATAGAATGAGCTTGCTCAGTTCCTATTCACTCACTTCTTGAAGTACCCCATATAATATATTTACTATATAATACAGTTGACGGCAGGGCGTTCCATTCTTTTGCAGTCCTTATAGTGAAAGTGAAAGCGTCTTCGAGCAAATTGTTGGTATTTAAACCATTGCCGTCTGCCTAGATGTTCGGTAGTAGAACGGTGATGCGGGAATAAGATCATGCAATTCCTTTGAACACTCTCCGGAATGCAGTTTGTAGAAAATTGAGGGACTTGCTACTTTTCACCGACAAGTATGGTCCATCCCCGGCTTCGTCGTCACTTTCCAGTGAGATAGTTGTTTAGTGCTAACAAATAAACATACCTATAAATTAAACATAACGTGAGTACAACCGGAACTAAATCAATATGAATACATTTCTCGATAGTTTTAATAATACTACGGCTAATAAATTGGTTTTAATAATCTTAAATCGCCATTGTTTCAAAACTTGCAACCTAAAGTTGGATCAGAGAGACATCAGTCACAAGTTTTGGCAAAATCCCTTATCTGTCAAAATCCTAGCCTCGCCAACTGCGGTCCGTAGAGCGAGCATGATTTAGGATAATGTCGGATTTGCTGGGGTGACTGTGATGGTTTCATTGGGTGACGGATAACTTTATTGGGACATGTTATTTTACTTTGTCTTACGGTTTCGTTTAGGGAAGATGAGTCAAAGTTTATCTGCTATAGAGCTCTGTGTGTTATAATTTTGCTGTGTCAAAAGTGATTGACATTATTATGCGAGCAGTATCATAAATACATTTATTGCATAAAACTAAATTCATGAATCGATTTAAAAAATATGGTAATTTTATTATTTGCTTATTCTGTTGATATTAAATATTTAAAAATTATATTACTTAAACTGTAAATGCCTATTTCAGATGTACTGATGCCGATGAAATTGTGTTTCTGGTTCTGGGTGTGATTATGTGTCTGATGTAAGAGTAGCCTGCACCCAAAAGTCTTTGTGTGTGAGTGTGAAAGAGTTTAATATGTTGATATATAGGTACAAATGCAGTAGTGATCCAACTTAAATCAGAAAGTGACACTACAATTATTTATCTTTAAAACTAGCTATTTCTAGAACGGTGCGGCGGAACGGATCTTTTTTTATACCAGACTAGCGATCCGCCACGGCTTCGCCCGGGTGTGATAAATGAAGAACCGCTCGACCGATTTTGTGCAAACTTCAAAATCAAAATCAAAATCGAAATCGTTTATTCACATGGGCCCCAAAAAGGCACTCATGAAAGTTAATGAATCTATTGCCAGATTCGCAAAATTACAGCCATCTCGAGAAGAACCTGGCAAGAAACTCAGCGGCGCGTTTTTTTTATTAATTTAAAAAAAAAAAATTCTTAATTTCTAATACATAATTTTCTTAACCTAGGTGTTATTATGGTAGTCGCTAGAAACAGCTTGTGCAGTTTGCCAATGTAGTCTGTAGTCTTATAATAAGCTCACATAAACCATCTACTAAATAGTCCGAACAAAGCCTAAACATTTGGTTTGGATAGGTGAGCCCGTTCTTGAGTTATAAAATAACAACGAAAAGTGGCATTGATTTTTATATATATAGAAAGGCAAGCATTTGACCGCTATCTCACCTAATGGAAAGAGACGATGCGGCCAAAGATGGAACGTACCTGCCTTAAAGGTACCCAATCACTCTAGACTGGAAGACACCCAGATTATACTGTTCAGGGAACAAAGACACAGGCAATGAGTTCCACTCCTTCGCTATACTGAAACAGAACACATTAGTTTATTGTATAATGTAGTTTTTTTTATTTTTTTACTATATGTGATAGACAATCTTTATACCCCTATCTCACCTGATGTTAAGTGACGATGCGGTTGACCTAGAACACGTATCCAACGCGGAAGAACTCGCGCAGCAGCTAATAAGATATAAGATAAAAATATAAATTCGAATCTTTGAATATTCTATTATTTAAAAGTTTTAGACGATTACAACTAAGTAAGTTGATTTTATTTTTATATTATATATAGCATTAACCATGCTAGGCAGGACTATAGTGACGAATTTAGAAAAGAAAAAATATCGCTAGAGGCGGTATTTTCGGGATTTCGTCGCTTCAGGCGGGGCTTGAGTAGCTCAGCGGTTAAAGCAATAGGGCATGACACCCTATGGCCGCGGGTTCAAATCCCGCCTCAAGCGATAATTTTTCCTTTCTAAATTTATCACTAAGTAAGTTATAATATAAATTCACATGTCCACGAATTTTTTGCTTCAATGTCACCTCCCATCACACTAGGACGAATATTCGGTATAAGTCACGGTTCACGGTACGTACCGCTGGTTTATTGCCGGTACTTATCGGTTTTTATCCGGTATTTCCCGTGGTTACCGACCCCGGTACTTATCCACTTTGTCATATTTATTCTTATGTATGAGATAGCACAGGACGATGGAAAAGTTACATATTTTTATAAATGTACAAAAAATTTATAAAGTTACATATTTTTTACATACATATTTTTTTATATACATGTTTTTTCGCCCGCGTTTATCAAGTTAAGTAGTCTATGTGTTAATCCTACTCATAGGTATGAGCTATGTACATTGCAAATTTCATACAAATCCGTTCAGCTGTTACAGCATGAAGAGAAAACATACTTACACACAAACTTTCGGATTTATAATATAAGTGTGATGGGCAATAGTTCCAGGGTTCCATACATATCTATACTAATATTATAAAGAGGTAAAGTTTGTTTGTTTGTTTGTATGTAAAAGGTAATCTCTGAAACTACTGATCCGATTCTGAAAATTCTTTCACCAATAGATAGCTACACTATCACTGAGTGTCATAGGCTATGTTTTGTCGGGATAGAAGTTAGTTATCAGTTCGAAATAATAATATTCGTAAGACAAGTCGGAGAAAAATTTGCTAACTCTCCGCTTTATCGGCGTACGCTGACTAAACGGTAAGACATAGTTGAATACAATGTATGGCAAAAATGTTGGCCTTCATGAGTTTTACAAAAAAATCCGCGACAGCATATATCTAACATGCATGTATAGCTCAGAAAATATACTTTTCTTTGTTAAAAATCTGAAAAAAAAGCGGCCTCTGTTTAGTTGGCTTTTTGAGACATTCAGTATTAATCCTTATCAAAATAAACTATTTCATCGTCTTACGTAGTTCATGTAGATACATTTTGCTTTTTACTGCATATGATTTGGATAAATAGTCTATGAGAAATCGTGAAATTAGTTTCACGGGAGCCCGCCCGTGAACGGGACGGGTCAGAAATGTACAGAAACGTACTACGAATTCCTGCACTAAAAAATAGCGGCTTCTATTTCGTTGGCTTTTTTTAAGTATTTAATATTAATTCTTATCAAAAAAACCTATTTCATCGGCTTACTTAGTTCAGGTAGATGCAATTTGCTTTTTACTGCACATAATTTGAACCCATAGTCTAGGAGAAATCGTTAAGTTTATTTGAGGGTGAAAACGGTGGATACGTCTATGTTTTGAACCGACTAACATAAGAAGGGGGATATAAATTCGACTGTTTTTTTTTGTTTAGTCTTATCATTGAAGTTTGAACTGCCCGCTAGCGTAGTTAGGTGGGCGTTTGCCTTTAAAGCACCGGGTTTGATGCCCGGTGGGAACACAGGTGTTTTCCCACGGGAATTTGTGTTTCTGGTTTTGAGTATGTTGTGAATGTTGTGTGAATCTTGGATGTTTACAGCCCCTTGATACAAGTCATTGAACTTAGTGTGGGGTTGTGAATGTGAAAGTGTTTATGGGTATGTTTTTTAATATTTACTACCCGGCCGACGCCGGGCGGGTCGTTCCTGAACTTTGAATTGCTCGCTGGCGTAGATGGGTGCGCGTTCGCCTTCAAAGCAGCGGGTTCGATTACCGGTGATAATTTACCTAGAAAATTTATCTCCACGATAAATTTGTGTTCCTGGTTTTGAGTATGTTGTGAATACTTTGTGAATCTTGGATGTTTACGGCCCCCCGATACAAGTCATTGAACTTAGTGTTGGGCTGTGAATGTGGAAGTGTGTTTATTTGTAATATTATTTTTTAACCGGGCGACGCCGGGCGGGTCATCTTTTGAACTATCTACTCGCGTAAATGGGTGCGCGTTTGCCTTCAAAGCAGCGGGATCGATTCGCGGTGGTAACAGAAGTTTTCTCCCTACGGGAAATTTGTGTTCCTGGTTTTTAATATGTTGTGAATCTTGGATGTTTACGGCCCCACGCTACAAGTCACTGAACTTAGTGTGTGGCTGTGAATGTGGAAGTGTTTATGTGTAGATTTTTTAACCGGGCGACGCAGGGTGGGGAATCTTTGAACTTTGAACTACCCACTGGCGTAGATGAGTGCGCGTTCGTCTTTAAAGCAGCGGGTTCGAATCTCGGTGGGAACACAATAACAAAAGTTTTTTCCCCACGGGCAGTTTATGTTTCTGGTTCTGGGTATGACGTGAATGTTGTGTGTGTGGTGTTAATTGTTTACGGCCCCACGACACAACTTATAGTACTTTTACAGTGGGGCTGTGAGTGAGAAAGCGTTTATATGTAAGCTTTTGTTTACCCGGGCAACGCCGGGCGGGTCAGCTAGTAATATATAAGAGTTAAACAAACTGATAACCGACTTCAATCGCAAATATCTCCGAAACTATTAATCTGATCTTAATCAAATCATAATGAGATCAAATAGAAGGAACCGCGTCTTTGTTCCCGAGGGATATAATCTGGGAGTCTTCAAGTTAACAGTGAATAGGTATCTTCTAGTGTGAAGGACATAGATATTTTCTTTCACCTGAGCTATCATCAGCGATTAACAAAATGTGTAATTATTGTGTACTAGCTTTTGCCCGCGGCTTCGCTCGCGTTAAGAAGTATTATTACAAAATTGACAAAGTTTCATACAAACTTTCATCCCCTATTTTATCCCCTTGGGGGTAGAATTAATCAAAATCCTTTCTAAGCGGATGCCTACGTCATAACATCTACCTGCATGCCAAATTTCAGCCCGATCCGTCCAGTGGTTTGGGCTGTGCGTTGATAGATCACTATGTCAGTCAGTCACCTTTGAGTTATATATATTTAGATTGGGGGTAGAATTAATCAAAATCCTTTCTTAGCGGATGCCTACGTCATAACATCTACCTGCATGCCAAATTTCAGCCCGATCCGTCCAGTGGTTTGGGCTGTGCGTTGATAGATCACTATGTCAGTCAGTCACCTTTGAGTTATATATATTTAGATTGGGGGTAGAATTAATCAAAATCCTTTCTTAGCGGATGCCTACGTCATAACATCTACCTGCATGCCAAATTTCAGCCCGATTCGTCCAGTGGTTTGGGCTGTGCGTTGATAGATCACTATGTCAGTCAGTCACCTTTGAGTTATATATATTTAGATTGGGGGTAGAATTAATCAAAATCCTTTCTTAGCGGATGCCTACGTCATAACATCTACCTGCATGCCAAATTTCAGCCCGATCCGTCCAGTGGTTTGAGCTGTGCGTTGATAGATCACTATGTCAGTCAGTCCTTTGAGTTATATATATTTAGATAGATAAACTAATTAAATTGTTTGTAAACTTTTACCACTAACTGCTGCAAAATAAACATTTTTCATTTTCATTTATGGGTCATAAAAAAATACTCAACTAACAAATATTTACTTATACGCTTGTCACCCCTTAACTTAAGAAAATCCGGTATGAGTCAGAGCAGTACGTTTTATTGCAGCACTTATCGGATTTTATCCGCATCCGTCCCGGTATGGCGTACTTTGAGTACTTTAGTACTTTGTCACTTTCATGGATTTTTATGTGGTGGCTTACGGTTTGAGGTGTTGGGGAAAATAAGATTACTTTCTTGTCCTTTATTGGTATTTAGTAATATAAATTTGTGTTTTTTGAAATGGCTGAAATGAGTTGTTTTTACGTTTTCAATTACAATTGAAAATGTTTTTGGCGGAAATATATTTCCGCTAATTTGAAAATATTCCAAAAACTGAATTAAGAAAAAAAAAACCATAATTATTTCGATATTACGTTTTTCATGTTCTCAAAAGTTAATCAGCAGGAGCACCACGTGTACATGAGTTCCGCTTGGATAGCTAGTTGTTGACGACCCCGTTGACGCAGTGGACAGGTCTCCACCCTCTACGCCGTGGGTCCTGGGTTCAATTCCCGGCAGTTTCGTTCAGTTTACAAATTCCTTTCCAAGGGAAATTTGTGCTTCTGGTTCTGGGTGTAATGTGTGTGTGATGTGAATGTTTCCGGCACCCACGATACAAGTCTTTGAACTTGGTGTGGGGCTGTGAGTGTGAATGCTTTGGTTTGTTTGTTATACCGCCATTATTCCTTGAACCAAATATCAAACCAAAAAATTATTCCATCAACATTAATGTTACAACGCTAAATAAGTTGGGTAAAAGCTGGCAACATTATGACATATTGTTCGGCGGAACAATAGAATTCCCGCCATTTTTCATAGGAGTTGTGATAAAAAGGCGGCAATTCGGTAAACAGCGAGGGGCGGGGCGAGCGAATAAATAATCGAGAGAAAAAATCGACTAAAGGTGTCGATACACGAATGTATCTGCGCGCTGCGTATCTTTTTCAGCTCAATATGACGTATTGATTTTCTTTAGCCATGATAGGCAAGCATTTGAATTAAACTGCCCGTTGGCTTAATTGGGTGCGCGGCCGCCTTCTTAGCAGCGGGTATCGGATTCGATCCTCAATACACAAGTTTTCTCCCCAAGGGAAATTTGTGTTTCTTGTTCTGGGTGTGATAGAATTTGTGTACCGTGTATGTTTCCGTCAACCAAGACACACAAGTCAACTTTTTTTTTCTATTCTTGATACGCAAGCATTTGACCAATATCTCACCTGATGTATATAATTTAGTGTTGATCTGAAAGTGTGAAAACGTTTATGTATGTATGTGTTTATTTTCTAATGTATACAGATGATCTAGTTAAAGAAGTAACATGATTGACAAGAACCTTCTCTAGTTTTAAAGAATAACAATACAATACAATACAATACATAACACTTTATTGCACCAAATAAAATTACATAAAAAACAATCATATTATTTATATCTAAGTACATTGGGCGGACTTATCGCTAATAGCGATCTCTTCCAGTCAACCTTTGGATGGAAAAAGAGAAAAACAATATATAAGAACGTAGGTCGGTGTTGTAATTAACTAAATATATTTATAATAATATACATTCATACATATAACATATAAATAAATAAAAACATAATACAATAACATAACATATTTAAAAAACAATTCTGAATAAATAATAATAGGTACCTATACAGTATTTGAAACTTACTATCTACAAGTTAGACGTTACAGTTGAGATATAATTTTTTTAAGATAAATAATTATATATGAAAAGAAGGATTTCATAATCAAATACGTAATTTATATTGAAACCAAAAATAAAAATTTTTAATAATATAATGTTGCCACAAATAATTATATACATCCATATATATAAGATACATTAAATTTTAAAAACCTACAAAGCCTCAAATGTTATACGTTTTTTTTATACTAGATAGGCAAGCATTTGACCACTATTATACCTGATGGAAAGTGAAGATGCGGCCGAAGATGTAACATGCTTAGGTTTTTTTTTTTATAATTTTGGCTTCGCATTCGTGTGTCAAGTAATAATATATTTTAAGTGTATTTTATATTAAAAGTCCTAGTCAACAGTCATAGTCAAAGTAAAGTAAAGAGTCTAGGTCCAGTCATAGTCAAGTCATGTCCTAGTAAAGTGGTTACTTTACTAAAATTTCTATTGGAGTTTTGGAGCGAGAGCAAAATCACGTTTTTCAACTTTGTATGATTTGCCTACACTTATGCACGTTTACTAAGTGTTAAAGGTTAATAATCCACCATTATTACACATTAACACTTGAAGAATCACAGGTTTGGAAAATTATACAAAATCACAACGCCATTTTTCACTTTCGCGGCAAAACTCCCATGCTTAGGTTACTCGCATGTTATAAATAAAATAAAATTATACAACATGAATCTTTTCGATTAATTATTGCATTCCATATTCAAATCAATAAGACTTATCTGTTTCAATCTTACCATCCAATGAGTAAACAATCGATTAATGGTTTCGACACACGATGCGTATCACACGCGTATCGTGACAGCCATCGAATGTACTGCCAATTAAAACCACTACGCCACTTGATCGCAGCTCATTATGATACGGTATTCATGTTGACACGCATACGTAGATCGTTATCACTTTTATTGAGAAGTATTTGGGTTTGATTGACAGATATGGGAATATATGAAAGCTTTTTGATATTAAATATAATATATAGCCTTTGATAAACTAAAATTTGACTGCTTTCATTTGGTTGACAGTCTGTTTAACATGTATAATATTATGTACCTACGCTTGTTTTATGGTTGGTATTTTTATAATTATTTGACATTCGCAATCTAACATTTATAATTATGAATGCTTGTTTATCTTTTTATGTATACTTATGATCTTTATTTTTAATTGTGTTTATAAACAGTAATAATGAACTTTGTCTGCAATTATATTTGTATGAATTTACCAAAAACATAATGAAGCTTAAACTTAGGAGTAACTAATATAATAAAACTTTGAGAATTTCATGAGTTTTTACTTACTTAAATACATTACACACAGAAAAATGGTATGTCTTGCTACTATATATTCAGACTACAAACTACACACTAGCGACAAACGCTTTCACAGTCACAGCCCCACTCAAATTTAAAACTTGTGCCGTAAATATATACATCAGGCACTCAACCACATCGAGAACCAAAAACACAAGTGTTGCTTGTGAAGGAACATTGTGCTATTGCAAGAAATCGAACCCAGGATTTGTATGGAAAGACTTGCCTAAAGCGCTAGCTGGGATGAAGTATTTTTTTACTAACTAAAATAACAAAGAGAACCTATTGATGTTAGTGCCTTTCTTAAATCATCATTGAATATTTTATTGACGACCCAGTTAGCATAGTGATTAGTCGACGACCCAGCTAGCCTAGTAGAATACTTTTTTCTTTGTGCGCCGGCGCCGTGGGACCTGGGTTCGATTATCTGCATAAGAACAATATCCTTCCTAACGGACATTTGTGCTTCTTATTCTGGATGTGATTGTTATTGATGTAAATATTTCAGCATCCACAACACAAAACTTTGATCTTAAAGTAAGGCTGTAAGAGTTAACGCGTTTATTTGTATGTTAAAATATATTCTAAACTAGCTGCCACCCACGGTTTTACCCGCGTAAGTCCCGGGCCCGCGGGAATCCGAGATCAAAAGAAGCCTGTGTGTCAATCCATGTTTCATTCCATTGTCATATATAGATCTCAAATGTGATCACAAATGCTAACGATAGTTTTATGTATTTCATTGATGGGAGAAGCCACTGGCTCCTGAAACACAGTTTGACTAGTTTGGGAGCCTATGGATTCAAAAAATTATTGTACCTACAAAAATTGTCAATAAAGCAAATTTGAATTTGAATCCAGGGTGTCAACTACCTTCATGCCGAATTTCATCAACATTATTCCAGCCGGTTGGAGCGTGAAGAAGTAACAAACATACAAACACACACTTTCAGATTTTTAATATTAGTGTGATACGTCGATACGTGTCGTGTGAACGCACCCTAGCATCGAGTGTGATTTGCGCGGCTTTGCTCCTTACTTTATGTGACTAAATGGGGATTTTCTTCTTGTCGATACAAAAGGGTAGCTTTTTGTGTTGTTGATTTGTCAGAAATGTATTTGCTTAGAATAGACGAATATTTGTTAGGTAATTCTTATTGGAAATATTGTTTATTGAATTAGTTTGGACTTCGTAGAAAACCGTTTTCTGGCGAAAATATGAAGAAATAAAAACATATTTTTACGTCGATATATTTCTAGAGATCACAAGTAGATTATTTATGATGTGAATGTTTTCTACCAACTTTACAAAAAAGGAGGAGGTACTCAAGTCAACTGTATTTTTTTATGTGTGTTACCTCATATCTTCTTTGCACGTGAACCGATTTTGAATTTTTTTTTGTTTGATAGATGTTGCTTTCCAATTGGTCTCATTTAAGTTTGATCACGATCTGATCAGTAGTTCTTGAAATATCGTCAATAATGCGTGTTAAGTAAATCTAATCTCATCAAAGTTCCGAGATAAAGCGGTGAAGTCGGTTTTTTTAAGCTTTGCTTGCGTTTAATTATTAGCATACACGATACAGGTCATCGAAATTGATCTGGGGCTGTGACTGTGAAAGCGTTTAAATTTATCTATAGACTATCGTTTGACCACATAATATTATATTTTTATGCTTGAGACGCAAGCATTTGTAAACTTTTTTCTTAATGGAAAGTGTCAATGCGGCCTAAGATGTAATACGCTTGCTTATCTTACTTCTTAATAGTGACATAATAGTCCTCCAGTACGGTGCAGAGCTGTGGGGGCGCAGTTCTGACTGGAAACGCGCCTTCCGTTTGCAGAAACGCGCCTTCAGAGCAATAGTCAGAGTATCACAGGAAACCTCAGTGAGACCCCATTTCAAAAAACTCGGGATCTTAACTCTGCCAGCCATTGTTATATTTCAGGTAGCTGTTTATGTGAGGGCGAATCCCGAAATATACTCTAAGCTAACTCTCGTGATGGGCCCAACCGTATACAATAAGCTGCCCGATACAATTGTATCCGCTACGAGCATGGCATGCTTTAAAGTGAGACTAAAGCGCTGGCTAATCGAGCAAACGTTCTACTCTTATGAAGAATTCATATCTGGTGTTTAAGTGACCATAATTTAATATTCGTTGATAATTGTTAATATACAGCTGTGCATTAATTGTTAATAATAGCACTGTGGTATGACATATTTTTTATTTTACTATTTTTTATTTTTATATAATTTTTTATTTTACTTTTATTGTTCTGACATTGATTTTAATATTTTAATGATTTATACAAATCTTACTCAAATTACAATTGTAAAAATATAACTATAAGACGTGTAAACAATGTTTATCAATAAATTAGTATTTGAGTATTTGAGTAATAATGTATCAATCTAGTAATATTATAAATCTGAATGTTTCTGTGTAAGTATGTTTGTTTTCTCTTCACGCTGTAATGGCTGAACGGATTAGGATGTAATTTGGAATGTTCATAGCTTATACCTAGGATTAACACATAGGATTTTTCAATTAAGAAACGCGGGAGAAGCCGCAGGGCACGGCTGGTAGATATGTGGTCAAGCGTGGTAAACACGCTACGGCTAGAACGATTGGGTCATGGATCTTAAGGATTGCTGCCGATGCTAACAATTTATTTCCACAATTAGAAACAAAATAACCAAAAAATAGCACATGAATAATGCAAGACAGATGTTACAATCCCACATGACTAAGATATCTTTATCTCTGAACAAACGAAACCTAAATCAACAAATACATATCGAAAACGTTTAAACTTTCTTTTGTAACAAGATTCCTTACACCTCAAACTGTTTCCGATACACAAACATCGATATCGGGCATGTGGAGCATGCATTATTCAAAATTAAACTCGCTTTGAAAGAGGTATAATACTCAAACACTCGTACTTATGTCTAGTAGTGGAGTTTTGCCGCGAAAGTGAAAAAATGGCGTTGTTGATTTTGTATAATTTCCAAATCCTTCGAGTGTTCATGTGTAATGATGGTGGATTATTAACCGTTGATACTTAGTAAACGTTTTGAGAACATACAAAGTTGAAAAACGTGATTTTCTTAAACTCCAATTGAAGTTCTAGTAAAGTTTGCTACCACTTTACTAGGGCATGACTTGGTTTTGACTGGATCTTGACTGTTTTACTTCACTTTGACTGTGACTTGTGACTAGGATTTTTAATATGAAATATACCTAAAATATATTAATATTGCGAAGCCAATATTAAAAAAGAAATTTAGTAGTGCGTCCCAAACTGAGTTCTACGTCTACATAATGATTAATGGGAGAAATGTTTAGACGATTGTAATTTTTTCACAATAGGAATAAAAATATGCATAAAATTTAAATGAAATTAAAATATTATATTTAATTTTTAGCTGTAGAATTCCATCTATATCATTATTTTCTCATTTAAATGATGATAATGATCCATAACTCAAGCCATTGAACTTAGGGAGGGGCTTTGAGTGCAAAAGCGTTTACGGGTATTTTTTTATGTTTTTGCACACGGGCAACTCCTGATAGGTCATCCAGTTTTACAATATACGCGCTTTTCTACAGACTTCACAAAAAAGGAGAAGGTACTAAATTCGGCTGTTTTTTTATTTTTTTATTTGTGTTACCTCATGCAAGCATGCTACATCTTCGGCCGCATCGTCGCTTTCCATCAGGTGAGATTGTGGTCAAACGCTTGCCTATAGTACATGAAAAAAAAAATTGTTCCACGTCAATCGATTTTGAAATTTTATTTTTATTTGACATATTATGTTGCTTTCCGATTGGCCCATTTAATTTAGATCACGATCTGATCAGCAGTTTTTGAAATATCTTCAATAATGCGTGATTGAGTGAGTACATCTAATAAAGCGGTGAAGTCGGTTTTTTTTATGCTTTGCTTGCGTTTAATTATTTTGCACATATTCAACATGTTCCGGCGGTGGAGGTGCGGGTCCGGATTGCGAGAGGCGGAGAGTGTCAACTCTGTAGGTACGTCAGAAGCTAAACACCACATATCGTGGATTCTCGAATGTTTCCATTATCTCAACAACGTGCCTATTAAAATGACCGTCGACTTCACAGTTTTTTATACAATCGTAAAACTGTTCCATTTAAATAACTGTTCGGAAACAACTCAACACCCACGGACTCGTTAACGCGATCACTATCTTGGTGGCACGCTTTATGTGTGAGCATTTTTTCCTATTAAATTTTATAGTGTTGGCAAGTGATTTTGTTATTGGACATTTTTTAACAAAAGTAGCGGTTCTTTTGCGAGGCAAGTTGACTGTGAGCCCGCGATCCAGATCTGCAGTGGACACAGTTGATCATGGGTCGAGTGCTCGAGTGGTTCATAACAACTAGAATGGCTCAGATGTTGGCTCATTAGACCCCCGTATTGTTTATTAATTTAAAAACAAAGTAAGCACGAATTTAGATTTTTTAATAATATAATAAATGAGCGGAAGTTTTAGGGTTTGTTTGTGAAAATCACGCAAAAATTGCTTGGAATTCGTTCTTGCAAACCTTAATAATAAAAGAAGGATTGCCTAAACGTAAACGTAATTTTAAAACGTGATTTCCCTACATAAGATTTGTTCTAAAAGTGAAAATAGAACAATATTTTTTTTTGTTTCAATTTTAGTATTTTATTCATTTATGATAAGCAAACATATCACCGCTATCTCACCTGATGTAAAGTGAAGATGCGTTCAACGATGGAGCACACAAAGTGTGCTCCATCGTCTAAATAATCTTATAGGTAAGTCTTGCCTATAAGATTATTTCGGCTGGAAGACACATTGTATTTATCTAGAAACACAGACATGACAACTGACTGGAAAGGAGTTCCACTCATTTGCAGTGCGCATAGACGTGGAAACAAAACGTTTCGTGCACATTTGAGCAATATCTGCTATGTATCGATATTGCAATGCAGTCTAACTGGAGGTCCTATGGTATACATTGAATCAATCCGTTGAATCACACGTATTAATTACAGAATATGTTTTATTTTTCTATATTTTATATCCTTTGGTTGCCCAAAGGTTTTATAATGAAGTAGTGTTATAGAAATATAAATTAATATTGCACAACCTGTAATGTTTTTCACCTTTGAGGTAATAATTTTAACCTTTAAAATAAAAACGTTTTATTAAGCTCATTATAATCTAAGCCCCAAATACATTGCCTATGCACGTTTATATTGTAACAACTCTATCGCAATAACAGAACTGAACGCTACTTTACAGTTACGTTGTGAGGTTTGATGTTTTTATTTCGACATGGTTGTTATTAAGTAATACAAAGCAACTAGAGGTTATGTTAAAGATGATGGTAAACACGCATCGTGTATGAATTGGACAGTATTATAATACATACGCTATTAGTATGTGCGACGATTTCTGTTCACCTAATACCTGAAAAACACACATATATCTGTTTCATTTATTTGTTTTTTTTTTCATTGAAATACATTTAGAAGCTTTCATTTCGATTAGCTATATATTTGCTAAATACTTTAAGAGAAAAAAGCTAGTGTAAGTCGACACTCTTTAGACTCATCTTAATTATTTTTTAATTCGGCAATTGAAGTAAATTAGCCAAACCTCTTTCAGACGATACAAAATTATTAGTTAAACTGTATAACATAAAGCTCAAATGATTCACATTAGTTAAGAAATGATAAGTATCTAAGCAATTTTGTAAGTAATTTTTATAAGGTTATAATTATATTGTCTCCGTATAACTTTCATTATTAATCAATCAAATTTTGATTAAACTCTTTAAATAAATTAATTTAAAAAAAAAAGTAAATTATTTTATCTTAATTCAGCTTTGCATACTAAATAAATTGAAATAGGAGAGATTTTGAATCAGCATGTTATTTTAGGGATGCATTCAATGTCAGGACAATGTCAAGACACAAAAAAACAGGCAGTAGGTACTAGAAGCGGTCGATTAATTAATTACTAAAATTTACTAGTGTTTATCGAGATAGTAGGTTATGTTCTATTCAAGGATTTAGACAACTCACAAACAAAATTTCATTAAAATCTAGACAGGTTATGTTTGAAATAAGGTTATGAATAGCCATTATAGAAATCCTTCGAAAACTAATTTATTATGTTAGTGTGATTGTGGTTATATAATGTTAGTAGGTGTATACATAGGTATATAATTATAGGTATTATAGGTATATTGAAAGTCTGCCGCCAAGCCAAATACGGTGTTCCGGCAGTTATCCTTGAGAGCCTGCGTATTCCAGGTCTAGTGTGTTTACCAGCTTCGATCACATCGTCACTTACCATCAGGTGAGATAGTGGTCAAAAACTAGCCTGTCACAAATAAAAAAAAAAATAATAATAATGTTAGTAGGTGAACGGCGTCGCGTCACCCATTTATGGTTGAGATACCGTTCATTCGCACGAAACATTTCGCGTCTTCGTTCATTTATAGAACAGCAAAAGAACACTTTGCCGTCGTCTGTGTTTCCCGAAAGGTACAATTTGGGTGTGTTCAAAAGTAAAGTGAATAGGTATTTACTAAGCAAGCGTGCTCCATCTTAGACTACATTGTCACTTTCCATCAGGTATGATTGTGGTCAAACGTTTGCTTAGTGTGTAATAAAAAAAAAACTTGAAATCAAACATAGAACCTGATCGATACTTACATAAGAATGCTAACGTAATGTACAATATAATAAACGCTTTCACATTCACAGCCCCACACTAAGATCGATGACTTATGTCGTGGGTGCCGGAAACATTCACGTTTTTTTTAATCACAACCACAACATGAAACACAAATTTTCCTTGGAGAGAAAACTTGTGTTCCCGCCGGGAATCGAACCCTATACCCCCTGTTTAAAAGGCGAACGCCACCCAACTAAGCCAACGATCAAAAATATAGAATGTATATAAATTATTAACTAAAAATTCGATAGGTATAAGATATAGCATCTTATTTTATGTGTAGTAAACAACGTAAATCTCTTCTAACGGCTTAATTCGTAGCCAAATTAGTACGTACTTAGCGTCTTAACGCCACGTAAAATGAAGGATACTCGTAAACAACCCTATAACAGGACGATGACGTCAATTCCAGCCTTATTTAAACCGAGTTTATTTATAAACGCTGCTCAGAGTGGAGACAGCTTTGTGAAATGAAGCGGAGGATTACAATTTTAGGAACATTGCTTACTGAAAGTGGTTTGTTAGATTAAGAGTATATAAATATTTTATAAATATAGTTTTTATTTACTTGATAGATGTAACGACGATGTAGCTGAAGATGTGGCATAGAAGATACACGAACCGAAAAACAAAAGCATTCACACTCACAGCTCCACAAGTTCAAAGACTTGTCGTGGGTGCCGGAAACATTTACATTATAATACCTAGAGTCAGAATCACAAATGTCGCTTGAGATGAAAAATTGTGCTACTGCCGGGAATCTAACCCAGAACCCACGGCGCATGGCATAGACCTTACCCTCCCTGCCAACTGGGTTGTCAATAACATTTTTACATCCTTATTATTTGTAGCATATGAATAAGCTTTCCAGAATATGTAATACCTTTAAAAGAGCAATTTCTTGTATATTTGTATATACGAGTATATATAATCTGGATCTCGGAAACGGTTTAACGATTTTCATGAAATTCAGTATGCAGGTGGTTTCAGTTGCGATACATCGATCTAGCTAGATTTAATTTTTAGAAAACGTCATTTAAAATTTAAAAAAAACCGAGCGAAGCTCGGTCATCCAGGTTCTATAATATAAACGCAAGCAAAGCTTAAAATAACCGACTTCACAGCTTTATCCATGGAATCCCTGATCAGATTAAATGAATTAAATATGCATTGTTAAGGATAATTCAAAAACTACTGGTCAGATCTTAATCAAATTAAAATGAGACCACATGGAAAAATAACACAAAACCATTTCCAAAAAAGGTTTAACCTTCTTCGAGTAATCGGTGAACATAAATAAACTAATCGAAATGCAAGCAAAGCTTAAAAAAAACCGATTTTGTCGCTTATATTTCGGTTTTGGCTAAACCGATTTCGATCAAATTTTTATGGGACAAACTATGTACTACTCTACAAAAAAAAAACATTCGCGTAACATACATTAAAACAAAAAAAACATACAGTCGAATTGAGAACCGCCTTTATTGAAGGCAGTTGAAAATGAATTGAGAACCTCTCTTTCTTTTTTTAATTGGCTACAAAGAGCATGCATGCGTCTGCGCATATAAGCTAAGCGTATAAACTGTACCGTAATCGCGCTCTTGTAAACCCAAAAGAATGTGTTAAGTCACATAGTTTGAACGCGTTTCGAGCTATTTGAAAGCATTTTGAGTCGTTTTGTGTTTTCGAGACATTTCGTAGTTCCCAAACTGTGGGAAGAACGTTTGTTTAATGCGATGACATTTGAAATAAGCCTGTTTTGTGTTGAAATTAAATTGAGATGTAACTTGAAATTATTATGAGACATCGATTTGAATTCTTATGTTTGAAATTTAGAAGTAAATGTTTATGTCACATATTGGATTCTACAGTTACATTTTAGAAGCATATAATAGAATTAGGAAATAATCCTACTATCCTAATTGTTCCCTCTTCACGTTGTAACGGCTGAACGGATTTGGATGAAATTTGGAATGTACATAGATTATTATACCAGGGATTTATACATAGGCTATTTTACAAGCTTTTATTTAGCTTGCACTGTATGTATGTTTGTTCGGGAGGAATCTTGCAACTTAATTTTGAAGCAGATATCTTCAACCGAGTGAGCTGAAATTTTGTATTCACGTTTAGTTTGGATGACAATGCATGGTTAGCTATGTGACGTTATTCTAAGTCCAACATGGCGGAACACACAAAATGGCGGACAGGTAATTTTTGATGCACTCCTACGATATGGGTATCAAATAAAAGGGCTTGCTGAGAATAA
Organism: Lomographa bimaculata; assembly: GCA_948107665.1. Taxonomy (NCBI): domain Eukaryota; kingdom Metazoa; phylum Arthropoda; class Insecta; order Lepidoptera; family Geometridae; genus Lomographa; species Lomographa bimaculata. Next base: position 1,598,631 of record OX403608.1, on the reverse strand, counting down.
CTCGAAATAATAAAGTGACGTCACTTTAAATCCAATATGGCGGGCTTCTAAAAGCTTGTCTTTAAAAAAGTTTGTAACAAGTTGAATGACATTCTGTTTCGGTATTACACGAGGATCCATATTTAAGTTTTACAATTATTTCAACTTGATAATTACGGGTGGCACGGCTATATACCATATGTCACATATATATGTACTGCCCGTTAACTTAGTTGGGTGAGCTTTCGTCTTCTAAACAAGGGTATCGGCTTCGATTCCCCACGGGAACACAGTTTCTCCCCAAGGAAAATGCGTGTTTCTGGTTCTGGAAGTGATTGTATGTGATATGAATACCAACACGAGTTATCGAACTTAGTGTGGGGCTGTGAGTGTGAAAGCGTTATTATAAAATTATTCACAACATATCACAAACACTCGGTTCACGAGTGTTATCTATTCTTAATATTTCGCTCTTCTTCCAGGAAGAGTAAGAGTCACCACAAAATAATTGAAGAGAGGTAATGTTGCAAAAATATTGCTATGTTGTGATTAAATAAAACTATGAATACATTACTAGTATTTAGATATAGATAGCCCTTTAATTACTATTACTATATTTATTAGTGATAGCTACGTTTTGGCTAGTGAGTCATAACAAAACTATTTATTCATATCATTCTTTTTGTTTTTAGTGTAACCACATCACACTAATATATTTTTTTTTATTTGTGACAGGCTAGTGTTTGACCACTATCTCACCTGATGGTAAGTGACGATGTGATCGAAGCTGGTAAACACACTAGACCTGGAATACGCAGGCTCTCAAGGATAACTGCCGGAACACGGTATTTGGCTTGGCGGCAGACTTTCAACTTGATGGTGGTAAGCTACTATAATATATTATAAGGGCGAAAATTTGTGAGCGTGTTTTTATGTTTGTTCCTTCTTCACACTCAATCGGCTGGACCAATTTTGATGAAGCTTGGTATGGAGGTAGCTGACACCTTGGATTTACACGTAGGCTACTTTTTATCCTGGAATTCCTGCGTATCCGGGACTTACGCGGGTAAAACCGCGAGGCGCAGCTAGTAACCTCTAATTGAACAACAAAATTAAACATAAAAATGAAAAAATAATATTAAGAAAAAAAAAATTCTATTTTAGGCAAAATGTATGCGTGAGATCTCAGTTTGGGGCCAAATACAACGACTTTCAAAGAAATAACACTAGATTTCGAAACGACAAGTAACACACAAATAAAAAGTAACGAACCGTAATCTGTAAATACTCTTTAAGTATTTACTTAACTTTACTTAACTACCGATAAAGTTTTAAGCTACCGTAACTTATCTACTTGAGAAAGTGAAATCTTGACCTCTTAATGATGTTAAGATCTTAAGCTGCACATAAAAATAGTAATAGGTATCTTGAATACCACCGAGCCATATTCGCTCATTTTACAAGCTTTTATTTAACTTGCAATGTAGGTATGTGTATGTATGTAACTTTTTTTTGTTCGGGTGGAATCTTGCAACTCAATTTTGAAGCAGATGTCTTCAACCAATTGAGCTGTGTGACGTCATTCTAATTCCAACATCGCGGAACACCCAAAATGGCAAGTAGGTAAGTAATTTTTTATGCATTTTATGGGTATCAAATGATATGGGCTTGCTGAAAATAACTCGAAAAATAAAGTCACGTTACTCTAACTCCAATATGGTGGACGTCTAAAAGCTTGTTTTTAAAAACAAGTAGCTTATTGCATACACAAGCTCCTACCGCTGAGCCGCACTCGCTCATGGTCATGAACTTAATTTGCGTCTAAATATTGAATATAGGAAACTTCGAGGAGAGTCACGGGCATAACTTAGTCCAGGACATTACCAGCGGCCCTGGGGCATAATGTTTCATTTACGCGCCGAGTTACAGCTTAAGTTAGTCTAATAAGATGAAGTTACAGACGTTGAGCTTAGCCATTGTGATGAAACTGTTGTTTTGCAAGTACAGTTTCAAGGTTTTTAATGGTTGATTGTTTTGGCTTTTTAGCCAAGGCGTATGTATCGTGGCTTTATTAATTTTCTTAATAAAATGCCAAGAACAATTGTTAAAGATTTAACAATAATTTCGCTAATATCAATAATGTTTTCATGAGAAAACCGGGTCATTTCGCGCTTTTTATTAAGCTTGACCGTGGTCACGAGAGACTGAGGTGGCGGGTGTCATCGTCTTGACTAGCGAGCAGTACCTGTTTGCAATTACCCGCACTTGTTTTTCTAAGTCCCTGGTCCGACACACAACACTATCAATATCCTCGGATAAGTGCGACGATAAATCGCGTCGCGAACACTTTATCAGAACCTGATTCCACCATGACCACTAAAAACCATCTTCACGACTGAAATTTGGATACTTTTTAATCAATGTTTACTCATATTAATAAAGATTCTCATATTAATCATGATCAATGGTCTATTTTACAAACTTTTTTATGGGTCACCTTTCCTTGCAAATTTAATTTGATTCACTTTTGGCAGTAACTAGCCTTTACATAATTTTGAATAGTCGAAAGCCAGTCTTACGTATTCGATATGTATGTTAGAATCAGTTCAAACAATGTCATCCCCTTTTAAGCTTTATTAGGCTCAAAACGTGCGTGGCTAATAAGAGATAGAGTGGATACACACAAACTCGGCGTTTTTTCAACGCGAAAGTCACACATAGTAGGAACGTGGATCTCTGTTTTTACCCTACAGTAATTTTACTAGAAACAGAAAATATCTTAACAGGAAATACATTAAATATTATAAGTTGTAGGTAACTGATATATTTTGTAGGCTGCAGATAGTAGATACTAAGGAAGTTTTACATAGGTAGTTTTTTTTTAATTACGTACCAATTACGGTAGGTACACCATTGGCATTACGATCTAGCCAGAAAATAAGTAATTTTGTTTTGACGTAATTTGCTAAGTAGAGTAGTATACTAAGAATGTGTCCGATAAAAACACTTTTCTTACTGTCTCTATTATCGGGAAGACACTTTGTTCTTGGGTTATTTGTTAATAGCAATATTACACTGTCACATCACTACACTAACTCAAAAGGATTAGTTCTCTTGAGTCTTCTTGCTAAGTCTGTGTTGTTGAGGAGCTGGATTGCCAACGTTCACATGGTGATGAAGTATATGTTCATGAGCTTCAGCGAGTCTTTTATTACAATAGAAAAGAAAAGAGTAAAACATAATAATATATACAAAAAACATATATTTTCAAACTCAATATTCAGAAAGCTTGGAAAAATCGCGACGTGTGTTGATACCCTACAGATATGAAACAGGATCCTCCCAAATAATCGGGAGCGGGAGCCGTGCTGTAGCAATTAGGAGAGACACGAAAAAATGGGTAACGAACTGTGACGATTGTTGGTCTAAGGATGCGGCGGAAGTTGTGAGAAGTAGCGGATAGCTTAAGTGGACATTATTATTTAGAACGCAAATGTTAAAAATGTACGCTTCCAACGCTTTCACACTCACAGCTCTACATTAAGTTCGATGAGTAATTGTGTCGTAGGTGCCGGAAACGTTCACATCATACACACACACAGAACTTAGAAACACAAATTTTCGTTAGGGAGAAATCTTATGTTTCCGCCGAGAATCGAAAATTCCTGCTTAGAAGGCGACCCCGCACGTAGCTAACTACGGGCAGCTCAAGTTATCCTCAAGAAGAAAAATCTGTCGCTTAGTTCTAAGTCGGTAATATTCTTGTAGCCATACTTTATAGCCAGTCCATCTAGGCCTAGAGCGTTTACCACTACTGACTGTGAGATAGTCACACGATAACCGTTCAGATATAAAAACAATGGGTTGCACTTCAGGAGTGCGCGCAGAAGTAAAAACTTGAACATTTTTCGCCGCGCCGTAGAAAGAGAGGGAGATATTACTTCCTCTCTTTCGTTTTACGAATTTTCGATCAGGTCACGTGTCCTGACGCGAGTTTAATATTTTCTACTCATCCCAAAAATGTGCACAAAGCCGCTAAATAAGTTTTCAGATAAAAAAAAACAGGATGTGTCGTAAAGACACACGGTGGAAGTGAAACTTTTGTATTACAGTGTTTTTTTTTTATTATTCATCATAGTTTTTGCTCGTACCACTTTTCGTTACACAAAAAGGTTGCGGATTAGAATTTCAAAGCTCTCCTATAAGAAGTTTCACTACAAAAATTATTCAGAATAATTTTAAATCATTGACATGGATTTATTTTAGAGAATGGATTAATGTTCTCTGCGTTATTGGCAAAGATGTTAGCTTTTGTTTCATGACAATATTGCTTCTATAGATAGACGCTTATGACTTGTACCACAGAAAAACTCTTATTTACACAAATCGCTAACTTTTTCGCAGAGAATGAGAAAACTCGACAAAGGCGATGATTAGACGCTATTCCGTTTTTCGTTATATAACGAATTATTTCGTTGAACGTTATGTGATATAGCGAATTAGATATACGAACGAAGTGGTTTGTATTTATAAATGCTTATTAAATAAATTTAAACTGATACAAATATCTCGTGTCACAGTGTTTGAAATAAAAAATAAAAAAAAATCGGTCGAGCCATTTTGCCCTCTTACCTCCACCCCGCTACCTTACCCCATTTTTAACATGATTTTAGTATTTTTCTATGATCAATATCCAAAAAGTTGTTAGTATGGTATTAAATTACTAGGCGACCATAAACATGAAAGAGATATAACACTTTGTTTGTCTAAAAAACGTGGCATTACAACGCATATCTACCGCTAGTATTCGAATAAAATAATTACTTTCCAAGATTCAATTGGAAAAATAATTTTGAATGTCTCTGCTAATAATTTATGATGATATGAACATATTTTTTGCATTTTTGTTTCCATAAAACTAGCCAATAATTAAACGCAAGCAAAGCTTAAAAAAACTGATTCACCGCTGTATCTTCAGAACCTTGATCAGGTTTAATGTATTGCACACGCATTATTGACGATAACTCAAAAACTAGATATCAGATCTTGATCAAATTTCAATGGGACCACATGGAAAGCACCAGCTTTCAAATAAAAAAAATATCATCAAAATTGGCTCGCAACGAGAGAAGTTATGAGGTAACTTTTGAAGTCGATAAACGATAACATCGTCAATGTAGTCCACAGAATACGCATTATTGACGATATTTCAAGAACTACTGATCAGATCTTGATCAAGTTTAAATGGGACCAATTGGAAAGCAACATCTTTCTAACTAAAAAATAATCGGTTTACGTGGAAAGAAGTTATGAGGTAAAACACATAAAAAACACTGGACTTGATTGAGTACCTCCTCCTTTTTGGGATGTAGGTAAAAAAGTACAAAATTTTGAAAAAAAAAATATCTCTTAGGGCGTATTTGAACGCGCTACCATAAAAATAGAAGATCATTTCTATGCTGCCAGTACCTTTCTCTCTTAGGAGAACTCAAATGGGCATTATTTGAGTGATCAATAATGTAGGTCGGCTTAAGAGTCTACAATTTGTAGGTTATGTCGCCCTTATTCCTCTAAACTCGCCGATATCGTGTTCTATAGCTATTAAATCTGTATATACAAATCCCAAATTACCTACGTAATTTACCGACACTCTTTTTAACCACTGAAACGGAGGTAACACTCGCGATTTCTCCTGAAAATGGTAATTTCAGTTGAAACTTATCCCACAAATCTTTTCTAAATTGTCGAACGAAATTCACGGAATTTTACTCGTGTTTTAAAAGAAAGGTGCTTTTGAAGAAACGTATATGTATGTATTACGGTCTGTATGTAGGTATGAGTTAGTCGTGATATATGTGTCTTGCGGCTCTATGTGTCTAAATATTGCAAATCTATATACAACCTGTAACAAAAAGGTGTAGTAATACTTGGTGGTGTGTATGTGTATCGTGCCAGGAATCGTCTGCGAGAGAACGAAACTCGAAATCGGACATCATTTTTTCCGTACAACAATTTAATATTATATTTTTCAAATACTGTTGACAACCCTACAGTTACATGTGCGGCAATCGAAGATATTTGTTCCGTACAAAAATTAAAAATTTTTTTTTTGCCAACCCTACGATTACATCTGTGGCGCGTGACCTTGACCTTGTTATGGCCACCACTGTCAGACGTCTAGGTCCAAAGGCTATATGGTGTAGAACGGTAGCTGATGAAATAGGGTTGCAAATGACATAATTTTTTAGAAACTTTAATTAATCATAACTCCTAGACTCCATACATGTAGCTAGATGTGTGACTTGAGTATTACTACATCGTTCTGTTACACATTGTATACAAACTATATATAAATAAAACATAAACATTTTCACAGCCCACATATTGTGTACAAACAAACAAACAAACGAACGCATCCACACTCACAGCCCCACACTAAGTTCAAAGACTTGTATCGTGGGTGCCGGAAACATTCACATCACACATACATGTACACGTGTATGTTATGTGAATGTTTCGGCATCCATGACACAAGTCATCGAACTTAGTGTTGGCTGTGTGTGAAAGCGTTTATGTTTATGTTTTTGTCAATTACTTGCTCCGCTTTAATAAGGTTATTTATTTTTGGTATCGATCAATTCTCCATTTCCTTTTTTATTATCCAATTTGATTAACAAATTTTAATGATATAATTCAGAACGGATTTCATTTAAAACTAAGATAAATGGAAATAAGAAAGTCTGCAGTCTGCGGGAAGTCGAGTAATTAAAAAGTTAAGCTCTGAAAATCCAGACATCTCGTGACCCGCCTCGAAGCTTAAAGAACTATAATTAAATAGGCACTGAAAGAAACCCACATTACGGGCTGAAAAACACTTGGGGTTTGGTCCTACTGTTAGAGTTACTAAAGAATTGACATACACAATTACACACCATTTATCGCGTCATTGATCAAATCAAATCAAAATCAAATCAAAAATATATTTATTGATCGTGATACTTAAACAAACAGTACCTGAATGACCGGTTTTTCTTTTATTTTAAACGACGTTTTCTAAAAAATTTACCTAGCTAGATCTATTTTGAAACCCCCTGCATACTAAATTTTATGAGAATCGTTGGAACCGTTTCCGAGATTCAAATTATATATACATACATATATTCAAGAATTGCTCGTTTAAAGGTATTAGATACATGACAAATAGACAAACACATTCCACGCATACACAAACTTTTTGAGTAATTATTACTCAGATATCTCTTGACTACATTTAACGTGTATACCTATACACGTAACATCTTCATTTGTATAATTTTAATTGCCATTTCTGGCTTTAAGGCAACGCTTTACATATTCTCTGAGAATTTGAAGTTGTTCCCTTGTATGATTGTAGACGTTAAATGCGTCTGACGGACGGACGGACGGACAAAATGCTGATCCACCCAAGTCAACTTAGAGAAAGATCTCGCTTCGTCTCGATCAATTACTACTATTAGGATTTGTTAATGTAATTCCTGTGGTGTATACCTATACATATGGTTTAGTTTGGGTACTGCATAGTATTTAGAAATATATTTTTTCTTTAATTCGAACCAATATACTGTCATATAATCTTCTTTTTATATATAAAAATGAATTGTTGTTCGTTAGTCTCGCTAAAACTCGAGAATGGCTGGACCGATTTGGCTAATTTTGATCTTGAAATATTTGTGGAAGTTCAGGGAAGGTTTAAAAGGTGAGAAAATATAAAGAAATTGCAATAAAATTAGTAAAAAGTAGTATTTTATTCTCCCATACAAACTGTTCCTACCTGTCAAACAGGAGATGTTTCTGAATATTTGACCACAGACAATTGGCGGTATGAAGTTGGCCGGGTCAAATAGTATGTTATAATAACACTTACCTAATTTTAAATATGTGCACTGGAATAAGAGCTTGGTGGTTGTAAATAGTTGTAATACAGGTATTATATTTGACGAGCCAGTTGGCGCAGTGGACAGGTCTCCACCCTCTACGCCGTGGGTCCTGGGTTCGATTCCCGGCAGGAGCACACATTCCTTCCCAAGGGATATTTGTGCTTCTGGTTCTGGGTGTAATGTGTGTGTGATGTGAATGTTTCCGGCACCCACGATACAAGTCTTTGAACTTAGCGTGGGGCTGTGAGTGTGAATGCGTTTGTTTTGTTTTGTTTATGACCTAGCACGGCCGCCAAAGATTAGTGTACCTAGCTTTAGCTATTTATTATTATATTAATTTACAAAGGTTGTCTGTAAATTAAAATAGTATGGTAGATATACTAAGTGAAGTTTTTAAAATTGTTAATATATTTTTTATGAATAAATTATCTCATCTTAAAAAAAAAATTGTCACAAATAGCAATGATATTAGTGACAGGAATTGTCTCAGTGTGTTTTTTTATGTTTGAAAGGCAAGCATTTCACCACTATTTCAACTGATGGAAAGTGATGATTCGGCCGAAGATGTAGCATGCCCAGATGGTACCGATTCTATCTTGACTTAAAGACTCCGAGATTAAACCGTTCGGCACCGATCCGGGCAATGAGTTCCACTCATATATACTGATGATAAACGTACTCGTAGAAGCGAAACACTTCGAGCGAGCTGGAAGTACGTCAACCATAAATGGATAAAGTATGATAGTCTGTCTGATAGTTGGAACATATTTATTAGTGACTAGCTTTTGCCCGCGGCTTCGCTCGCGTTAATAAGTATTAATTTAAAATTGACAAAGTTTCATACAAACTTTCATCCCCTATTTTATCCCCTTGGGGGTAGAATTAATCAAAATCCTTTCTTAGCGGATGCCTACGTCGTAACATCTACCTGCATGCCAAATTTCAGCCCGATCCGTCCAGTGGTTTGGGCTGTGCGTTGATAGATCACTATGTCAGTCAGTCAGTCAGTCACCTTTGAGTTATGTATAATTTATATTGTAGATATTTCATAATGATTTAATGTAATGTATAATAATGGTGTAAGTAATTAAATGTTATTTATTGCTACTTAAAAAAAAAAAAAAAAAGATATTTCAAGATAAATTTTTTTAAAACAACATCGTCGCTTTCCATCACGTGAGATAGTGGTCAAAACTTTGACTTGAATAAAAAAAAAAAGATACTAAATTAAAATTTTCGTCGTCCATATCCCAGCTGTCAACATTTTGCTGTTAAAAACAAAATGGCTGAAAAAAGGTACCATAAAATATAGCTCGCTTATTTAACACGGCCATAAAGACTCCAATAAAGATAATTTTGGCGCCAAACGGCGTCTAAATCAACGAAACAATAACATTATCACTTAATTGTTAGAAAGAGACAAAAGAGCAGGCATTAAATTTGTCGAGCAAAAATTATTTAATGTAATGCTTTGTCTTTGGTGATATATTTTTAGGTGTAAATCACTGGTGAAAAGTGATGCGATTTGGTTGATTTAGTTTGTAATTCATATAATTGTCCCCGTAAAATTTATACAATACAATACAATACAAAAACTCTTTATTGACACCAAAAGATAAATACAACTTACAGAGAAACTTATAAAGATAGGTACAATGGGCGGTCTTATCGCTAAGAGCGATCTCTTCCAAACAACCTTTGGATGGAAATATAAACGAAAAGACAATGTAGGGATGGTGGTGCGATAAAATGAATGAAATATGTTTAAAAATAATAGAAATACATTGTTTAAACTACATAAACAATACATACCAATAATAATATCAGAAAATACTTACATATAATAAATAAATAATTACATATAAGTACCTATAATACATATTATTTAACATATATAATTCACACACATATTACAGTAGCGTTTAGAGATTGGATATATAAAAGTTTTTGACTTGAGATTTAAATAACTCTTGAGAGACTCTCTTTATATTAGGTATTAACCCAGACTACCCATTGGATAAGTTGTTAGAGAGTTCGCCTTCTTAGCAGGGATATCTTGTACGATTCCCGACGGGAACACTAGTTTTCTACCGAAGGAAAAGTGTTTCTGGTTCAGGTTGTGATTGTGTGTGTGATGTGAATGTTTCCGGCACCCACGAAACAAGTCATCGACTAAGTGTGGGGCTGTGAGTGTGAATGCGTTTATGTTCATCTTTGGGAGTCTCAAGTGAATAGGTATTTTCTAGGCAAGCATGTCACATCTTTGGATGCATCATCACTTTCCATCAGGTGAGATAGTGGTCAAATAATTGCATATTATACTGCAAAAATAAATCTTCTATAGTTTATTGTTTTATTAGTAATTTTTTCAGTTTGATATATTTTGGTATTGTTTTGTCCTGAAGTTCGTAAAGTCATGATTACGACTGAAAATCAATCTTGAGCTCTAACCTTAGTCGTGTGCTGAGTCGTGACCAAGGATTTTGCATTATTATTTTCCAAAACGTTTGATTCTTCGAGTGTTAAAGTGTAATAATGGTGGATTGTTAACCGTTAATACATAGCAAGCGTGATTTTTGTTTTCAATCCAATAGGAGTTCTAATAAAGTTTCTAACACTTTATTAGGGCATGAGTTGACTATGACTAGACCTTAACTCTATTACAAGTAATTCAAAGTCACAAGTCACACTAAAAGTCCTGACTTTTAGTGCGATTTGTGCTTGTGCTTTAGCTTCGGTCAAAATACATATATACATTGCAGGTTCCTTATTGGCGGAATGTTGTCTTTATGGCATTGTAGCGTTGCTTTTCCAGACGTCTGTCGGGCCTGCTTGTATATATTATATAGCTTGACCCTGGACAAAAGCACAAGATTACGGAGCCAAAATAAAAAAAAACATATTGTTACAACAGAGCAAGTTTAGACATCTATGTGAAATTGATTTCTTTTATATTTAAAGTATACTTAATGACCCGTTCGGTTTTCCCATCCTGTATAATAAGATAACAAGCCTAAATGTTTTCATATTCTTTTGATATTGACTAAATTGCTTCAAATATATTTTGACTGTTAATCATATTACTATTTTATTTTATTAATCATTTTATTCTTGACATACCTAATGCTTATAATTATATATGTTTACTAGCTTTTGCCCGCGGCTTCGCTCGCGTAAAGAAGTATTATAGATCCCCTATTTTATCCCCTTGGGGGTAGAATTAATCAAAATCCTTTCTTAGCGGATGCCTACGTCATAACATCTACCTGCATGCCAAATTTCAGCCCGATCCGTCCAGTGGTTTGGGCTGTGCGTTGATAGATCACTATGTCAGTCAGTCAGTCAGTCAGTCACCTTTGAGTTATATATATTTAGATGTTATTAACTGATGTCTGACACATTCTTTATCATAGTATCAATTGTTATTAACGAATTATTAAATTGTAATGTGACATGCCTAGAATTACGATCACTGTTATTATTAAGGTGAATAAAGAATCTGAATCTGAATCATAATTTCAATATACCTTTCAGGCGTAGGTACATAAGCTAATACAAGATTAAACCTATAAAACATGAATAAAGCCGAACCTAAAAGTTTCGTACCTAATTTAACTTCCCTTGGTTTTATATTACAATAATTAGATCATTTTAAATCAAAATAATTGAAATCTGGAATTGTTGTGTTTATGTTTATACGATTTTCATCTAATACCTGACTTAAAGACTCGTTCGGGAAACAAACAAACACAAACATAAATTATGGGAAAAAGGGCATGGAAGTATTATACAATGTACCTCATTTAACTCTGATTAAATCACACTCTCCAAAATGTAAGCTATAGAAAACCTTAGCAAGCCTAACGTCTTAAATATATTTTCAACCAACTTCAAAAAAGAGGTTCTCAATTCGACTGTCTGTTTTTTTGTATGTATGTTACGCGATGTCTCCGCCAATTATTATGAATCGATTTTGATGTTTTTTTTTGTTTGGTAGAGGTGGTCCCATATAAATTTTATCAAAATCGGTCAAGCCAAAACCGAAACATAAGCGATGTAGTCGATTTTTTAAGCTTAGCTTGCGTTTCAATTATTATTGTTATTATAATATATCCTTATCTATATAATAGTATCTATCAACAAACGCTAATTAAACGATAAAACAATCATGTCTAACATACAAAAATATGCAACCGTTGCGGCAAAATGCACAAGACGACAGAGTAAAAACTCTCATTATCCTCTCTCGACAAATCCGCAAACATTTGCCCAGAACAACACTGCACATAGAGTAGGAAATTCAGATAAGACAGCGTTAGTTTAAATTATCTAGGTATTAAAGTTAAGAACAATTTCAAGATACAGAGTGCATAACTGTAAGCGACTGAGATTTGTTTGGTTTGGTTCAATTAAAAGATCAAATTGTGGTTTAATAGCGAGCTAGAACAACTACTCGTTTGAACTGCCCGTTGGCATAGTTGGATGATCTTTCGCTTTCTAAGCAGGGGTATTGGGTACGATTCCCGGCGGGAACACAACAACCCCAAGGCGAATTTATGTTTCTGGTTCTGGTTGTGATTTTGGCATGGGAACCGGACATATTCGCATCACAGCGAATATGTCCGGTTCCCATGCCACAAGTCATCGAACTAAGTGTGGAGCTGAGAGTTTGAAAGCGTTTAAGTTTATGTTATGTTTAAATGGGTATATAACATGAGACACCATCTTAGTGACGAATAGAATGCGTACATCAGTATAATGTCAAAGGTATATTTCTGTCGAAATAATTATCTGCCGAACAAGTTCATGTCGATGCAGGGTTTGTCGAAGTAGTGTTCTTTCTAAAGTGTGCGTTGTCGAAGTCAGTTCTGTCGCACTAATCCTTGTCGAATATATGATCTGTCGAAGCAATGACTTGTCGAAATTTATTTTTTCGAAGTAAGCTACTTGTCGAATGAACTGTCGAAATTTAGTATATTAGTACCAGTATAGTATTAGTATTATAGTAACCCGCAAAGGAGCACACTGTAATCTCACACGGAACTTTTGAAGTGAAACTTTCCTTTGAAATTCTGATCCGCAATCTTTTTGTGTGACGAAAAGTTGTGGAGGGTAAACACTGTGATGAATAATTAAAATGTTTCCCTGTAATACAAAAGTTTTCGTTATATTTTTTGTTCTCGATAGGCAAGCATTTGACCACAATCTCACCTGATAGCCTATCAGATATTTAAAAATCTGTCTATCTCTCTCTATTTTTCAACAAATAACACAGTTAAACCCCCAGACCGATATGAGAGTCCGTGTGTTGTATAAATATCTAGCACATAATCTAGAAATATTGTTTCATTTATTGAATTTATTATGCAAATGCAAAACACAGGCCTCTGTGTTTCAGGAAATTGTGATACAGGTTCTAAGTATACCATACAATTTAAGTATTGAAGTTTACTTCTTTTGGTGCTTTTGGCAAAAATGATGAGACTGGATTTATGCGATGTGCGCGCATACCACCACCTAAAAGCGACACCATGAAGTTGGTTGGTGTCGTCTCTCAAATTTTCGTGAGAAATGATAACTGTATATTTTTTATTTTTTTTTGTGACAGGCTAGTGTTTGACCACTATCTCACCTGATGGTAAGTGACGATGTGATCGAAGCTGGTAAACACACTAGACCTGGAATACGCAGGCTCTCAAGGATAACTGCCGGAACACCGTATTTGGCTTGGCGGCAGACTTTCAACTTGATGGTGGTAAGCTACTTTGGTAGCAAGCCAGGCGAGCAACTCACAAAATGCTCTACCACCTCTCAAATGTCACCTGATTAGCACCACCCGGGGACCACGTGTAGGGAGTCAGACTTAAGGGGTATCCTCCTACGGACGTGGGTGACTCAGCCCCCAAATTATTATAATCATTTAATGTCCTTTTTTCACAAACAGCCACACGGGAAAAAAAAATTAAGTTATTTTTGTTTAGATACGCTAAAGTAGTATAACTTCTTAAGTATGTACATAAGTACACACACACTTATTATGTGATTTTAGCATTTAATCACTATCTGACCTGATAAAAGTTATGATGTAGTCGAGTGTGTAAGAATGTTAACCTAGAACGACTGGCTCTCAAGTTTAGCTACCGGAACCTCTTTGTTGGTAATTATAGAGACAGTTCTAAAACCGTTTTGACAAATCAACTTAAACACAACCACATGAAGTAACAATCACAAACTGCCAAAAAATTTACACAAAAATATCCACAGAATAAGAAATTAAAAAGAAGACTCAACTCATAAAATCACAAAGAACATTCAGTGTTGCAAGTTCACGGCGCAAACACAAATATTGTCATAACTCTGGGGATTTGTTTAATTTGACGCGGGCAACGCTCGGAGAGGCAAAGATTAGAGTGCAGAGGATTTGCATATGAATAATGCGATGGAGTTTATGATAGATCGTACGTTACGCTATCATCAGCATACTTCGTTCTTATTCTGGTGGTGTCCTCATTGAGGTGACAGTCTAGGCCATCCACCACGCTGGGTAACTTCGCTTTGATTGAAGACTATGTCTTCAAGTATTGTTATATTGATAGACTGTCGTAATACGTACAAATATTAATAATTATAATTTAAAAATTGAAATTGTCAGACAGTAGATAGATAGATAAACACTTTATTGAACACCTTAACAAATACATGACAAGAAATAGTAATCTAGAAAACAAGTGTAACAACAGGCGGTCTTATCGCTAAGAGCGATCTCTTCCAGACGACCTTTGGGTAGAGAGGAGTAAGCAATGAAATTGGACGTCAGTGTTTTGTATAAATATAATAATATAGAAAATACAATAAACATACATAAACAATAATATACCTAAACTAGTAATAAACAGTAGTTATTTATTTATCTTGAATTGCAAATATCAGTAAGTAATGATAAATGTGTATGATCTATATAATCATATTTTGTGACATTGGATGCTCGAAATAGGTCAACTGTATAACATTACCTGCAATAAGATCTCGCGAAAACGAACACTACTATTTCTGCCATTAAAGAATTATCTTATTTTATCTTATCTAGGTACATAAAAAAGGTAGTGCATATTATTTCACTATAAAACTATACTAGCATATCTGAGCTATAATTTTGCCTCTATGCCACACTGTGTGGCAGAGATAAGCTAACCAAATAGAGAGGTATTCTGGTACAACAGTTTATCACCTACCGCGTAACGGGTTGTTATTATGAGTTAGAATGTATTTATGTATGTAGTAAATCCTACATCAATATTTAATAACCTGCTACCTAATAGAAAAAGTTGCAAATTTGACTGTTTTACTATTTGACGATTTTTTAGTTGAAAATTGGTTTTTGCCTCTTTTGGAAATATAGCCTGCTTTTTGTCTCGTTTTCTTTTAACGGATGCATACTGATGCAGTTCATTAGAAGTCTCTTGATTGTCACGTAATAACGTCTTATAAATTGATGAACACCGGCTGCAAGCACGAAAAAGTGTCACGTTCCGCCTGAGCCTGAGCGTGCAAGCGAGAGCGCGGTACAAGCGATAGAGGCACGATCGAACTAAGCGTTGTCTTATGACGTTATCACGTAAAATTATCGTCCGTAAACCGACTTTACAGACAAACATTTTTTTAGTACAATCATTGCAATAAAATTTATAGACATTTTATCATATAATAGTTCAAATTCAATATGAAGAGAAATGTTGCTGTGAGAATCACTGGGTAAATAAATATTGAATAGGCTAGTAATGGAAACCCAATATGGAGTTACACTGGACAATATATTAACTATCCCCTTCTTTCTAAGCTTTACAAATCTCTGAACTTCGAAGTTCTGAAGGAAGAGCAGCAGTATAGTGCCACACAAACTTTGTAATTCAACGTTATAAATGGTTCTGCAATTCATAAAGTTAGGTAAATTATTTACACCCGATTGTAAACGCTTACAGTTTTCTTATTTTTAATCTTAAATATTCAATAAAAACCGCTCTATACATAATGGTAGAGATTGAGACTTCCTCCACCACGCAGGTTTAACGCATTTATTCACACTCACAGCCTCACAATCAGTTAAAAATCTTGTATAGTGGGTATCAGAAACATGAAATCACACCCACAACCAGAAGCACAAATGTCGCTTGGGAAAAGAAAATTTACACCTGCCGGGAATCAAACTCACGTTAATCCGTTTGACAAAACATACTTTCTTAACCATAGAACTAATAAGGACATACATCGTATAACAGTACTTTTTAGTTTGCCCCTCATAGTTTCGATGGAGTCAAAAACAAAACTTTATTCATATAAAATATCTGATTTCAGAATATAATAAAACAACTGAAAAGTCTAGCTAAAGCTACCTTAAAATATATCCCGTAAAAATGCGATAAATTTTCGGAGACAGATCGTATGCTCTAAAATTTATAGTGTCGCCTCTGCTTGGGGTGCATTTTTATATTCTTTGGTGTTCCACTTGGCAGAAGGATTCGGTTTTATCTAGTTGTGTCTGAATCGGCGAATTTGCAGCTTTGCATAATTTTTCGAGTTGTTAAATAACTACAAATTAGGATAAGGAGAAGGATTGGCCGAAATACGAGGAGAAAAAAATTGGTAAGTTTGTATTACTTATTCGTATTAACTGTTAAATTATATATTTTACCAGCTATACCCGGCATGCGTTGCAATGCCACGTAAAGAAAAAACAATTTTACCTTTTTCACGTTTATGGTTGCCTAGTACTTCAATGCCATACTAAAACTAACTGCCTAGATGATTACCTCCATCATGTTCATGTTTGCCTGGTACTTTACCAAATCCGAGTGACGTACGCCTGGTTAAGGCGTGATCAAAATGCTGGCACTTATTTGGCTCAACGTATTAGCATTGCAATTCAGAGAGGCAATGCCGCCAGCATGATGGGAACTCTACCCTCTGGTAGTGGGCATTTGAGTTACCTATAAGCTCGATGTCTTGTAGGTAACTTGGTTCTTTGCTGTAGGTATATAGTTTTTTTTAGTTTAGTTATAGGCAATTGGCCCATATATAGGACTAGGTATGTATACGTATTACTGTTCATGGATTTTTTTTTCTTGAATATTTTTTTTCTATTCTAAACCATTTTTAATCCATCTGAACACACAAAAATAATGTCATCTAAATCGGTCCAGCCGTTTAGGTGGGGTTCAGTCACATAGAACACACAAGAACAGAAGAATGATATATATAAAAGATGCAGTTATAGTGGTTTTGTATTTTGGCTTGACCGATTTCGATAAAATTTACATGCAACCACCTCAATATATATATATGTATGTAATCATACTTACATATATTTTTTAGTTCTAGAGTACTACCAAACAAAATATTATCAAAATCGATTCATAATTGCCGGAGATATCGCGTAATATAAATAAAAAAACATAAAGTCGAATTGAGAACCTCCTTTTTTGAAGTCAGTAAAAAATAGACACATTATGAAAGAGACGAATAATTTTTGGATTTATAATATTGGTATGGATTACCTACACAAAATAAAGTTGGTAATAATTCTAAAATGTTTATACGTTTTTATTACCCCATCAACTTTGTTAACACTTCGCCGGCTTAGCAAAGAACAAGTACCAATGTATCTCTTTGGCTGCTCGGAAAACAAACAAACTTACACAAATAAATAGCAAGAAAAGCACTGTTATAAGGAAGTGATAGAGCACGGTGGAACTCGCGCGAACATACCAAATGTACGGCTAACGAACCCGAGATACAGTCTGGCGGGGAAAACGCTGCGATCAATAAACGCTGAAGGTTAGAGCTGCTAGAAGCACAATATGAAATATAAATTAATAATTTCGTATAGCTCGTCTCGACATATCGGCTCAAATTTTTCAGTTTTACTTCAAACCAACTCCATAAAGTAATGGTTTGTTGTTGAACTATCCGTTGGCTTAATTCGGTGAGCGTTCGCCTTCTATGCTGGGGTAAATAGATATTTTCTATGTAAGTTTTCAATCTCCCATGGTCACCCTCATAAATCGGCCATCGCTGAACATCTTTTGGAGTCCGGGTCAAACCATTGGATTGAGTTGCATAACCCACATATTGTCAGTTGAACGCCACTACATACCTAGACTGGTGAGAGAAGCGATTGAGATTTCTAAGTTTAGTAATTTCAATCGTGAAAATGGCTTTTAACTGTCAAATGTCTGGCATCCTGTGGTGAGACTGTGTAGGAACAACAAGAAACGTGTCTCAGTTAATTCACGTACGGATACTGTAAGTGTTGTGTGTCGCGATCGAGTTCAAGCTCAAAGTGATAACAATGGTAGTGGTGTTCAACGCAGTAAATGAGTACGAAAGCAGGTAGACCGTTTCGTATGCTCGTAAATCTAAATCTTCATCCACCCGCACTACTCCAGTTACTCCGTTATCATGGCGCTTGCAACAGTGCCGAAATATCGGAAACTCAAAACAAACGAAACACATGGTAAATATCCCGTTCTTGATACAAACATTTATAGATATTTTCTAGGCAAGCATGTTACATCTTCGGCCGCATCATCACTTTTCATCAGGTGAGATAGTGGTCAAATGCTTGTCTATTCTGTATAAAAAAAAAACGTGAAAATCAGCCAAAAAACCGCTCGTATGCACACCCTTTAACGAGCCCCGGAACGCTTCGTAAATGAAAACGGCCGGGCCCGATGTTTACCGATAGAAAGAAATTGTTTGTCCTGTCTGTTTGTACGAGGTATCAGCGACCATTGTTACTTCCAACGCAAATATGGTGAAACGATGGTGAGTGGACAGATTTTTGGGACTGCTTTCAGTGTCTTTCTATAGCAATTTTCATTGGTGCTGCAAATATGAACCGAAATTTAATATTAGGTTTCGATATGATCAACATTTATATTGATTTTATTTATATAGCATTAGCCATGCTAGGCAGAACTATAGTGATAAATTTAGAAAGGAAAAATTATCTCATGCCCTATTGCTCTAACCGCTGAGCTACTCAAGCCCCGCCTGAAGCGACGAAATTAACCTTTCCTTATTATTAACGTCTTACGGGGACGTGTGACGTCATCTACCGAAACAGTTTATAGAAACTACTACGGCCAACGAGTCTAACATTGCAGTTAGCTCAACGTTGTGTTGATAACGTTTCCCTAATTAGTAATTTTTCCTTTCTAAATTTAACATTTAACATCATCAATGTAGACCACAGAATACGCATTATTGAGGATAACTATTTACTCAAAAAGTACTATTCAGTTCTTGATCAAATTTAAATGGCCACTTTTGGCTTTCAAATACAAAAATAATCATCAAAATCGGCTCACAACGTAAGAAATTATTTATTATACCTACACATTTAAAAAAAACTGTCAAATTGGGAACCTCCTCCTTTTTTATGTCGGTTAAATACTTCGGCGCAAGTATTCTTTACAATAACAACGACAATATTTTTATATTTTACTAGGGATCTGCCCCGGCTTCGCGCGGGTTTAATTTCCGGTGGATAAAAAAAAACGTTTCATACAAACCTTGCCCTGACGATAACAAACACAACAAATAAATAATCAGCCAAATCGGTCGAGCCGTTTTTGAGTTTTTGTGGGACTAACGCAGATCAATTGATTTTTAAATATTTAAGGAATATGTTATACTGGACGTGCCAAGTTAAAAAGTAGGCTTTGTGCTAATCCTAAGTCTAAACTATGTACATTCCAAATTTCATTCAAATTCGTTCAGGTATTATAGCGTGAAGAGAAACAAACATACTTACACACTAACTTTCTGAATTATAATACATTAGTATGAGTATGAGTTTGATGTTACGTATACTTACCTGATATTCTTTTCTTTTCATTTGAATGACTTGTAATGCTACTAATATTATATTTGCGAAAGTTTATGTGTGTATGTGTGAATATTTGTTACCATGTATCTCCATAAAGAATAAACCGATTTTGATTAAATTTAGAATGTAGATGGTTCAGGTTCCAAAATAACACATAGGCTACTTTTAACATAATTAACGCGGGCGAAGCCGCGGGTCACGACTAGTGCATAATAATATAACCATGTCTTTTGTTATTGACTCTGTCATAGTTTTGGAGCCTCTACTTAAACATTTATAAAAATCAACTCGTTATTATAAACCCCGTTACCTTCCCGTCTATTGATTAGCTAACTGATGATTGGTTTAACGGCTTCCGTTTAGATAATTAACGGATTTATAATTAGTACTAGTTAGTCAATCGGATGTGATGTTTGTTCGATATTTGAGATTAATAGATTGATGTGATTTTGGTTGGAGTTTGTTTGTAAGTTATAATTATTTTTATGTTGAATAGAGGAGTGTTTGGTGGAGCAAGAAACGTCTAGAAATAAAGAAAGAAAATACTTTTATTCAAGACAACACACAGCGTTACATTATTTATACCAAACAACACCAAAAATCCTACTAATATTATAAATCCGAAAGTTTGTGTGTAAGTGTGTAAGTATGTTTGTTCCCTCTTCACGCTTTAACGGCTGAACGGATTTGGATGAAATTTGGAATGTACATAGATTATACCTAGGATTAACACATAGGCTACTTTTTAACTTGATAACTACGGGCGAAGCCGCGGGGTACGGCTAGTAAACAATAATAAACAATATAACGTCTACGATGTCTTGTGATTTTGCTATCGCAGTAAATTGACGAACTGACTGTGGAAATAGCTACCGGAGCACTGTTTGGAGCGATAGATCTGATAGTTCTTTTTTTTTTTAATAACTTTCAGTTAATATTTCACCTGATAGATAAAAAATGACAATGTAGCCGAAGATGTCGCATGCTTGCCTAGAAGATCTATTCACTCTTGATTTGAAGATTATACCGTTCGATTCTTCAGCTTTTCAGCTCACAGATCCACTAGCAATATTGCTGTGATTGATATTATCACCTACTTGAATAGGTAGAATGTTTGAATTAATGTCCTTAAATTTTGTTGCAGGTAAGACAAGCGGTCATCAAAAACTGAAACAAACCTGGTAAAACACTACAAGGCGGTTCAGTTATCACATTGAGAAAAACTCACTTACGCCTCCAGCGCACAGGAATGCGTGTGCGCAATATTGTGCGTGTGCTTCGTATAGGAATTAGTATTTAGATCTATTGCCTGTAAACCAACCTGTGTCCAATTGGTAAACCCACGGGAATTTTCCATTCGTACGACCAATTAATGCCGAATAATTTGTATTGCCGGTGTTGTCTATGTGTGAATGTGTTTATTTGAAACGTTCCCGTATCAACACCAGAAGATGTGGCATTAAGGCATTCCTCAAATACTAAGTTCAAACGATTTGTGTGCACTGCAAATCTCGTCGCCGCGGTCTAGAAATTTAGCGCTCGATTGCCAGTGACATCTGATGACAAAATCGATGACATTAACGACTCATCAAATCAAATTAAATCAAAATCGTTTATTCACATTGGCCTCAAAGAGGCACTCATGAAAGTTAATGACTCTACTACCAGATTCGCAAAATTACAGCCATCTCGAGAAGAATCATCCGAAGACTAATGCATACTTTACGAACAGATGGCTCTGAAACAAATCGTATACTTATCCATCATTAACAATGACTTATGCAGTTTCTTCATGCAGCTATTTCATCTTACAACAATACAATAGTAGCAGAACATCATTATTATGCCAAAAGCATTACCACCTTCCCACTTGGATAAACAGACACCCACGCAGTAAAATTCTGATGTACAATTTGTTTGCACAACTGTACATCGACATTTTTGTATTGGTGGAAAGCTTTGTTTCTATAGGTTACTAACAGTTGGATAGATTGACAGATTTTTGAGACTTAAAAGTCAGGGGTGGCTCGGCGATAGTTGCTTTAAATGCGGCTTGACCTCGCTTCAATGATATTGCAAACTGTAATTAAACAACAACTACAAAATGAAACAATTATCTATAATAAAAAAAGATCATCATCATCATCAACATCTCAGCCACAAGAAGTCCACTGCTGGATAAAGGCCTCCCCCAAAGATTTCCAAAAAGAACGGTTGTTAGCGGCCTGCATCCAGCGTCTTCCTGCGACCTTCACTATGTCGTCCGTCCACCTTGCGGGCGGTCTTCCGACACTGCGCTTGCCAGTCCGTGGCCTCCATTCGAGAACCTTTCGGCCCCATCGGCCATCAGTTCTGCGTACTATGTGCCCAAAAAAAAAAATAAGCAATTAATCTTAAAAGTGTTTCTCTATAAGGCAAAATATGCGACAGATCTCAGTTCGAGGCGAACAACTAGTATAAATAAAGACATGTAAATGTTGAAGATTCAAGTTCGATTCGCAACGTATTCATACACTCAAATTTCTACGGAACCCAGTCGTAAACATATCCCAATTTACATTTGAAGCGGAGAGCAACAATACCTCATGAATGAAGTAAGAAGCCGAGTTACTGCTTTATATCGTAATATTGGCGGGTTTATAGAGATTTTCTATTTAGTTTGATAGCGTGGGAACTGGCACTGATTGAATTGGTTAAGGTTTCAATAGATAATATGTACCTAGTTGGTAAATGAATGTAAAGCTTTTTATACAAAACTACTTGACATTTAATGGCAATTTATTTACACCTTGGGTTACATTATTGCAGTTTTAGTAGGGATCCCTAATTTATTCTAGTAATAAATATAACCTATGTTACTCAGGGATAATGTAGTAAAAGTGTCAAAACTATTTACGTTGTGTCAAATTGTTTACTTCGACATCCGTTGAATGTCACCTGTCTTTCATATCGACGACAGATTAATAACTACACTTTCTGACAGCTGTGTTTTTTTTTTGTTTTTACCTTCATGTCCCTCTCTCTATCCAAAAGTTGACTGGAAGAGATTGACTGGACTTTTAGCGATAAGTCCGCCCATTGTACTTTAGTTTCTTTAAGATTACCCCTGTAACTAACTGCATTTGGTGTACTTACAATAATATTCTCATAACTTCTCTCCACGTGAGCCGATTTCAAAAAAATATTTTCAGTTTGAAAGATGTTGCTTTTAATTGGTCCCATTTAAATTTGATCAAGATCTGATCAGTAGTTCTTGAAATATCGTCAATAATGTTTATTTTGTGACGAATAATGCGTACTTTGACGATGTTCTGGTTTACCCGACTTCAAAAGTTACCTCATAACTTCTTTCGTTGAAAGCCGATTTTGATGATTCTTTTTTATTTGAGAGCTGGTGCTTTTCATGTGGTCCCGTTGAAATTTGATCAAGATCTGATTAGTAGTTTTTAAGTTATAGTCAATAATGCGTGTTTAATACATTAAATCTGATCAAGATCCGTGAAGTCGGTTTTTTAAGCTTTGCTTGCGTTTAATTATCTAGTAATTAATATAGCCTATGTTACTCAGGGATAATGTAGCATTTTTCATTATCCCTGAGTAATATAGGCTATCAGTCTTACTTATAAACTCCTCTTAATTTTTAATCAATTGCTTAGCTACAGTTTAAAAAAATATTTCACTCATAAACGCAATTAAACGTTAAACGATCGTTAAGAAATGCTTAAATAGTTGAAATAGTTGTCAAAATTAAACACCGCTATTGCCTAGTTAATATATTATACATACATCTAAAACTACTGATCGAATCTTGACCAAATTTAAATGGGACCAATGGGAAAACACCAGCTTTCAAACGAAAAATCACGTTTGTTGGATGGGAGCCCCCCTTAAACATTTGTTTTATTTTAATTTAATTATTTATTTTTAAAGTGAATATATAAATTAATATTCTCTGTGAATATTGTTAACGAGCGTCTACCTGTTGCCGTTATCAATATCGAGCAAAAACGAGAAAAAAAATCACTTTGTTGTATAGCCCCTTAAATACTTATTTTATTCTGTTTTTTAGTATTTGTTGTTTAAATGGCAACAGAAATACATCTGTAAAAATTTCAACTGTCGTAATATCACGGTTCATGAGATACTGCCTGGTGACAGACGGACAGACGGACGGATGGGCAGCGGAGTTAGTAATAGGGTCCCGTTTTACAAGGAACGAGGAAAGTAAATATGAGGTAACACACATCTAATATATAAAATTCTCGTGTCACAGTTTTCGTTGCCATACTCCTCCGAAACGGCTTGACCGATTTTGATGAAATTTTTTGTGCTTATCCGGTATCTATGAGAATCGGCCAACATCTATTTTTCATCATCATCATCATCATCACTTTTCATCATTATCAACGCGGGTGAAACCGCGGGGCGCAGCTAGTATTAAAATAAAAAAGACGTGTGGCACTCGGGGACTGCCGCGGTAAAGCTATTGCATAGCATTTTTTATCAAATTATGCAATTATAATTATTTTTTTATTTTATTTATGCAGTATTTTTTTTCCTGCCACCTAGAGGCGAGTTGCTGAACTAAAGAGACAAGCGTGATATTTCAAAAAAGTCATTAAAAGTTCTGCTATTCATCGATAGATGGCAAAACTAAAAAGTATCACCACTGTGCCGGTCGGAGTGGGGGGTGTTAGGTTATTTTCGTTACGGAATTTCTGGATTCGGTCTCCACGCTCAAGGCCCGCGATAGAAGCTATGCAATAGCTTAAAAATAAAAATCCAAAGTCAAGTTAGTAAGTAATTTACTACCTACTCCACAGCTCCTGTCCAAGAAATACACTAACCGGCTCGCGCCGCTGTTAGATACCTACTTGCAGTAAGGTAAACAACAAGCGGCGCGCGCGATATCTACTTAGTCGCCATTATACTTTCGCACTGTTTTGTGTACTAATATAGCGATATTATTATGTATAAGTATACTTCCACTCCTTAGTAGTATGAACTCCCATCCTTTTAATAATCTATCTATCCTATCCTATGGTAGACTTTGCTACTGTATTTTTTGTCGTAAAAAGTTCCTGCATCCGAATAAGAGTTGGCAGCCGTAACACAGGTTCGACCTAGCACGGCTACCAAAGTGTTGTGTTACTTAAAATAAAAATAAAAAATTGTTTTTATATACCTTTCTACCACTAATCAATTAGATATTATTTGAGTGCACTTAGTTAAAAAGATGTAAACATTTCGATGAAATAAAACTTATGTACTTATGTAATTTTGCTTGACTTATAAATCGTATGACAGATAGCGATGCAACTGATCTAAAATGTCCATCTACACCAAAACACCTGTTTATCTATATCATAACAATATCAAAATCTCATCACTAATGATCTGAAAACAGACGCTGTTATAGAGAATCCTGTGCTGTTCTGATGATATAATCATGTGGTAACATGATACTGCTATGTCGTGAATATAATACCTTTGTTGGAAGTTTTTGACGAAATATTTGGCTCCTTTGAAGTAACTAAACATTAAACCAGAAATAATTACATCCAGCATGCTGCATCTTTGATCGCATATTCACTTTCCAATAAGTGAGATGGTGTTCAAAATCTTGTCTATCTAGCATAAAAATACTTCCGTACAGCAAAGTACTGGAACTCCCCCGCTTCTTTGTTCCCCGAACAGTATATCTGGGAGTCTACTAGTCTACAGGGAATAGGTCTCTTGAACAAGCGTGTTACATCTGCGACCGCATCGTCACTTTCGATCAAGTGAGGTACATTCATATTTGGTTACATATTTGAGCCGTTTGGTGTTGAGACACTGGGCCCTTGGGGACCGGGAACTCATTCTATTTTCAAAAATCTATCAGAGCGCCTGGTTGAGGCGACGCGTGATCAAAATACTGGCACTTATTTGGCTCAACGTATTAGCATTGAAATTCTGAGAGGCAACACCGCCAGCATGATGGGAACGCTACCCACTGGTAGTGGGATTGAGCACTTAAGTAATATACGTAACTATAAGCTCGATGTCTTGTAGGTAAATTAATTCTTTGCTGTATATAGTTTTAGTTTAGATTTAGGAAATATAGGCCCATAGATACCGTTATCCTATCCTACTAATATTATAAATCCGAAAGTTTGTTTGTAAGTGTGTAAGTGTGTAAGTATGTTTGTTCCCTCTTCACGCTTTAACGGCTGAACGGATTTGGATGAAATTTGGAATGAACATAGATTATACCAAGGATTAACACATAGGCTACTTTTTAACTTGATAATAGCGGGTGAAGCCGTGGGGCACGGCTAGTATTTCATATTTAGTCTCTATAATTTTTGCATAATATGCTAGGCATAGCTAAACAAATTTAACTGTCCATTGGATATAGTTTTTTTTTGATATAGTTGATTGCACGTTGTTAGGAAGGGTTTACATTTTGTGTTCTGAGTGTATTTTTGTACATGTGTGAAACATACACAAATAAACCCAGAACCAAAACCACATTTTTTTCTTGGAGAGATAACGTGTGTTGTAACCTGACTAAGCTCAAATTTATGAATGTCAAAGTATAGTAGGTTTTCTTAGAATCATGCTTTTTCATATTTATTTAAACTAGAAATTAAAATGAATTTCCCTTTAAAGGTTACCTGCCTTATTATGTTGTGTGATCAATCATTTCTCATACATAAAGGTGAACTTAGAAAATAAACTTTATTTTTATACATTAAAGGAGTGAAAATGCCTCGCTATTTTTAAGTTCAAATTATGTTAATACTAGCCGTGCCCCGCGGCTTCGCCCGCTATTAAAAGTAGCCTATGTGTTAATCTTAGGTATAATATATGTACATTCCAAATTTCATATAAATTCGTTCAGCCGTTAAAGCGTGAAGAGGGAACAAACATACTTACACACAAACTTTCAGATTTATAATATTAGTAGGATGACAAAGTTAACATTAAGAGAGGGGAGTATGAAAGAAATAGTTTTAACTAGCTACGCCCCGCAGTTTTTCCCGTGTAAGTCCCTGACCCGCGGGAATCCCGGGATAAAAATCAGTCTATAAGTACCAAATTATACAAAATTCATCCAGCCATTTGTGCGTTAAGAAGTAACAAACATACAAACACACTCGGGGCCAAAAGTGAAGCGGACGCCCGACCGGCTATATTAAGTTCACATTATTGCAATACAGACTGGCAATGCCGCCAGTTTGATGGGAACGCTACCCACTAGTAGCAGTAGGCTTGAGCACTTGAGTTACCTATAAGCTCGATGTCTTGCTTGTAGGTAACTTAGGTTTTTGCTGTATAGATGTGTATAGTGTTAGTTTAGTTTTAGGAAACATAGGCAATTGGCTGGATAGCTTTTGTAAATGGAGCCATTTTTTATTAGTATATATTATAATAATAATGAAAAGTATATTTGTAAAACATTTTAGACAATGTAAATTATAATTTTTTACTTCCTTTAATAGGTATAATAAATGAACTGTTTTACAAATACACTCTACAATAATCTTATGTAAAATATACTAATTAAAAAACACAATGGATTCTTCTAATTAAGAACAAATGTTAAACATTATAACAAAACACTCCTCAACCAACGATATACCTTATTCACCAACAATAGAGTTTACTTTCGATTGCGCCAATTTCCGTATCGAAAAGGAGAAATACCAAATATAAAAGGCTTAATGGAACCAAAGCTTTTAAAGAAGAAATTTTAATTAAAAGTAGTCGTTCCTGTTGTTCCGAATTTCGGAAAACAACCGTTGAATTTTATTGTTCCTGTGAAGTATTTCTTTACTCAAAGAGCTTAAAACTGCCCCGAGTGATGGATTCCTATTTAGGGCAGTCTTCTTCTTATCGAAACAATTGGTCAAACTAAAAAATAAATAAAAATATATACCATATAATTTTTGCTAAATGCATCGCCAGTGTTACAGCTTCGCTGGAGGCATTTGTTAAGTCTTCAGCTGTGCATGTGTTTGGACATGAAGGACAGGACAATGGATGGGACATTGTCTGGTCCTGCGCTCCACAGATGCACCTATTGCGGGAATGGTCTATGTACCCCCACTTAGCCAAGTTGTGTTTACAGCGGCCAACCTGACTTCTCAAGCGGTTTAGGGATTTCCATATTTGCCACTGCACCTCATAGCCAGGTGGTAGAGTCTCAGCATGTGGCAATCTCTCTTCGCTGGGGGTAGAATTATTTAGGGCAGTATATAATAATTTTACATCTGTTAAAATAATAATAATCAATAAAAATTTAATGCGAAAAAATGCAATTCAGAGAGACAATGCCGCTAGCATGATGGGAACGCTACCCACTGGCAGTGAACTTGAGCACTTGAGTTGCTTATAAAGGTTCCCATCATGCTGGCGGCATTGCTTCTCTGAATTGCAATTTAATTTAATGTTGTATATTACTACAGTATGATTTTCAACGCGAATCAAAACGGACGCGATGCCTCGTGAACTTATTCGAGAGCGTAAAATCCCTACTTTCTTTCACTATTATCACACTAATATTATACAGGCGAAAGTTTCTGATTGTGTTAATTTCTTCTTCACGTTCAAAAGGCTGGACCAATTTTGATGAAGTTTGGTATGGAGGTAGCTGACACCCTGGATTAACATGTAAGCTACATAATATCATAGTAGAAATACGTGCTGAGACACGTGCGTACGGACGTGCACACATACAAGCCGCGTTTGGTACCACTCTATGAAGACAACTTACTTATATATTTCTACTATGATAATATCCCGGTTTTCAGCGTGTCCAAGAATTAAACCGCGAGGCGCAGTTATCTGAATATAATAAAACGCAAGCAAAGCTTAAAAAATCCGACTTCACCGCTTATATTTTGGTTTTTGATTGATCGATTTCGATAAAATTTATATGGGACCACCTCTGAAGTATAATCTACGAAACAAAAAAAATCATTAAAATTGATTCATAATTGGCGGAGATATCGCGTAACATACATACAAAAAAACATGCAGTTGAATTGTAAACCTTTTTTGAAGTCGGTTTCAAAGAAGAAATATCCTAGCATCTACGAGTATAAAGAGGCTTTTTAACGTCCCGCACATTACCGTCAAAAGTCCTGTTTATGTCCAAATGTCACATTTATGTCCAAAAACCAACCACATCAATTGAAGAACCAATTCCGACCTCGATATAAACAACTTAATATATCTGAAGCTTTAGTCCAATAATGGTAATAAAACGGAAAATATTATGGGGAATCTACTTTTAGAGACCTTTTATTACGCGGGCAAGGAGTAGCCGTATAGTTTATAGCAGTAAGTCATGTTCATTAGAATCATGAAAGTCCGACGAATAAAAAAAAAATTTGCTCTGAAAGAGGGAGAGGATCAAAATAAAAGCTCCTATCATCGAACTAGCTTTTCCAGAACTTACACAGTAAGTAAAGAAAGAAAGAAAGAAAATACATTTAGTAAGTAGATATTTCTTCATTCAAAGATGACTTCATTTTTAAATGTCATATCATGTCAGTGGTTTTATTGCTGAATCTTTATTTAAAAGCGGATAAAATAATTAAACATATTTATTATAGATAGATAGATAGATAATACTTTATTGATCCATTTTATAAGATGAGATAAAACAAAGGTAACAAACAAGCTTATACGTAAAGTGTCACAGCAGGCGTCCTTAATCTGCGGCACTAATAGCGACCTCTACCAAGTAACCTTCGGATGGGAAGAAATTTTACAATGTAATAGACGAGGTATAATAAATGGGTGTATGGAATAATAAACTAACTTAATAAATATAATTACTTATAGTATGGCATATCATTACTTATACTTATTATAATACGTTGTTTAGGTGTTTCACTAAAAGTGAAATTAATTTAGTGTAAATATAATGATTATTAAATAAATTTACAATTTTTTTGGCATTTATTCGTTCCCATAATACACAAATTGATTTAATTAAGAGCTCTACATAGATATAATACGTCATTTTAAAATAAACATCACTCATTTCGGATGTTTTGCACGCCATTTACCAAAAATTACAATAAAGCACATACTTAGGCATTTTTAAACTTCACAGGCCTCATATTTCTGCAATTACTATAACCTAGGGTACCCTAGAAATAGCCTATAGACGAAGTCAAATCGATGTATATCGTATTTATTTTTGTATGGGTGCTTTAACGTACCACCTTAAAGAAGATAAATATTTATACATTATCTGAATATTTGTATTTAAGTAGGTATCATCCAACTATTACAATAGAAAATTTACAAAATTAATTGATTTGGGTGGACTTTATCAACACAACGTGTAGCTTACAGAAAATTTAGACTTGTTGACCAAATTAGTTTCAAACTATTTCGGTAAATAGCGTCACACGTATCCAAGAATAATAAAAAAATAAATAAGAAAGAATAATTTAATCGTTCCAGGCAGGGCTTGAGTAGCTCAGCGGCTAGAGCACTAGGCTATAATACCATATGGTTGCGGTTTCAATCCCCGCCTCAAGCGATATTTTTTTCTTTTTTAATTTACTATTTTAGTTCTGCCAAGCATGGCTAATGCTGTTAAAAAATCAACCCTTAATGTTTATATATTTTAAAACTAAATTCTATATTATTTTTGGGTTTTTGTATATAGGTACATTTTATTATTCTTCAATCCCAAGTATAGCTTTTACACTTCTACTTAATTTTTGGTGTGAAGTTGATATACTGTTCAGATGTATACTGCGCATTACTAGAAAATACGATTTCTGACCTTAGTAATATAGTTTTGATAAACATTATAGGATTCGAAGGATTCTTATTGAGATATAAACGCTATTGTCGAAGTAATTGTGAGGTAAATCATAATAATACAATATTTTAGTACGGATAAATTCAGAAAAGCTTTTTTATTTATATAAGGTTTAATAGAGGATTATGGACCGCTGTTTATGATTCAAGTGCTGTCGAAAACTTTATCGTCTATTTAATAACTTTTCAGGCATTTTAATACTTATAAAAATATTGGTGATATATAATATACAGTAGTTCACTCTCAATTCGAAAATCTGTCCCCAAATAACTTAAAATGAAGTTCCCGTAGCTACCGGTACTTCATTAGGATAGCTATTCTTGGTAGCCAGGCATTTTAGGACTGACGTGTTTGGTATATAAATAACTAGCCGTGCCCCGCGGCTTCGCCCGCTATTATTAAGTCAAAAAGTAGCCTATGTGTTAATCCTAGGTATAATCTATGTACATTCCAAATTTCATTCAAATCCGTTCAGCCATTAAAGCGTGAAGACGGAACAAACATACTTACACACAAACTTTCGGATTTATAATATTAGTAGGATTAAACGCAAGCAAAGGTTAAAAAAACCGACTTCACCGCCTTATCTTCGGAACTTTGATCAGATTAGATGTACTTAACACGCATTATTGAAGATATTTCATGAACTACTGATCAGATCTTGATCTAATTTAAATGGGACCAATTGAAAATCAACATTTTTCAAACAAAAAAAATCAAAATCATTGAAACAAAAAAAAAACAAATCGGTTCACGTGGAAAGAAGTTATGAGGTAACACACATAACAATAAATACATTCGACTTGAGTACCTCCTCCTTTTTTGTGAAGTCGGTAGAAAACGATAGGCTAGCTACCTTACGTCAATAATCAAGACTCAAGAGTTTCGACTCAACCAGCTTACTATCGTCAATGAATCTTTACTTTTTAGGCTCGTCGACCTGTAAACGTACCTTCCAGAAGAAGAACATGAAAAATCATATTAGTAGCTCCAGATAACTTCCCACAAACGCACGTTGGCGTAGATATATCGCTGTATATATGAATAATCAGTCAGTCATTCGTAACTGCGTATCAGCGCCGACCACCCGATCCAATAGAACAGATAGTACGTAAACCAAACCAATCAATCCTACGATAACCTGGCACGTTAATATCGGTAATTGTGCGCAAGGAATGGATAGGTACATTATAGACGTGTAAGATAATCTATGTGGATCACACTACTATACCTACATGGGAAATGAGAGAGAGGACCATCAAAATAATAATCACTCTCCGAAAGTTGGGTTTTTTTTTTCCTTTACTTACCAATTAAAATATTGACAATAGGTACAAACAAACGGTTATAGCATTTAAAAACCACTAAGGTTTGTAGGGATAATACTTTTTTTTATTTTTTTATTTGTGACAGGCTAGTGTTTGGCCACTATCTCACCTGATGGTAAGTGACGATGTGATCGAAGCTGGTAAACACACTAGACCTGGAATACGCAGGCTCTCATTTTCAGTCTACATCAAAGTGAAAACTAGGTAAGTGCATTTATTAATCATGAAGTATATCTAGAGTAAATAAAAAGTAATCTTTTAATTTTACTTTAATATTTTTTGGCGTAATTATGTGGAGTAAATCAGTAGGTTATTTATGAATTAACCGAGGTTTATGTTTGTAGGTGTGTATGTTTGTTTTCTCTTCACGCTGTAAAGGCAGAACGGCATAAAATTAGTGTGGGGCTGTAAGTGTGAACGCGTTTATCTTTATCTAACATACCGAGCTGACCCCGGCACGTGGTGCCCCCGCTGATGACCAAACGAGGCTTCGTTGAATCTCTAATGCATTTTGAACGCGAGTGTAGTCATCAAGCAGGGGGCTATCATAGAAACTTACTCAACATACATTCAAAAATAATCAGGTGAAGATGCAGCCGACAGTGTATCATGCTTAGATATATCTATTCAATTTAAACGTGAAACATATAGAGTACGAATCAACATAGAAATTACATAAATTGTGTCTCCCTTACTCAGTGGAAGAAAGAGAATGATTGTGTTTTGCTTGTTTGGGGCCCCCAGCACAATTTCACTTTATTATGTCTTTCTTTGCCAAATAAATTGTCATTTCATTTTCATAAATCACTAGTGAACCGGTATCTTTTCAACCGACTTCAAAAAAAGAGGGTCTAAATTCGACTGTATGTTTTTTTTTGTATGTACGAGTATGTTACGCGATATCTCCGCCAATTATGAATCAATTTAAATGTATTTTTTTTTGTAGATCAAAAGAAGACTAGACTTCAAAAGTAGTCCCATATAAATTGTATCAAAATCGGTCAAGCCAAAACCGAAATAGAAGCGATAAAGTCGGTTTTTTAAGTTTTGCTTGCGTTTCAATTATAGATAAATATGCTACACCGTCGACCGCATCTCCACCTTACATCAGGGAGATAGTGGTCAAACGTTTACCTATCATGAATATAAAAAATAATAAAATATATATCCAAACCTTGATACCAAACCAAATTTCCATTCATATCGATACAAAGAAAAGACGTGTCAAATAAGATCTCAATCACTTACACAATTAATTAACAAACCAAAATCAATAAAAACATTCCTACCGGGGCTAAATGATCGTGATGGAAGATAAGAAAATCACTTTACAGATGCAACAAGATCGTGCGATAGCGTACAGAATTATTCAAGACAGTACGCCCACATTCGTTACAATCAGATAAGAAAGGGTTTTATCTTTTTGTTGGGAGCTATCGGTAGTTTCAAAAGGCTTGATTAAATGGTAGTTTTTATTAGAGACTGTTTTTTTAACATTAACGCTTTTACACTCACAACCCCACACTAACTGACTTTTTTTTTATGCATTATAGACAAACATTTGACCACTATCTCACCTGATGGAATGTGATGATGCGGCCAAGGATGTGACATGTGTCGTGGGTGCCGGAAACATTCACATAACACATGTAATCATTAAAAGATTGCATGTATCATTGCCGCACCACCGATTACTTTTTGTTGAACTTTTTTGTCCTCCCCAACCTAAGGTTGCCTGGAAGAGATTGCTGCTTAGCGATAAGGCCGCCGATTGTACTGCTATATTGTTTTTTTTTTCTATTGTTATTTTTCTTGGTGTGCAATAAAGAGTATTCGTATTGTATTGTAATCACTACCAGAACAAGAAACACACATTTTCCTTGGGGAGAAAACTTGTGTTCCCGCCGGGAATCGAACCCGATACCCCTGCTTAGGAGGTAAATGCCCACGCATCTAAGCCAATGGGCAGTTCAATTTTAAATTTGAAATATTATTAGTGTTATAAGCGAAAAAATGTGGGTATATCGTAAAGACACGGTAGAAATGAAACTTTTGTATTACAGGGAAACATGTTTACTGTTGATTTTATTTTTATAGCATTAGCCATGCTAGGCAGAACTATAGTGATAAATTTAGAAAGGAAAAATTATCGCTTGAGGCGGGAATTGAATCCGCGGCCATAGGGTCTCATGCCCTATTGCTCTAGCCGCTGAGCTACTCAAGCCCCGCCTGAAGCGACGAAATTAACCTTTCCTTATTATTAACGTCTTACGGGGACGTGTGACGTCATCTACCGAAACAGTTTATAGAAACTACTACGGCCAACGAGTCTAACATTGCAGTTAGCTCAACGTTGTGTTGATAACATCTACCCAAATCAATTGATTTTATTTATATAGCATTAGCCATGCTAGGCAGAACTATAGTGATAAATTTAGATAAAGTACAGTGTTTACCCCTATCACTATACGTCACACAAAAAGGTTGCGGATCAGAATTTCAAAGCCCTCACATAGGAAGTTTCACTTGAATAATACAAAATCGTCAACGCTATTTTCACATTACGGCAAAATTCCTCTAAGCTCTTGTAAGAAAACCCTTATTCTTTCACATTTAAGATTCATTTTTAAATCTCGATCGGTAATTCAAAGTAATAGCGCTTAACAAAAGGAACATAAGGGTTAACACCTTCGGAAGGTGTGTCGGACTCAATCGCGGTAATAACGTTCAGTCTGGCGGCAGCCACGAATTAAATCTGTATAAGGTATAAGCGGCAGCGATTTTAATATTCTTTGACTTTATTTATTACAAGGTGCGCCTTACCCGCGTAAGTCCTGGACCTGCAGGAATTTCGGGATAAAAGTAGCCTATGTTTTAATGTTGGGTGTCAGGTATCTTCATACCAAATTTCATTAAAATTGTTCCAGCCGTTTCAGCGTGAAGAAGTTACAGAAATACAAACACACTCACACACTTTCGCCTTTATAATATTAGTGTAATGTGATGTGATAGTGCGATAGAGTTAGCATATTTAAGTGACTCACAAAGCGTCCGCCATCATGCCGACAATTCACCAAACCCGAAATACAGAAAGTGATTAAAAATCGCTTCCTTCGCACAGCGGTCAGCGCTCGCTGGTTTCAGTACAATGCGATTTCGAACTCCCTTCTGTCGTCTCATACATGGAAGCGGATTCTCTCCGATACTTCGACGCATCTACCCATATTATATATTTTATTTGCGACTCGCTCCGGCTTTGCACGGGTGTAATTTAGACAAAATATAAAGATATGTGTATTGTGAGTAAATCATATAAGATGGAGATACGCCATCGCTTAACTTTCTTTAGGATTTAAGAAGACCGCATTAAAATTCGTTGTGTGCTTTAGGAGTAGCGGATAAACAGACGGACAGACATGAAAATCAAATTAGTTATATACCATGTAGAGATAGAGAAGTAACGTAATAGATGCGATGCAATGTACACATTTGATTGCTTTAAAATATTCTTGATGATTCTATGTAAGGTTTAAGTTATCTTTTTCAGTGCTATCAAATATATCTACATAAATTAAATAAAAATAAAAATAACAACATATCAAAGATTTTCACGTCTTCCATACTTTTTAGTAACCGCTCATGTCTTGTGCTCTTGTACCAAACACCATTACTCGAGCGATCGAGTTCGGCAATTCAGCGACTGTAATCATGGTGCGGAGGTGTGCGGGATGTGATGGGATTCATATTATAAATGGGATCGGCGATACCATTATTTTACCTATATATTAAATATAAAATGAAACCGTAATGGCGCTGTCGTCGGAAACTCGCCTTCTATTCGGGACCGTAGTTTTGAGTCCTGCAACGGGTTTGAGTTTTCGATGAGGGTGATGAAATATAAATATGTCTAATACCGTCAACAAAAGTTATTAAAACCTTTTCACACTCACATCCACACACTCAGTTCGATGACTTGTGAATGTTTTCGGCACCCACGACACAATTACAACCAGAACCAGAAACACAAGTTTTCCTTGAGGAGAAAACTTGTGTTCCCGCCGGGAATCAAACCCGATACCCTTGCTTAGAAGGCGAACGCTCGCCTAAATTAGCCAACGGGACTAACAACTTATTGAACTTGATGTTCGGTTTACTATCGTTTACATTTCGGAGAGTGTGCAGGACATTTATTTATATTTGATAGGCAAGTAGGTATTTGACCATTATCTCACCTGATGGAAAGCAATGATGCCGGCCGAGTAGCATGCTTGCCTAGAAGATACCCATTCACTCTTGACTCTGAAGCTTCCCAGATTACACCGTTCGGGAAACAAAGACGTGGTTCGGATGATTAAATTACACGAGTTAATTCCCTCACGCCCGTTTTGCAAACTAGACAAATTACATCCAAACGTCATCCATTTATGGTTGACATATCTCCATTTCCTTCGAAGCGTTTCGCGTCTATGTTTATCACTCGTACTGAAAAGGAGTGGAAATCATTGTACTAGTAGAACTCAGTTTTGGCAAGCATGCTACATCTTCGGCCTCTTCATCACTATGCATCGGGTTGGATAGTGGTTAAATGCTTACTATCCAAATTTAAAAAAGTGTGGGGCTGTGAGAATGAATTCGTTCGTTATGTGTCCACCCGGGCGAAGCCGGGTCGGATATCTCTTAGTTATTTATGACGATATGTCTAAAGTACCATTAATAGATTTTAACTATGAACTTCTAAAATCTTGTTCACACTCACAAATAATTCTCAGGCAATATTTACATCTTAGCAATGATAAATGTAGGTACTGATTATCACTTCCACCGCTAACTACGGATGTAAATTATGTTCGGATTCTTTGACTACGATTTTAATTCCTATGATAAATACACAGGAATGGTTTTGATGCAAGTTATGAGAGAAAAAAACTGTATGACTTAGATCTTAGAATAGAACTTTATTTATTAATATAATTATGTGTTACAAATCACTATACTGCCAGAATGAAACCATTTTATGGCAAATTACAAAACAACTGATTACTATTATGTCTTTAAGTATAGAATTTGGTATAAATAAAAAGTTCAAGTAGCAAATCAAAAGTTTGTTAGCGAGAATACATGATTCAAAAATGATATAACAAACTGAGAATTACTAGTAAATCGTAACTACCATTTACTACCATTAATACTGACGACCCAGATGGCGCAGTGGGAAGTCTCTGCACTCTATACCATTTGTCCTTGCAGGAGTAGTTTTCTTCCCAAGGGGCATTTCTGGTTCTTGGTGTTAATGTGTGTGTTATGTTAATGTTTTCGGTACCCAAGATTGTCTTTAAACTAAGAGTGAGGTGTGAATGCGATAAAAAAAAACATGCGGGGCTGTCTTTGGGGACTGCAGATAGAAGTGAAAAGTACATACATACATAGATTATAGAACTAGAAAGAGACAGATGTCAGTAGCCAGTATACTACGCGTTCGGTGACGATGACGCGAGTTCCATGATTTTTGTTGACCCAAAAAGTGCTCAACGCGCCTAAAGAAGTTCTCACTTCAAAAATCGCTAAATCTTGTACGCTCAGACCAACCGTAAAAGATGCAGCGTACACATAAATAAAACCAATAATTCACAAGCTCAGCTTTGGTGTGATTATAGTTCTTTTTTTAATCCTCAGCAGGCATTCATCATTTTGTTTTACACACAGTTTAATTAGTTGGAAAAACATTTAGATTTAGTTTATTACAGAGCTTTGTAGCTTGTTTCTTGATTGATTATATTTATTACACGTCTACGGAAAAGCAAGAAAAAGGTCGTAAAAGACAGGGATAGTTTAAATTTAATTTAGTGAGTGTACATCAGAATTGAGGCCACTCTATTGAACAAACAGACAAGCTGCTAAGCGACACCTATCATGGAAGACATTCCACAAATGCGGACAAAGCGTTTTGCTTCCTCATTAATTGTACAAAACGCAAAGGAATGGAACTAAAGACATAAAGACATATATTTATTTGTGGCAAAGATTTTTAAGAACTACTGATCAGTAGTTCTTAAAATATCGTCAATAATGCCTATTTTGTGACGAATAATGCGTACTTTGACGATGTTCTCGTTTACCCGACTTCAAAAGTTACCTCATAACTTCTTTCGTTGTGAGCCGATTTTGATGAATCCTTTTTTATTTGTAAGCCGGTGCTTTTCATGTGGTCCCATTGAAATTTGATCAACTCCCATATTGTACTTATCAGGATCACCGACTCAGGCATGCAGTTAGCAAACAAATTTTGTTAAACTTGTTAACTCTTTAATAACTTAAATGTATTTTTTTTTCTTTCGGCCTCTAAACTCTACGGGATACATTGCATAAATTAATTTGTTACGGGTCTGACGACAATGTTGCCATACTACCCACTTCACTGCACTGCGTTTATGTGTTTGAATAATGCTACCTGTTTCACTTCACTTTAATAACAAATTGTGTGTGTATGTTTTCCTTTCACAGCTGTGCAGAGTTGTTTGTTCGTGTGTGACGTCACCTGCCGTTCTCAACGGAAGACCAGCGCTGGATTTTTAAACCAGCATTAGGACGGTTTTTGGTAAAAATGTAAAAAAAAACTATTTGTACTTGTCAATATAAATTTTTGCCACAAATAAATATATGTCTTTATGTCTTTAGTTCCATTCCTTTGCGTTTTGTACAATTAATGAGGAAGCAAAACGCTTTGTCCGCATTTGTGGAATGTCTACCATGATAGGTGTCGCTTAGCAGCTTGTCTGTTTGTTCAATAGAGTGGCCTCAATTCTGATGTACACTCACTAAATTAAATTTAAACTATCCCTGTCTCTTATAAAATAGAAACACAAGACAGAGATAGTATAAATTTTAGTGCTGAATACTTATTTTACTAATATTTATTGACATTTGTTAAGGTAGATTAATATAATACTATAATAATTTTACTATCATTGTGCCTGAAAGAGTTTATTTTGATTTATAACTAAATGTCATTTGTATATGTATAGAATAAACATAATAATATCACACATTTGCGCACCAATTTATATGGTAGAATGTATAAGGAACAAATTAAATTAATATCTATCATCAATGTATACCTACATTCTAGCAAATAAATTATTTTGAAATTTTTTTGATTTTGATTTTTGATTTGAGGACACTTAAAAAAAAAATACAGTCGACTTGAGTACCTCCTCTTTTTTTGGGAAGTCGGTAAAAAGGTAGGCAACTGTTTTGCTTCCTGCAACAACCCGTTCCTTTGTTAAATAATAATAAATCTGCCGTCAAACCCAGGCGCTTGGGTCAATATTAATTTCGTTCTTGCATTGTAATCGGTTAAAATTGACCGATCGGTCTGAAAAATAACTTTTCTCGCAGAGGATATGTTTGGGTAGAGAGGTTAAGCATTTTACATCGTCACCATTAGTGGTGTACGGTAAATGCATTGACCACTATCTCACTTGACGGGAACGATGATGCGGCCGAAAAGTACATTTTTTATATTCGAAAATTTTTAACACGGCTATTTTGACGGTATATCTGTGATGTCAAAGTTCACGATGCAATGGCTGCTGTAGAGGAAATTGACAGGTCAATGACATCAAAAACGCGGACATTGTCGTCACAAATCCGTCTAGTCAAAAGCTGTGTATTGGTTTTTTTTTTTTTGTTTCTTTGAACCTAGACCTAATTTTTCATGCATTTTTATTAGTTTCATCTCAAAATCCAACAATTTTTATGAACAATGAAGTAACTTAGCTTTTAAGAACACATAATATAAGTCACAAATTTATATAAAGTGTTCTTAATTTAATTTTTATTAAAATAGTTGTTACGAGCGACTTCACCCGCGTAAATTAAAAAAAACAATATTCGTCGGATCGAATTGTGATCTCTAATCAATTCTTGAATCCACCTGAACACACACGAAACATTTCATCAAAATCGGTCCACCTGTGTAGGAGAAAAAACGATAAAAAAGAATCTTAAATGCCCTTGCAAATAGTATGACGACCCAGTTGGCGCTCTCTGCGCCGTGGGTCTTGAGTTCGATTCCCGGCAGGAGCAGGAATTCCTTCCCATGGGATATTTGTGCTTCTAGTTCTGGGTGTAATGTGTGTGATGTGAATGTTTCCGACACCCACGATACAAGTCTTTGAACTTAGTGTGGGGCTGTGAGTGTGAATGCGTTTGTTTGTTTGTTTGTTTGTATAGTAATAAATTACATATACTTGTTTTGTTGCTATAAATTATAACATTTAGCTGGAAATATGCTTAAATGAAGCGTTAAAAAATCTTGTTAGATTTCTTCGTGTTGACCTCGAACCCACTAAGCCTACGGGCAATTCATTTGTCTTTTAAGCGGGGGTGGGTATCGAGTTCATTTCCCGGCGGGAACACAAGATTACCTCTAATACTTTTAGTTTCTGGTTCTGGTTGTGATTGTGTGTGTGATGTGAATGTTTCCGGCACCCACAACACAAGTAATCAAACTTAGTGTGTGGCTGTGAGTGTGAAAGCGTTTTTTCACCGACATCTTACTTCCCACTAATATTATAAATCCGAAAGTTTGTGTGTTAGTGTATTAGTGTGTAAGTATGTTTGTTCCCTCCTCACGCTTTAACGGCTGAACGGATTTAAGTGAAATTTGGACTGCGTATAGCTTATATTTAGGATTACCACATAGGCTACTTTTTAACTTGATAATAGCGGGTGAAGCCGCGGGGCACGGCTAGTTAATAATAATCGAGACATTGTGATGTCTCCTCCATAGCTGTATACTCGATGGTCGGCCAGTAAAAATGTTTTTATAAAACTTTTTACAATCTCACTGAAAGGTTGATGAATACGAAAATAAATAATGGATTTTTTTGCAAAAATAAAACTTTAGTTAGTTTTTGCATCCGTTTTTTCGGGGTTTCAATTCAGAACTTATTTTCAATGCTATTTCCCAACTATGTGTTTTAATATTTTAATTTAAAAGCAGCATAGAATAATGCATTTTAATAGTTGTAGTACTAATTTTAACCGATTTAAAAAAAGGAGGTTCTCAGTTTGATTGTATGTTTTTTTGCTTATATTATGCTTATATTTCGGTTTTGGCTTGACCGATTTCGATAAAATTTATATGGTACTACCTCTGAAGTATACTCTACCATAAAAAAATATATTACTTGATGGTAAGCGACGATGCGGTCGAAGATAGAGCACGTTTTTCTAGAATAACTAGGACAAGTTAAAATATTTACGTACAGATTTTCCACGTACCGTTACTCCAGCAGTTATCCTCGATAGTTTTAATTGTATAACTAGCTTGTTTCATCTTTGGACGCTTCGTCGCTTTCTATCCAGTGCATTTGCTGTCAAACATTTGCATAGTCACACAGTTATCCTTGAGAGCCTGCGTATTCCAGGTCTAGTGTGTTTACCAGCTTCGATCACATCGTCACTTACCATCAGGTGAGATAGTGGTCAAACACTAGCCTGTCACAAATAAAAAAAAAATATATAAAAAATGCTTACCAATCTGCCCATTGGAGTAGTAGATTACGCGTCTGTATCAGGTTCGATTTCCGATGAGAACACAGGTTTTCTCCCCAAGGGAAATTTGTGATAATTGTTCCGGGAGTGATTGTGAGTCTGATGAGAATGTTTCTGGCGCGAACCGCAAAGGAATGGAACTCCTTACCTGAGTCGGTGTTTCCTGATGAGTATAATATGGAAGTTTTCAAGTCACGAGTGATTAGGTATCGTCTAGGCAAACTTGCTCCATCGTCGACCACATCGTCACTTACTATCAGGTGAGATGGTCGTCAAAAATTGACCTATCATGAATTTAAAAAAAATCTGCACAAGTCTTCAAACTTAGTGTAAGGTATAGGGGTGACAAATCGTTTATGTTGTTTAGGTACTACCCTTAATCTCGTTACTTATCAGAGGAAATATAATAGTAAGTCACTTATAAATTAACTGCAACTTAAAAAAAAACAGGATGTGTTGTGAAAACTCACGGTGGAAGTAAACAAACATACAAACGCATTCACACTCACAGCCCCACACTAAATTCAAAGACTTGTATCTTGGGTGCCGGAAACATTCACATCTCACACACATTACACCCAGAACCAGAAGCACAAATATCCCTTGGGAAGGAATTTGTGCTCCTACCGGGAATCAAACCCAGGACCCACGGCGCAGAGGGCGGAGACCTGTCCACTGCGCCAACTGGGTCGTGTAATTTTGTATTACAGGGAAACATTTAAATTATTAATCACAGTGTTTATCCCTACCACTTTTCATCACACAAAAAGGTTGCGGAACAAAATTTCAAAGACTCCCATAAGTACTTCTAATATCTTGCACAATATTCCTTTCTCCCTAGAACACCCAACCTATAGGTAGTATTAGAAAGAGACAATTGCTATAAATATGTCCACACCCTCAGGGTGGCAATCACGTATAGGATTTAAAGGGGACAATCTCGTAAACTGTCCCGATCGGATTCGACATTTGTAGTCATCGACATAAAGATTTCTAGATAGTTACACTAGAACAGAGTAGAGTTGAGGTATCTATATTTACTATATATGTTTTTAGGGTTCCGTACTTAAATGGTGCAAAA
This sequence comes from Lomographa bimaculata, assembly GCA_948107665.1. Taxonomy (NCBI): domain Eukaryota; kingdom Metazoa; phylum Arthropoda; class Insecta; order Lepidoptera; family Geometridae; genus Lomographa; species Lomographa bimaculata. The sequence continues at coordinate 1,556,048 of OX403608.1, read as the reverse complement.
ATCGAGTAGTCTGTAAAAACATAATTTAAACGCAACATGAGCTTAAAAATACCGACTTCACATCTAAATAATTGCAAATCTGGAACTACAAATAAAATAATAAATAAATACATCGCTTTCTATTTTTAGTATGCCCTAGGTTTGCCCAGTTAAACTGAGGAATATAGTACTCCTTTTTTTGTGGTGAGAAAATGCCTACTCCTGCCTGAAACTAAGCTAAGTAAGCCCTAAGTACGTTTTAAGTATCTTCAAATAGCTTACTATTGAAAAGAAAATCCATCGAAAGTATTTTTTCTACACAAAACGCCTTCACAAGTTACCATTAAGTGCGTATTAAGTACAGATACTTACTGTTATGAGAACTAAGCTCCAATTAAGTGAATAGCAGCCGAGGGACTTAAGTATCTATATTATGTTTCGTAATTTTCTTTTTGCTCAATATCGATTTGGTATGCCGGGAAAGCACATCGAAGGATTATGGTGAATTGGATAACTTTGAATAACATAAAACGTTTATATAAACGCTTTTACACTCACAGCCCTACACTAAGTTCAAAGCTTTGTGTCATGGGTGCCGAAAACATTCACATAACATAAAATCACACCAGAAACACTAATGTCCCTTAGGGATAAAACATGTGCTTCCACGAGGAATCGAACCCGAAACCCACAGCACCCAACTACGCCTACGGGCAGGTCATTTGTATCATTGTTATTTTTATCAATTAATATGTGTAATTGATACGAGATTCCCATCAAAATGTACATGGTTAATATACCGTAACAAACACTATCCGTGCCGCGCGGCTTTGCCCGCGTTGAACAAGTTAAAAGTAGCCTTTGTGTTAATCCTAGGTATAAACTATGTACATTTCAAATGTCAAAGTGAAGTCGCGGGTGCCAATGACGGGGACTGGGGACAAAATAGAGGGGCGTGTAGGTTTGTCTTTTATCACACAATGACGTCACATCACTCTAAAATTTTTAAGACGGAAATTGTTAGTGCGTATGTTTTTTACTTCTTCACGCTCAACTGGACCAATTTTGATGAAATTTGGTATAGAGGTGGCTGACATCCTGGATGCACACATAGGCTTTATATTCTCCCAGAATTCTTGCGGGTCCGGACCTTAAATCAAAATCAAAATCGTTTATTCACATGGGCCCCAAAGAGGCACTCATGAAAGTTTATGAATCTATTGCCAGATTCGCAAAATTACAGCCATCTCGAGAAGAACCTGGCAAGAAACTCGGCGGCGCATTTTTTTTTTCATTAATTTTTTTTAAAAACATTCTTAATTTCTAATACATAATTTTCTTAACCTAGGTGTTATTATGGTAGTCGCTAGAAAGAGCATGTGCAGTTTGCCTCCATGCATCCTTGCCATTAATATAGTCTGTGGTCTTATAGTAAGCTTATGCGGGTACAACCGCGAGGCGCAGCTAGTCCCACTATAAAACCACTGTTGTGTGAACATATACTTACAAAACCATTTTGATGTTAAAAACTCCTCCGCATTTAAACTTCCATTCAAAGTTCTTTCACAAAATAAATTCTTGGCCTAATTAGGTCCGAAAAGGAACGCAAACACCCCACATTTATATTAATACAATTTCGTCGCAAAAGAAAATTAATTCTATTGAAGCATTCAGAATATAGCACCCTTTCGCTTAACCCACATAAAAGGCTTTACAAACCACGTGGTGGAAGCAAATCTTGACAAAATTGCTACGAATTAAGGTATAATTTGCCTTGACACGATCATTACTTAAGTCTTTTAATCCTTAGAAGATGTTACTACTGAAACGTTGTAAGCATTACTTTTATGTTCTGCGAAAAGAAGCTCAACCTTCTTGTTATTAGGGGTGATTTTAATCTGGATATTGAAATGAAAGCATTGCCAACAAGGTGAAATATATCGAAGATGCGGGCTGCATAGTGATTACTGGTCAATCTGTATAATTATCCCTTTTAGATATTACTAGCGACCCGCCCCGACTTTGCACGGTTGTAATTTAAAATTGGTTGTCTGCAAAGTCGGTTTACGGACGATAGTTTTACGTGATAACGTCATTAGACGAACGCTTAGGCCGATCGTGTTTCTATCGTTTGTTCCGCGCTCTCGCTTGCACGCTCAGGCTCAGGCGGAACGTGACACTTTTTCGTGCGTGCAGCCGGTGTTCATCGATTTATAAGACGTTATCACGTCAAAAATAATGGTTACTGTTTGTCAACCGTGACAGGTAGAGATATGTTATAGGGATATTTCTTTAGGAATTTAGAAGAACTATAATTTTCTAGTACATCATTTTTATGTATGTCTTAAGGCTTAGCCTCCGTGAGCCAAATAATTCGGCGATTTTGTTGAAAAAACATTGCTTCTGCTACTTATACATATATTATAAATTAAATCTATATATATAAAAGAAAGTCGTGTTAGTTACTCCACTTATAACTCAAGAACGGCTGAACCGATTTAGCTGAAAATTGGCAGGGAGGTAGTTTAGAGCCAGGAGAAGGACATAGGATACTTTTTAAGAACGTACATTTCTTTAATTTTTTTTTTTACATTTCGACATGCTTTCCATTTTCTCATACGTCACTCAGATTTGGTAAAGTACTTCTCAAACATAAACATGAAGGTTGTAATAATAAAGTCACGTGACATTGTAACGCATGCCGGGTATGGCTTCCTAAATATGCACATTCATTGACTGTTAGGCGGAACGAAGGTCGCCGGGACAGCTAGTTAGGTATAATTATATATAAACCTTCCGTGAAAAATTATCTATCTGATGATGAAAACCGCATTAAAATCCGTTGCGTTGTTTAAGAGTAGTTAGCAGATAAACAGACAGACAGACGCGGAAAGCGACTTTATTTTATACTATATATATATATATATATAGAGATAGAGAGAAGAAAGTAGTTGGTATAGTTAGGACCGTTGTTCTCGTAAAATAACCTTTACTGTTACGGTAATAGGTATCGATTTGGCATAAAAATAGAAGCTCAACTGAATGCCAGAACATAAAAATAGAGTTTAATCAATAGACTCCAGGGCGTATTCAAATAAGCTCTTTGATGTCGAACTTATTTTTAATTTACTTAATGAAATGGGAAAACAGGAGCAAAAATATTTCCTGAAATGTTTTTATCGGTGATGGTTTGTATTTTAATAATTGAAACGCAAGCACAACTTAAATAAACCGACTTTCTCACTTTATCTTTGGAACCTTGATCAGATTTAATGTATTAAACACGCATTATTAACGATAACTTAAAAACCTAGTCATCATCAGAAGGCACCACATGGAAAGCACCAGCTATCAAATAAAAAAATAATCATCAAAATCGGCTATCAACGAAAGAAGTTATAAGGTAACTTTTGAAGTCGGTTAAAAACGAAAACATCGTCAATGTAGTGTACAGAATACGCATTATTGATGATATTTCAAGAACCACTTATCAGATCTTGATCAAATTTAAATGGGACCAATTGGAAAGCGACATCTTTCAATCTAAATAAAAATATCGAAATCGGTTCACGTGGAAAAAAGTCTTCATCATGACACACAAAAAAAAAATATATTCGACTTGAGTACCCCCTTCTTTTTTGTGAAGTTGGTTGAAAAAGCGAAGTAGCCTTCCTTAAGGAAATGGGAAGAGTATTCCAAAAACGAACTGCTTCCACAGTATACGTAGTTCATTAATGCTTGGCCATAATTTAAGCTTTAAGCCACGTCACAGCATCCAAACAAACTGACATCTATTTTATAGTCCGTCCCTATTTGCGTACTCATTAGCTGCTAATAAGTCGGGACGTCCCAGAGTCCCGAGATGTCCCATGTCCCGCTAATTCACGTAACGAAGTTAAGCGTGACAGACGGACTGACGAGGGAGTGACGTGAGCGAATTTGGCACGCTCCTGTGCTCACGAGTTGTATGTATATGTTATGTGTCCTAGATTATACTCACACTTCTATACTTACTAGGTGTTTACCGCGGCTTCACGTAAAGTAAGTAGCCTATGTGTTAGTCCTAGATATATACTCTGCACATTTCAAATTTTATTCACATCCGTTCAGCCATTACGGCGTGTAGAGAATACAAATACGCACTTACACACAAACTATCGCATTTATAATATTATTGTCATTAGAAGAAGAAAGAAGAAAAAGAAGAAGAAAATTTATTTATTTCTGACAATAAACACCTAACAACAATAAAATAGAAAATAAAATAAATGGTTATACATAAATAAATAATTGGTGCCATTGCCACAAATCGGTTCCAACTCAGCATAAATGTTGATCAAAAGATCAGCGCTGGTCTTCCGTTGGCACCGGATTTGTTGTGACGACACGGACTACTTACAACAACTCAAACGACTCACAATAAAACTATAATAATTAGAGTAACAAAATTACAACAAAGTCAAAATAACATAAAAAAAATAATTACTAGTACATTTATTAGGACAATATTATTAAATTTTAATGCAATATTTTATTAATTCTTCTCTAATAAATAATAATAATATATAATATATAATATTGATGGTATTTATTATCTTTTTGTAACATATTTTTTTATTCCAAAACCTAAAAATAAAATAAATATTAAAAAATATTGATTATATATTGAACATTGATTATAATATTGAATATTGATTATAATATTAGAGGATAACTCAAAAACTACTAGTCAGATCTTGATCAAATTCAAATGGGACCACATGGAAAGCACCAGCTTTTAAATAAAAAAATAATAATCAATATCGGCTCACTACGAAAGAAGTTATGAGGTAACAAACATAAAAAATACATGTAGATTTAGTTCCGGTTGTACTCACGTTATTTTTTATTTACTGACCGGCTGCCTTCCCCGCCCGCGCCCTTTCCGCCGCCACCTCTATCGCAGCGGGCATTACGCGCGCTGGAACGCAGTACGCGCCAGGCTCTCGTTGCCGCTACAGCGCATGCTCCCGAGGATGAGCGTCTATATCGCTCGAACACCGGTCGAGTTTCTCGATTAAATCAAAAATAACGTGAGTACAACCGGACCTAAATCAACATGAATACGACTCATGATAGTTTTAATAATAGTATAAAAAATACAGTCGAACCTCCTCCTTTTTTTTAAGTCGGAAATTGAATTCCAGAATAGGCGGAGATTTTTCCAAAATTATGATTTTTCCACTTCTGATTAATTGAAGTTCAAAATGAGGAGTAATGAGCAAACATGATGCTTACCATCAAGCGAGTGACTTGCTCGACTCAGCTTCTTTTAAGTGTGTAATTCTGAAACTATCAAAACGTGATAATTTCTTTTAATTAGACTGAATAAAAGAAACAAAAGAAGACATAAATCAACCTTCCCAGGACGTTTCCAAATCTGGTTAATAGAAATCGTCCATTTTTATCTCCCAAGGCTAATTAACAAAATTAATTCATTTATTCTCCCTAATAATTAGTATGCGATTCTCGTCGCCGAACATCTGGCCTTTATTAATGTCCCGGTTTCTTAGTATCTGGGATTGTGGGACGAATTATTTGTCCCGTTTAGGTGTCCATTGATTTATTAGCCATTATGATATAATATATAATAACATGATATATAAGTACCTACCTGATTATTGTTTTTAAGCATAATTTATTAATTTTATATACAGCTAGATAGATAGATAAATTCTTTATCGAACACCTTAATTAAGACAAAAAACAAAACAAAATAATTATTTACAAAAAAAAGTGTAACAACAGGTGTCTTATCGCTAAAAGCGATCTCTTCCAGACAACCTTTGGATGGAGAAGAATTACGCAATAGAGTTGGACGTCGGTGTTTAAGAAAACAGAATTTTAAAGAGTGCATGAAACACTGTTATATAATAAAACGACGACCGAGCAAGCGCGTAGTGTCTCCGTTTCAGCTTAGGTACTTTAGGCTGTCGCATGTCCGGATTTCCAGTTGTTCTCCTCCACAGGCCGCATTTCTCAACCGATTTTCATAAAATTTTATGGCTTAGGTTTAAGCAATCACCAGATATAATGAAATTTAACGCCCCAAAAAATCGTAAGTACTTACCAGAATTTAATCCCCATTTTAATATGAAATTATCACCAATAAACGTAAAGTCTGCTAACCTAAAAAAGGCAAGTATCTTCAGAATAATCGCTGAGCTACCCAAAAAGGCCACGCATGCACCAAATATGTACTCTACTATATACTAATTTCATCCAAATATATTACTGTAAATATTTTTTTCGTATTATAAATATTTTAGTATTAATTATTGTAAAAAAAATAACCTTAACTTACTGTTATCCGATTCGGTTCTGTCACAGGAAATTTTTGTTCTTGGTGGCCATCTAAATTATACTCCAAGTTAAAATTTGGTGCACGCTCGGCCTTTTTGGGTTATGAAAAGTTTTTGTAGTGCAGGCATGACTTAAATAGCCCGAAAGATTTTGGTACAGGTTTCATTTATTTGTACATATTATGTATATATTTTTTTTGGATGACGCTGTTTAGGGCAACGATTGTTTTTTTGGTGGTCATTAAATTTAATCCCAAATTTTATGAGCATGTTCGATAATTACATAGTTTTCTTTGTCGCTTCAGTTTTTCAAAATTTTTCAAAATTGCGGATATATGGGGGTTGAAAAAAATCGAGTCAGACGCGCGATGTGGACTTCAAGAAGATTTACTATTCAATGTAACAATTTTAAATAAGTCGTTCTACAAATCACTGTACGCTGCAGACATTCTAGAACAGAACAGAACATGGAAATTACCAATATCTGTCCAAACAAGCAATAATAGGCGATAACTCAACAAGCGTGCCAGAGACAATGCGCCCTTTACAATTAGCCGTATAGGTTAACCGAATAACCGTATATGGAATACGACTAGTATATGCATAGGTAGTATGTATATTCATCTATACGTCGTCTAGGCTATTGTTTATACACATGGGATTTGGCCTGGAATTGGTATTCCGATGATGTATTTATAGCAGGCCAACTGTGCTGTTGCCCTACAATTCTAAACTCAAAACAATCGTATTATATTTCTTGATAGAGAAAGTTCCGGGAAACAAAAGAAATCAAAAATGTATGATTAACCAAAGAGGCAGATTTTTGTAAAAGATTTACTTTGGTTATCGCACCCGCGTCCCCGCATGCGGATCTGTCAGTACAAAAGGCGTTCTGTGTGGTGAAACCTTAAAATCTAGAACACTGCGTCTCCCTACAAGTCCAGTGCAAGCTCGGCTAAAACCTTACGGCTCAAAATCAGTGGTATCGGTTCAAATTGCTTTGTTACGCTGACCGCTCCTCAAAGGCCGTTCCCGATGCACTGGGCATAGTAATCCGAACGCATACGTTTGTGCTTGGTAATAGTGCTTGTGAATTGAATTAACAATTTTTATCGGAATTTCTCGCATATATTTTACTCTAGCCGTGCCCCGCGGCTTCGCCCGCTATTATCAAGTTAAAAAGTAGTCTATGTGTTAATCCTAGGTATAATATATGTACATTCCAAAAGTCATCCAAATCTGTTCAGAAGTTAAAGCGTGAAGAGGAAACAAACATACTTACACAAAAACTTTCGGATTTATAATATTAAGTAGAATTATTTTGACTACTGACGTTGTGAACACTTTGTAGAGTTTATTGTTACAGAGAGTCCACCCGTGATGAAATCCGATAGGAGTAGGAGAGGTAAAAAGATAGAGTATTTGTAGCCGAATATCTATGGGGATTTGCTGCCGATGTTGAAACTATATATATTCTTCAAAAGAGGGTAGTTCGTGCCATCTATGATGTGGGTCCGCGAAAAACTCTCAGGGAATTCTTTAAAGAAACAGGCATACTTACCATGCCTTCGCTTTACGTCTATGAAAATTTTGTGCATGTTTGCAAATAATATTGATATGTATAAATTAAGAAGCGACGCACACAATCTTAATACTAGATATAAGCATAAAATAGCGGAATAACTTTATAAAAAGTAATTATAAGTTAAAGGTGATATTTAAGCGTAATATATTTTTTTCTAGTAGCAATACATTTATTTCTCTCTTACATATATTTAATCGATCTTTTTCACTCTCATACAAAACAATCTATCATCCTCCTTATCTTTTTCAAAGTCACCTAAGATAAATATTTTTTTTTCTATTTCAATAAAAAATACAGTAGATATTTAAGCATGAAATGAAAAATATCACGTCAATCACAGTCCTTAAGTTTTATATCAGTGTCTACGAATAAATGAAGGAATTTTGTAATTTTTATCTAATAATATATATAAGTTTAAAATACTAACAACCGACTGCAATCGCAAATATCTCAAAAACTCTTCATCAGATCTTGATCAAATTATAATGGGACCACCTGGAACGTCAGTATAATTATTAATAAAATAATTAAACGCAAGCAAAGCTTAAAAAAACCGACTTTACCGCTTTATCATCGGAACCTTGGTCAGATTTAATGTATAAACACGCATTGATGACTATAACTCAAAAACTAGAGATTAGGCCTTGATCAAATTTTAATGGAACTACATAATAAGCACCAGCTTTTAAATAAAAGAATCAACAAAATCGGCTCACAACCAAATAAGTTATGAGGTAACTTTTGAAGCCGGGTAAGCGAGAACATCCTCAAAGTACGCATTATTCGTCACAAAATAGGCATTATTGACGATATTTAAGTTAAGTTTGCTGATTTCAGGATTTCACTGTAGAAGTGTGGTGGATCATGGAACCATTCGGTTTAGCGTTACATATTCATATCGGGATTTATATTCTCTACTTCCATTATATTGCCAAAATTCAATAACATATTCTACTAAATAATGCTATGATCCCCCAATAGCTACAATTCGCGTAATCCCACGCTGACAATCCAATTTAGTTTGACAAGCCCCAGTGGAAATACGTGACGCGGTGATGTTGACCTAACGATTTGGAAACGATATTACAAAAAAAAGCACTGAAAAAAACTGGTTTGAATTTTGTTGATCTGTTTCCTATGTACCTGACTCCCTATTTATATATTACCTATCTCTGTTGTCAACTGTTCCAATTCGAAAACAACAAAACTCCTGAGAAATAAAGTTGATTTTTGCTTAATTCAAATAGAAACTGCTTGCAACAATGATACGTTATTACGTAGCTGTTTGAGGTAAGACACGAAACTGAAATCAAATAAAATACGACATAAAAGATCACTTTTGATATTGTTATGCATTTGTTTTTCCTGTAGGTATTTTTTGTCGAAATTTATGCGGTAAAGACTTGTGAGGTATTTTTTTGCGTATGGTAGATAGACCCGGCGCTAGGGAAAGCTCTACAGACTCGTAATCCTAAAAAGGGAAAGTTTGATTTTGATAAAAGTTTTTAAATGGCATTAGACCCATTAACTTGCTTCCTCTCCTCCTTGAGTGCCTCTTTGGGACCCATATGAATAAACAAATTTTAATTTTTAATTGAATGTTGAATTTGGTAAAAATTAGGAAGAACTAACTAGACACTTAATTGCTAGCGATTAGTTAATGGCCTCGATTCTGATGTACACTCACTAAATTAAATTTAAACTATCCCTGTCTCTTACAAAATAAAACACAAGACAGAGATAGCATGCATTTTAGAGCTGTCACGCTAGTTTATCAATTAAAATATGAACAGCAGAAGCAGAAAGGCGCTTGTTTTTAGTCAACACCAATACAACACATACTCGACTAAGCTTGCATAGACATCTAAGTTCTGACTAACTTGATGGCACAGCAGTATGCTATCTCTGTCTTGTGTTCCTATTTTGTAAAAGACAGGAATAGTTTAAATTTAATTAAGTGTGTGACATCAGAATCGAGGCCATTTATTGCCGAAGACTAGACTAATAACATTTTAGTTATTTAACAATATAAGACACACCTGCATAAAAAAAAAACAAGGGCCGCATTCAACTTTGCTTAAGTTTATACCAGTATCTTTACAATAGCCGAATACAGATAATTAAATCATAAATAATTATTGCAAGAATGCAGTACATTATCAAGGTGGTAACAATTATTAATTTAAATCTTTATTGCACAAAAAGTACAAAAGGTGGACTTAATGCTAGGGGCATTCTCTACCAGTCAACCACACATAGTAGACGATGACGAACAATGCTATCGAATCATACATTCTACCATGAAAATGGTGTGCAAGAATTATAGATTGATGCAGGCAGTAATTTATACTGTAAATTGTATTAATTAAGTACAATATGGAATTCTTCAAGTCACGAGTGAATAGGTATCTTCTAGGCAAGCTTGCTCCATCGTCGACACATCGTCGCTTACCATCAGGTGAGATTGTGGTCAAAGATTTGCATACATAAAATTAAAAAAAATAAAAATTGTTTGTATTATTTACTAAAATTCAGCATAACCTTCAAAACAACGTTTCAATCTCTTACCCCAAAATACAATCTACTAACTAACAATAGCACTACAATTACATACTGGAAAATGCGTATTCCAGGTCTAGTGTGTTTACCAGCTTTGATCACATCGTCACTTACCATCAGGTGAGATAGTGGTCAAACACTAACCTGTCACAAATAAAAAAAAAAAAAAAAAAACAAATGGCTGGACACGTTCAATCCAGCTTCGTACCGGTTTCCGCCGGTTCATACCAGTTTCTGCCGGCTTATACCGGTTTCTGCCAATCCATACCACATCCATACCGCTTCAAACCTGGTTCTATTTAGTTTGAAACCGTCATTTATTGGAGGCTTCGTGATGGCTTTATGCGAGAATAAACACCCAGACAGGTGATCGAGTAATAGTGTCGGGTAGCGAGAAATAGATTTGGTTGTTCACGATTAATCGATGTATTTGATGGATGTGTGTGTAGTGATGTGTTATTGGATGCAACGAGGAGAGCTAGTTTAATTTTGTGGATAAGATAAAGATTAATGATTTAAGAGCAAGCAAAGCTTAAATAAACCGACTTTACCATTTTATCTTCGGAACCCTTGATCAGATTAAATGAATTATCAAGGATAACTCTATAACTAATGCAACTAGCTAAAACTACATTCAACAGAATTTGATTACCGATTAAATTGTTTGTACAATCTACAATAAACTATACAGTAAAGTACCTATTTGTGAGATGGCGGGAGAGCACTGATATCCTACACACAGGGCAACCTAGTTAGGTGTTAGGGTTTATCCATGTACACAACAAATATCTGATCAGCATAGTTTATTTATGAACCACCTGTATAAGCCAAGTTATAATATAAGATGCTGTGTTGACACACAATAGTGTTCCTACTATTACTATAGCTAGTTATAAGTACATGGAGTGTTACAAATTAGTTAAGTTTTTGTCCAAATAAAAATATTTTTCATTTTCAACTACTGGTTAAGTCTTGATCCAATTTAAATGGGACCACATGGAACGCACCACTTTTCAAATAATCAAGATTTTATCAGTAGTTTTTGAGTAATCGTCAATAATGTGTGTTTAATACATTAAATCTGATCAAGGTTCCGAAGATAATGCGGTAAAGTCGGTTTTTATTTAAGCTTGCGTTTAATTATTTTTTTATGACGCGTCAAGTAAGATGAGGCATATTATTATAACTAATGTAGATAGATAAAAAAATATCTATTGCACTAGAAAAAAGTGGTACATGGGCGAACTTAATGTTAATTAGCATTTTCTTCCAGCTAACCTTTGTGTTTTATGGATTTGGTGGTAGCTCTATATCTGTGCTTTATGTTATTAGATTTACCGAAGAGAGATTAAAAGGAAGATAAATAATAAGGTATATATTTAAGGTTTATCGAACGATTTAATTTTTTATTAATAAGGGGGTAGTATGTTTGCCTTGTGCTGTTTTAATAAAGAATTTAAAAATGACGGCCATTGTTATCGCATCATAAGTTGACACTGACACTAATCCGGTTTTATTTATACTGCGTTCGATATTTTTTCACCCTTAAAACAAAAATGCGTGTGTAAATGTTTTCTTCCTTAAACCAGACTCTCACCGCCTCATAACATTCTAGCAATCTTTACTAAATAAACCCTCATCTAAGGAACTAAAGAAATCTGCCGTCAAAACTCTACAACCCCAAAATATCACCCCAATAAGTTGCCAAAAAACTTTAACATATTGCCTACGTCACGAAGTAGACCGAAGTTTCACGAAAACACTCGAATGACAAATGCAAGGGTTGAACACTGACAGGTGGCGAGCGAGAGCCGAAAAAGAAAAATGACGGATACAAAATGGCGGGCGGACGTGTCCTGCATCATTATACTTTTTGGTGATAGTAGCCAGGTATAAATGAAAGCAGTAAGCGATGTTCAGAAATTTATTTTAATATCAAGACTTGTATGGGTAATTCTAAGACCACTATCTCACCTGTTTGTAAGTAGGTAATAGATAGAACATTACTTACAAAAAGGTGGTGTCGAGGGTGGTAAACAAAAGTTATCAAATATTTGAGCTATTTTTTATATTCAATAGGCTAGGTATTTGACTTGAAGACTCCCAAGTTTTTTTTAAATTTTGGCTTCGTAATCTTGTGCATTCAGCCAGTGTCAAGTAATAAAATATTTCAAATGTATTTCATATTAAAATGTCCTAGGCAAAAATCCCTGTCAAAGTCAGGTAAAAGAGTCAAGGTCAAGTCATAGTCAAGTCATGGCCTAGTAAAGTGGTAGAACTTCTGTTAGAGTTTTGGAACGAAAGGCGAAAGTCACGTATTAATTACTATGTATTAATGGTTAATTATCCACCATTATTACACAATGACACTCGAAAAATCACAAGTTTTGGAAAATTATACAAAATCAGCAAAGCCATTTTTTTATTTTCGCGTCAATAGCCTCCCAGGTTATATCGTCAAGAGAACAACACATATGGGTAATTAAGGACAGGCTGCGTCGTTTTGGTCAGTGCACGATTGTCATCAAATGCGAATAAAGAGCGTATGCAATACCCACATAGATTTTCAAGGAATTTCGTAAAGTCTCGAAAAGTAAGTTATAAAAAAACCATTTATCATTTATTTATTGCCCGTTCGCTTAGTTGTGCGCGTCCGCCTTCTAAGCAACGGTTATCGGGTTCGATTCCCGATGGGAACACAAGTTTTTAAATGGAAATATATTGTTCCGGTTTTGGTTGTGTTTGTGTATGTGATGTGAACGTTTCCGGCACCCACGACACATCAAACTTAGTGTGGAGCTGTGAGTATGAACATGTTCACATCTAGAACAAGAAACACTAATTTCCCTTGTGATAGACTTAGGAAATCATTATGAAATATCATAATTATCACATATTAGAGAGCCTGCCCTTAACTTTCATAAATATAGGTTCCATGTATATAAAACATTTCGACTTTAATTTGATTAATTATATACTTAGACGTATTCTCTTTATTCATGTTACATCTTTTCACCTCGTAAAAAAAATCTCCGTCTATTGTATATACCCCGCCATATTACGAATTTTTTTTTTTTTTTTTTCTTTTTATTTGGGTAAATAAACAATGCCACAATACAGTACATTTTAAAACAATAGATATCCACAGACTTAATAAATGTGTCACCAACAACATTTACCACAGTTTACTAAATAGTATATTTTTTAATTGAGTGCGTCAAGTGCATCTGAGCTATATAAGTTTTACAATGTCTCGTTTGAAAATACTAGGACGCAATGCCATAATATCAACCGAGTTGAAGTTTTCGTTAAACGAGTGAACAATACGATATAAAGGGGAACGTTTACCTGAGTTGGTACGGCAACGAGCCGTCGCAAACAATTTACAAGGGTTACGGCAGTGCGTTCTAGTAGGTATTCTATAACTAATTTTATTAACTAGAGGTATACAATCATATCGGTTGTGACATAAGTCGTACAATAACATAGTTTCAAGTAGCTTACGTCTTTGTTCTAATGTAATGATATTATATCTATCAAGTAATTGTTGATAGCTTTGATAATAATGATAACACTTGTAATGCATAGTGCGAAGAAACTTTTTTTGAACAGATTCTATATTATCTTTATATTTATTGTAGAAAGGATTCCAAACAGGCACAGCATATTCTAATTGGGAGCGGATCAATGATTTATATAGATGGAGATAGGTGGATGTTCGTGCAAATTTTGTGGCGGACCTCATTACAAACCCAAACATTTTAAATGCTTTTCTTATTATATTATCGATATGTATATCGAGATGTAATTTACTATCTAGTGTGATACCTAAATCTCTTATAGTGTTAACATTATCCAGTGGGTCATTACCTAGACTATATGAGAAGTTAAATATGTTTTTCTTTTTTGTAAAGATGATGGATTTACATTTACTACTACTTAGACTTAGCTTATTATTAATACAGTAGGTATGAAAATGGTTAAGATCTTCTTGGAATTTCTCATGATCGGAGATACTATCAATTGTGTGAAATATTTTTAAGTCGTCTGCATATAGTAAAAAGTCACAAAACTTAAAACATTTATGTATATCGTTAATAAATAATACAAATAACAAGGGTCCCAAAATGGACCCCTGTGGAACACCTGAGCTAATAGGTACAAGTTCTGATTCGTGTCCGTTTAATACGACTTTTTGTGTACGATTAGTTATGTAGGATTTAAACCACCTCCACAAATTACCACGTATACCATTATATGCCAGTTTATCCAGCAGTATTTTGTGATCAACTCTATCAAACGCTTTTTGAAAATCAGTATAAACGCTGCAAATTTGTTTATTAATGTCCATCTTTTCAAATATGTACGTTGTATAAATCAAAAGATTAGTATTTGTTGACCGCCGTTTAACAAACCCATGTTGTTGTGGAATGATAATACTATGAATAGATGGATATATAATATTGTGCACCAGCCTTTCAAAAAGCTTTGATAAAGCTGGCAAAATTGAAATGGGGCGATAATTTTCAACATTAGACTTATCGCCTCCTTTAAAGACCGGTACGATTCGTGCGGATTTCCACACATGTGGAAATACTCCTTCCCGTAAACACATGTTATATATATGCTGTAGGGGGGGATATAAAGTAGAGTAAGTAGATTTAAGGAACAACGGTGGAATATTGTCTAAGCCCGGCCCCTTCGTCACGTCTAAAGATCGTAGTTCCCTGATGACTGCGTCTGATGAAATTTGTATACTGCTTAGAATTAAGTTTGAGTCATGATTGGTGTCAACAATGTCAGATACATCATAGCCTTCCGTGATACTAGAGGATTGAAATACAGATTTAAAGAACGAAGAAAAAAGATAACATATCTCATCAGGATTTTCAGCTGTTAGGTTTTGGTATGATATCCTGTTAGGAATGTCTTGCCTATTTTTCAAATTATTTATAAATGTCCAGAAATATTTAATATTTTTATGTATACTATCTTCGACGGAACACATGTACTTTTTGTAGCATTTATGTGCTTCATTGCTAAATCTTTCTCTAAACATAGCAAAAACATGATAATCTGAAACATTTTGATACTTTTTATTTTTAAAAATATGGATCAAGGCGGGTGAGAACCATGTAGGGAATTGAGTGGATTTTATACGCTTAGTCGGAACATGTGTTTTTATAATCGAGTAAAGTTTTTCATAAAATGCTGCAACTGCCTTTTCAGCGTTATAATTAAGAAAAATGTCATTCCAGTCAGTTTCAGAAATATCTTTATTTATTACGGTGTAGTCAGCTTTTTTGTAATTAAATTCTATTCTAATTTTCGAGACGATAGGTCTAATAAAGCTTTCTTTAAATGGTACAAAAGCTATAAAAGGGGGATGATTCTCATCAGGCTGAACTAGAGACTGAGGAGCAGGGGCTGACAAACAATCTGAGATGTTAGTAATAAATAAGTCTAGTATTCTACCCTTGACATTGTGATATTTATTTATTTGGAAACCATTAATCATACCCAAGAAGTTAATTAAGTGTTTATTCGATAGATTATAATGACTACACATTATAGGCTTTAAGTATGTGCTGCGGTCTTGCCATTCCATTGAAGGTAAATTATAGTCACCCACTATGAGAAACTTACTTATGTCACTAAGAAGAAGCATATTTGTTAAGATATCAAAATGTACCATATATACATCCGAGCTTAAGCTCGGTGGGATATATGCAGCGCTAACAAGATAACAGTTATTATGTGTGCGTATTTCAATAATTACGTGATCTACCAACGGAGAAGGAGCAACAGGTGTCGGTGAGGTGCGGGAGGCGGCGGCGGCGCAGCCGAGCGCGCGGCCGCGGCCAGCAGGCGCGGGCGCGGCATACGTCACGGCCGGCGCACGCAGCCTCGCGCCCAGCTCGCGCCGTGCCGCAATCAAAACACCACCTCCGTCACGTCGACCACAGGCTACACGGTCCCGGTCGTGACGAAATACTTGATATCTTGAGTCTATTATGGTATTATCAGAAATATCACCATGTAAAAATGTTTCCGTTAAAATGATAATATCGTAATTATGTGCAAGAATATTCATGTAAATAGTATTTAATTTAGTCCGCAATCCGCGACAGTTTTGATAGTACACTGATAGGTTGTGACTATCCATAATTGAGTAGAAAATCATAAATGCATATGTTCAAGAAGTATTGTTGTAAACAACGGATTATATATAGTATGATAATGTCTATGATAACATCCACCATCTGATAGTTGTAAAGATGAGATTTACTTTTGTTTATATTAAGATTGAGACAATAATAATAATGTAAACATATTGATTTGTAATGTGCCCGTTTGGAAATGAACATGATATAGAAATAGGCTAATAGTAACATTTCATCGTAATACAGAATTAATGTAGGTAGGGATTGGATTCATATTATATTCATATTATTTTTCAGACGCACATAATAAAGTGTAGTTATTGTATAAAGCCAGATATTATACAAACAAAAATAGCAACGCACGAAAACATAACCGAATTCAGCAGGTATAGTTAGAATATTCAAATGACGTTCTGTAGTTAATATTATTATCAATAATAATTGAGTACCTAGGAGCCTAAGGCTGTCATACGTATATTGTTTACTTGATTTTTGTAACGTCCTGGGGTGATCTAATAGCGATAATAGGCGAGGTGTCCGATTTGCGGGCCAAAATGGTTGCATGTTTAATCCACACATACTTGTAGTCATGTTTCCTGGCGGCTTCACGGGTTTGGCGAAAAAGCAGCTTGTTATTCAGTGTAAGATGTTCGTTAACATATATATTAGTCGGGGGTCCGGACAACGACAGTTTAGTCGAATCTAACCCTTTTGTTCCTCGGCAAGCAGCTACTACATTGTGTGAATTATCGTGGAAACTCTTTTTTTTAGCGTACGTTCAATAACTTTAACACAATTTTTTCTCAACATGTAAATTTATTTACATTTAGGCACAATGTTTTCCAAATAAATAAAAAATAATGCAAATAAAATAATTTTTTTCCCTATCGGGCATAAAAATATAACACGACAACCTAAAACGCACAATGAATAATAGTAAGAACTCATACTGTATTATTCTATACAGTAGCTATATTTTTTGGTTGCAACAACATTGAATGGACTGGGTGACACGTGATTTTTTTGCCGTCCGTACTTTTTCGCGTTAAGCTACGCTGGAAAATTTTATACGATGTGAAACTGAGATCGTGGTTTTTGCTGGGATGCTGGTTTATTCCAATTACAACGGGCATCATTATGTAGAAAGCTTAATGAGGATGCCTCTACTATTCATTAGATAGATAGAACTCTTGTACACCATTAATAAAATAAAACACATTGACTGCCAATCGGTGTCCTAAGTTTAGGTAGCTTTTAAGGTCGTTAAGCAGTTCCGTCCACTTACATACGAAGTCCATACAAATGATGACAGCTGCTTAGGAATAACCTAAAGCCTTAGACCGGTGAATCGGTGTTCTAAACTTAAGTAGTTCCTAAGGTAACACTCCTTAGGTAACAACTATGGTTGATGAAACCATATTTTGAGAGGTGGTAGAGCATTTTGTGAGTTGCTCGCCTGGCTTGCTACCAAAGTAGCTTACCACCATCAAGTTGAAAGTCTGCCGCCAAGCCAAATACGGTGTTCCGGCAGTTATCCTTGAGAGCCTGCGTGTCAGGTCTAGTGTGTTTACCAGCTTCGATCACATCGTCACTTACCATCAAGTAAGATAGTGGTCAAACACAAGCCTGTCACAAATAAAAAAAAAAATAAAAAAAAATGAAACTTTTTTTGTGCTAGGTAACTCTAAAATGCTTAGGCATCGATTCCTATGGTTGTTGATAATGCCAATCATCAGTCGTTGCAATAACAAGTCGTTTTTGTTGTTGTAGGTAGTCCGTGTCGTCACAACAAATCCGGTACCAACGGAAGACTAGCGCTGATCTTTTGATCAAAATTAGTGCCGAGTTGAAACCGATTTGTGGCAATGGCACCAATTATTTATTTATGATAACCATTTATTTATTTTCTATTTTATTGTGTTTAGGTGTTTATTGCCACAAATAAATATATTTTCTTCTTCTAATGACGATAATATTATAAATGCGATAGTTTGTGTGTAAGCGCATAAGTATGTTTGTTTATGTATACCCTTCACGCCGTAACGGCTGAACGGATTTGAATGAAATTTGAAATGTGCAGAGTATATATCTAGGAAACCGATTTGTTACGATTGACACTTAATATGTATTTATGCATAATTCTATATTTTCTGCTTTTTTATTGTTGTTAGGTGTACATTGTCACAAGTTAGTATATTTTCTCTCTTTCTCTTAGTCTAATAATACCTGTATGACATATAGACGGTAATATAATTTCTTCTTCTTCGGCGTACTCAGGTTAAAAAAAAAGATACCTAAATGTATACAGTAAAGGTACTTACAGATCAAAACGATTTGCTTATACAATTTGCATATCCCAAACCCCATCAACTACGAAAGCATCTATTAGTTTCAGTTAACCACCCTTACATC
Source organism: Lomographa bimaculata (assembly GCA_948107665.1). Lineage (NCBI taxonomy): Eukaryota > Metazoa > Arthropoda > Insecta > Lepidoptera > Geometridae > Lomographa > Lomographa bimaculata. The sequence goes on along the minus strand of OX403608.1, from coordinate 1,537,008 downwards.
CGAGTAATATAATCAAGCTCAAGATAAATAAGATTAGACAGATCCTATCAAACAAATACTAGAGTAATACAGAGTACAAGGACGCAGTGGCGGATCCAGGTTGCGCTTGAGGATTGGTGACTTGACCCCACTGAGGATCGGTTTTGTTGGCGCTGCCTCACCGCCCAAGGTTGTTCGTGCGTTGTTGGGAGGGGAGGGGGGGCTTGAGCCCCTTAGCATCCCCTCTGGATCCGCTACTGCAAGGACGTGTATCAATTAATTATTATAATATAATCTGACGTAGCGCCATCTGAGTCCGGATAAGGAAGCTCGTGGATAATAAGCTTTATCTTCATCAGGATAAGGAAGTTTGTTAACTTAACCTACTCGGGAGATGTAAGTTTGGCGTTGGCATTTTATTTATATTTAACTTCAAAGCTGTGCACAATTAATAATTTATTGATTCATAAAGAATACAATGTAAATTCTGAAGCCTTTTGTATTTAATTTATTGTTTTGAAAACCATCTTATCCCAAGGGGCATCACAACAAACAACTTAATCTATTTTCAAATCTCATCTACATTAACTATCCTAGTAAACGCAAATAATTAAGTATAGCAATATGCACATAAATCTAATGATTAATACCTACCACGTCGTATTTCAGTAACAGTTAGAGCAAATATAAAAAAATACGATAGTTATTACTTGACAAAAAATCATAACTCACGCAATTTTCGTCAATGTTGTTACTCGAAGAAGATATTTATTACTTTTCATGCGTTTTTCATAAAAAAACCTATTACGTAAATAGATACAGCTTAAAACAAGGAAAAAATAATAGTATAACACTCAATAAAATAACTTCTTACGGCAATTTTGTATTTTTTTTTTAAATACTCCACTTCCCTTGCACTCAAACGACTTTCGCATTTTCATTGTTTGAAACTGTCTAATAGTTTCATTTTACTTTATCATTTTAGCGATGGAAAATATTGCTACATTATTAATCTTAATTTCCCCATAACTTAAAGGAGTGCACACACAGCCAAACTTAAATTATAACGAAAAATCAGAGATACGGACCGACCACACCGTTTTGGTTCCAATTGGAACCGTGTTCAATTGGGCTTGGCAGAAATCGGTGCCTCTCGGCACCGCGTTCAGTTGAGTCGCTATCAACTTATGTAATTTTTGCACACTTTCCGAAATTTTAATTAATTTTAAAGTTGCTTCTACATTCATCATCAGTACAGCGAAGGAGTGGAACTCATTGCCTGCGTCTTTGTGGCCTGAACGGTATAGTATAAAGTCTTCAATTCAAGAGTGAATAGGTATCTTCTTGGCAAGTATGCTAAATCTTCGGCTGAACAATCTCAACAATCAAACTTACAATCTGGGTGTCTTTAAGTCAAGAGTGAATTGGTACCTTCTAGGCAAGCATGTTCCATCTTTCCATCAGGTGAGATAGCGGTCAAATCTTATCTAGCATAAAAAAAGTCATAAATAATCAAACATTTTCGAAAGGGTTCGTGCACAAACACTGGACCGTTCGATAGCAAACATGCCAATATGTGAACATATTGAAACTGCTAGTCGAATCTGATTTGGTGCTCGATCGAGATGTGAGCTGAAAATATGAACGTGCGAGAGTTTTAGATATTAAATTGGAATGTGCTTGCTATTTTATACTCAAAATAAAATATCAAATCAGTATGCTAGAAATGTATACGCAAGCAAAGCTTAAAAACCCGACTTCTCTGCTTTATCTTCGCAATCCTTGAACAGAATAAATCAATTAAATCCACATTAATGAGGATAACTCCAGAAATACTGGTCACATCTTGATCAACTTTAAATGGGACCACATCGTCGGTTTGCCCAGAAAGCCGAATTGAGAACCTCCTCCTTTTTTGTCAAGTCGATTCAAAATCAAACAACTTGGCTGTAAACAGTGAATTCACGGTTAAGCAAATAACAGTATTGAAAACAATTATAAATGTGAAATTTTCTCGTTATACTGGGTAATTATTAAACAAATGAAAATGATAATTTGACGATTCGGTTGGCGCGGTGGACAGGTTACCGCCCTCTGCGCCGCGGGTCCTGGGATGCATTTCTGGCAGGAGCTTAATTTTTTTTTTCATTATACATTTAGGACTTTAATTGTGTTTCTGGTTTTGGGTGTGATTATGTGAGTGATATGTAAATATTTCAGGCACCCACAGTTCAAGTCTTTGAACTTGGTGTGGGGCTGTGAGTGTCAATGCGTTTGTTTGTTTGTCGACTACAAACCAACAATTAACTTTGATTTGGCCCATTGATTTATTAATATAATAATTATAAGATAATAAAATGGAATTGTTTTAGCCATTTGGGAAGCCTACTTGTAAAAAACGACATTTTTAAATAAAGTTATTTTATTTGTAAGCATAAACGGCTGGATCACTAGGTTTCTTTCCCAGATAAATTTGTGTTTCTGGTTCTGGTTGTGATTGTGTGTGTGATATGAATGTTACCGGCACCTACGACATAAGTAATCGAGCTTAGTGTGGGGCTGCGAGTGTGAAAGCGTTAATGTTGTAGTTGTAGTTTTAATTGCGAATCTGGAAGTAGAGCCGTTAACTTTCATGAGTGTCTGTGGCATGTAAATAAACGATTTTGTTTTTGATTTTGAATTCAAAATTGTTTACACTGAAACAAAAAAAAAACTACTTTCAGTAAAAATAACATTCAAATGAAGTTGTGAAAGCGTAATGAATATTTTACCACCATAACAAAATCGATCCGACATTTTTATTCATCCCCATATCGATTAAAAACGTCCCCCTAGGCATTAAAAGGAAATTTATTCGACACCATTAAATTTGGTAAAGCGAGACGCGTCACAAATGATTTGACATCGCCCCCGGAAGAAAAAATTGAATTTCCCTGAAAATTAATTTTAAATCGCCCAGAAGATAGCCCACAGAGTCTTTGTATTACACTGATGTGTAACCTTCACATACTTGCAATAATTTAATTGCCGCTATAGGGAATAGGGAAATAGGGATTTGCATAAAATAAGATTAAGGCCAAGCATTTTTTTTTACTTTTATAGCTATATAATTAGTCTATATATTTTTATCTCTTTAAAATTATTTTTAAATAGGTAAATTTTATATATCGATATAAATATATATAACTCATAGGTGACTGACTGACATAGTGATCTATCAACGCACAGCCCAAACCACTGGACGGATCGGGCTGAAATTTGGCATGCAGGTAGGTGTTATGACGTAGGCATCCGCTATATTATTATTAGTTATTAATCAATGATCCTATTAATTATGTTGGATAGGCGCACATTTGACCACTATCTCACCTGATGGAAAGTGAAGATGCGGCCGAAGGTGTGACATGCTTGCCTAGAAGATACCTATTCACTCGAGACTTGAAGACTCCCAGATTATTCCGTTCGGGGAACAAAGACGCAGGCAATGAGTTCCACTCCTTCGCTGTAATACCTAAGGGTCTGTTGATTCATCACGTACTGCAGTAATTATGGTGAAAAATAATATTTTAATTTTTAACCACTTCACAGTTTTCCAGTTTCTTCTTTATTATCCATAGCTACGTCTGATTTATCTATCTCATACTGCCATATTTCAAAGAATCAAAAGAAATCCATAATTTTTCGCAGCTTATTGAAATAATTTAAAATTTCTATCAGCATTCATTTCAAAACCCTCTCAGCACTTTAAGGTTCATTACGATCTTTTCAAAGATTCCATTTCAAAACATAATTTATTGTTCCACCCTAACTAGCTAGTTTCAGCCTTTTCATATCTCTTTTTACCCGCCAATTACGCGTCGGTGTAAATAGAGGTCACCTTTAATTTGTAATTCGAAGTTCGTTTGAGGTTGGCGAGGTCTTTATTTGGGCAGGGTCTACATCAAGGGTCTGTCTGGTCCCTTTTCATGCCAGAACAGGCGTACTTGTGATGGAAAATAATTAGGGCTTGTTTGGGCATAGCCCTTTGTTTTACGTCGTATTTTTAGTTGGCACCTTTTTATTTTCGGAAGCGCGGTTGCTGTTTGGTGATGGTTTTGTTTATTGCCTTTCGGTTTTTGTATTTTCTTTTTACAACAGTAACAAATATATTATGCACGTTTACACGCTGTAAGCTCTCTGGCGGTACTGAGTATACATGAAGATTTGACCGCATCATATGAAACACAATTAAATATGCCCGAAAATATGCTCAGTGGGGAACGCAACTCTATTTACGTATTTAATTGATTAATGAAAAATCAAAGAGCTTTGTTTGTCATTTTCAACCGACTTCAAAATAGCAGGTTCTCAATTAGACTGTATGTTTTTTTTCCACAAAACTATTTTTGGCTGTCTTTAGCGTTAAATTGAGTTGATAGAGCAACCAATGGTTAACAAAATTCAGTGTTGTAATTTTTGTAAGTTTTTGAAATTATTAACTTGACTCTCGTTAAAAAAATCTAAATAATTATTAATCAATATAATAAAACTAACCAAAAATAACTATTACTAATTGATATAGACATGTAAAAAACTTAATCTAACAGACCGCTGCCAGTTAGCAAAGTTAAAATGCTGGCAGCATTGCCAAGTTGGATGGCAATGTTTCATCTCTGTCCAAAATATTTGCCAGCATTTTGGTCACGAGTTACTTCAAACAAACGCAAAAAAAAAGTTACAAAGTAGTAACTTTTAATTTACTTCAGCTATCAAGTACTGAGATGCAAAGAAATTCCTTATAATTTTTTTATGAACGCTATACCCTTTAACATTTTAGGAAGTACTTATATAATAAAATATCCAATCTCATAAAATTATCCTCTAATTCCGCAGAACCCATCCACTTTAGAGCTCATATTTTTTACCAGACAAATAACTCTACCGTAACTTCAGAACTCTTGTCACGAGCCAGTAAAAATTTCACGACAATTTTATCATGATTAAATTATGCCAAAAACCGGTATTAAATTGTTCTACAAACCGGTATCAACGTCCTAAAATTGTATTAATTTAATCCTCCCTTTTCCAGGTTTTGAGGATTCTCGGGATTCGAGGAGTGGACATAAAGAGTGAGTATTTCGTTAATATTTTAATTTTAATAAAGCTGTTGGATCAAAGAGAATCATTACTGTATATATCGTTTCAAAAACAACTTCAGGATAGTAAAAATATTCAAGCTTGTATGAATTTATTCACATAGATTTACAGCCAAAACTGCCACGGAATACTTAATAGTACATATACAGACGGCTCACTCCGAATAGGAATATAAACCAATTGCGACTCTTGTTAAGGCACAATAAAGCTACTATTTCGCTGGCACCGCGATTAGCCCTAATTGTTTTTAGAATTTATTAAGATTTGCTCATTTGCAAGATCAGGTTTTTCCTATAAGAATCTTTGTCCTGACATACTGATTGACTGAATGACTGACTTAGAGATAACGCACAGCCTAAACCGCTGGTCGTAGAGACTTGAAATTTGGAGGGTACATTTGTCTTAGTACGTAGGGGTGTACTAAGAATGGATTTTTGGAAACTCTACCCCGAAGAGGGTTAAGTAGGGTAAAAAAGTTTGTATGAAAGTTCTTTGTTTTTGAACTTATAGCAATGAAAATAACTTAATTTTTATTTATTTATTTCAAAAAAAGGATTACAAGTAAGTACATAATTTGTGACACCTAAAAACCTAAAATGGTTTATCCAGGTGCAGAGCTCCTCAGTTTACTTCGACACGTATCAACTTAGAAATAAAGAATATTAGGTACAAAGTCGTTAGCTCAAACATGCGTAGGTAGTAATTAAAAACAACATAAACAAGTCACCAGCCGCAGCCTAACAAAAAACATAAACAATGCGCTCGGGACCGTCTGGTTTGCAACATTCATTTCTTATCTCTTATTACTATACAGGCTGTTGCTCATTTGTAATATTTAGAATTATTTTAAAGTAGGTTATTGTCATATTCGAGGTTAAACTAAATTAAGTTATGATATGTACTATGTTTTTTTTTTCAGAATTCTCTTATAATTAGAGTAATTCATTTTATTACGTGTTTCTAAGGAAATATTATTTACCAGTCTAGGTAGTATGAAATCTGAAGTTCGTTCGCCATAATAATTATTAGCTGTATTTGTCTTTAGTTTTTTGTTTGTAATTTGTCGCGATTGTATTTGATGCGTCTTGTAGTCGTTATAATAAAAAAAGATTTCCGTTAATGGTGATAGCTTGACCCGATCATCGACTGGAATTACATTACAAAATTTAATTATTTCATTTAAATTTCCTTTTAAATTTTCTTTAATATGCCTAGGTATGATAGTTTTTAAAAGACGTGCTTGTATGTTGTAAATTATATCGAAATATGTAGCGAATGTGCAGCTTAGGTATAGAGTATGTTTATAAATATCACGTAACATAAAAAATACGGTGTTAATATTTTTTGCCAGGGGTGCATTAAGGTGGTGCAATGGAAAATTAAAGTTTATGTGGATAGTGTTTCATTTATTTTATACCTTTAAACGAGCAATTCTTGTCTATATGTATTTATATAATCTGAATCTCGGAAACGGCTTCAACAATTTTTATGAAATTAAGTATGCAGGAGGTTTCGGGGGCGATAAATCGATCTAGCTAGGTTTCATTTTTAGAAAACGTCATTTACAAAAACGAAAATCGAGCGAAGCTCGGTCCCTCTGGTTCTGAAGTAAAAAAAGTTATCTAAATTGTATTTGAGTATAAATTGAAAAGTAATTTTATTATTAAGTCATTACAGTAAAATTGAAATAACTACTGTAACGTGTAGTTAACTCTGTTATTATCACACTAATATTATAAATCCGAAAGTGTGTGTGTAAAAGTGTTAGTGTGTAAGTATGTTTGTTTTAACTTTACACTGGCTAAACTGATTTGGCTGATTTTTTCGAATGTACATAGCTTATACTTAGGATTATTACTTAAGCTACTTCTAAACTTGATAAAAGCGGGTAAAGTCGCGGGACACGGCTAGTTATTTATATCTACTATTAGTACACTGGCTTTCTATAAGTGTGATAGATTGGGCTATGGTCCCCTTCTCCCGCTTACCCTGTAAGGCTAACACTGACGGCACATAACATATTATTATTACCCTTCACATTTTTTAAGATTATCGCTATCCGGTTGGACCGAGCAGGAAATGATCTGTTAACAAAACACGCCGGAACTTTGGAACATGGTTTGCTAGATGCGGAAATAGTCGGAAATCGAATGTCTAGTAAGTTGCTTGCGAAAAATAGTTTTCCAGTCTGGGTCAGTTCCAATTGAATGAACATATGATATTGTGTAACTATATAATTAGATATATATATTGTGTATCTATAAATATTAAACTCATATTTTACTGACCTTACGAAAAAGGAGGAGATACTCAAGTCGACTGTATTATTTTTTTATTTCTGTTACCTCGTAACTTCGTTCCACGTGAACAGATTTCAATTATTTTTTTTAGTTTGACAGATTTTGCTTTCTAATTGTTCCCATTTAAATTTGATCAAGATCTGATCAGTAGTTCTTGAAATATCGTCAATAATGTATATTTTGTGGACTATTTTGACGATGTTCTCGTTTAACCGACTTCAAAAGATACCTAATAACTTCTTTCGTTGTGAGCCGATTTTGATAATTCTTATTTTATTTGAAAGCTGGAGCTTTTCATGTGGTCCCATTGAATTGATCAAGATCTGATTTCTACTTTTTGAGTTAGCGTATTAAATACATTAAATCTGATCAAGGTTCCAAAGATAAAGCGGTGAAGTTGGTTTTTTTTAAGCTTTGCTTGTGTTTAATTATTTATTTGAAAGCTGGTGCTTTTCATGTGGTCCCATTGAAATTTGATCAAGATCTGATCCCTAGTTTTTGAGTTATAGTCAATAATGCGTGTTTAATACATTAAATCTGATCAAGGTTCCGAAGATAAAGCGGTGAAGTCGTTTTTTTAAAGCTTTGCTTGCGTAATTAAATACTACAACAATAACTATCAAATAAAAGAACAAACTAAGAGACCAAAAAGCCGCAATCAGCTAGTCATCAGATATCAACCCTTTAAAACCACACCTGATTTCCCTCCCCCATTCCCCATTCCCCAAAGTGACAGAGACCCCATTAAAATTTCAGTACCAGTCTCAGGTTTCATTAGCTACCTCCTGAATTCTTAATCCCCTGGTTCCACGATGAGCCTTAAACTGAAGCCCTTATTACCAGACCTTTATAACCTGGTAGTTTATTTTAATATTAGAAATAATGATTATCGGGTAATTGGGGAGTTTTTATGGAGCGGTCAAGGTTCGAAAGGTTAATGTTACGTTTACAACAAATTGCTTTAAAGGACTTGATGTACAAAGCGCCCGAGACGCGCGCCTTGTACGCACGCTTTGAGGGCTTTGTATTTTTTTTTCTGTTGTCATAAGGAAAAAAGACGTTATGCAATTTTTGCCAAAATGGAGTTATATACATCAGAAATGTCTTTATTATTTAGTATATAAATAATAATAAACGCTTTCACACTCACAGCCCCACACTAAGTTCGATGACTTGTGTCGTGGGTGCCGGAAACATTCACATCACAAACACAATCACAACCAGAACCAGAAACACAAATTTTCCTTGGGGAGAAAACTTGTGTTCCCGCCGGGAATCGAACCCGATACCCCTGCTTAGAAGGCGAACGCTCAATCAACTAAGCCAACGGGCAGCTCAAATGTTATGAATTGAGCAGATGCGTCTCTCTCTTGAGCAACCCTATATTATACTTTTCGGGAATCAAAGTAGATGGCCGGCAGGGCGTTCTATTCGAGCGAAACGCTTCGTGAAAGCGCATATTAGTTACTTCAGTAATATCCCTTTTCTATATATAGTAAAACTAGCCATGCCCCGCGGCATCGCCCGTGTTTATCAAGGTAAAAAGAAGACTATGTGTTACGCTAGGTAAAAGCGTGAAGAGAAAACAAACATATATACACACTCACACATATACACACAAACTTGCCGATTCATAATATAAGTGTGATTAGTTTGATGAACTTGCTATTTATATTTTGTATTAAACTTTAAAAAAATATTGACAATGGGCATAATCATTCATTTTACTACTAATAGGATAAGCTAGTAAGTAGTAGAGTGGTATCCGAATTCTTTCCAATGTTCCGCGCGTTGTATCCGTATTTTTATCAGATCTGTGGATACAATATAAATAAATTGAAAAATCAAACACAAAACCACTCAAGTTACATCCTTATCTAACTAGTTCGATACAAAATGTCACGACCAACATCTATAATAAACATTGACACCGGTATGTCTGTAATGATAGTTTATCTGTTCGATACGTTTTGGTAGTCTAATGGGTTTATTATGGTGGCCTTAAAAAAAAACTAACATATGGAGTTTTAAAATAAAAATGATAACAAAGTAGAGTGAGAACAAAGTAGATAAATTTAACGACGTTACGTTACGTGCATAGATGACCAATTCAAAATGTAAAAATTAATAAAAACTAGCAATCCGCCCTAGCTTTGCGCGGGTACAATTTATGGTGGATTCAAATTCATGAGGATTACGAACACAACAAACAAAAATCAGCCAAATCGGTCAAGCCGTTTGACTAACACAGAACAAATGATTTTCAACCGAGTTCAAAAAAGGGAGGTTTTGAATTAAAATGTATGTTTTTTTTTTGTATGTTACGCGATATCTTCTCCAATTATGTCTGTAATCGATTTTGATTATTTTTTTGTTTGGTAGATTATACTTCAGAAGTGGTCCCATATAAGTTTTATCGAAATCGATCAAGCCAACAAAAAAAAAAGTAGCGGTGAAGTATTTTTTTAAACTTTGCTTGCGTTATTTTTTTTTTTGAGCAAGGGCCCTAAATAACAAAAGAACATCAAAAAATTTAATAAAGCGACATCGAATGAAATGCAATTTAAAAATGAAAAGCGACAATAGCAAATCTACAATTTATTTTAGAAGGCTATAAACGGCTATTAGAAAAATAGACGAAAACCGAAGTATCCCTGTATTTTTTTTCTATTGAGTTAAGAATCCATAAATAACAAAAGAACGTCAGGAAGTTAAATGAAGTGAAACCGAATGAAATGCAACTAAACAAATGAATCGCGACAACAGCAAATCTACAATTTATTTTAGAAGGCAAAGGAGGAAAATAAAACTGAAAATAAAGTAACAATGTAAAAAATGTTTCTGTCTCTTAATTATCCTATTTTCTTTTAGCGATTCTTCGCTTAAGGAAAAAGTTGAATTTGTAAGCAACTTCTGAAATGCCGGCTGCCGTGACAAAGATTTAGTGCACATAATAAATTATAAACGATACTCACAACCCCACACAGTTCAATGATTTGTGTCGTGGGTGCCGGGAACAATCACATCACAAAGACAATCACACCACACATAGCTTGTACTTATTGAACCCATGTATCAGAATCAGTTGCTTTATTTGTTGTTTTTTGACCGACTTCCCAAAAAAGAAGGAGGTACTCAAGTCGACTGAGTTTTTTTTTTCTCCTTTTTTTTCCTTTTTTTATGTGCTACCTCATAACTTCTCTCCACGTGTGCCGATTTCGAAATTTTTTTTTTAATTTGAAAGATATTGCTTTCTAATTGGTCCCATTAAAATTTGATCAAGATCTGCTATGTAGCTCTTGAAATATCGTCAATAATGCCTATTTTGTGAGGAATAATGCGTACTTTGACGATGTTCTCGTTTACCCGACTTCAAAAGTTACCTCATAACTTCTTTCGTTGTGAGCCGATTTTGATGATTCTTTTTTTATTTGAAAACTGATGCTTTTCATGTGGTCCAATTGAAATTTGATCAAGATCGGATTTTTAGTTTTTGAGTTATAGTCAATAATGCGTGTTTAATACATTAAATCTGATCAAGGTTCTGATGATAAAGCGGTGAAGTCGGTTTTTTTAACCTTTGCTTTAATTAATCAGCTAAACATATTATTCTTTTATAGTTTTTTTCTAGATCGTCTCTTTAATGATTCGCCTTTTATAAAGAAATATCATAATTTTATTATTGTCTAATAAATAAAAACTAATAATTAATAATAGCTTCGTTTTTTCTTATTCTTTTACTTTTCCTAATTTTTTTTGTTATATTCTGACATATATTTTTTATTGAAGCAATAAGGCAAGAATAATACACTCTAGCCCCTTCATACAAATGTTACAAATCAAAGTTATATCAGTTTGACCGTTCCAACGAGATAAGGAAGTACTACATACATACATACCCCTAACACAACCCCAAATATATTGTATAATTGAAAGATTCGTAAGTATGACATATTAAGGATAATTCGATTTTACTCACGGTTGTTTTCTTGCATTACGAGACTAGTTTCGGAACAGTCGGTGCTCCTTCATCAGCCGAGTACGCGCATAGACCGTCCGTCCGGCGTGAAGGAGCACCGACTGTTCCGAAACAAGTCTCGTAACAACGGAAAAACAACCGTGAGTGTAATCTTGTAAACGTTTAATACCCAAATATACTAGTCATTCGCGCAGAACTGAGATCTTGCGCCTGCATATTGCCATATAGTAAAAACTTTTGAGGTTAATTGCTTATAACTTTTTTGATTTTTGTATTTTTTGTTCAAGTACAGGATATAACGGATCCTATACGTTAGTTTTAGCGTTCAGCGTGAAGCCGTTTTTGAGATAGACCCGGGACAAAATAGGTCTAAAAACAGTAACTTTGGTGGCCTACCAAATCGTTGTTTTATAACATAGATATTTTTTTTAAAACCGATTTCGTACGTTACTTGTCAGGCCCTTTTCAACAATACCCCACAAAGGTAGATAAAAAATAAAAAATATTTTGCCCCCCACTTACATGAATGGGAGCTCCCTTAATATTTTAATTTACATAATTTTAAATGTCATTTCTGGCTTTGGGCCATAGTTTTACATATTCTATGAGAATTTGAAGTCGTTCGCTTATATGGTTTAGACGCTAGATGCCTCTAGACGGACGGACGGACGGACAAAGTGCTGAACAACCCAAGTCAACTAAGAGATGTCGCTTCGCTCGATCAATTAAAAATTTTAAGACTGTTTGTTCGAAAATACATAGTAAAAGTGAGTAAAAGCCTTCTGCCTTATCATCATATTTATGAACTCATACAAATACCGTACATGAACGTATCCATAACGTACGTTCTAACCTTTTAGAACAATATTCATTTTATTTTACGATCAATCAATTTCTCCACTCTAAGCTTTCTATTTATATATTTTGTTTATGAATAACAAATAAGTAACGTAAGCCTTCGTTGGGAGGTGATCCATTATAAGTACAGAGAGCCTAATGATATGTCTTTGGACGTTTTAAGCATGACACATCGGTGACCTTTCACATATTTCAATGTTTTCTATTTTATAGGGTGTATACTGTTTTTGTATGAGCCATAGAGTTAGCTTCTTCGAAATCCTGCTAATATTATAAATGCGAAAGTTTGTGTATGTCTGTGTGTATTTGAATGTTTGTTACTACGTGTCGCCGTAACGAACAAAAAGATTTTGATGAGATTTTTTTTTGAACATATTGTTTCAATGTTATATTAGGCTTAATACACGAAAATTTATTAACAACAAACAAAACGCATTCACACTCATAGCCCCACACTAAGTTCAAAGACTTGTATCGTGGGTGCCGGAAACATTCACATCACACACACATTACACCCAGGTATTACTTTTTAAATATAAATAAATAGGCTACTTGTTTACTAAATTAATTCTTAGTTGACTAGGGTCGTTCAGCACTTTGTCCGTCTGTCCGTCCGTCCGTCTAAACCATATAAGCGAATGACTTCAAATTCTCATAGAATATGTAAAAAGTCTTATATATTAATAACTTTTCAACTGAATTAATGCGGGCGAAGCTGCGGGGCACGACTAGTAAAACATTAATAGATCGAGCGGAGTAAGATTTCTATGTTGGCTTGGATAGTTTAGCATTTTGTCCGTTCATCTGTCCGAGTCTTTCGAGCCAGAATTTACCTTCTAAATTTACTACATTAGTTCTGCATATCCAAAACGGTTGGTTGAGGCGACAAGTGACTAGTCCTATTTAGCATACAAAACTGGAATCGCAATATTCTGGTAATATTTCCTTCGGCAAGCGGTCTACCAAATTCGAGTGTTGTTTGTCTTATTCCTGTTTTTAACTTCTAAATAATTGTTGGCGTTCGTCTTCCAAGACCCCTGCTTATCGGACTCAATTCCCGACTGAAACACAAGTCTTCTTCCCAATGATAATTTGTATTTCTGGTTCCGGTTATTATTGTAGTTTCTGGCACCCACGACACAAGTCATCAAACTTAGTGTGAGACTGTGAGTGTGAAAGCGTTTATGTTTAATATATTCGAAAATAAATATCCACTACTACAAGGATACACATAAAAAAAATTGCCAGCGAAGTACTAACAAGACTATAGGAGGTTCACTCGCTGAATTCATAGCCTCGGTGCCTCGTCTAATGACCGCTGCCTCCACTCCTTACCCGCTTTGACGGCTCAAGAGCCTCTTGCCAGTTTTCAGGTCACTTCGCGGTAGAATTTTAGTAGGAAACTCGTAGAAGTAGCGTAAAAGTCAAGTAAAAGTTATAGTTTACTTGGTTTTGTGCAGGAACTTAGGAAAACAACTTCCTACGTAGAGACGTCTTGACTGAGCAGCGACGTTAAGATATGCAAATGCAAAAAAGTTGTAGTGCCTATCTAAGAGATAACGAGAAAGTTTCACCTGTTTCTGTCCTTTATTTGTTTAAATCAAATTCTTACGTATACGCTCTGTATTCTAAGACTACTTTGAGTTTAAACTCAGTGTACGCTGATAAAAGATGGAAGAATTTCTCTAAAGGTGTATATTGAAAGTTGTGACTTGAAATTTCAAACAGAACTGACTTCGTCAGAACTACCTTTAAGGGCTTCTAACTCAATCACTAATTAACCTTAGTAATGTATTACAATTAAAAGTCATCCTTATTTTTTGACTAATTAGAATTAGTGCGCCGTGTAATGTTTACGTCGGATCTGACGTTTTTTGGACGCCGCTTCATCTGTCACTATTGCTGACTATGAGCGAAGTACACTTGTACAAGGCGCAATTTATAAGCCCCGCCTACCGCGGCTCAATTTTTGTTGGTTCATTTTCTAGCGCAAAAAAACTTTCCATGTTTTATCGGCTGTGTTCAAACTCAATTTGTCTCAAACACAAAATGTTCTGCTATTGCGAAATATGAGTATAGGTTCTTCTTAAAAACGGTACCTGAATATCAGATCTTCATGCGTTCGGACTGAAAATATCATGTCTTGTAGGATGTCTAGAATGCTTAATTGTACAGTGTCACTATGTCTTCTTATTTACCGACTTCACAAAAAGAAGGCGGTATTCAAGTCGACAGTATATTAAAAAAAAAAAAACATGTTTGTTACCTCATATCTTCTTTCCACGTGAACTGATTTCAAAATTTATTTTTTGTTTGAAAGAGTTTGCTTTCCAATTGGTCCCATTTAAATTTGATCAAGAACTGGTCAGTAGTTATTGTAATATCGTCATTAATGCGTGTTTAGTACATCTGATCTGATCAAAGTTCCTTGTGTTTAATTATGTAATGACCTCTGCCCATAACAACGTTTCCTGGCAATTAAGATCCATCATCTGTCGCCGGCTTTTTTCATTGCTTCGCACACTGTAATCTTCAGTGTAGATTTAACCTGGACGGAAAACCGCATGGCTCTATACATTTATGCTAGCTACATCATAAGCGAGCATTTGACCACTTTTTTTTTTTTTTTTTTATGAAAGATAGGCAAGCATTTGACCACTATCTCACCTGATGGGAAGTGAAGATGCGGCCGAAGATGTGACATGCTTGCCTAGAAGATACCTATTCACTCTATTTTCTCTATTCACCACTATCTAAACACTTGAAAAACCTATACAATAAATCTTAAAAACAAACTAAATAAATAAATCTTAAACAGGTTTCACAATAGCAATGTAATATTTTCTATGTGGCTAAAAGCATAAAACTATTTCAAAAACACTTTCCTTATATTTATGAAACACGTCTGAATTGTGTTTAGATTTTCTATCTCATTTTTAACCGACTTCAAAAAAAGAAGGAGGTTCTCAATTCGGCTATGGTTTTTTTATGTGTAACTCTAAACTCTTTTGTAGGTGAACCGATTTTGATGATCCTTCTATTATTTGAAAGCTAGTGCTTCTCATTTGATCCCTTATAAATTTGATTAAGAAGTGACCAGTAGTTGCGTTTTTTTAATGCTGGATAGGCAAGCATTTGACCACTGTCTCACCTGATGGAAAGTGACGATGCGGCCGAAGATAGGACATGCTTGCGTAGAAGGTAACCATTCACTCTAGATTTGCAGACAAACACATTGTACCGTTCAGGGAACAAAGACGCAGGCAATGAGGTCCACTTCTTTTTAATTCGTTCACAATTTAAACTGATCGAGGGTTCCGAATATGAAGCGGTGCAGTCGGTATTTTTAAACTTTGCTTGCGTATAAATTATACTCAATAACAAGACCTAGTTATTACACCTGATAATTCTATCTTCGAAATTATACCAAAACGGTGTCACAGAATTCCCTCCGTTGCGCAAAATGTTAAATATTCAAGATCCAAAATTGATCTAGAATTTTCGAGTACCCAGCCAATTTGAAACACGGAATTGGAAATACCTATCACTGTTGGTCAATAGACTTAATGCTGGCAGTACTTTAGCTTATTCTTTGGGCCTTTTTTATGCTCGATAGGCAAGCATTTGACCACTATCTCACATCATGGAAAGTGAAGATGCGCCCGAGGCCGCGTACAGCGCGAACTGGTCGCTGTATATTTTGTTGCACTAGAGCATATACAAAACGCCGACAGCGCGGAGGGATGCGTCACTGGCCGCCTTGTATATCAAGTCCTTTAGGCGTCACACATTTTATCTTCACAGCGCCCGAGCCGCGCGCCCGGTGCGCTTTGTATATCAAGTCTCTTATTTAACTTACAATGTCTCACACACACTCATATATACACTACTAGCCGTGTCCCGCGACTTCGCCTGCTATTATCATGTTATAAAGTAGCATATTATTATGTGTTAATCCTAGATATAAGCTATGTACATTCCAAATGTCATCCAAATCCGTTCACCCGTTAAAGCGTGAAGAGGGTCGACAACAAACATATAATCCGAAAGTTTGTGTGCAAGTGTGTAAGTACACACTTGCACACAAACTTTCGTAACAGGTAAATGTAAGTTTAACTAGAAAATAATTATGTTTCAAAGAACTTTATGGTAGTCTAGTCGTCCTAAATTATTTTCTCCGTGCAGTAGCAAAATAAAAAAATGAAGTCAAAAATCTTTTTTTTTGTACTTGTCTGGAAGAGATCGCTCTTAGCCATAATACCGCCCACTGTAGCTAGAAAATTTTTGTAATGCGTAGGTTCTCTTTCTAGTTGGATTTACAAATCCCCCTTAGTAGTAAGTAGGTACTAGACTTTCGTGTTGTGATTGCTATTAAATAATTATAGTTATCACAAGAAGCAACAGCAATGTGAAACTTTTTTCAGTGTGGGAGACTCACCAATTTTGAGCCCGTCAAATCAAATCAAATCAAATAAATTTATTGTCATTACTACAAGTACAATTATATGATGTTAACAAATTATAGGTAGATCGCTGCAGCATGCCTGTTAGGCGTACAATTTTTTTAACATGCAGTATTATTTACTTCATATTACATATTCATATACAATATTAACCATTTCTATTCTATTCGTAAAATTAATTAATAATATTAGTACATAACAATGTCAAAATGTTTATTAATTTCAATGCAGCAAAATAATTATTAAATTAAAAATGTCAACAAAATAAAAACTTTAAATAGGTACATAATAGGTCCAGTCCTTTATAAACCAAGTGATCCAATGCGGACGTCAACCAAGTGATCCAGTGCGGACGTCATCCAAGTGATCCAGTGCGGACGTCATCCAAGCGATCCAGTGTGGACGTCGCATGTAAATTTAGCTACTGTCTTTCCAGTATACTATATAGTCGGCCGTTACTCAAGGGACGATATCGAGCCCGCTTGAAATTACTTCGGTTACAGGTATTGCCAAATAACAAGGTAGATTATTTAATAAGGATTATACTGAAGACTGTTTTTATTGAGGCGATTCCTGTTTGCTTCCTTTTATATGTCCGTTAGTTTAATGGTTTTTATTTTAATATATAATACAGTATTTCTGTGATCTGAAGACCTGAGTTTTTATTAGATATCTATATTAGTTAAGTGAAAATTGCGGATTAAAAATAACCGAAAACTGAATCGACAAAAAATTCTATATAAAATTCGAACCTGCTCACAAAATTTCAGTACCTGTAGATAGGAATATCTGGAAATCTGCCGGACACACGAAAGAAATTTTGCCCAAGCTGAAACGGAGACGTTTCGCTCAATGAAGCATCATGTTAAAGTCAAGTTATTTTATACCTAAATTAAAAGGTTTTGAGCATCTCCAATCATCGATATTTACAGTATTTAAAAATGGAAAAAGTAAAAAAAACGAGCTTAAATATTTTCTGTGTCTGTGTCTTGTGTGTGTCCTGCCAGTTTGTATTGAAACTCAGACAAGCACGTCTTGCTGGACAAGACGTGGTATCTTTCTAGTGAACTAAATTATATTTGACAAAATGGCAACCATTCGTTTTTAGTCAACTTCAAAAAAGGAGAAGGTTCTTAATTCGACTATATTTTTTTATGAGTGTTACCTCGGAACTGTTTTCTAGGTGAACCGATTTTGTTGATTATATTTTTATTATCAAGGTGGTGCTTCACATGTGTCATATTTAAATTTAATCAAGATCAAACCAGTACTATTTGAGTTTACCTCAATAATGGATATTTAGTTCATTTAATCTCAATCAAGGATTCTGAAGATAAAGCAGTGAAGTCGGATTTTTTAAGTTTTGCTTGCATTTCAACTATACATCTTTATGTTGAAAAAAGTACGATGAAAATACCTTAAATAAATAGCGATGAAAAGACCTTAAAGACAACCCAATAACATCGATAACTTGTTATCGATATTCGTATCGATAAATTGTTATCGATATTTATATCGATACATTTTTATCGATGTAAATCAGTATTGTCTGACAAAATAGGTTACTTTACCCGCAAAGCGCATTGGCTTATCGAAAACCTTTCATGTAAAAAAGCCAGAGAACTAATAGTGTCCCAATCTTTCCGATACCCAAAAAATATTTATTCTTATAGAAAATCCCTACTAAATCTACGATGGCCCCTCTCAAGCATAAATATTGAGTCGGGCAAACTCGTTAACCCTCACATCCCCTTGTATCTATTTTATTTAGACCTAACGGAGTATGTTGGGGTTGTATTTGCTTTTACATTTTTTTAGTTTGTAAATGGATGGAGTAAAGTCGTTTAATTTATTTTATTTGGCAATTTATTTAAAGCTTGAAAAAATTGGATTACCTCACGGATTCTTTATGGTTTTAAATTTTTTCATAACCATTATTTTACAAGCTCCAAGACTACATACATAATATTGCTACGTAGGATTTTGAAAAAGTCTCGAAATATTTTAAAGGTAACGCTTGTCTGTAGAAAAAACGTAAACCAAATTAGATGTTGACTGTTACGTCGCTATGTACACAGTCGAACGAAATACACAGTGACAAATATTGCTCAGTTGAAATTTAAACATTTTCTTTTTTTTAATCAGAGATATTTACGGGCCAATTGCATATATTTCCTAAATCTAAATACATCTCAAGCCCACTCCCAGTGGGTAGCGTTTCCATCATCCTGGCGGCATTGCCTCTGAATTGCAATGCTTATAGTTTGAGCCAAATAAGTCCCAGCATAAAAGTATAATCTTGTTTCAACTAAAGAAACAATACAAATCTATATAATCAATATATAATAAAGAATACAATGTAGATAAAGATAAATTAATAAATACAATAAGCTTGAACATGCCTGAATTAGATTAACAGTGCCGAATCATGGACGCTCAGAAAGGAGACTGAACACAAATGAGTGTCGCACAGAGATGTATGGAGAGTGTCATGCTTTTCACCAGCCTAAGATACCGAGTCCGCAACACGGTAATCCAGACGAACCAAAGTCTGCGATGTGTTTCAACGCATTAGAAGACTTAAATGGCAATGTGCAGGACAAGTGGTACGGCGAGGCTATGGTAGTAAAAGTAGAGCCCTGACTAAATGGACACCAAGAGAAGGCAAGCGAGCCGTTGGCAAACCAGCTGCCCTATGAGTTGACGACATAGTCGCAGAAAAAACCTGATATGATCATTCCAAATGAGAGTAATAGTGGTACAAGGGAGAGGCGGTTTATATTCTGCAGTGAGTCGATACAGGCTGATGACGATTATTATTTTACTTGACTTGGACTGTGACTGGTCACTAGGAGTTTGTATGAACAAATGTGTGGATGCTGCGGAGACTGCTGTTGAGTATGCTGCAGCTGTGGTTGCCCTTGTATAACCTTCTACACTTGCTGTACAAAGATCTGCTAGTCTCTCAAAACATGACCGTGCCTTGGATAAATTCCAGAGTCTAAGCCATGAGTTGTCACCGTATCTTAATAAAGTGTTGTGTGATGTGAGTGTGATTTAAATTGTTGAACTTGAAATATTCAGAATCTTAAGCTTAAAATTCCCCAACATACAACCACATTCTATGGCAGCTCTTTCACTGTCGAAGCTGTTCGACTGTGGAATAAGCTTTCTATTGAAATTAAAAAAGCTCAATCATTGGCAATATTTAAAGACTCCTTCAAAATACATTACCTTGCAGGTCAAAAATAATACAAATTTACTTTGTTAATGACATAATATAAAGGTGAACTTTCTATTTGTCACGCAAATATGTATAATAGTTACCTATGTATTAGGTTTATGTATTCTATATCATAATTTAGGTATATTATTGTTTATGTATGTTAATTGTATTTTCTGTACTATTATATTTATACAAAACACCGACGTTCAATTTCATTGCTTTACTCCTCTCCATCCAAAGGTTGTCTTGAAGAGATCGCTCTTAGCGATAAGATCGCTTGTTGTTACACTTATTTTTTAGATTACTATTCCTGTTCATGTTTTTGTTAAGGTGTTCAATAAAGTGTTTATCTATCTATCTATCTATTTAGTATTTGACTCTGGCTAAATACACATATAAGCTATAGATTCCGAGACTACTGCAATCCCATACTATTGCGGAAATATAATATAATATATACTTAATTGTCAATGGCCAGTTTAGGCAAAACTAAATTTGTACGCCTTTTCAGGCAAAGACATGTAACGCCACAATCCAATTGTTACCAACCTGCATGCATATTTTTTTCCTTAAATGTGTATGTAAACCCATGATGATCTTTATCTCTCTCTTTATCTAAGATAAAACCTACACCGCAAACGTCATCAATTCTTGCGTTTGCTCGTAATATTTGATTGCCAAAATCTGTTACCTTCATATATCCCAAAAATCTTCAGACGATCGTAATCTTATAAGCCCCGTAACAAATATGAGGCACCTGATTCCTAATCTTTGTTTACACCTCTTGTTTGAACAAAGCTTTGCTTCAATTTGTTTGAACACGGGGATTTTGGGAACAAACCGTTTCCGCTGGGATTTGAAGGATGTGGTACTGAAGAACCGTTCGCAGTGTGTCTGTTGAACAGTACCTACATTGTTTGTTGTTGATTTTGCTCGAACAACATTTAAGAGCGTTTATTCCTATTGGCTTTTCTCTCACTCGCATAATTTGATATATAATCTATATTTATAAAAATCAATGCCACTTTTCGTTGTTATTTTATAACTCAAGAACGGGCTCGCCTATCCAAACCAAATGTTTAGGCTTTGTTCGGACTATTTAGTAGATGGTCTATGTGAAGTTTGCACAAAATCGGTCGAGTGGTTCTTCATTTATCACACCCGGGCGAAGCCGGGGCGGATCGCTAAACGCGTGAACGGATGGAACAATTTCGCTAATTCTTTTTTTGTTGTGTTAATTATTGTTAGAAGAAGGTCCTTATGAAATATAATTTTATCCCGGAATTCCGGCGGGTCCGGAACTTAAGTGAAACATCCTAGTATTGATATCCATAAAGTTACTTAAAAACATTTTCAAAAACACATATAGATAATTGTATTTATTAAAAAGATGAGATTAAATAACTTATTACTGAATTCAATCGCAAATACCTTTAATGTTCTCTATCTGATCTTGTTAAAATTATAATGATAAATTTGATCTGGGACTTGAAAACTCCCATACCATATCATAGCCTTGAATTGTAGATGCTGGAAATATTAACATCACACACACAGTCACTCTCATAATCGTAAGCACAATAATGTCTTCTTCATACTCGTAGTAGTAGTTGTAGAGGTAGGGCTCTTGCAGATTCCGGCTGGGTATTTCACCACCTTACCCACTACCACTTCAAGTCCAGACATAGCGCTAACAGTTATTGTAGTGTGCAAACATTATTTTGTATCTCGGAGAAAATAATATAACAACATTTTATATCTCAGGGCGTCAACGCAGAGCTTTGGCCGCGCAGGTTTTTGAACCATTTAAGTTCAACATTCAGAATGACTCTGATGATGCCGGAAAAATTCACATGACATAAACACAAAATAACACTCAGAACCGGAAACACAAATTACCCTTGAAGAGAAATCGTTTGTTGAAACAAACGATTTCTCTTCAAGGGTAATTTGTGACCGGGAATCGAACCCGATACTGCTTAGAAGGCGAATGCACGTCCAACTACGTCAGCGAGCAGTTCAGTCAATTGGCAAACGTGGCGTTTAGCTTCAAGCGAGTGACTTGCAAAATGTACCTCTCAATCTATATATATAAAAGAAAGTCGTGTTAGTTACACTATTTATAACTCATGAACGGCTGAACCGATTTGGCTGAAAATTGGTGAGGAGGTAGCTTAGAACCAGGAGACGGACATAGGATACTTTTTAGGAACGTCACATTTTTTTTAAATATATGTGTATAAAAATCATTTTCTCATTTGGTTTCGGATTTGGTAAAGTACTAGGCAAACATAAACACAAAAAGGAGGAACGAGGTATTGTAACGTACCCGGCATACGTATGGCTTCCTAAACATGCATATTCATTGACTGTTAGGCGGAGCGAAGGTCGCCGGGATAGCTAGTTATATTTAAAAAAGTGCCGAATATGGACCCATAGGTAATCAACTCGCTCCTGTATTTTTTTTCTTTGAAGATTGATAGTATGATTTTAATTAATTCTAAATTGTATCTCAATTAATTAGCAAACACGGCTTACAACAAATTACCAACAAAGACTCGGCATGTTCGGTTTCATAAAATTAAAAATAATTAACGGTCAAATTAAAATCATTAGAATTTCTCTGAAAACTCGTAGTAGTTATGATCTAATTACTTAAATAACACTTAGATATTCTCAAAAGCTTCTGAAATTCAACCCCCACTTAATTTTTATCCTCTTCTCGAATTGCTCATCAGGGTTTATTACAGTTTTTATAATCTTCTACCATGATATTCTGAGTGGTTCTTTGATACTGAATTAGGATCGTTGGAAGAGTTGCTTTTATTCATCGTTGTTGTCGTAAAACTAATGAAGGACGCTCTATATCTGATTAAGATGGTCCATGCCTAGTTAGAAAAATGTCTGAAATTATTACAAGGAGATAACTGTTTATAGAGGAAGTCTGTGTTATTTTACTCAGCGTTTTTGTAAGGGAAAATTTGTTAGGTATTTTTACAAAAACTTTGACATGGAATTTTATTGCCTCTTTTCTACTTTTATGCTAGATAGGTAAGCATTTATCCACTATCTCACATGATGGAAAATGAAGATGCGGCCGAAGATGTAACATGCTTGTCTAGAGATACCTATTCACTCTAGACGACTTGATAGAAGACACTCATATTGTACCGTTAGGGGAACAAAGACACGGTCAATGAGTGCCACTGCTTCATTGATAAACGTAGAAGCTAAACGCTTCAAGCTTTCTGGAGGTATGTCGCCCATAACTGACATCACTATATGACACCATATTGACATTTGGCAGATTGTCTCGTTGTTTAATGGTAAAAAGGGCTTAGGGACATATAATTCTTGTGCCGTCCATGTGATAGCATGCAAGTGCTTGGACCACGTCTGAGCTGTTTATAAGTTCAGGGTAGTAAGCTCTTAAGGCTTCGTCACACAAGACGCCTAGCTAGATGGATGGCATGCGGTGGAGCGGGCGCCGCCGCCGTCACTTCATGTGCAGCGGTTGCCGCGCCCGCAGCCCCGAATGCCGCGTTGTTTGAACCAGATGACGACTGTGTGCTGAGGCCTAAATTTTAAAGAATGCAATTAGTCAAAATATTAACCGTCTTTATAAGCAATTTCGTTGAAATTTTATCTTTTTGAAGAGCCCGACAAATTATATAGGCATTATTTACTTCAAACTGATGTTGTCTGGACAGTTACTGTTGACAGTAGATTTTTTTACCCGACTCCTAAGGGTTTTGTTTTTCGTGCGTATCTTGTGCGAACGTATGTATATTTGTAAATTTCTTTATAAATTCGTATCATGCAAACGTCTGGACAAATTTCTACAGTTAGTTATAAGTTCTTGAAAACAAAAGGAGTATTTTTGGCGCGAAATAGTAACACGTTTAAAAAAAAATTGGCCTTAATTAAATAAAATAAACCAAATCTGTCGAGATCAAAAGGAATGAAATTAAAAGAGGATTTCATTAAATCACATAAAAAGTAGGTTCACATTTTCGTAGTCGAGTTTTGTGAATTTTTTGTTCTTTGCCTTGTTTCAAGTTTTGGTTATCGTTTTAAGAATGACATTCCGCGTTATCTTACAACTACTGGGACATACATCTTATCATGCCTTCCCAAGCTCTTAATTGACCGAGCGAAGCGAGATCTCTATCGGTTGACTTGGCTCGTTTAGCACTTTGTCCGTCTGTCCATACGTCCGTCTGTCAGAGGGATCTAGCGTCTAATCCATACAGGCGAATGACTTCAAATTCTCATAGAATATGTAAAACTATGACCCAAAGCCCGAAATCTCATTTAAAATTAGATAAATAAAAATATTAAGTAGGCTTGCTGTTGCTCCCCACTTACATGTATGTATATTATCTGCTCTTGTGGTTGAAAGGGGCTCGTTAAGTACGGTATGAAATTGGTTTAAAAATAAACTATTTGGTAGGCCACCAAAGTCACTGTTTTTAGACCTAATTTGTCCCGGGGTCTATCTTAAAAACAGCTTCTTACAGAACACTAAAACTTACGTATAACATCCGTTACATCCCGTACTTGAACAACAAATACAGAAATCATACAGTTAATATATTGTAAAAAGTTATAAGCAATTAACTTCAAAAGTTGTTATCTATGGAGCACCTGCCAAATAGCACTGTACAAACCACAGCTTATAGGTGAACGTTTAGTGGAATTTTCAACTGAGTGTCACCGTGCTTCAGGGGGCACGTTAAGCTGTAGGTTCTGGTTGTAAGTAATAAGACAACATGCCGTGTTGGCGGCATGTTGTCTTATTGCGGATGCCTTCATGCGGCCTCATGCGGCCTGAAAAATCCTGACACAAGGGCTGTCAATCTATACGACAAACAAATAAGTACACAGCACCCAACCTGCTAGTTTTTTTATCGATCAAAAGTCTTCACATTCTGGTTAGATAGTGGTCAAATGCTTGTCTATCTAGCATGAAAAAATAGTGTTTCTTTTGAAACTTGCCTGAATTCTCAAGAAGTAAACCTCATTCTATCTATATCTTGTTGTGGATCAATTGAGCTAGTACTTTCCAACGCGTTTCAACCCCCTTCGACACGTGCTTCGCCGCTGCATGAAGCAAACTGTAGTGCTCTTGACTTGTCGACTGCTGCAACGACATGTATTTTTCTTTTGACTTCGTCTACTTACTACGTCACTGCGATTGAGCTGTCCGATTAAGGAATTTTGCTTCCATTTGTTTGCACGATATATCGTGTCACGGTGTTTGGTCGCACACCTCCGAAACGGCTTGATTTTAATGTATTTTGTTTTGTTTATTTGGTAGGCTTGTAAACAGGTCGTAAAGTCGACCGACTTCACCGCTTTATCTTCGGAACTTTGATCAGATTAGATGTATTAAATATGCATTATTGAAGATATTTCAAGAACGACTGATCAGGTCTTAATCGAATTTAAATGGGACCAATTGGAAAGGAAAAACAAACAAAACTAAATATCGGTTCACGTGGAAGGAAAGTTTGAGGTAACACACATTAAAAAAAATTAAATACAGTCGACTTGAGTACCTTCTCCATTTTTGTGAAGTCGGTAGAAAAAAATTTGTAAAGAAGCAATTTCTTTACTCATAAATTAAAGGAAATATCAATATCCATGAAACATCGTATTTACTAAAGAAAAATATTCTGCCTTGTTTCCAAGACGTAGATTGTCGCAAAGAAGAACTGACTTTAAGATTATCTATGTTAAGGCGGGATTTAGACTATTTCAAAGTAAAATATACCTTATTTCTATGATACAACTTTTTTTATCTTTAATAACTGACTCGACAGACGTTAGACTACAATAACACCTGGTGGAAAGTGACGATGAAGTCAAGCGCCAAACTAAGTACGATGACTTGTTTCGTGGGTGCCTGAAACAATCACATGACACACACAATCACACCCAGAACTAGATGCTCAAGTATTTCTTTGGAAGTTTTCTTTGAATCGAACCCGGTACCCCTGCTTAGAAGGCGAACGCTCACCGTATTAATTTTATTGTAAAATTACACCGTAATACAAACAACAAACAAACGCATTCACACAGTCCTACACTAAGTTCAAAGACTTGTATCGTGGGTGCCGGAAACATTCACATCACACACACATTACACCCAGAACCAGAAGCACAAATATCCCATGGGAATGAATTTGTGCTCCTGCCGGGAATCGAACACAGCGCAGAGAGTACACACCTGTCCACTGCGCCAACTGGGTTGTCTTATATTTTATTGTAAAATCTAACCCCATTTGGCATAAAAGATTTATTCGTTTTGCTTAATCTAAATGCGCGCACTGTAATTTTATGCTTATATCTAGTAGATTGTTTACGTCGCTTCTTAATTTATATTTATCAATATTTTTGCGAACATGTATAATATTTTTAAAGATGTAAAGCGAAGTCATGGTAAGTATGCCGGCTTCTTTAAAAAAATCCCTGAGATATTCGTGCGATATCAAAGATTGCACGAACCACTCTCTTTTGTAGCCAGAAAACACTTTTGCAGTTTGCCTCCATGCATGTAGTCATTCGTCTTATAGCAAGCCATGAACTGCCCGTGGGCTGTTGGCACAGTAAGGTGTGCGTTCGTCTTCTATGTTCGATTTTGGTGGAAATAAAAGTTTTCTCCGCAAGGAAAAATTGTGTTTTTTGTGATTGTGGGTGATGTGTGTGAAATGCGTAAAAAATTGTAAAGTTTAATTTGTATTCTATAAGTCTCGGTCACCGACGTAAGGTGGCAAGCTTATCGGTATTCTATCGCTTACATTTTTGAGAGTGTGCCCAGGAATTACATGACTTAATCCCGCCATGCCCTTTTTACCATCTAACAACAAGACAAACTATTAAACGTCATCGGTTTATGGTTGACATACCTCCAGTACGCTCAAAGCGTTTTGCTTCTACATTCATCATCCATACAGCAAAGGAATGAAACTCATTGCCTACGTCTTTATTTCCCGAACGGTATAATCTGGGAGTCTTCAAGTCTCGAGTGAATAGGTATCTTCTAGGGAAGTATTCGTCATAAGTCACACCTTCGGCCGCATCATCAATTTCCATCAGGCGAGATAGTGGTCAAATGCTTGCCTATTGCACTTAAAAAACATAAAATATATGTTTGATGTAACCCCCTTTAACCTTCTTCTTTATGTTTAGTAAACTCCACGTCGCTTCTCACTTGCTCCACGACTAAATGAAGCTGTGCCGCACAAAAGGCGGCCCGGCCCATAAATTAATATCGAAAATTCATTGTTTGATAGCACAATAGATTTTAACAAGATATAATGGCTTCAATTATGCTGCCAGGAATTTCATTAGGACCTCACGACCTCAAGTGCCTTTGTACGGAACTATTTTCCCACTTGTGTTTTGATGTAATGGTGTAAATCTATTTGGAGATGCTTTCAGGATTACGTAAAATAAGCAAAGCTTAAAAAAACCGACTTCACCGCTTTATCACCGGAACCTTGATCAGATATAATGTATAAACACGCATTATTGACTATAACTCAAAAACTAGAGATCAGACCTTGATCAAATTTCAATGGGACTACATAAAAAGTACCAGCTTTCAAATAAAAAAAGAACCATCAAAATCGGCTCTCAGCGAAAGAAGTTATGAGGTAACCTTTGAAGTCGGGTAAACGAGAACATCGTCAAAGTACGAATTATTCGTCACAAAATAGACATTATTGAGGATATTTTAAGAACTACTGATCAGATCTTGATCAAATTTAAATGGGAGCAATTAGAAAGCAACATTTTTCAAATTAAAAAAAAAATTCGGAATCGGCTCACGTGGAGAGAAGTTATGAGGTAACACACATAAAAAAAAAATACAGTCGACTTGAGTACCTTCTCTTTTTTTGGGAAGTCGGTAAAAAGGGGTTTCCATTTTTGTTGGATTTATGAAGGAATGTTTCATAGATCTTTATATCTTTGAAAAGAACTTAATAAAGAATAAGTGTCTTATAGGGTATAAATAGTCCGTGTTCAAACCTTCTTGGAAATCTACATTCACATATTTTTTTATACTTGAAGATATAATTTAGGCTTTATCCGGTCAGTTAATAATCAGGAATAGTGTGTAATCATTGTCGTGTTGCATACTAAATGCCATTATAATTTCCATTGTAATTGCAGGGCATAGAAAATGTAATATTAATATGGTTACGTTCATTCACATTGGCCTTAAAGAGGCGCTCATAAGAGTTAACTCTATATTATTGTTATGACTCTACTGGCAGATCTGAATACGACAGCCAGAAGAACATGGCAAAAAAGCGGCGGCGCATTTTTTTCATTCAATTTTATTTTCAATCTTTCTTACTTATATTTGTAATGGGCAAGCCTGACGCTTGCCAACAGCTATGACGCTTGCCATCAGGCTACCGGCTTGCTTACCCCTCCTCTCTGCTGCATATAAAACATCTCTAAACTGTACTAGCTATTCCTAATTAGGCTAACCTCCCATCCCACCCGAACACAGCTAATTGGATATATCCTATTATCGACAATGATGGAGTTATTTAGACAACCGCTTGCCTAACAGGCGTGCGTTAATTGAGCAACTTATAAGGGTAGTTATGTTAAAGGGTTTATCGTTAGTTTTGAAGCTAAGTTTAGACGCGATGTAAACTCAAACGTTTTAAAGGCATCTCCTGACCAAAACGTCGTGGTTTTTAGTTTTTAAAGTAGCTTGAGCTTGAGCTTGAGCTTGCAGTAAAGGTAACATAGTGATGAAAACTATTGAGGTGTGATATTTTCTCCTATATTTTCTTTTTTTTTTTTTTTACCTACGTCTAGCTACTACAGAATTACAGTCGTAATTTACTCTCTGCCTTGGTGACCGCAATATAAAGAGACCTATGTTAATCAATGATTTGCAATAAGTATTGATAAAAAATAAAGTCAGTAAAGTCTGTAAAGTCAGTTTACGGACGATAATTTT
Source organism: Lomographa bimaculata (assembly GCA_948107665.1). Classification (NCBI taxonomy): domain Eukaryota; kingdom Metazoa; phylum Arthropoda; class Insecta; order Lepidoptera; family Geometridae; genus Lomographa; species Lomographa bimaculata. The sequence goes on along the minus strand of OX403608.1, from coordinate 1,508,078 downwards.
ACGTGATAACGTCATAAGATGAACGCTTGGGCTGATCGTGCCTCTCTATCGCGCTCTCGCTTGCACGCTCAGGCTCAGGCGGAACGTGACACTTTTTCGTGCGTGCAGCCAGTGTTCATTGATTTATAAGACGTTTTCACGTCAAAAGGAATGGACACTACGAACACTGTAGTTTTTGCTAATCAAGAATTATCTTATCTGAAAAAAATATGCCGCTGAGTTTCTTGCCAGGTTCAAGATGGCTGTAATATTGCGAATCTGGCATAACAGTCATTAACTTTTATAAATGCCTCTTTGGGGCCATGTGATTTAACTATTTTAAATTTTAATTGACTAAAATATTTTAAAGAGAATCTAGAAAGATTCTACAAAATTGAGAAGTTTAGAAATTGGTGTATAGCACAATTAAGTATTACTTAGAAACCAATTTCTAAACTTCTAAATTTTGTAGAATCTCTGTTTAAGCTTTGCTTGCGATTAATTATTATATTTATTTGTCGGCATATTAAATTCGGATTACCTACTGTCATGTCTTTAGTGACACAAGATTAAAGACAAATCTTTTGATGTTATTATCTACAAAATCGGCCCACAAATTTGTTCTTTTTATTTTAGACGATGTAGGCGCCATACATTTCATCTTCACAGCACCCGGAACGCGCGCCTCGGAAGCTTTGTATATCGTGTCCTTAAGGGAACAAACGAACGTACATATGCTAAATTCATAACCCTCCTATATACTTTGCCATAGTCGGGGTAGAAACAGGTTATCCTATCCTACTTAATATTATAAATCCAAAAGTTTGTGCGTAAGTGTGTAAGTATGTTTGTTCCCTCTTCACCCTTTAACGGCTGTACGGATTTGGACGAAATTTGGAATGTACATAGATTATACCTAGGATTAACACATAGGCCTTTTTAACTTTTTTACTTAATAATGGCGGGCATAACCGCGGGGCACGGCTAGTTTTAATATATTTTTAAAGGATCTTTATTAAAACCTAGTTGATCTACGCTTTTTACGCTTTCACACTCACAGCCCCACACTAAGTTTGTGTCACACATGTCTTGTGTCGTGGGTTCCGGAAACATTCACTTCACACACACACAATCACAACCAGAACCAGAAACACAAATTTTCCTTGGGGAGAAAACTTGTGTTCCCGCCGGGAATCGAACCCGATACCCCGATATGCTTAGAAGGAAAACGCTCACCCAACTGAGCCAATGGGCAGTTCATCTCTATGAGAGTATCTCTATGTTATCTCTACTAGAGCCTAATTAAGAACGCATAGAGTCGCGGCAAAGTCTTTGATCAAACATTTAACCGAAAAAAGAACAGAAGTTAAAGAAAATTCTGTACCGTTACAATCAAATCACTTATAAACAATATAAAAAGAAAAAATATACTTACCCTATTACCATAACTTTAAATTGAGGTAACAGTGTATATAACCCTTAATAACAAGGTTACATACAAAAACCGGAACTTTAACTTCGTCGAGTTCACTTAAAAAAGCATTTACCCTACTAGAAGTCGTGACTTATCGTCCATTGTGCGACAAGGATAGCTATACCACCCTTTCTAACGAATAAAAGAGAGGGAAAAGCGTCAGAAAATATTTAAATTAAGTCCTCCCTTAATGTTCGGCGTTATTTTTTTATCGGCGGTCCCAAATAAAGATATGGCGATCCTTTAGGAGTGTTTTCTTCTAAAAACAGGGTTATACACTTTCTTAAATTTCATATATTAATATAATTTGATATTTGTGGTGAGTTTTTTTTTTGCCACACTCACAGCCCATGTGTATCGAATGTAATGAATACAACGAATAAACCACTCCCAGAGTAGAACTGATCTCAAAATTAAATTATTAGTTATGTTTTCATTGATTTTTATTATAAGTTCGTAGGCGAAGTAAATACTACAAAATATGGTGTTCTAAATATAACGTATTTTTTTAATCCAAAATGTATTAAAATAAATTATTTTCTGCTTTTTCTACTATATTAGATCACGCGAACAAGCGTGTAAAAAAGGGCGCAACATAATAATGTACATCGAAAAATATGTTAAGGTTTGTTAAAAAATAGAAACGCAATGTTTTGTTAGATTTGTGAATAATTATTGTTCACTCCTGTCAATTGGAAGCGATGTTACTAATTACTTAGAACTTGTCTAGTCTTAGAAGTCTAGTGGTCACACAACTCATCTAAAGGTAAACAAATCTTAGGTGGTAATTCATCGGTCCTTAAAGAATGTGTTACCTAATTGCAAAGCCTCGTTTACAGATGTATAGTCGCAAGCCTATCGGTATTCTATCGTTTGCATTTTGGAGAGTACGCATGAGTAAATTCCACCTTGCCTCTTTCATAATCTAACAACAATACAAACTGTCAAACGTCATCTGTTTATAGTTGACACACCTTCAGTTCGTTCGAAGCGCTTTACTTTTACGTTCATATCTACAGCGAAGGAGTGGAACTCATTGCCTGCGTCATTATTACCTGAGGGGTATAATCTGGGACGAATATAATATAAATCTTCAAATCAAGAGGGAATAAGTATTTTCTAGGCAAGCATGGCATAGCTTCGGCCGCATCATCAGGTGAGATAGTAGTCAAATAGTTGCCTATTTAGCATAAAAAACGCTAAGAATTATGTTACGGTATTTTTCTTTTAGAGACCGTTATAGGCCTAACGTTTCTACCATTCTAGACCACATCATCTATTACCATCAGGTAAAAAAATCATTAATGCTATCCTATCAGATATACAATGTAATTTCTACTTTAAAACAGGCCCAAAAACAATTTAACAATACCAAATTTAGACTAGGAGACCAAGGTTATGTTATCTCTCTCGACATAGGTATACCTGTCCGTGTCAACAAAAAATAAGAACAGGAATTCCGTAAAGTGTAGCGAGCTTTAACGATGAAATATTTGTTCAGTGATAACTCCACCTGCGGGATTAGAGGGTTAACTGGGTAGGGTTGCCACATGCGGCAATTTTTTTGTTTTGTAAAATTTATTTTTGTTGTGTTTAATAAATTGACTTACTAGTCCGACGCAAAGATTTTTTACGCTAAAGCAGCGCGTACTTCTTTACAGTTGTCCATATATATATATATTTTAAATTGTACTAGCTGGACGGATTTGAATAAAACTTTTAAAACATAATCGTACAGTTTTAGCCTTTGGAACAGGATATTTTTAACGCCTGAAAAAGTAGAGTGTTAAGCACTTGAAGTAGCTTTGACTCTTAAATAGGGTGCGACTTTCTGCTAAGTACGTTACAAATATACTTAATTATTAACTTGACGACATACAAACTAACATTATTGAGAAAGCAGATTTGTCCTTTCTGTAATTATTTCATCATTAAAATGAGTTCAAAATATTAATACACTGGAACAATAAAAAATCTCGCAAGAGGCAACCCTACCACAGCTTTAATGTCGCACTGTCTAAAGGGTTAACTTTAGTGGAGGCGAGCGTAGAATTTTACTTTTTGTCACTTTATCTTGGAGTTTGAGGACTCAGTTCTGGATTTGTTGTGTGAAATGTAAATTGTCTGTCGCGGTACAATTTTTTATGCAGCGAAGGAAAAAGCTAAATTGCTACAATTATTTTTAATTAGAATAAAAGGAATAAGAATAATTTAATTAGTTTAAATTATATACTGCGTACTATTTTACATAGCAAAGGAGTATACTCAATTTCAGTCATAAAGAAGGTAACATTTTGGTCGCAGCACTCGAATCTAGTAAGTATTCAGGCCCAATGCTTTAACTTCTTACCCATTTGGGAACATGCAGATTGCACTTTTTACTTTGTATGTATGTATGTTTGTTTGTGGCGCTCTAAAGTCTAATAATTATAACATAATATGAGGTATCGTTACATTCGTCTCAATTTTAGTACGGGTGTCATAGGCTTGGTTTTTTTACAAGCTTTTATTTAACTTTCATTGTATGTATGTTTCTTTGGGAGGAATTGATACGATAGATCCTAAGTGCTAGAGTTTAAATTTCAACTACCTAACTGAACTGACAACGAAGTGGTCTATATAGAAATTGTTTTCCTTACCGTGTAACTTGACTAATTTACTTTAAAGGTAAGGATTCCTATAATGGCTAACAAATTAACCGGAAAGACAGACAGACAAACGAATCAAGGTAAAATAAAACCTTGTAAAGTGGCGCCATAGATCAACAATAACTTCTTTCACACTTTTTATTCGTGCGACACAAAACCTTTTTCATTCGTTTCATAAAAACTTTTTACTACTAAACAAGTTTTCTACATGTGGGGGCGGATTCCACCCTATCTGATTAATGTAGACGTTTTTTTGGTGATTAATTTTAAATTAAAGTTATCTAGCTTTGGATTCTGGTTGCAAGTGTCGGTTTTAAGTACCTTCATTATAAAAATAATAACTATGCAACTGCCCGTTAGCTTAGTCGGGTGGCGTTCGCCTTCTAAGCAGGGGTATCGGGTTCGATTCCCGGTGGGAACACATATTTTCTCCCCAAAGAAAATTTGTGTATGTGATGTGAATGTTTTCGGCACCCAAGACGCAAGTCATCGAACTTAGGGGCTGTGGGTGTGAAAGCGTTTATGTTATGTTAATGCTAATATTAAATTGTTGCAGCTGAAAAAAAATATCAATACGTCTGTATTTTTTTATGTGTATTGTGTCTAGGTGAACCGATTTTCATAATTCTTGTTTTATAACCCTCCTTTTTGTTAATATGTCTCTGATATTCTGATATCTGTCTAATATTCTTTTGATTCGCAAAATGTTTAAATTACCCTACTAATATTATTATGAATCCGAAAGTTTGTGTGTAAGTAAGTTTGTTCCTTCTTCACGCTTTAACGGTTTGAAATTGGATGAAATTTGGAATGTACATAGATTATACCTATTGGATTAACCCGTAGGCTACTTTTTATCTTGATAATAGCGGGCGAAGCCACAGGGCGCGGCTAATATTCTGTGTGTTTGATATTAAACTGATTGAGAACCTTGCATTAATATATAAAAAAAAAAAACTGAAAAACTTTTTTTTTACAATAACATTTTTTTTTATAGCTTATAATTTTAAGTTTTTATTACTATTTTAAACTTAATCACACTAATCGTAACACGAACATTAACATACACAACAAGGAATAGGCAGTATGTTATGTTGTTTCTCAATTGCGACAAGCTTATCGAAATGTACACAAGACTAATGCGTTTTTAACCAACGTCGTGGCTTGTTAGGGTATAATGAGCTATCCTTGTCGGGATGAAGATTTACTCCAGGGTTATTATTTTAGCTTGTTAGTTAAGGAAACAGACGTATGATAATTATATCTGTCAAACGGTACCTAGTACTAATTAAGTATGTTTTTTTTATGATAGATAGGCAAGCATTTGACCACTATTTCACCTGATGGAAAGTGAAGATGCGGCCGAAGATGTGACATGCTTGCCTAGAAGATACCTATTCACTCGAGACTTGAAGACACCTAGATTGTACTGTTCGGGAAACAAAGACGCAGGCAATAAGTTCTACTCCCTCGCTGTACGGATGATAAACGTAGAAACAAAACGCTTCGAGCGAACCGGAGGTACGTCAACCATATAACGATAACATTTGATAGTCTGTCTTGTTGTTAGGTTAGTATGTAGTATTTTTAACACGCTTTTAGTAGCTGTATGTATGTATGTTTGTTTGTCAATCAGCTCCTTTAGGCTTGATTTTGACCCACTTCAAACCGTCAGGTTTCATTTAAACTTCGTAGACTTATCGAGGACCGATGACAGTACAAACAATTTTTAACTACTAAACAAGTTTTCTACATAGATGACAGTACAAAAATAATATGTATTTTTTTTATTTATAAAGCGTGTTTTTTAGTTTTTTTTTTACTATTATATTTATTGATGACCTTTGAACATTCAACCTGCAAGGTTAAAACCGGATCAAAAATTGTTTTTAGCGCGATATGTCCTCTGTTATTTATAGATAGATAGATAAACACTTTATTTGCACACCACAACAGACACACTTACTAAGAAATCTAAAATATAACAAAGGATCACAAAGGGCGGTCTTATCGCTCAAAGCGATTTATTTATTACCTAAACTAAGTATATATTATTTGAATATACCAATGCGATGTCCTGTAATTACTTAAGATTTTTTTTTTTTTTTTTTTTTTTTCTTTCAATATCCTGTACTCACTACGGGCCAATTGCCTATATTTCCTAAAACTAAACTAAAACTATGTACAGCAAAGAACTAAAGTTACCTACAAGACATCGAGCTTATAGGTAACACAAGTGCTCAAGCCCACTACCAGTGGGTAGCGTTCCCATCATGCTGGCGGCATTGCCTCTCTGAATTGCAATGCTAATACGTCAAAATAAGATTAAATAAAAATGTGTAGTTTTCTCAGTATCTACTGTATATTATAGCGATGATACGATGCTACAGAGATAAATGTAAAATAAATAGCACAATGTCAGAAAACCGCCCACAGGGCGGACGGACGACATATTGAAGGTCGCAGAAAGACGCTGGATGCAGGCCGCTTACAACCGTCTTTGGAGATCTTTGAGGGAAGCCTATATCCAGCTGTGGACTTCTTGCGGCTGAGATGATGAATAAAACATATGATATGGTTAACATTATAAATAATTGTTTTGAAATTTATTATAAATAATGATATTTTAAAGCCCAAGACTAATTTACATTAAATTTTATTTAAAATATTAAAACAATAATTACATTATTATATTTACAAACTTAACCTATTAACATGGCTAATAACTGTAATTTCTGTAACATTTTATGAATTAATTAGGTATTCAATCATGATTGATAATATTGTCAGGCAGAATAACATGATTGATCATTAATTTTATTGACCTCACATTTTCCTTGTTTATACAATTTTGTAATCAGTAATTCCAATTTCGTTATAAATTTTTAACAATGACGGAATATTTTATAATTTTTTTTTATTGAAAAATAATTAAGTCCTACTGAGGTTACTTAAGAGGGTTTATTCCTTTTGTCTTCTCTCTCGCTCGCACAATTCGATATTTTTATTAAGGGGCTGGTATACGTCAATGCGAGCACCTTTTTTAACCACAGCCAATTATCCCCCTTACACTTTTGCAAGTAAAGGTGTATATTGCGTGAATTACATCGTGGCGGTTACGCTAGGTCGCGCGTGGCGATCTTTGATTTTTTTATGGTTTTATTCAAATTTCGTGAAAATGCGCCTCAAATAAAAAAAAATAAGCTGAAGACATCATTTGTCTAGTAAATATACGTATATGAAATAACTTTCACAGTGTTTTAATATAAAATGGCGGAACGAAATGGTTACAAAAACATAAATTTATGTTATTAGCATGAGATTTGATATCTATTTCCTTTATATTTACGAACGTTATGAATATTCTAAGAAGAAGGCATCATTTATCGTATCACAGAAATTACGACAAATATTTTTATTTATCTGGTTTTATTATAAATGCCGAGTAAAACGGTTACAAAAACACGCATTTTAGTTGAAATTCTGGTATCGCCACCTTAAATACAATTATGTACATGTGTTTTTGAAAATGTTTTCAACGAACTATATGGACATTCAAATTTCTTTTCGCTACCATATCCTTCAATAAGATAAGAAAAAACACAGTCTCCAAATTTCAATGTGATTTTCACGCTTTCTTCGTTTAATTTAATGATATGAAAAACGAAAGGTAGATTAAAACATTCGTTGTATTAATGTCCATATAGTTGGTTGAAAACATTTTCAAAAACACACGTAGCTAATTGTATTTATTAAAAATATCTAAATTTTCAGCGAGAGCGAAGACAAAAGGAATAAACCCTCTCAATTCGAGAGCACAATAGTAAAAATCTGTTAAAAACTTTGTGGTACTTGAGCGAGTGACTTTGCTTGATAACGTAGGATTACGTTATGCTATGTGGTCATCGGTGGACAATATTGAAAAAAACTGAATGCGCAATAGCTTAAGAGAGTATACAGGCCAGTTACAAATTTATGATTTAATGTAATACGGCTTGAAATACGTAAACTTGACTTCCTTATTTGTCGACTAGTTTCGGTCAAGTTAGCCACTCGCCTCCGCTTATCGCGTCTGACTCGACTGATGAAGGACAACTTCTTTGTCCGAAACTAGGTAACAACAAAGTAAGGCACCATTTTTACTTGTTTCAAGCCTTATGTGACATTGAGTCATTACAAATGTTTATTTATAATAAAGTCTAAATTTGGAAACAGGGAATATGTATTATATTTTTTATGCTTTTAGTAGATTGTTTACGTTAATTGGTAGGTAGGCTGGCACTGGCGGTAGTGTACCAACATAAAATAAACGAATTGAATTGATTTGGTATAATATCATACATAAAAACAAAAAATACATAAAAGCAAATGGTTTTAAATACAATAAGGTCCTATTTGGTCGTTCTTTCTGTGACGTTTGAGTAATTGACATAAAAAACGCGAAAACCGTGTCCGTCACAAACTACGATTGTTCGAATTAACGCGACGTCGATACCGACAGCCGATCTGTTGAAAGTTTAGTTGATTTGATGGTTCACAAGAAAATAAATTGTAGATTTCAACTTCTATGTAAAAATTATCGATGCCCGGAATAAAACCCCAGTCTAGCCGACAACGTGCGTTTTGTATTTTCCGCGCAGAGTCAATCATAAAAAAATCCGAATAAAAACATTTAAATACGAAAATAATGTTATAAGTGTAATTCTAAAGCTACAACGTTTCAAATAACTAAACCTATATTTATATCTCAAGCATATTCCCTATTGAAATTAATACTAACTAACCTGTCTAAAGACTTAAGATTATATTTATAGCTATGGACGCGATTCTGGCACTCTTTATCTGTCTGTCTCTTAATTCAATGATTTTGTAGGAGTTCTTCTCCTTCTAAATTTCCTCAATTTGAAAGTCGTTTAGCATTTTTTTCTTGGCCATATTGCGTTGGTTTAGAGTCCATAATACGACCAATATATTAAAAAGAACCCAATAAAGAGAGACAAAATTTGAGATTGACACGGTTTCCAATTAGATCGTTGCATTCTCTAAAATAAAGTTTGACATGATTTGGAAACATCCAAAGTTATTTTAGAGAATTTTAAGATTAGAGTGACTTCGATGAATTGCGCCCAATGTCTCTACACATATTTTATCTCGTTTTGTTCACCAACTCTGGACAGCATGCGGGGTAAGGTTGGCTCATGTTTCCCATTCGGAAAAAACCTGGTTCTGTCTGGGGTTCGCACCTGAAAGAAAGAAATATAACTTTATTGATAAAATTTGACATTGCCAAATTTCTACTTTGAGCGAGGTTTCTTGATGCTCACCCATACATTAAGAAAAAATTGGGACAACTAGACCATAGAAAAGAATATACTCTACCTGAGAAGAATGCTTACTTGCTAAACTTAATAGAAACCAGACTACCAGAAAGTTCTGTTTAACATGTTTTCTAGTTAAAAAATAAATTATATTGATTGAGTTCTTTTTACAAAATAAGCTAGTTATTACCAAATGACAATACTTTTTTTACTTTTATTTAGTTACAACTTTGCAGAATAAGCCAATCTATTCAAATATTATGTAGTCGATATAGCAACATTTTGTAAACACCAATAGTCCAGTTGTATTAAACAACCAGAAACTAGTAAAATCAGGTAATACGTCATTCTGGTTAGATTTACAAAACCCTCTTCCATGTATCAGGCGTTAAAAAAACCTTCTAAGTACCTGACTTTAATTTTGTGATTGCTACAAAGTTAAATCAAAATCAAAATCGTTTATTCACATGGGCCTCAAAGAGGCACTCATGAAAGTTAATGATTCTACTGCCACATATGCAAAATTACAGCTATCTCGAGAAGAACCTCGCAAGAAATTCGGCGGTGCATTTTTTTCATACATTTTTTTAATTCGTTCCATAACATTAATACATAATTATAACACATAATTAACCTAGGTATATCTATTTTATGTAGTCGCTAGAAAGCGCTTGTGCAGTTTGCCTCCCTGCATCCTTGTCATTAAGTATTTTCCACTTCCACATTGTACACTTTTGCTTTATTAGTGTAAGTAGTCAATGTAAAAGCATGTTTCGTTCCTATTATTTCTCATTGATGTCATATAAAACATATATTTATTATATTATTATGTTAACTAAATGAAAATAGTTTTTTGTTTGTGTTATTAATTTTGTACATTTTGCTCAACGTTATTACCTATATCGAATTAAAAATATATATATCCCACCGCCGAGTTTCTTGCCAGGTTTTTATTGAGATGGCTGTAATTTTGCGAAACTGGCAGTAGAGTCATTAACTTTCACGAGTGTTCTTTGGGACCCATGTGAAAATCTATTTTGACTTTGATATTGATTTCGTTTTAACGCACAACGCTATTCGGTCATTCTGGAACATTTTCTCTCATTATTACTTAGAATTTTATGATGAATTACATTTAGACGATTACATTATACAAACTTTAACTCAAAGTTATCATAACACTGAAGTAAAGTAGGAACTCCAAAACATCTGCTTCTAATTGATAAATAACCCTCTGTGAGGAGAGGCGTGTAAAAACAATGATAAGGAAGGGGATGCAACGGTTTGCCTGTCTCAAACTTGAATCGGCTTGTAAATGTAAAACCCTCAGTTGTATGCTGCTTTCTAAATGCTAGAGAAGCCTCTATTCAAAATACATGAGATTTTGCTAAAAGAACCACAGTGAAATCTACAGCAGTAGAGCATTTCTTTATTCTCGCTACCCAGTTTTAAATACAGTCATAGTTTACTATACTCATGTAGAGAAATACTTGACACCGAGTCACATTCTAGCACTAGTTTATAAAGGTGCAAAACACTGAGAAAATATAAGTTTGTTACTGTTGTTTAAATTATTGCGCTATACGTATAACAATACATATAATTATTAAGTAGCAATCACAAAATGAAAGAACTAATTACTAAAGGGGTATTAATAACTGTACTCATTAATAAGGGGATTTGTAAATTTAATAAAAGAATAGGTATTCTAGTTGGCACTAGTAAAGAATTGGTAGTCATATAAAACTAGATTATTGGTGTTTACAAAATTAAACTATATCATACACAATAGATTGTTAGGTCGTCTTAATCTGTGAAGTTGTAACTATACTTATCTGGTTTAAGATGTTTTACTTTCTCAAAAAGAATAACATTCACTTAAATGAGAAAATGTAGGTATTTAAACAGTATTTTGGCGTCTTTTAGGATAGGGCGTTTTTTATTGTTTTTTAAAAGCAAAAATCTTGTCATTTAGTAATAACTAGCTTGTTTTGTAAAAAAACGTGATTAAAGTAATTTTGAAAAGAAAATACAGCGAGCACGCGGCAAAAATGCTTTCGTATAAAATATTCAAAAATATATCATATTTCGAAAAATATGCGAATTCTTCAGCTCAAAGAGTCACTAATTAAGTCGTAGGTACTAAAAAAAACTTGTAGGTTTATTGTTCTTATTTTAACCTTATAAAATTTATTATCATAGGGGTCTGCTACCGATGTGCTCATCTATGATATGTGTCCTTTGGAATCTCTCAAGGACTTTTTTTGAGACACATTTACTTCCCATCTTTCAAAATATAATGCATGTTTGCAAAAACGTAACTTTTCAAGTCGGTTAAAAACGAGAACATAATCAGAATACGCATTATTGAGGATAACTCAAAAACTACTAGATAGATCTTGATCACATTTAAATGATAAAGATCACATGGAAAGCACCAACTTTTAAATAAAAAAATAATCATCAAAATTGGCTCACAAGTAGAAGCTATGAGGTAACAAACATTAAAAAATATACTCGAATTGAGAACCTCCTCCTTTTTTGAAGTCGGTTAAAAATAGCAGTGCGTCAAAAAATACTGACTACATTAATGACAGAGATGTAAACAAACTGCACAAGCGCTTTCTGGCGACTACATTGTCTAAATACCTATGTTACGATAATTATTATATTGGTAATGTAAGTATAGTTGAAAATTGAGATTATAAATATTTGGCAATGGGTGTCATTAACTTCCATAATTGGCTATTAGAGGACCATGTAAATAATCAATTTTGAATGTTTTTAAAGGAAAGGGTTACCAAACTAAAAACATCTCTAAAGAAGAAACTTACCTGACTGTATCCAAAAAAGCTTCAAACTCTCCTAAATTGTAAGATGCTCTTTTTTCTTCATTTTTTGTAACACTTATTTCTGTTACTTCGTTTGTTGCATTTCTTTTTATTTTATTTGTTCCGTTAAGTGATCTTCTATGTCTATCCACTGCTACTTTTAGTGTGTCAGTTTTGCTATTTTTTTCAACATTTTCCAGTTTCATCAGTTTCTTTCTCCAAGGAAAAGGTTTCAACATCCTTGAAGTATCTATATGTGCTCTTATATCTTCAAGTATGTCTAAAGATAATTGTTCCGTTTTCCATTCAGGTTTCTTATTAGATTGTGTATGCATCTCACGCAGTAAACTATGTTTCTGTTTTACTGGATTTTTGGATGGCTTACTAGGTATATATATCGGCTGCTCTATATCTTGAACTTCAGATAGATAGGGATTTATAAGAATGGCTTTAGGTATAACAGGTATAAATGCATTAAAATGAGACACGTAATTATTATTTTTACTATGGAAATTCATTGCCCATGCATTATTATTATACACAGTTTTACTTTTAGTATGATAGTCACTAGTGTTAAGCCCATGTATATTGGTGAAAGGGTAAGGTAGTAATCGTGAAGTTTGGATCAGTTTTTCTTTTTCCTGTTTACGTTGACCAGTACATGGTTTCTTGTTTTTTTCTATTGTGTTATCTGTTAGAGGTTTTCTAGTTGGGTAGTATAAAGGATATGTGTAGGATGATAGTCTTTGGAAACTTGTTACAGGATAGTAATATGGCATTTTCCCGATCTCATCACTACTAAGTATTCCACTAAAATACGATTGCACTTTTTCTTGTGATTTAACTACGGAGGGAACAGTTATTAAATGTTTTTGATTCAAATCATATCTATCTACCTCCCTTGCTTTATTGGCCAATGGATCATACCAGTATGAAGAGTATTTTAAATCGCTGTTTTTATGTGAATCTTCTTCTTTAATTAAATTTATAGCTTCTTCTACCAATGCGTTGTCAGTAGCCTTCTCCATTTCTTTGATTATTTCCTGTGCTATATCATAAATTTCTACAAAAGCATCTAAATCACTTTTTTTTATCGTGTGCAGTACTTCTGATATATGGTTGATTTCTTCCTCTGTGAGAAGTCTATCGTCATCATTAGGTGATTTTAATTCATTTTCGTTTATTATATTTGTGATATTTTCTGCTTTTTTTGATATTTTTAAAAGAGATGGTTTTCTCACGTTGAATTTCTTAGCTGCAATTTCTTCGTTTAAAGCTATGTTTTGAGGTAAGTTCGTTTTTTGAAGCAGAGAATGATGATTAGGTTCTGTTTTTCGTGATAAAGTAATAACTGATAATGTTTTCAGATCAGGTGTGTTCGAGATGTTTATTTGTCGTATAGGTTCTGATAAGGAAATGTTCTGTTTTCTGAGACTGCAAGTATAATTTCCACAGAATGTCGAAGATATCCAGGTAGCGTTGATAGGGTACAGTTTCCCTGTGTCTGGATCACGGCAGAGGAGTGCTGAAAATATTAATGAATACTTTTAAATGCACGTATTATAAAAAAAGATATTGAAAAATCAAAATTGATGTCAGGCAGATGGTAACTTGTGATACATTTTAATTTGATTATATTAATAATTCATTTAATTTAATTAAATTTTTTTTGTTCTCTGAACTGTATAATCTGGGTGTCTTCAAGTCTAGAGTGAAGAGGTAAACCTTCTAGGCAAGCATGTTTCATTTTCACCCGCATCGTCACTTTCCATCAGGTGAGATAGTGGTCAAATGATTGCCTACCTTGTATAAAAAAATGTAAAAAACAGCTTTGTCATTTTACCGTGTGTAATATTAAAATATTTATTATTTTGTTGTTAACACCTTTTTTTGTCTCTCATTGGTTAACATTTAACCACTATCTCATCTACTATCATTACTTTTTAATCACAATTAATGGAATTGATTAGTGATCTAAACGATGATATAAAACTACCCTACGTAATGCTCTTCAAACAATAACATAAATGTATAAACACTGGCATGAATAGAATGACATAGTTTGTTACATCTGTGTACCTATTTGTAGAGGGATGTTTGTTTAGATTCGCCAAACAATAAATATTTTTACCTATTACAACACGAGAATAAATTTTCTGCTTCGACTGTTTCGACAACGTTGTCGTTTTATACATATTACATACATGTAAAATGTATAAAACGACAACGTTGTCGACAATCATGTAACCCATTTTATTTTGTTACAATGTGTATTTTTTATGCCCGATATGCAAGCATTTGACCACAATCTCACCTGATGAAAAGTGATGATGCGGCCGAATGTAGCAAGCTTGGCATGAGTTCCACTCCTTTGCAGTACGGATGATAAACGGTATGTTTACCATGTATGATGATGGTTGTATTATTAAATCGTTGCGTTGGATAAATTAAATGCAATTAGTGCCAGTATCTAACCACCATCTTTTTTTTAATGTCATTGTAAGACTCGCTTGATGGATGCATTGTGGTATGTACAAAGAGTTTTTACATGTGTACTTATATTTAGAAAAAAGCGTAACATCACTAAAATAAAAAAAAATTGACATCCGTTGTTTTGGCACGCTTTATATTAGCTTCACTAGTATGTTTTGTATGTTTGTAACCGACTCCTTTATGCGCGATTTTGACCCACTTTAAACGGTCAGATTTTATTCAAACTTTGTAGATTTATGGAGGACCGATGACAAAACATTAATTTAATAAGATTATTCCATTATTTAATTTGCAAAACAAAGTTAAAAATAAATAATAGTTTATAAAAAACACGCATTATATGGAAAACCAAACTAAAAAGTTAAATATAAATTTAAAAAATTTGAGTTAATAGTTAATTTTTTTTTAATAAATATAAATTAATAATAGTGTAAATAAGAAAAAATATTTTATATTTAAAAAGCGTCGGGTGCATGGTGTGGAGTGTATAAATATTTCATTGACAGATATGAGAAGAAGGATTATCATTTCGATAATATCTTCAAAAGCACACCACGCTTTTTTTTTAAATAAATTATTTTTTCCTATTTACACTATTATTAATTCAAATTTATTAAAATTTATTTTCTATTTTTTAGTTTGGTTTTCTATATAAAGCATGTTTTTTAGTTTTTTTTTACTTATTATTTATTTACATCCAGCCTAAGTGATTGTATCTGCATAAAATACCCACTCCGTCGTTTCCGGAACATGCCGGATATCCTCTCTCTAAGCTGGATGTAAACTAATCGTTAGCTGGAAACGAGCGATTTGATTCGATTAAACACTCATTGTTGGGCATTCTGGTTTGCAATCGATTGTCATGTTTTGCATGTAATTCTAAACAGGTAATTCTAGCATCGAATTTCGCATGAGGAAGTAGGAAACATTTATATCACAAACAAAATCTTAACTAGAACCAGAAACACAAATTTACGTAGAGGAGGAAACTTGTGATTGCACCGGGAATCGAACCTGATGCTTAGAAGATGAACGCGCACCCAACTACGCCATAGAGTAGTTTGGGGGCTGAGTCACCCACGTCCGTAGGAGGATACCCCTTAAATCTGACTCCCTACACGTGGTCCCCGGGTGGTGCTAATCAGGTGACATTTGAGAGGTGGCAGAGCATTTTGTGAGTTGCTCGCCTGGCTTGCTACCAAAGTAGCTTACCACCATCAAGTTGAAAGTCTGCCGCCAAGCCAAATACGGTGTTCCAGCAGTTATCCTTGAGAGCCTGCGTATTCCAGGTCTAGTGTGTTTACCAGCTTCGATCACATCGTCACTTACCATCAGGTGAGATAGTGGTCAAACACTAGCCTGTCACAAAAAAAAAAAAGTAGTTCAAAAGAACAGAAAGATTGTTAATATCACGGCTTTGCCCATTTATGAAAAGTGGTGTTCGTAACAATAATTTGGATATTAAGTTATAGTTGATCAGTGATCTATTGATCCATATGTGTGCGTTAATCATAGAATGGCATGAAATAAAGATTTAGTTGCTGTCGATTAATTTCAATAATTGATTATTCTGCTGGACTTTTCTTTTGTACATGGTAATCATAAATCATTGCTGGTTTCTGTTATACACAGTAATTATATATTGTTATTTTACCTGTCTAATTATTCAACATACCTAATATCAAGTAGGTAGGTATAAAATAACTAATATCAAGTAGATAGGTATTTGTAGCTTATTAATAATACTAGCCATGCCCCGCGCCTTCGCCCGCTATAATCAAGTTAAAATGTATTAATCCTAGGTATAATCTTTGTACATTTCAAATTTCATTCAAATCCGTTCAGCTCTTAAGGCGTGAAGAGGGAGCAAACATACTTATAAACTTACACACAAACTTTTGAATTAATTATATTAGTTGAATTAATAATATACAATGTGTAACAAAAAGGTGTAGTAATACTCAAGCCACGCATCTAGCTACTTGTATGGAGTCTAACAAGAACACCTGAATGCGCGGCAGCAGCATCAATATTGAGTTATGATGAATTAAAGTTTCTATAAAATTATGTCATTTGCAACCCTATTTCATCAGCTCCCGGTCTACAACACATAGCCTTTGGACCTAGACGTCAGACAGTGGTGGCCATAACAATGGCCAAGGTCACGCGCCACAGACGTAATAGTAGGGTTGGATTTTTTTAAAAATTTTGTACGGAACAAATATTTCCGATTGCCGCACATGTAACTGTAGGGCTGTCAAAAGTATTTGAAAAATATAATTTTAATTTTTTTGTACGGAAAAAATTATGTCCGATTTCGATTTTCGTTCTCTGGCAGACGATTCCAGGCACGATACACGTACACACCACCAAGTATTACTACACCTTTTTGTTACAGATTGTAGATACACTAGACCAAGAAAATGTTTCGTGTACATATAAATGTAAACGAAACATTTTCTTCATGTAGTGTATCTACAAATACCCTGTAAAATAATAATTGCAACCTATCACAATAATTAGTTCATAAAAATAAACATCATAAACATGTGCTACATTCTAAGAGTTTACGAAAGGTCATTATTGTCCACAACACGTCATACCTAATAATATGCAATTTGTAAGCTTTCAACCACATTTTGCTAAGAAATTAGATACGCCACTGTTGCTAGGATTTTCTCGTCGATTCATACATAAAATCATTTGTTGTCGAACCAATAATTTTTGATAATGACGACCCAGTTGGTGTAGTGGACAGGTGTCCGCTCTCTGCGCCGTGGGTCCTGGGTTCGATTCCTGGCAGGAGCACAAATTCCTTCCCAAGGGATATTTGTGCTTCTGGGTGTAATGTGTGATTGTGATTTGAATGTTTTCCCGGCACCCACGATACAAGTTTTTGAACTTAGTGTGGGGCTGTGAGTGCGTTTGCGTTTGTTATGCGTTTTGTTTGTTTGTTCGATTTAACAAAAAACGCGGCAAACATTAATAGTGTTTTTTTTATTCCGTCCGGTAAAATGCGCAGCTTCGCGTAGCGCGTTATTTTTGCTTAACATGATTAAATATACGTATACGTATACATTGACGTAAGTGTATCAAAAATAATAATATCGTATAACTATCAAGTAAATTTTATGGTTTCTTCTATTACATATCGTACTCTACATATTATTATTATTAATAGGATTATACCTATTTACATCTGAATATTTGTGTGAGAGTTCGGTCATGGTTTGGCCTTTGAATTAAATTATGTATGTATTGTCTCTTTGGTGTTTGGTAAATACTACTCTATGGGTATCCGCCGAGTCTCGTTCTAGCAAGGATGTTGTAGCTAAAGTAATAGGTTTGTTTCCTATCTCGATGCGTTCTAGACATCGCAGAAATAGATTATCGGAGTTTTGCCGCGAAAGTGAAACCTGTTATTCTTAGAGTGTTAATGTGTAATAATGGTGTGTAAATTAAATGTTAATGTTTAAGTGAATTATTTACCGTTTATACTTAGTAAACGTGCAAAAGTGTAGGCAAATATTACAAAGTTGAAAAACGTGATTTTCGCCTTAGCTCCAAAACTCCAACGAAAGTTCTGGTAATGGTTTTACCACTTTACTGGGGCAAGACTTGACTATGACTGGACCTTGACTCTTTTACTTGACTTTTGCTGTGCATTTAATTTAAAATACACATGAAATATATTGTTACATGATACTGGCTAAATGCAAGACATTGCGAAGCCAATTAAAAAAAAATTATTAAAATAATAATGTGTTTATATGCGCATAGCATGAAAATAAAGTAATGTTATTTAAGCCTGCAACATAATGTTCCTGTAACAAGATGGTTCTTGGCTGCTTACTATTGTACATGTACATGAACATAAACATTAACGCTTTTACACTCACAAACCTACACCCAGTTGGATGACTTGTGTCGTGGGTGCATGAAACATTCACATCACACCTATAATCACACCCAGAATCAGAAACACACATTTCCCTAAGTATAGTTGAGTTCCCACCGGGAAACCAACCCTATACCCGCTACTTAGGGAGACGCATACCTAACTTAGCCAACGAGCTGTTATAAGACCCATGATCAAAATCAAGGGTAGAAGCACGCTATTTCTACTACTCTCAATCGTGGATACTAAGGAGGTATATTACTAAACATAACATAAACGCTTTCACACTCACAGCCCCACACTAAGTTCGATGACTTGTGTCGTCGGTGCCGGGTAAACAATCACATCACATACACAATCACACCCAGAACCAGAAACACAAACTTTCCTTGGGGAGAAAAACTTGTGTTCTCATCGAAAATCGATCAACCTGACACCCGCTGCTTCGAGGCAGGCACTCAATCAAATAAGCCAACATCTAGACTACCCTACATTGAATAATCTATCTATGAATATACTTGGAAAGTTCAAATTAGCTTTTGTAAGTTAGTTGGCTTAAATCTAGAATAAGGACTGATATTCTGTTACCTTTACCTGAGAGCTTTGAAATTCTGATCCGCAATCTTTTTGTGTGACGAAAAGTGATGGGGGTAAACACTGTTATGATTAATTAAAATGTTTCCCTATAATACAAAAGTTGCACTTCTACCGTGTGTTTTTATAACACATGCTGTTTCTTTTTAAACTTGGAACTTTCGCCGGTATTCGCAAAAAACTCGCCAAAGGTTCATCACAATCGGGTGAATGGTATATCATTTCATGAAATACTAACAAACACACATTGTTTTTTTTGCATCCTACTAATATTATAAATCCGAAAGTTTGTGTGTAAGTGTGCAAGTGTGTAAGTATGTTTGTTCCCTCTTCACGCTTTAACGATTCAACGGATATGGATGATATTTGGAATGTATATAGATTATACCTAGGATTAACACATAGGCTACTTTTATTAAGTTAGAAAATAGCGGGCGAAGCCGCGGGGCACGGCTAGTATAAGATAATTTTGTTTACTGAAGGTACATTTCAGAATACAACTTTGTAATTCTAAAACTTAAGAATGAAATAAACTAAATAATCAAAATATCGTAATTTTCCCAAAATACTGGCAGCGTTGCCCCGCTGTATAAAGCAATATACAGACCAGCATTCTGGTCTCGAGTCGACTCTCTCAATGGTCCAGTCAAAGTTTTTGTGCATTTCGAGAGCACACGGTCCCCGCGCACCTAAGCAGCACAATATGAAGCGTCTATCGAGGTTTGAATACTTGCGCTGTTTTTAATTATATTAGATTAAAAGTTTTTTTTTATTATTTCGTGCACACATTGTTATATACGATATAACAATGTAAACAGATCTCATGGATTGATATGTTTGATCATAATTTTCTCACATTATGTGTTTAGGTCTTATACCAACACAATAGGCAGTCGTATCATTTGACGATGAAGACGGAAGTTAATTTCGGGACGATCAACAGTTATCTCATTATTTTAAATATTTAATTATTTGTCCATACTTAGACTTTCAATCCAGCGTCTTACATTGCAAGTGTTCATTTCCCGAGTTTACTACAAACTTACTACTAATAGTGATATGTTTAAAACATCAAGCCATGTTACTAGCTTAGTAAGTAGTTATCAATATGCTTTTTTTACGCTCGATAGGCAAGCATATGACCACTATCTCACCTGATGGAAAAAAAATGTTATCTCTACAAACGTCATAAAATAATTGAAAAAAAGGCGAATCACAAGCCAATTTTGAACCGACTTCCAAAAAGGAGTATATTTTTTAATTTTTTTGTATCATCACCGATTCTCAAAATTATTTTTGGTCCCATATAAATTTTATCGAAATCGATCAAGCCAAAACCAAAATACAAGCAGTGAAGTCGGTTTTCTAAGCTTTGCTTACATTTAAATGATTAAGATTAAAGTGAACTTATTTGACCGTAATTAAGACAAAAAATAATAGAATTACTAGCCGTTCCCCGCGGCTTCGCGTGTTATTATCAAGTTAAAATGTAGCCTATGTGTTAATCCTGGGTATAAGCTATGTACATTCCATATATCATCCAAATCCGTTCAGCCGTTAAAGCGTGATGAGGGAACAAACATACTTGCACACAAACTTTCAGATTTGTAATATTAAGTAGGATAATGTACTGCCCGTTGGCTAAGTTGGGTGAGCGTTCGCCTTCTAAGCAGGGGTATCGGGTTCGATTCCCAGCGGGAACACAAATTTTCTCCCCAAGGAAAATTTGTGTTTCTGGTTCTGGTTGTGATTGTGTGTGTGATGTGAATGTTTCCGGCACCCACGACACAAGTCATTGAACATAGTGTGGGGCTGTGAGTGTGAAAGCGTTTATGTTTATGTTATAATGTATACTATGCAAAGAATACGTCATAAAATAAAATAATAAAATATGTAAATGTGAATGATAAAACAAACCACGTGTTAAACTCGATACGAACCTTTTCCAGTGAGCGGTGCACATTTCACACAAATGTAACTCAACACCAATAATACAAATACTCGTATATCTGCCATTATTTCTATTTGAAAATCATAAATAAATCATCACAAATAACTAATATATTAATAATTGGTAGCCGAAGTTTGATTTTTAATTTGGTAGAGTATAACTTTTCTGTCCGTCAATAGAGATGAGGGAATTTTCCAATATGGCGGTACGTTTTTTGGCGGTAGTTTTTGTGTATGAGATAGATATATTTAAGATATTTTAAATTAAAAGATCTTCTTCCGGTTATAAAATCGTGTTAAATGTCGCGAGCGTTTGGCCGAATACTGAGGTTGTGTCCGGATGTATGTTATTGTTATGGAATTGACGGACAAACGTCTGTTATGATGCGATTCTCAAACTTCTTCATCAACGTACTCGTAGTTTTAATAATTGAACGGCCTTTTAATACCAAGTTTTTTTTATTATTTACTAGCCGCGCCTCGTGGCTTTGCTCGCGTTGATCAAGTTGAAAAGTAGCCTATAGATAGATAGATAACGCTTTATTTTTACACATTACATAAATCACTTACAAAAAAAAAATCTTAAATTAAAGCGTACAATTGGCGATCTTATCGCTAAAAGCGACCCTTTCAGACAACCTTTGGATGGAGAAGATTTTAATAATTCTGTGAAACGTAGCCTATGTGTTAATCATAGGTATAAATAAGATCTGTACATTCAGAATTTTATCCAAATCCGTTTTGCCATTACAGCGTGAAGAGAAAACAAACATACTTCTACATTTACACACTTACACACAAACTTTCAGGTTTATAATATAAGTGATATTCGGTTATTGCTACAATCTTTAATAATCACAATCAATAACAAATCTGTACTAACAAAAAATAATAACCTAAAAACAAGGTGCGAAACTTCATCCAGTAAATCAAGTGCCTGTAATATAATTGTAGCGCCTGAGGCACTCCCAATAATTGAGTTTTGTGAATCGTTTCTATTGATTTGATAGTCGGAGGATTGTGTTTACTTTGGAAAGTACCGAACTGTAGCCAATATCAAGGAAATATTTTTTTGTAAATATTTGTAAATCACACTAATATTGTAAAACAGAAAGTTTGTAATTGTGTTTTGTATTCTCTTCACGCTGTATGGTTGGGATGAAATTGGAATGTACATTGCTTACACCTAGGTTTAACATATAGACTACGTAACTTGATAAACACGAGCAAAGCCGCGAGGTACGACTTGTCTCACTAATATTGTAAATGCGAAAGTTGATGTGTAAGTACGTTAGTTTTTATTTTCACGCTACAGCGCTGTGAACGGATTAAGATGAAATTAGGATTGCACAGAGCTTACACCTAGGATTGGAACACATAGGCTACTTTTTAACTTGATAAACGCGCGCGAAGCCGGGGGGCATGGTAGTATCACAAAAAAATGAGCCTTAAGGCCTTTTACTGCATTTAAGTAGGGGAGGACAGTGGCGTCTTGATTAAAATATAAATATGTAAATAGATTACTAAATAAACCTGGCTGAGTCACTCACGTTCGTAGGAGGATACCCCTTAAGTCTGACTCCCTACACGTGGTCCCCGGGTGGTGCTAATCAGGTGACATTTGAGAGGTGGTAGAGCATTTTGTGAGCTGCTCGCCTGGCTTGCTACCAAAGTAGCTTACCACCATCAAGTTGAAAGTCTTCCGCCAAGCCAAATACGGTGTTCCGGCAGTTATCCTTGAGAGCCTGCGTATTCCAGGTCTAGTGTGTTTACCAGCTTCGATCACATCGTCACTTACCATCAGGTGAGATAGTGGTCAAACACTAGCCTGTCACAAATAAAAAAAATAAAAAATAATACCTTTCCTTTTGGTTTTGTTATAATCAGGGTAAAAAAGATTTAAATACCAAAAATTTTTTTTAAAACATTTTAATTCCTTATTAATGTTTACTAACCAAGTACCAGCCGGTTAGTAAACATTAATAATGAATAACACTCGCGATAGTTTTCAAACTCAAATTTTAATTCGTGTATTGTTAGCGCCATTGTGGAAAAGTTTGAGCACCACAACGCTTAGAATTTAGCGTACGTGCTAAATTTGAGTCATAGTTATCGCATACATTCGTGCCCTAATTCAATGAAACATTGAATCAAAGAAATCAGTAGATAACATTCATAGATTTTCAAAATCGAAAAAGAATATCGTTGCCAATGGTTTTTAAAATTTCACAATAGAAGGATTTATTTGCAGGCAGCCTAGTAGAAAAAGTAAAAAAGAACCTGTATTGGACGTCTAGGCAAGTGGAATACGTAATCTACAAGGCAAGTGGATTGTCGTTAAAGTGAGCATGCTAAGTTTTGAAAAAATTATAACAAGTAATACTTTGATAATTTTTATAATCCAGCTTTTACCACTTGTAAAAAAAAAGGACTAAAAGTTATATTCTATAATTTTTTGACTATGCAAGCTTTTGACTACAACCTCACCTGATGGAAAGCGACGATGCGGTCGAAGATGGAGCACGCTTGGTCAGTAAATACCTATTCACTCTCTTCTTGAACAACCCCATATTATACTTTTCGGGAAACACAGTAGACGGCAGGGCGATCCATTCTTTGGCAGGTCTCATAATGAATTTACTAGACAGAAAACGAGAGAACTTACTAGATAATTAGTCAAGACTAATCAAACGAGCCCAAACTCGATGTGTTTGTCTTGTTTAGTTCAGAAGTTTCTATGACCATCTTCCGTCTCTATCATCAGACCAGCTCCATGGTACCTTATATATATATATATATATATAGTCCTCCTCATCGATTTCGATGACGGCGACCCCAGAAATTACTTATTAGTTCCCTTTCTAAAATGAGCCCTAATATGGCTCGCCAGACCGAATTTGGTCTTAAATGTCCTGCGACACGTGCTACAGTAGAGTTCGCCTGCGGAGTTGTATGAGTAAGTGTAGGAGGGCTTAGGTCTCTCTTTGCATAATTGGCGTTTCACGTCTAGAGCCTGGAGGCGATTTTCTTCGAACAACTTAATCTTTCCATAGACGTAAGATCGCCAAGATGACCTTTTGGAAGCGAGCTCCTCCCAACAC
This sequence comes from Lomographa bimaculata, assembly GCA_948107665.1. Lineage (NCBI taxonomy): Eukaryota > Metazoa > Arthropoda > Insecta > Lepidoptera > Geometridae > Lomographa > Lomographa bimaculata. The sequence goes on along the minus strand of OX403608.1, from coordinate 1,483,792 downwards.
TCCGGGTCTATACCGCAAGCGTTCAGGTGTCTTTTAAACACATCTTTATAGCGCAGATGTTGACCGCCGTGCTTCCGCTTGCCTTGTGTCATTTCCGAGTAAAAGACAGCTTTAGGTAAACGGCGGTCATCCATTCGGAAGATATGTCCACACCACCTCAGTTGACGTTGCATTAGGAGAGCTTCCATGCCGTACATACCAGAGCGACGCAGGACCTCAGTATTAGAAACATGGTCCTGCCACTTGATCTTTAAGATAGTTCTTAGACATCTAAGGTGGTAAGTATCGAGCTTTTTTATATCCGGTTTATAGAGGCACCATGTCTCTGCGCCATACAAAAGGACAGGAATGATAAGAGCCTTGTAGACACTTAACTTTGTCTCCAGCTTGAGGTCATGGGACTTCCATACACGATCGATGAGTCGCCCGAAATTGGCAGCAGCGTTAGCAATGCGTGATGGTATCTCCGAAGCCAAGGTGTTATCATGCCGAATATTGCTTCCAAGATATTTGAAATGTGAAACCTCATCTAGTGGTTTCCCATCCAGATTCAATGTGGCTGGATCAGTTTGGCTACCTCTAGCTTGTTGTTTGAGGACTTGAGTCTTAGAAGCACTTATAACGAGGCCAAATTGTTGACAAGATTGGTGGAGTGCGTCAACGTAACTTTGGAGATGCACCATGCTGTCGGACATAAGGCACACGTCATCGGCATAAAGTATCTCCAATATGGACATCCTTTGAATTTTGGACTTCGCTCTAAACCTTGAAATGTTAAACACACCTTTTTTTGTCCTGACATTAAGCTGGATCTGGTTACCACAACACTTCAGCGCGTCTTTCATTACAACAGCAAAGTATAGAGCGAAAAGTGTTGGTGCCATGACACACCCTTGCTTTACTCCACTAGTGATCTGGATCTCCTCAGAAAGTTCACATCCATGCTGAACCTGTGCCTTCATGCCAACATGAAATTGGCGTATTAGGTTAACGAACTTCTTTGGATACCCTGATTTTTGGAGAACGATCCAGAGGGCCTCACGTGGAACTCTATCAAATGCCTTCTCTAAATCGACAAAACACATGTAGAGGGGCTGCCCATGTTCCAAGCTTTTCTCCTGAAGTTGCCTTACAACAGCAATGGCGTCAATAGTTCCCCTGCCAGGACGAAAACCACACTGGGTTTCGGGGAGGTGCTGTTCAGCTAGCTCACTAATGCGGGAGTTGATGATGTGAGCTAGGATCTTACCAGCGCTAGAAAGGAGCGATATGCCTCGATAAGAGCTGCAGTCGGAAACATCCCCCTTTCCTTTGTACAGCTTACAAATTACTGCATCCCTCCAGCCCTGTGGAACCTCTTCGTTCTCCCATACTTTTAAGACAAGGTGATAGAGCCTGTCAACAATGTGTTTTCCACTGTATTTATATACCTCAGCCGGAAGTTGATCCATTCCTGGAGTCTTTGAGTTCTTGAGACGCTTTACAGCTTTCACTAACTCTTCAAAAGTGGGTGGGTCGTCTAAATTTTGACGAACTGGTAGCTCTTCAAGCGAGTTTATATAAGACAAACTAACACTGAGCGCATCAGGATTTAGAACATCATTAAAATGTTCTGCCCATCGCTTTAATACGGCATTTTCATCCGTAACTCGATGCTGTCTATCTTTCGAATACATCGGAGCTGTTTTTCTGACTCGTGGGCCAAAAATCGATTGTATCCCGTCGAAAAACTTGCCAGTTTGATGAGTATCAGCGCAATGCTGCAGTTCAGCAGCCTTCTCTTTCCACCACTTATCTTTCAGTTCACGAACTTTACATCTTAGGTTGAGTTGAGCTTCCTTTCTACTGCGTACATTCGTAGACTTTGTGTTGAGTTCATGTCTGTACCTTTCCACAAGCAATCTAATGGTGTTGTCAGATGCGTCAAACCAGTCCTGGTTCCTCTTTTGTGGCTTGCCAACGGTGTTAAGAGCACAAACATTCAGGTGTTTTGCAAGGGATTGCCATTCATCATCTATAGTGCAAAAATCAGTTTCCGTAGCACAGGCAGCAAATCTTGAGCCCAATGTGTTACCTAACTCCGGTGAAGCTATAAGTCTTGAGAAGGCTAGTTTTGATGGGACTTTATGAGGTGCCCGTCGAGGATATTTAAGCTCTAGGCGCAGTTTCGATCTTATGAGACGATGGTCAGTCCATCCCAGTGCCCCACGCATTGCTCTTGTTATAAGAACATCACGTAGGTCTTTTCGACGAACTATCACATAGTCCAGAAGGTGCCAGTGCTTAGATCTGGGGTGCATCCACGAAGTTTTATATTTGTCGGCAAGACGGAAAAATGTATTGGTGATGCCAAGATCAAATTCGACACACAATGATAATAGACGTGAACCATTGTCGTTACATTTTCCAACACCATGTTTGCCGAGGACACCGTTCCAGAGATCGTAATCGGTGCCAACACGAGCATTAAAGTCACCGAGCAAAACGATCTTATCTTGTTTAGGAACACCTTCAAAAGCTTGGCGAAGCTGCTGATAGAACACCTCTTTATCCTCATCCGACGAAGGCAGGGTAGGCGCATAAGCACTAATTAGGTAAACATATTTATTATGTTTGATTGGTAAGCGTAAAGTCATGAGACGGTCATTGACACCCTTAGGTAAGTCACTTAAATCTCTTGCCAAAGCATTACGTATAGCAAAACCTACGCCATTACCCGCCCTCTCACCGGCAGGACGTCCGCTCCAGTAGTACGTGTAGCCACCGAGCTGCTCACAAAGCTCTCCACAATCGCTCAAATGGGTCTCGCTTATTGCAGCTATGTCAATACTGTAACGAGCTAACTCCCTTGCTATGAGAGCAGTTTTTCTCTCTGGGCATAAATTACGGTCATTGTCCAGTAGAGTTCGTACGTTCCAGGTGGCTATGCAAAGTTGTTTGGATTTTATTTGAAACTGCCTATTTTTATGCATCTTTCGACCGCATTTATCGATGACCAAGCGCCCGCGGTTTGGCACCTAGATCATGGGTGAGACGGACTAGGTTTGGGTCACCTTTTCTAGACCCCTCCTCTATGCAGAGGAAAGCAGAGCGATCCTAAATAGGGCTGCTTTGTCACCAGTCGTGCTGCCGAACCCTAAGTCCCGACTCAGTCGACTCAGGGAGCGACCACTCTCTCCTGGCCGCCTACGTGCAGGGTGTCAGCTAGAGCCTTGGTACATCGATACCTCAGCCCCACCGCTTTCACCCCATCGCCGCAGGACTTTTATTCTAGAAAATCCGGGAAGAATAGCTAGGGTCATCTGCGCGTGAACTTGTTTAAAGTGGATGAGCGGTTGCGCGGGTGCAAATCCACTTCACTCGTCCAAACCCCTGTGGCCCAATGGTCCGGTAGACCGGTACGATCGGCAGAGGTCAGGATGCAGCGGAAAGGCCGAAAGCCACTACATGGACTCTGGCAAACGCCCTTAAGGTTTTCCGCACTACCTTGCTACATGGATAGACCGAAGAAAGTATCATATCAATGCAGACTTAGTGTTTTCGGGAATCGTCCGATTAACTAATTCACAGATGGTCCTAAATTAGTCCCCTTCTCTAGGTTTAGCCCACAGACGTGGTTGCCCAGGGTGTGGCTGCTGTGACTACAGCTTCTAGGAGCCACTAGAGAAGAGATTGTGGAGGTTCATGAACTTGGAACACTCCACTACACCCCAAATTATTATATTGTATTGTCGATACATAAGTGCACCAAATTTAAGTCCAATCGGACGTAAAGTGGGTCTCAATTAGCTTGCAAGATTTGAACAGTCCGATTGATGGGCAATAGGGGGTACTTCCCAACGGATCATAGTATCGGATTTTCACATTAACCGATCATAACCGTTGTTCCCATCTGATCATAAGATCAGTTGCAACGAAAACAAATTATATATTATCCTGGGTTCGATTCCCAGCAGGAGCACAAATTTCAAGGGATATTTGTGCTTCTGGTTCTGGGTGTAATGTGTGTGTGTGTGATGTGAATGTTTCCGGCACCCACGATACAAGTCTTTGAACTTAGTGTGGGGCTGTGAGTGTGAATGCGTTTGTTTAAAAAAAAAAAAAAAAATTAAACAAAAAAATATAGTAATTAAAAAATAAATAAAGATATATAAAACATATATATATAACATATATATTAATCTTCCCAACTGACCTTAAGATCCGTTGGGACTTCAGTAAATTATATATTGTTGTTCTCAACCGATCATAGGATCTGTTGGAACTTAAATAGGTACGTATTTTACATTCTCAATGGATCATAGAAATATTATGGTTTGATTCACCTTATATTTTGTGAACATTACATTATCTATTTTTAATGTGGATACATATATTTTCGATAGCTTAGGTAGGCTACGATAATTGTGGATTCAACTTTTCCCATTAAACTGCCAAATAATAAATGTAACAAATAAATGCTAGGAACAGTATTGAGATGTGAAACTAAATAAAAGCTTATAAACAAAAATATGGATCAAAAGTTATGTTTCATGTTCAGAGACACAATGACTGATGAACTAGCTAAAGAAGGAGTAAGCATCGAGGTAGGAAACAAACCTACGATTAGTAAAGCTACAAAATCCTTGAGAGGTGGTAGAGCATTTTGTGAGTTGCTCGCCTGGCTTGCTACCAAAGTAGCTTACCACCATCAAGTTGAAAGTCTGCCGCCAAGCCAAATACGGTGTTCCGGCAGTTATCCTTGAGAGCCTGCGTATTCCAGGTCTAGTGTGTTTAACAGCTTCGATCACATCGTCACTTACCATCAGGTGAGATAGTGGTCAAACACTAGCCTGTCACAAATAAAAAAAAAAGCCGGTGATTGACAGCGTGGTGGGGTTCTGCCAACCATCTAATATAATGTATAAATCATAGACTAACCTTGAGTTTTCTGACCAATAAACCATTTATTATTATTATTATCATCTACAATGAGATAAGACAGCTATATCAATGCCGTCATACTGAAAAAGAATTCCAAATAGTGCGGGACAGGAGGACGTTTCGCTTCAACGTTTATCATTCGTACAGCGAAGGAGTGGAATTCTTTGCCCTCGTCTTTGTTCCCCGAAAAGTATAATCTGGGAGTCTTCAAGTCAAGAGTAAATAGGTACCTTCTAGGCAAGCATGCTTCATCTTCGGCCGCATCATCGTTTTCCATCAGGTGAGATTGTGGTCAAACGCTTGCCTATCGTACATTGTATAAAAAAAGAAATGTTCTGCAAACATACAAAATCCGTCTTTAAACATAAACATAAACGCTTTCACACTCACAGCCCCACACTAAGTTCAATGACTTGTGTCGTGGGTGCCGGAAACATACACATCACACACAATCACAACCAGAACCAGAAACACAAATTTTCCTTGGGGAGAAAACTTGTGTTCCCGCCGGGAATCGAACCCGATACCCCTGCTTAGAAGGCGAACGCTCACCCAACTTAGCCAACGGGCAGTTCATTAAATTTACACTTTTAAGTTAAACAGAAAAGTTTCATTTTTTTTACATTTTCAGTGCGCTGTCAGTGAAGAAATTAATCATCACTAGAATGCTGGAACAAAATTCCACAAACCAAAAGACTCACAGCAATCAAATGTAACATAGATCACCACTGAACCATTTGTGCCAGCACCACAAAAAAACAAAAAGCAGACATATTCATTGTGCGAATCGCAAAAGAATTGATCTCCTTCAGTTGGTGTTTCCTGATAAGTTCAATATGAGAGTCTTCAAGTCTCGAGCGCTCGAATAGGTATCTAGGCACTCTTTCTCTATCGTCGCTTACCATCAGGTGAGATGATAGTCAAAAGTTTGCCTATATTGAATTAAAAATAGCCCAAAACGACACTCCGTTACTTTACCGACTTGGGGTAAATGTAGTAGTTCCCAAACACGACCTAGCTAGCAAAAAAAAGTGCTCAACACGCCTAAAGAAGTTTTCACTTCAAAAACCTCATGCAACTTTCTTTTATAAGTCATCACTAACCTACCCTGCTTTGCATAACTTTACAACTTATCCTACTAATATTATAAATCCGAAAGTTTGTGTGTAAGTGTGTAAGTATGTTTGTTCCCTCTTTACGCTTTAACGGCTAAACGGATTTGGATGAAATTTAAAATGTACATAGATTTTACCTAGGATTAGCACATAGGCTACTTTTTAACTTGATATTAGCGGGCGAAGCCGCGGAGCACGGCTAGTTTTTAAATAAATACATTGGTACTAGGCAGTTAAATATACAAACAAAACTCTCCAAACTATAATTAAAACAATTACCTCGCAATAAAAGAAATAATTTAAACGCAATTACAAGCCATTTGCCGAGTTTTATCAAAAGGATAATTCGTTTTTTTCAACACACGAAGGGTGAGATACCCCGCTGGGAGGATTAACGAAGCGAGGTGCGCGTGCACTAGACGTTTGGTATTTTTTATTATATTTTATTAAAGATAAAATTACTTATGTTTTTATAGTTATATTTAATAATTTACATTATTTATGGTCGTGAAAAAGTTGTTAATAACTTTAATTAATTTAGATTTGCACGGTTACACATGTGTTGTATTGTTATATTATAATATTATTATTAGTCTATATCGCTCGAACACCGGTCGAGTTTCTCGATTAAATAAAAAATAACGTGAGTACAACCGGAACTAAATCAACATGTCGTTTAATGCGTTTAATGTGTGTGCTATGGCTTTATTATAAAAATAATTGTGTCTGTTTTCTTCAAAACTGAAAGCTTAAAATTATTTTTTAAATCTAAATTGCTATATAAACAAAAGCTGCGGAACGTATTTAATTTTAGGACAAATTGCAAACGAAAAAGTCCGATACTGGCAAATAAATGAGCCTTGTTTAGTCAGTATTATTATAATTGCCCAAAGCTTGGCGAAGAAGAATATTTTTCAGTATGTAGTACTCGTAGTTCTATGACTTGAAATAAATTCATAGTCTATTTTATGAATGTATGTTTATAACTTTTGTATCTCTAATTGGGGTCACAGCAAGCTATTATAACATACTATTGTTTTCAGGAAGTATAGTGGCTAAGACAATGACCATTATGAATTCAATATTTTAGACAATATTGGGCAAGCTCAATAGTGTTAAACATAATACAATACGTTACATTATACCACGTGTTTATTATACAAGTTAATGAAGCTCATTAGTTTAAATACTGTAACGATCTTCCTATTAAAAATATTGTTTTGTTGTCTTTATGAATAAAAAAATATATTGGATTGGGGATTGTATCGGTCAGGGCTAGCCTGAGCAGTTTAACTTCATATCCCTACTTTTTTATAATATTATAAATGTGAATGTAACTTTGTTTGTTACGCTTTCACGCAAAAACTACTTAACCGATCATCATGAAACTTTGTACATATATTCGGAGGTATTAGAAGTAACATAGGATCCTTTTTATTACTATTTTTTACGAAAGATAAAAATAAATCAATGCGAGCGAAGCCACGGGTATAAGCTAGTTAATTAATAAAAAAATGGTAGCTTTCATTTAAAAAGTAATAATATTTACATTTTTTTCTTTGTCTAAAATGATTACGTACAATTTATGAACCTGTGTTTGTACAAATATATGTTAACACAATAAAAAAATAAATGAAAAAAAACATTAGTTTCCTGGTCACACTACCACCCTACACGACCTATGTTATGCAACCCAGTCTTCTCTCTATATATCTATGTAAGATATTAATTATGTATTAAAGTTGTATTGAAATTATTATGGATTTGTACATTTGAGAAAAGATATTACTATATATTAATTGTATAGTGCGCGTTAACCCTCACATATCACATTTACCCCACGCTGTTTTCTCAGGTAATCCTTCTGTCCTTTTTCGGATTGTTTTGACGGTTCTTAATGTTCTTCACACATAATTTATGTCAGTTGTAATGCAGTTGGAGATATTCTGTTGGACTTTCACGTGTAAATGTGTAAGTTTAACATTATAACGATTATTAACTGTTTTAAATGCAATATACATATTTTTCGAAGCTTTAAAACTATTGCTTACGTTAATATATTGCCGAAAATAAAATTATATAAACATAACATAAAGATAAATGCTTTGAAAATGCGAGCAGATTCAATTTAAACGTGGATATTTTAACGGTTTTTTACCTGACATTCAATACACATTCACTATCTAAAGGAAAGTTAACCAATCATTGACATCAAAATGTGTAAACTGACGTCACAAATCTTTATAGAAAAATTCGAATAGTAAAACGCACACTGCGTTGCTTAAAAAAACTCAGCGCTTATATTTTTGTTTTGTCTTGATCGATTTCGATAAAATTTATTTGAGACCACTGAAGTATAATCATCCAAGCAAAAAAATAATCATATTGCATAACATACATACAAAAAAACATACACTCGAATTGAGAACTTCCTTTTTTGAAGTCGGTTGAAAAGCAATTTTATTTTCCAAAAATAAATAAAACCGTCTCGATCAAGTCATATTTTAAGCTCCTGTTATTCTGTTGATTTTGTTTTTATAGCTGATACTGATACATATACTGATACATAAAAATAAAATAAACAAAATATAGCAGGCCTTACTGACTTATTAAATTTGGAAAGAACAGCATTTTTTCTACAGTTAATACTTTATTATTTTGTTGTTTTGGTCCTAAATCGGATACTTATATCTATGTTTACGATACGAAATTTGCTTAAATATAAATCTTCATACATTTCGTGCCTGTCGGTGCCTTATTTGGAACTTCCCTGATATGAATGTTATTTGTTCCACACAGTTTTATGTGCATGTCTCGACTTTGGATTAGTTGAATCGATGAATACTAGTGGAACTGTGAGCTGAAATTCTCGCGTACTTTTCGAAATGGCTGAAGAAGTATTCCACCGATTTGAAAAAAGGAGTTTCTCAATAATAATTAGACAGTATGTTTTTGTATGATGTTACGCGATATCTCCTCCAATTATAAATCGATTTTGATGATTTTTTTTGTTTGGTAGAGTATACTTCAGAGGTAGTCCCATATCGAAACGGTCAAGCCAAAACCGAAATATAAGCGATGAAGTCGATTTTTTAAGGTTTGGTTGCGTTTCATATATTTTACGTATCTCCGCCGTTTTTTTTCAATATATTAAAACCAAACAACAAAAAATATCTAACAAAACAAAATTTCAGTAGAAAATTGAGAATTGCGACCTATACAGGAGAATAGCCGGACATCGTTTCTTATCCCTACTGCAAAGGAATGGAACTCATTGCCTTTGTTCCCCGAACGGTATAATCTGGGAGTCTTCAAGTCAAGAATAAATAGGTATCACGCATGCTATATCCTCGGCCTCATCATAGCCATCATCGCTTTCCATCAGATGACATAGTTCCAAGCTAGCATATCGAGTATTAAATAGTCCGGTCATACATAAGCATTTTTGCCCAAGCGGAAACGGAGACGCTTCGCTCTCGCTCGGTAAAATATAATTTAGAAAAAATTCAAATTCAAATTCAAATCTTTATTGCATTCTCTAAATGTAGATAGGTGGTAGAAATAAATGACAATACATTAGAGACCCTGTTGGGCACAACAATTTAGAGCAGAGGAGGACGACATGCTTTATTAATCATAATGTATCAATTTAAATCATAATAACATGTCATAATTATGTATTGTTATTGTATTTATGTATAGTGTTGTTATAAGTGTTAGTGCTTTATAATAAATGTCAAGTATTTTTTAATTTGTTAATGTAAGTTAATATTAAATTAGTAAGTTATAATAAGTATTTAATTATTTCATTGTATTTAGATAGCAGTCAGGTTGTTAGTTTGTTTCCCGTGCTCAATGTTTACAAACGTAAAAGAAATCCTATTTTGAAGTTGGTCAAAACACATCCTTCATCTTCAATACGTTTCCTAATCACCCTCACAAAGTGTAAAACAAGTAGAGAAGTATATTCCACAACGCTCCGTGCAAAGGGAACACGAATGTGCCTCCATCACGCAATGCAAACATTTCGTTTGTGGCCGTTCTGCCGTTTGTAGCCGTTTGTTGCCGTTAGTTGCCGTTTGTAGCCGTTTACTTTCATGCTGTGCATGACGTATTGTTAAAGTATTGTGGAATCTTTATCTTGTAATGGAGGGTTGGATTTGGTGGATGAATAATCAATTTTTAATAATATTCAAGTCTGTTTACGAAAAATGTGTGCATTAGAAGCCAGTCATAGGCTTAACTTAATTTATGGCTTACATACCATCAGTGCTCAAACTCTGGTCTATCAGATATAGAACCATGCCACATCTTTGGCCTCATCTTCACTTTCCATAGGTAAAATAGTGGTAAAATACTTGCTTATCGAGCACAAAAATAAATGTGTGTTAAATTTGAACACATTATTGTATCCATCGATGTAGATCGACAATTAGTTCGGCTTTATTTAAAAGCCTTCTTCAGGACTCCCGCGCTCTTCCGCTTTACGAGGAGGGACGTGACGGCGAGCGCTCCGCACTTATCCTGAAGAAATCTTCCAAAATGAAACCTCGATCTAGACAATGACAACGCGTAAGTCACGCTTACTCCCGTTTCAATTTATTGAAGTGAAAACTGCTTGGCGTTGTGTACTTTTTTGGGATGGGTTAATAATTTTAAACTCACGTCATATAGGACACGTAACCTGATCAAAAATTCGTAAGACGGAAAATTCGTAAGACGAAGGTAATATCCCCCTCTCTTTCTACCGCGCGCCGAAATTGTATGCCTGCTCCTGCTGTATACAACGTTAATGTTCAAGTTTTCACTTCTGCCGTCACTCTCGGAGTGCAATTTGTTGTTTTTTTTTTTGTAATAATCTAAACATTACAGCTTTAAACTAACGGCTTATAAAATCTAGATGCAGCACCTTTAAATCAGTTAAAGCTCTTTAACAACATAATTTTACTTTACTACCACCAATTAACAGGATTCTTTGAGCGGCCAACCGTAAATATTTTAAGTACTTGTTACATAAAACGTTCTGGCATGTCTGGCATACGTAACATAAAACACATTTTGAACGTTATTTCGTTAAAATAAGTCTGGTTTCGGTATGAAGGATTTGGTGGAACAAACGTTTTTGTACGATGCTGGATTGATAGCGAGTAGCGATTTCGTTTAATTTTTTTGTGAAATAATAAAAAGATACTTATTTTGAATTTAGAATTGTTTGTGATTTGTTTTTGTTACTTATTTTTACTTATAGATCAGTAAATAGCAACGTAAGCTTAAAAAACGACGCACGCTGTAAAATATGTTCATTTATAATTGTTTGTTTTGTTTTAATGTCTAATTTAACTGACTGGGTGAACAGATTATGGAAAACTTGATTCGTTATTTTTTAAATTTAAAACACTTTAATTAATTTAAAACGAGAATAAGCACAAATACAGCTAATAATTCATCCTGAAGAAATCTGCTGAATAAAGCTAAAATTATTAAATTTAGGTTGTCAATGTACAACATCGAAAACGTATTCCTATAAGCGTGCATTACCCAATAAAAATGAAAACCTAAGCATACTTCTATTCTTATAAACTATACACAATAATTTACAATAATTTCCATTGTACAAGATTTGTTGAAAAGTCTTTTTTTATAAGTATCAGTGAAAGGAATAAACACAAAAACCGCTTCGCTCCCATAATGAATTTGCAAAGCCCAGACGCTTGTGGATAAACGCTATCAGTCGCACCACCGATATACTTTACAACAGTTACCACCATTTTATACTGCACTAAATTTCACTATATTTCAACTTGGAATATATTCGGATGAATTATTTGAAACGTAGAGTTTAATACATTATGTTCTGTTAGGAGTTTTGCTGTATAGTCGGAAAAAGGTTTTTAAATATATTTATTTATATCTAAGTAAAACGGTGTTTTTTTTTATTTAGGCCCTAAATCAAAAACATCTTTTAAAACCGAGATCATGCCAGCGGGGAATGGAGAGAAGCATGATAACTAAATTTTGATCGTTTTAGGTCCTGTTTAGTATCTATAACGATTTAATTTACCCTTTGGTAATTTAAAATGAAAAATGATAGGATAAATTTAAAAATGATTTTCAATTATTACATAGGTACTCAATGATAACTAAACAAAGTTGGTACTTTTCATTTTTCGTAATATTACATCTGGTTATCGCTATAAATAACTTTGTGTACTTTCATGTCTTCATTGACACTTGCAGAATTAAGACAAATCAATTGACGTAAGAATGATTAAAATCAACCCAGGCCTTTGGTCTCTAGAACGCCACAAAGGAACAAACATCCATACGTAGGCTGATAAACACAAAACCCTTCTCTACGTCGCGTCGCGCAGTTCCCTAATAAAATAAATAGAATCATATTCGTTATAAAATGTAAGCTTAACAAAATCTCGAAAGTTCTATCAAATCAATTGTTAATAATGAACTAACCCATATATTCAATTAGGTTAATTTATATTTAGCCCACGCCTTTGAGTTTCGATGCTGGTATAGATAATGCCGAAACTGTTCTGTGATAAGCCGAATATTCGGGATAACTTTCGGCTTTTGGATAATTTTAAAACTTTTTGATACAAAGGTTCATTTTGAATAATCAGTTAAACTGTGAATGAAAATATTTACATTATTATAAATCTGAAGTTTGTGTTTATGTATTTAACATTTTATGATATTATACATTCGAAAGTTAGTGTGTAAGTGTTTGTTTTCTACTCTCCTTGTAACGGCTGAACAGATTTTCTTGAAATTTGGAATGTGTATATATGCTTATACCTAGGATTAAACTAGGAAAATAGTCAGTAAACATATTTTTGCAAGAGCTACGCAATTGAAACATCGCTCGTTTTGTAAATTGAATTAATAACAGCGCTTCTGACTGCGTCATAATATCAAGCCTTCAAAAAAACCGAGGTAAACGTCAAACTACTTTTAGTTTTGAAGTTTTTTAAAATACTATTTAAGCAACGGAATATTTTCCCTAATAATGATAGATAGATAGATCATACTTTATTGATCCACTTCATAAGATGAGATAAAACAAAAGTAACAAACAAGCTTCTATGTAAAGTGTCACAACAGTCGGCCTTATCAATAATAGCGATCTCTACTAGGCAACCTTCGGATGGAGAGAACTATAGGATGTAATTAATAGACGGGGTTTAATAATATAATGCTAATGCTAATGCGAGTGACCATAAGTTTATTATTTTAAACTAACATATAAAAATCTAATATGGTTTGAATGTATGTTTTTGAATCATATTTTGTGACATTGAACATTTTTTAGACAAAATTACCTGCAATAAGATCTCGCGAATACTAACACTACAATTTTTGCCTATAAAGAATTGTCTTAGCTTAACTTATCTTATCTTAAAGCCGAATTCCGAAAACTTATGGCCCTGCAGCCGAATCTCTTTCGATGGCCCAACACTATAGCGTTATTATCCAAACGAAGCTCACATTCTGTTTAAATTGTTAATGAATATGGAATGTCAATGTGGAGAGATGATCAGAAAATTAAAGTTGGAAATGATTAATGGGAATTCTGACGTGATCATTTTTATTTTTTCTGTAGGTAAATGTATTAGTTTGATGGAGATACAGTATGCCAGGCCTTGAACGAAAGCCATATCATGTCATCGGAGTTAATTTTTTCCATACAAAAACTTTAAACTATATATTTCAAATATTATTGACAACCCTACGGTTACATCTGTGTCGCGTGACCTTGACCTTTGTTATGGCCACCACTGTCTGACGTGTCCAAAGACTATGTGGTGTAGAACGGTAGCTGATGTAATAGGGTTGCAAATGACTTTTTTTTTTTGAAACTTTAATTCATTATTGATGCTGCTGTTGCGAATTTAGATGTTCCTGTTAGACATACATGTAGATAGATGCGTGGCTTGAGTATTACTATACCTTTCCGTTACATATTGTATATAACAAGTCAATGTACTAAAATCTAAAAACCGAATGCGAAAAATAATTGTCTACATATTATATATTTTACACTTTTCCTTTGATAAAACCTACTATGTGATTATATAAGAACTTTAATACATTTTAAATGAATTTAATTTTCGAAATTAAAAATGGTAAAAACAACCTAGAGATGAATTTTAAATACCTATTCAACGATACCTCATTTGACACGAGTTATGTATGCCTCAGTGCGTTGAATTTCTTTTTCTTATTTTTCGCAATATGGCTTCTGGCGGTCAACATTTTGAAATTTGATTTCATCAAAATCGGCACTCACAAACACGTTAAAAAACAAACAAAAAAACTTAGATTTCAGTGCCTTTTTCAACTGACTTCAAAAAAGGAGGCTCTCAATTCGACTATATCATTTTTTTTATTTATGTTAAGCTTCACCTCCGCCAGTGAATCGATTTTGATGATTCTTTTTTTGTTTGGTAGAGTATACTTCAGATGTATTTCCATATAAATTTTATCGAAATCGACCAAGCCAAAACCAAAATATAAGCGGTGAAGTCAGTGTTTTAAAGTTTTGCTTGCGTTTAATTATTTGAAATCTAAAAATAATAATATCTCTGCTAATTTATCCAAAAAAATTTAAAAAAGAGTTCTAAGGGGACACCCGGGTTTGAACCGGGGACCTCTCGATCTGCAGTCGAATGCTCTACCACTGAGCTATATCCCCTATAGGCAGCGTAGTGAAAGTACTGAACCGGCTATAAATACCTATACTTGCAATTATTATTGTGTGTGACATTCACATGCATACTCTTGTGTTACTGTTTACATAAGTCAAGCATTATTGTGTTGTGCATATGTTGCATAATTATTATACTTTTTGTAAAATTATAACATTCTTTGATCGAATTGCATAAGTATCATATTTCAATGATGTAAAAAAAAAACGCTTTACACTCACAGCCCACACTCAGTCCGATAACTTGTGTCGTGGTTGCCGGACACTTTCACATCGCACACAAATTCACACCCAGAACCAGAAACACAAATTTACCTTGGCGAGACAACAGCACATTCCAAAGCCAAAGAATAGTTCATATAATTATAATAACATATTGTTATGTACGAATACGTATAGGATAAAGGATAAGGGTTGTGTAATACCTAGCCTTCCAAACCGCACGTTGTGCCCCTACTGATGAAAGAACTAGAATCTGGTGAATTAGAAAGCATTCTCAAGGAACGTCTGGTTGTACAAACTCATGCATAATTTAGGCAATGGGTTCATAGCACTAATAGTTTATTTTTTATTCGAGGTAGGCAAATTTTTTACCACCATCTCACCTGATGGTAAGTCAGTTCTTGTGCAGACCCTACTCTCGTTAGGACAAGTATTTATCTCTATTTACTAAATAAACTATAAGACCGCCCATTGTACTATGACTATGTTAATATGTGGTAAAATGCTTGCTTGTCGGACATAAAAAAAGAAAAAATAATATTTTCTTCTCCTAGTAACGCTACTTATAAAGTTAAAACTATCGTGTGTATTAAACATAATGATTCTATGTTATAAAACACGTAAACGTGTCGACTCCCTTTTTGTACGCGCCAAGGCCCGAGCGGAACGCCTCCGCGTATCGGCATTAAAAATAAAAAAGATATATACATTCAGCAAAAAGTCGAAGTTCAAGTTGAAAGTCTGCCGCCAAGCCAAATACGGTGTTCCGGCAGTTATCCTTGAGAGCCTGCGTATTCCAGGTCTAGTGTGTTTACCAGCTTCGATCACATCGTCACTTACCATCAGGTGAGATAGTGGTCAAACAATAGCATGTCACAAATAAAAAAAAAAAAAAAAAAAAAGAAGGTGAAAACGACGACATATTGTGAAAAATAAACAAATTAAAGTTCGTCAACTGTGTAAGAGGGGTTTCATTAAATAGGTATTCGTAAATAATCTTTACGTCTTTTTTTCGTTTTGAATGACTATTTAGAATCTATAACAATTTAAAGTTGGTAAGCAACAATTCTTACTAAGTTTTTAATTAATTGTGATAAAGTAATGTTACAATCGTGTTATAGAATGTGTTACGAAAGGGTGTAAAATAAAAAAAAAGTAAATTCACTTTTTATGCAGACGGATTGTTTCTATTTATTTATTTATATATTGACTTATTTCCTGATGTAGGGAAATGTGTGTTTCTGGTTCTGGGTGTGATTGTGTCTGTATGTTAATGTTAATTTTTTCGGCACCCAAGCCATTGAATTTAGTGTGGGGCTGTTTAAAAATAAAACCGGCCAAATGCAAGTCGGACTTGCGCACGAAGGGTTCCGTACCTATATCTATGTCTGTTTTATGGGAGTCCCATTAAATTTGTAGTTATAGCGGCAACAAAAATACATCATCTGTGAAAATTTCAACCGTCTAACTATCACAGTTCATGAGATACAGCCTGGTGACAGACAGACGGACGGACAGCGGAGTCTTAGTAATAGGGTCCCGTTTTACCCTTAGGGTACGAAAAACAGTGTGGACAACGGAGTGCTACCAAGCCGGAAGTACCTCGAGAAGAGTGTTACTAATCTGCCCAATTACTAATGTATTATCTAAACAAATGAAATAATAATGACATATGTTTTGGTAAGGTAATGACGGCACGTGTTGGTGACGGTATAGTATTACTCATTAATATTAACCACATCCATATATACCACCGCTTAATTATTAGTCGTTCCTCTAGAACTGAGACCTCGCGCCTACATTTTGCCTAGTAGAGAAAACTTTGAGGTAAATTTCTTATAATTTTTTAAAAGTGAAAACTTCTTTAAAAACGACGTCTTTGTTCCCCGAACAGTATAATCTGGGAGTCTTCAAGTCAAGAGTGAATAGGTACCTTCTAGGCAAGCATGCTACATCTTCGGCCGCATCGTCGCTTTCCATCAGGGGAGATTGTGGTCAAACGATTGCCTATCGTACATAAAAAAATAAAAAAAACGATTTTATAAAAGTCCTTTTTAACGATATCCCACACGGGCAGGCATCAATTATCAAATATATTTTGTCCCTTCTGGACAAACATTAAGGTGCTAGGGCATACTTATGACTAACATAACTATATACCTTAATGTACCTTTAACTTAAACGCTTTCACCTTGTGTCGTGGGTGCCGGAAACATTTAACTCTTTTTTTAACGCATTCACACTCACAGCCCCACACTAAGTTCAAAGACTTGTATCGTGGGTGCCGGAAACATTCACATCACACACACACATTACACCCAGAACCAGAAGCACAAATATCCCTTGGGAAGGAATTTGTGCTCCTGCCGGGAATCGAACCCAGGACCCACAGCGTAGAGGGCGAACACCTGTCCACTGCGCCAACTGGGTCGTCACCGGAAACATTCACATCACACATACAATCACACCAGAACCAAAAACATACATTTTCCTTGGAGAGAAAACTTGTGCTCCCGCCAGGAATCAAACCCGATGCTTAGAAAGCGAACGCTTACCCAACTAAGCCAACGGGCAGTTTCCATGTTTTTATTTATATCATACTAGCGATCCGCCCTGGCTTCGCCCGGGTGCAATTTCCGGTGGGAAAAAATGTGATAGAACCGCTCGACCGATTTTGTGCAAATTTCACATAAACCATCTACTAAATAGTCCGAACAAAGCCTAAACATTTGGTTTGGATAAGTGAGCCCGTTCTTGGGTTCAAAAATAACAACTAAAAGTGGCATTGTTTTTTTTATATGTAGACTAGCTGACCCGCCCGGCGTTGCCCGGGTAAACAAAAGCTTAGCTTTTGATTTTGATTTTTGATTTTGATTACATATAAACGCTTTCTCACTCACAGCCTCACTGTAAAAGTACTATAAGTTGTGTCGTGGGGCCGTAAACAATTAACACCACACACACAACATTCATGTCATACCCAGAACCAGAAATATAAACTGCCCGTGGGGAATAAACTTTTGTTATTGTGTTCCTACCGAGATTCGAACCCGCTGCTTTAAAGACGAACGCGCACTCATCTACGCCAGTGGGTAGTTCAAAGTTCAAAGATTCCCCACTCTGCGTCGCCCGGTTAAAAAATCTACACATAAACACTTCCACATTCACAGCCCCACACTAAGTTCAGTGACTTGTAACGTGGGGCCGTAAACATCCAAGAATCACAACATATTAAAAACCAGGAACACAAATTTCCCGTAGGGAGAAAACTTCTGTTACCACCGCGAATCGATCCCGCTGCTTTGAAGGCAAACGCGTACCCATTTACGCGAGTAGATAGTTCAAAGTACAAAAGATGACCCGCCCGGCGTCGCCCGGTTAAAAAATATGCAAAGAAACACACTTCCACATTCACAGCCCCACCCTAAGTTCAATGACTTGTATCGGGGGCCGTAAACATCCAAGATTAACAAAGTATTCACAACATACTCAAAACCAGGAACACAAATTTCTCGTGGAGATAAATTTTCTAGGTAAATTACCACCGGTAATCGAACCCGCTGCTTTGAAGGCGAACGCGCACCCATCTACGCCAGCGAGCAATTCAAAGTTCAGGAACGACCCGCCCGGCGTCGGCCGGGTAGTAAATATTAAAAAACATACCCATAAACGCTTTCACATTCACAACCCCACACTAAGTTCAATGACTTGTATCAAGGGGCAGTAAACATCCAAGATTCACACAACATTCACAACATACTCAAAACCAGAAACACAAATTCCCGTGGGAAAACACCTGTGTTCCCACCGGGCATCAAACCCGGTGCTTTAAAGGCAAACGCCCACCTAACTACGCTAGCGGGCAGTTCAAAGTTTAATGATAAGACTAAACAAAAAAAAACAGTCGAATTTATATCCTCCTTCTTATGTTAGTCGGTTCAAAACATAGACGTATGCCGGATTACGCAGTAACTGTTCTATTCTGTGATCCACCGTTTTCACCCTCAAATAAACTTAACAATTTCTCCTAGACTATAGGTCCAAATTATGTGCAGTAAAGAGCAAATTACATCTACCTGAACTACGTAAGCCGATGAAATAGGTTTTTTTTGATAAGGATTAATATGAAATACTTAAAAAAAGCCAACGAAATAGAAGCCGCTATTTTTTAATGTGCAGGAATTCGTAGTACGTGGCGGTACATTTCTGACCCGTCCCGTTCACGGGCGGGCTCCCGTGAAACTAATTTCACGATTTCTCATAGACTATTTATCTAAATCATATGCAGTAAAAAGCAAAATGTATCTACATGAACTACGTAAGACGATGAAATAGTTTATTTTGATAAGGATTAATACTGAATGTCTCAAAAAGCCAACTAAACATAGGCCGCTTTTTTTTCAGATTTTTAACAAAGAAAAGTATTTTTTCTGAGCTATACATACATGTTAGATATATGCTGTCGCGGACTTTTTTGTAAAACTCATGAAGGCCAACATTTTTGCCATACATTGTATTCAACTATGTCTTACCGTTTAGTCAGCGTACGCCGAAAAAGCGGAAAGTTAGCAAATTTTTCTCCGACTTGTCTTACGAATATTATTATTTCGAACTGATAACTAACTTCTATCCCGACAAAACATAGCCTATGACACTCAGTGATAGTGTAGCTATCTATTGGTGAAAGAATTTTTAGAATCGGATCAGTAGTTTCAGAGATTACCTTTTACATACAAACAAACAAACAAACAAACAAACAAACAAACAAACAAACAAACAAACTTTACCTCTTTATAATATTAGTATAGATTAATTGCTATTTTTCACTTTGTTCACTGTGCCTTAACATATTCTGTGAGAATGTGAAAGTTATCCGCTTGTATATGTATATAAACTACCCACTGGGTTAGTTGTGGTTCGCCTTTTAAGTAGCTAGTATCGAGTTCGATTTCCAGCGGCAACACAAGTTTTCTCCCCATGGGAAATTTGTGTTTCTACTTTTGGGTGTTATGTGAGTGTTTCTAGCACCCACGACACAAGTCGTAGAACTTAATGTGAGTGTGAAAGCGTTTACGTTATGTTTTTATGATAAAAACTCTGGTACGGAAACACTCCCACATTAGTGGAGAACATAATGAACACACCCCTCCCGAACCCCGCAGGAACCTCAGTTATGCGCTTCTCCTGATGTATGTATTTTAAACTTTTTAATATCAAACAAAGGGAATAAATCGATACAATTTATAGCTTTCCCTTAATTTTACAAAAGGTTACGTTTGTATAATTTAAGTGGATGATTAAACACATTGTTAACTATTTCAATACAAGAATTAAACCACCTTATCACAACAAAACATTGAAGCATTTCATATTATACGAGGGAACGTATTTAGAAAAAGTATTACAACAAAGTACGACAGTAACTTTACTCAATTCCATATCTCACTTCAAATATCTGCAAACGTTTTAGTACCTTTTCACAATAAGAATATAACATCATTACTCTAACTGGTAAGATAAATGGCAGTGCATTTATTTCGACAAAGGAATACGGTACAATAGAGAGTAGATACGTAGGAGGAGGTATCTGTCGATGAATCTACCAATTAAATCGGAAGGGTAACGATCGTGCAGACCTACGAATGTGTAGACAGGAGCATTTTTAGGGTGAAATGTTTTTTGCTAAAGTAAAGGGCGATGCGACGCGTAGATAAGGGCATCGACCTTCTTATATGAGGACTTGTATAAATAAATGTGATTTTCCGCTGCTTATAATTATTTTTCTTGAGGTCATCTTCCCATCTTTTGCTTTGTCTGCCTCTATTTCTTTTGCCATCTCTTGGGTACCATTCTGTTATTAATTTAGTCCATTTTTCTTTACTGTCTCGTAACATATTTCCCGTCCAACGCCATTTAAGCTGTCTGTAAACAGTGTGTGCATTTTTAAATTTTGTTTTCGTTTTTATTTCTTGTAATTTTACTTTATCAATTCTTTTTATTCCTAAATACTCCTTTCCATTCCATTTTGGCAGACTTTTAATTTACTTTCTTGTAGTTCTGTTAGCGCCTATGTCTGGCTGGACCGGTATGGACCCGTTTAGCGAGAGACAGGAATACGTGGAAATCTTTAGAGGAGGCCTTTGTCGCCAGACAAGCTGTCCTACCCAAACATCCAGTTGCCGATAGTACAAATAATAGATTAAGTGTTTAGTAAGTAGGCATGTATATAGTAATTGTAAAGAAAAAGCAGCAATAAAGGCTATTTTATTTTATTTTTATTACAAAACAAAGCGAGAAAATGATTGGATTGACATAAACATAACGCATAAACACTTACAAATACTTTCAAAGTTAATGTAATCACTCTTTTTCTCTTGTGTGTTTAAATTTTTCAGATACTGACATAACACTGACTGACATGAAAACAATAAAACAATTATTAACTAAAGCAATAAAACAACCGTTACATTTAGTTATGACAATAAAGTTATTTTAAGTTTGTTATTTTCGTATCGCTGAAGAATTGTAAGTTATAATTTAATATTTTTTTTATATATGGATATTTTAAATAATTCAGTCAGTTCTTATTCATTTAAAGCTATTTATTTCCAATGATATCAACAATTACTTTTAGGAACTCGATTCAATAAATAGGGTAAAATGAAACGTAATGGGCCTAGTCTGTGGGCTACAACAGCTGTCAATTATCTATGGGCGCGACGCCCATTCATGACGCTTACAGGATTTTACCTTAAAGCTTTAGGGACAGTTTTACCTTAAAGCTTTTCCAAACTTAGACAAACAAAGGGGATGCAATGAACGTGATCGTATTTTCATACATGACTATTTTATCACACTAATATTATAAATCCGATAGTGTGTGTGTCACATACACTGAGTCATCCACGTCCGTAGAAGGATACCCCTTAAGTCTGACTACCTACACGTGGTCCCCGGGTGGTGCTAATCAGGTGACATTTGAGAGGTGGTAGAGCATTTTGTGAGTTGCTCGCCTGGCTTGCTACCAAAGTAGCTTACCACCATCAAGTTGAAAGTCTGCCGCCAAGCCAAATACGGTGTTCCGGCAGTTATCCTTGAGAGCCTGCGTATTCCAGGTCTAGTGTGCTTACCAGCTTCGATCACATCGTCACTTACCATCAGGTGAGATAGTGGTCAAACACTAGCCTGTCACAAATAAAATAAAAAAAAAAAAAAACGTTGTTTTGTCTTCACGCTTTAACGGTTTAATGGATTAGAATGACATTAGGAGTGTACATAGCTTATACCTGAGGCCTAACACATAGGCTACTTTTTAGCTTGATAAACGCGGGCAAAGCAGAACAGGGCTAGTTTGGTAATAATCGGATAATACTTTCACGTCCTGTCTATACCTTCCAGTATCTCTGACCTTTCATATATCTTTCCAAAGACTAATTAAAATAGATGCTCCATTTACATACTTATAGAGATTTAGTGCCCCCTCTGTTGTCGGGAATAACTCGTGCTATTTATGGGCGGTGTTTTTTATTACGTGCTTTTTATGTGGGAAGCTGCAAAAGCCTCTGTATTTTTTTGTTATTGGAAGAGTTAACTTGACAGATTGTGTGTCCATGTGTGTGTTCGTTTTAGTATAAGAACTGTTTTTTGGGGGCTGAGTCACCCACGTCCGTAGGAGGATACCCCTTAAGTCTGACTCCTTACACGTGGTCCCCGGGTGGTGCTAATAAGGTGACATTTGAGAGGTGGTAGAGCATTTTGTGAGTTGCTCGCCTGGCTTGCTACCAAAGTAGCTTACCACCATCAAGTTGAAAGTCTGCCGCCAAGCCAAATACGGTGTTCCTGCAGTTATCCTTGAGAGCCTGCGTATTCCAGGTCTAGTGTGTTTACCAGCTTCGATCACATCGTCACATACCATCAGGTGAGATAGTGGTCAAACACTAGCCTGTCACAAATAAAAAAAAAAAAGAAAAATAATAATAATTTTGACTCTGCAATCTATGTAATATATATCACACTAGTCAAAGTCAAGTAAAAGAGTCATGGTTCAGTCGAATTATATGAAAACAGTCCATTGATAAGCGTGTGCCTTCTAAGAACGGGTATAGGGTTCCATTACCGGCGGGAACAAAAGTTTTCGCACCAATGAAATTTTTTTTTCTGGTTTTGGTTGTGATGTGAATGTTTCCGGCATCCATGATACAAGACATCGAACTTAAGTGGCGTGAGTGTGAAAGCGTTTATGTAATTTTTTATTTAATGAAGAAGATTTAAGATTCTTTTACTTTTAATTATTCTTTGGAAATATAATTCTAAATTCAAAACTTATGTGGAAAAGCATTCTCCCAAAACCGTTTGCTAGTCTATGTATCCAACACGCTCGAGCCTGCAGATGAATCCGGAAGTCGGTGTGGTCCTCACTTCCGGTTTCCGGCCGCTTTGAAGCTTGGGTTGGTTGTTGCCGTTGTACAGTTTTAAAACGTAGTTATTTTGGTCGCAAAGGGTATTTACGAAAAGTATAAGCGTACACTTATATTATAAATCAGAAAGTGTGCGTTTCTCTTCACGCTGTAACAACTGAACGGATTTGGAAGAAGTTTGGAATGTGCATAGCTTATACCTAGATAACATAAGCTACTTTTTAACTTAATATACGCGAGCAAAGTCGCGGGGTGCGGCTAGTAAATTTTAAAAATCATAATTTCTATGTTCCACAATATAGCGTCTGATTTTCGCCATTTAATATTTATTTACTGTCATCTATTTAGTGTCACTCATAAAGTTAAGACAAATCGACTGAAGTTAAGATTCATCAATTCACCTCGCGTTTGGTCTATAGAATGCCACAAGGCAACAAACATACATATGCTGATAAACACATTATTTTTATATTAAAACCGTAGATTACAAAAATTCTTTAAATATGCTGATTGTGTGATTGTTGCACACAATACTTAGTAATTAGACTCCTCACAAACTATATTCTCATATTTCACAAGTCTCAGCACAATTCAGTCGGTCGTAAACTAACGTAAATGGGTACTTGAATACATATATTTTATTTTTTATACATTATAATGTTTCATATATTTATACAATTTACCCTTTACTGCATACAATTTCGACAGTCTAAGATATACTCCAGTACACGCCGAGACGTCTGACCGTCTACGCGCGTACTCGACTAAAGAAGGAGCACCGAATATTCCGAAACTAGTCTCTTAACAATGCGAGCAAACAAACTACTGAAGTCGTATAAATCCTTAATAAGACTAAGTAAAAACTAACATAAAATTATTCGTTTAAGTGTCACAGATTCAATAATAGTTACTACGTTTATCATCTGTACAGCGAAGGAGTATTACTCATTGCCCGCGACTTTGTTCCCCGAAAGGTAAAGTGAATAGGTATCTTCTAAGCAAGCATGCTAAATCTTCTGCCGCATCTTCACTTTTCAATCAATGTTAGCCTGTCGAGCGTAAAAAAAATATGAATAAAAAATCCATAGGTACAAACTGAAATGAGAACGAATATTTCAAACTAGCCGTGCCCCGCGGCTTCGCCCGCTATTATCAAGTTAAAAAGTAGCCTATGTGTTAATCCTAAGTATAAGCTATGTACATTCCAAATTTCATCCAAATCCGTTCAGCCGTTAAAGCGTGAAGCGGGAACCAACATACTTACACACTCACACAAAAACTTTCAGATTTATAATATTAGTAGATTTTTTTTTTCTTTTGACGATTTTAATTTTTATAATTTATTTCTGATAGACAAGTGTTACACTAAAGTGTGCGTATGTCTGTGGCAAAAAAGGTAAATGAATAATATATTATTTTGTGTGAAATGATGAAATTATAGGATTTTCAAAACTTTGATTTTGACACTTGTGTCCTTATTTTCAAACGGATTATTAATGAAAACTAGTTTTGTGCGAATAAAAACATAGCATTAAAAGAAATAATTCACATCAATTGCACAATTTCACCTAAAACCAGAAACACAATTTATTTAGGTTTATATTTCCTAGATTCGAACCCAGTGCCCGGGGTTTAGAAAGCGGACGTGTAACCAACTACGCCAGCGGGCTAACATTATTGTATGGGATGTTACATTATTAAAAGTATATGTTACGTTCTTAGAGGGACAATAGGGCACGATCCGACCTCGGGGCAACTTGTCTGTGGCTTAATTTGCTAATTGAAGCATTGTTAGAGAGATGGGAGTGAGTAGATAAACTATGTCAGTACTGGAACTGCCAGTTGGCTTGGTTTGAGCGTTCACCTTCCAAGCAATAGCTATTGGGTTCGATTTCCGATATAAACTTTTCCTCCCAAAGTAAAATGTGAGTTTCTGGTTCTGAGTTTGATTGTGTGTTAATGTTTCCGACATTCACGAAACAAGTAATCAAACTTGAGATAAGGCTATAGCCTTACCTATAGGTAAGTGTAAAGTGTTTAGGGTTTATATTGATAGCGTGTAAAGATTTTTTTTTAACTCATTCACACTCACAGCTCCACACTAAGTTCATAAACTTGTATCGTGGGTGCCGGAAACATTTACATCACACACAAATACACCCAGAACCGGAAGCACAAATATCCCTTGGGAAAAAATTTGTGCTCCTGCCGCGAATCGAGCTCAGGACCCACGGCACAGAGGGTGGAGACTTGTCTACTGCGCCAACTGGGTGCGCAGTTTAGATGTTAAAGCTCATTCAATCAGCTGGTAGTATGGCTATAGTATTAATTAATGAAAACAGGTAGTTTATACCGAGTCACGCCTTCCCACCCCACACAAACCTCTACATAAACAGGTGATGCAAACTAAAACACAAACTAACAAGTTGGAGCGTCATTAGCATATCAAAGACGAGTAAAGCCGCGGGCGTAAACTTATACCATGATCACGGAAATTAGGTGCTACGGAGATAAGACTATGTTGCTAACTTGCATTGTTGATAATGTCACATCCTGGACACTAATCATCGATATACAAGAGCCGTACTAACTCGTTTTTTTTAATCATAATAATCATAATCATAATCATTTATTTGCTTTTAACATGGTATAAGGATATTACATTAAAATTTGAGATGAGCCACATGTTAAGCTAATTAATATCTTCTTCATATTTTTCTATTGAATTTATATTGTACTTGCTGCGCCCCGCGGCTTTGCCCGCGCAAGTCCCGGCTCAGCTAGAATTCTCTAGACTATATGTGTACCAAATTTCGTTTAAATCGGTTCAGTAGTTTTAGCGTGAAAGCGTAACAGACAGACAGACAGACAGAGTTACTTTCGCATTTATAATATTAGTAAGGATTTTCATTAATTATATTAAAACATATTCAATTATTCTCATAAATCTGCGTACACTCTTGTCCTATGCAAACTAAATGTGCAAAAATTGACTCGTTCGCGCACAATTCTTTCACTATCGGATTGCGTAAGGGGTGTTGAGCCATCGCGCGCCCTTTTTTCAAGCTTTTATTTAGTTTTTTTATTTTTTATTCATGACAGGCAAACTTTTGACCACTATCTCACCTGATGGTAAGCGACGATGTTTGTTTTACCTGTCCCGATGTTTGTCATCAAATCTGCAAATTAAATTTGATCCACTTTCCGGTTACCGATTGAGCTGAAATTTTGCATACATGTGTAAATCGCGTGACAATGCAATATTATGACAACATGCTGCTGATCTGATGATGGAGCTGGAAGGTTAGCAAAGGAACTTCTCAATTAAACGACACAACCACATCGAGTTTGGGCTGATTTGAATGAGTTTTGACGAGTAGTTTATCTTTCAACGGTAACTAGGCCTCTGATGATGGAGCTGGAAGGTGGTCATAGGAACTCTGTAATGAAACGACGCATCCCCATCAAGTTTCGGCTCGTTTGATTCGTCTTGACAAATCATCTGGTTATATAACTTTTAGTCCTTTTTATTTACAACTTACAAAAGCTTGATTTAAAAAAACTTTTTTAAAGTATGACTTTTTATAATATTTTGTTTTAATCCGACTACTGATTGCCGCATATCGAGCACCTATTGCGTATGACATAGAGAGTCTCCATAATCTGACATATGCACGCTAAGTGCAAGAAAATCTACAACTAAATAGTACCTATATAAAATTTTTGAAGACGTTTTAAATCTGCGAATGAAGTTAGGGCACGAAATGAAATCATGAATCTAAAATAAAATTAAATACATATAGAGAGATTGCTAGATTTGGGGCAGAGGATAAGCCTTGCTATACAGCGTGGTAATGCAGCAAGCATTTTTGGAACTTTGCCGAACATAAAAGATCGTCTAAAACATCTTTAACCTTTATTTTTATAACTTGTATCTTATTTCCTCCTAATATTTATTGTCAAAATTTTAAGCTGCCTCAATTTAACATCCTACTATCCTACTAATATTATAAATCCGAAAGTTAGTGTGTAAGTGTGTAAGTATGTTTGTTCCCTCTTCACGCTTTAACGGCTGAACGGATTTGGATGAAATTTGGAACGTACATAGATTATACCTAGGATTAACACATAGGCTACTTTTTAGCTTGATAAAGCGGGCGAAGCCGCGGGGCACGGCTAGTTTATAATAAAACTAAAATTGGATTTAAAACTGTTATTTTAATTTCAACGAGTTCTAAAATTTGGTTCTTTAAATTTCGGCTCACTTACTAATTACATACATACGAGTAAGAGCAATAGTGGTGGGACTATTTGCATAGTCCACCTAGGGCAGTACAACACCATTGTCAAACATTCAACCACCAAGCAGTAGTGTGCAAACATAAATTCCGGATCAAAGGGCAATGTTTCCAGTGTAAATACAGGGCTTTACGAGATTTAACATCTAATATCTCAGGGTGAGGAGTGCAGTGCTTTGAAGTAAAAAAAAAAAAATTGTCAATATATATATATTTTTTTTACTTCTAGAGTACTTCTTACAAAGTGCCCTATTATAATTATAATCTAGCCAAACTATGGCTAATCAGTAATTTAACTTTAACTTAAACTGCTACATTGCTAAACTAAGAATGTGTCCATTAACACTTTTCTTATTGTCTCTATTTAAGGGTAATACACTTTGTTCATGTGTTCTTTTGCAGCACTCTCACTATATATTACACTGATATATACTAACATTACAGAAGTTCAAATGGTTTAGTTCTTTTAAGTGATCTCACTAAGTCTGTTACGCACATATATAAATTAAAAACTATGGGTGGTACCCTATCAAGCGATTGCTTGTCTCATCTCTCAATTACATAAATAATACAGAATTCACAACCCTAAAATATTACCTTAACCTCCTCCTACAATACTCGATATCCACTAACAAATACGATACTAATACCACAAGTCATATCCAGCTATTCCACGTTCCCCGTTATTTACCTTCAATTTGACGTAACATAATACGAAACGGAATAATAAATAATGATCGGAGAATGATTAATGGCAAATCGTACGGTTAGTATTTGCAAAGGTAGAGGGTGGTGGGTTGGTGATGAGAGACGATGGAGCGTGTTGTGTTTTACTATTTAAGCGCATTTAGATCTGCGTGTGATTCTTTTAAATTATTTCAGACTTCTGTCCCAAATACTCCTTGGTTTAGTAATTTGCTTTTCTTTTAAGCAGCGAGTATCGGGTTCAATTCCTGGTGGAAACACGAGCTTTCTCCCCAAGCGTAATTTGTTTCCAAGCGATAGTGTTTGTTAAAATATAGCACAACAAGAAGAACAAGAAGAATTTACGTTTATATTGTTGTATTTGCTTGGTAATAAGTTCAACAAAATTTAGTAAGACACATTATTAAGTTGACTATTTTCTGATTGATTTGAAATTTATTAGAATCTCTTAATATTTATAAGAAAAGTTTTATTCAACATGTATG
The DNA here is from genome assembly GCA_948107665.1 of Lomographa bimaculata. NCBI lineage: Eukaryota > Metazoa > Arthropoda > Insecta > Lepidoptera > Geometridae > Lomographa > Lomographa bimaculata. The sequence continues at coordinate 1,454,908 of OX403608.1, read as the reverse complement.
GTACACAAAGTATTTATTTTGCTGTAATTTTTGCTTAATATATATTTTTATTGCATGCGACCATCCGATTCTATAAAATAAAATAAAAATATGATGCGGCCGAAAATGTGTGACGCTAGCCTAAAAGACAACTATACTAGAATCACGTAAAGTAAAGACACAAGTCCCTCGTTTTTCGTTAGAGTTATAAATATAGAAGCGATAAAGTTGCAAGCTTTCCAAAAATATGTAAAGATAGAATAAAGTTAATAGCAGTTTATATTCAATTCCCGCTGAATCCTATCACCTCATTTCTACCTTATATTACTTGTTAGCGCGCGCCAAGTCACGCTTCCATCATAAACTGCCGGAGCCGGCGCGGCGCCAATTTCACGCCAACACTTTGGTAACTGGTACATACCTAGTATATACCTGATATATAATACCTGATACATATTACCTAGTATATATCCGGGTACATAACTCTCAGTGGTGTATTGGGGAGTGAATTGGCAGAATGATTTTCAGTTCTTTGTTGCTGCTAAAGAGGGTAAAGAAGGAAGCATTTGAAGGCGTGATATTGAAAATGAGACCATGTTAATTGTATTTTAAAATTTTAATCATGTTTTTATTATTATGTTATGTCGTGGTTGGATTTTTTAGATCTATCTATGATTGTTTTCATTTTATTAACCGCCTTCCCAAAAAAGGAGGAGGTACTCAAGTCGACTGTATATATATACGTGTTATATGTGTATATATGTGTTACCTCATAAATTCCACGTGAACCGATTTAGTTTTTTTTTTAAATTGGTCCCATTTAAATTTGATCTAGATCTGACGAATAGTTTTTGAGTTATCCTCAATAATGCGTATTCTGTGGACTACATTGACGATGTTCTCGTTTTTAACCGACTTTAAAAGTTACCTCATAACTTCTGTCTTTGTGCGTCGATTTTGATGATTATTTTTTATTTGAAAGCTGGTGCTTTTCATGTGGTCCCATTTAAATTTGGTTAAGATCTGATCACAAGTTTTTCAGTTGTTGTCAATAATGCGTGTTTAATACGTTGAATTTGATCAAGGTTCCTAAGATAAAGCGGTGAAGTCGGTTTTTTTAGCTTTGCTTACGTTTAGTTATTAAGACTTTTACTGACTACGCCTGAGAAAATATAATCACCACACTTTTGCATGCAGTCATTCCACCGCCGATGCATGTCCATTATATACAGTTCAGCGCCATCCAGGTGTTTGACTTTAACCAAAACGCACCGCGCAGTCACAGGGTATACAGAAGTCCCTGTGACTTTTAATACAAACATTGCTTTGCAGTCCAAAATACAGAGTTCTTTTTTATACAATTGAGAGACGGATGATAAGCATCACGCTTGCCTTTTCAAGCTTAGAGCTACCCAAAGTTTTGAACTTATATTGTTCAAAATACTGCGCGTCAAAGCACTACGCTTGTCACCCCGAGATAAAAGCAGTTAAATCTCTTACAACTTGCGTGGCTGAATAACTAGCAAGGACCATGCGGACTCTAAAAAAGTTAGTTCTACCCTCAACAATCTTAAGTTTCAAAAACGTAATGTGTACAAAGCATCACTTCAGCTGTTCAGCTGTGCTCGGTAACATGATGCATACAGATAACAGTTGGCGTAGATCGGAGATACGTCACGCGGGTTCCAAGATACCCACTGCATAATGTCTTTACTATAGGAAGCCACTCTGAATTACGTGAGGGTAGATAACAATCAATAGCCAGATCTGGGCGATTGTTCCACGTTGGCTCGGAGCCAGGTTTGGTGCCGGGTGTAACTTGAACCGTGATTGACACAGTTTAACCCTGTAACGGAGGCTAGCCACATGGGGGTAAGTTTTCAATTGAATCTTTTGACTTTTTTACATGAGACGTTTGAGGGTTGATATTATTATGCTAATCTGTGCTTCGAACATAATAAAATAAACGGACGGTGAGCGCATTTTTACAAGCTTTTATTTAACTTGCAATGTATGTATGTTTGTCCGGGTGGAATCTTGCAACTCAATTTTTAAGCAGATATGTTCAACCGATTGAGCTGAAATTTTGTATTCATGTTTAGTTTGGATAACAATGCATGGTTAGTGGTGTGATGTCATTCTAAATCTAACATGGCAGTACATCCAAAATGAAGGACAAGTAATCGTAATGCGCTCCTACAATATAGGTATCAAATGAAAGAGCTTGCTGAGAATAATCCGAAAAATAAAGTGATATCACGTTTAATCCAATATGGTGGACTTCTAAAACCTTGTCTTTAAAAAGTTTTTAACATATAACTTTACATTAGACTTTTGAGGGTTGATATGCTAATCTGGGCTTCGAACATAAAAAAATGAATGGATGGGCCCAGTGAGCGCATTTTTGATGACTAGTAAGTAAGGACCGTTTAATATACATATAATAGAAGTTCTAGTAAAGTTTCTACTACTTTACTAGGGCATGACTTTACTATGACTGGACCTTGACTCTTTTACTTGACTTTGACTGTGACTTGTGACTAGGACTTATAATATGAATTACACTTGAAATATTATATTATCACTTGACACTGGCTAAATGCGAAGCCATAACTAAGAAGAAGAACTAAAGGTATGTCAATCAATTGTAGATGAGGTTTAAACTGTCAAACCTCTTCCACAAATGAAACTTCAGTCTTGTTATTAGAACGGGCATGGGGGAATTAACTCACATAACTCCTGTGCCCACTCCTCAAAATGTAACTATTGGAGTTTTGGAGCGAAGGCGAAAATCACGTTTTTCAATTTTGATTGATTTGCCTACACTCATGCACGTTTACTAAGCATCAACGGTTAATAATCCACCATTATTACACATTAACACTCGAAGAATCACAGGTTTTGGAAAATTTTTACAAAATCAACAATGCTATTTTTTCACTTTCACGTCAAAACCCCCTACCTTTAGTTCACTCGAAGCGACTCGCTTCCACGTTTATATAGATATGCGAGCACCTATTTAACCACAGCCTATTATTCCCCTTACACTTTTGCACATAAAGGTGCGTATTGTGTGAATTATATCGTGGCGCAAGGTCACCGTAGCGAGTATAACCAAAATTTTAGAGGTTTTTAGAAACGCAGAAGAGCTTTATTTATAAAGGTAGCAATACATATAATACGTATTGCTATTCATATTTTCTAAGGCGCTGGTTTTTCGTTGGGAATTAAAAAAAAATCACTAGCCGTGCCCCGAGGCTTCGCCCGCTATTATCAAGTTAAAAAGTAACCTATGTGTTAATCATAGATATAATCTATGTGCATTTCAAATTTCATCCAAATCCGTTCAGCCGTTAAAGCGTGAAGAGGGAATAAACATACTTACACATAAACTTTCGGATTTATAATATTAGTAGGATCATCATCATTGTGCCTATTTACATATATTTATTTGTCACTTTTCATTTAATTTCTAACTGATAACATATCATATGAAATTAAAGTCAAAGTTTTGTATAGCGCTTTACTCGTGAGGCTCGTCGTAGTGGTCAATACCCAACACAAAACAGAAGAAGGAGAACCTTAATACAAAGGATTCACACACGCATTCTTAGTATATTACTCTACTTAGCAGTTTAAGTCAAAATTAAATTACTTATTAGTCTTAGGGCTAGACCTTAATTCCAATTGTGTACGTTCAAAGGTAAATAATTGGTACATCACTAATAGGAAAAAAAAACAAAGGATAATTATCATTTATTGTTATATTATTTATTATTATAGACAAGTGGGAAAAAAACATTGCTACTAGTATGTTACAATACAAGAAAATAGCTGTTTATTGACACAAAAAATAAAATATATAAAACAGAGAAATGTATAAAAATAGATACAATTGTACAATGGAATATTGCCATCTTGATACGAACTAGTAAGTAGTTATACTATTGGGTGTAGAAGTTTGGTTCATACCCTTCATAGTTTTAATAAATATAATAAACGCTTTCACACTCACAGCTCCACACTAAGTTCAAAGACTTGTGTCGTGAGTGCCGGATACATTCACAACCAGAAACACAAATGTTTCTTGGAGAGAAAACTTGTGTTCCCACCGGAAATCGAAACCGACACTCCTGCTTAGAAGGTAAACGCTCGCTGACCTAAGCCAGCGGACAGTTTTATTATACTATTATTAATAAATGTGCTGAAGTGATAATAGGTTAAGTACTTCTATCAAGAATCGAACTTAGCGACCGCAACTTTGAAATCAAAAAGCTATACCTCTCATATATTATTCGTCGAGAAGTGAAGATTTTTCCCGTGGTGTTTCTTTTCTCACGTTTCTAGGAAACAATTTTACACAAAAGGGAATCCGATTCTCGCTAAGCCTCGAGAACTTACCTTTATTTCCTTTTCCTTATTGTGTATTTTATTATAAGTTTGAAAGAAAATACTAAGCTTCAGCTGAGTTCATTTTTCCTGGTTACTTTGTCATCAGTAGAAAATAATCAACAATGAAAGATGGATACCAAAGATCAGGGAGTTTCCTTCTCTGTGATAAACACTACTTAGGATATACATTATTATAATATGTACGACTGATGGACTCAATACCTTATATAAAGTAATCAACTAATTTTTATGAGTAGTTCCTATATCTATAAGTTTTTCTATAGCTTGTATCTATGCCATCTGTTACAAAAAGGTATGTATGTTTCTCGTGCTAGAAATCGTCCGTCACAAGAAAGTCGAAATAAGAAGTAATTTTTACCGTAAAAAATATATTTTTAAAAATATTTTTGACAACCCTACCGTTACATCTGTGACGCGTGACCTTGATCTTTTATCTGGCCAATACTGTCCGTTTTTTAGGTCCAAAGACTATGTGGTGTCGAACGGTAGCTAATGCAATAGGGTTGCAAATGACATAATTTTTAGAAATCATAACTCAATATTCATGCTGCTGCCGCGAATTTAGAAGTTCCTGTTAGACTACATATATATTGTAGCTACTCGTAGATGCGTGGCTTGAGTATTACTACAATTTTCTGTCTCCTTTTGTTCTTTATGCGGCATTGCAACGCATACGGGTGTATCCTAGTATACAATAAATGAGAGTCGCGTGGGATCCGTGAAATCCCTCATAATTATTTTAGTGGACCCTAACCTCAACTTTCATAAATTACTTAAATTCGAATAAACCTTATCTACAAGTATAGTACCTTTAGACCTTCAGAGGTAGTAACTAGCGATATGCTCTGTTAACTGGTGGAACTGCTTATTAGCTCAGTAGGGTGCGTTTGCCTTCTAAGAACCCCTGCTTATCGGGTTCGATTCCCGGCGGGAACACAAGTTTTCTCCCTAAGGAAAATTTGTGTTTCTGGTTCTGGTTGTGATTGTGTGTGTGATGTGAATGTTTCCGGCACCCACGACACAAGTCATCAAACTTAGTGTGGGGCTGTGAGTGTGAAAGCGTTTATATTTATGTTTATATAAACAGTTTGTATCACTAGTAACTACCTTTAAAGGTAAAGGTGTACCAGTTACTGGTACAACCAGCCCGGCTCTTAAAAACTTCTTAAATAACAGCTGACAATCGACAGAAGGCAAACTCAAGTCCATTCAATTAAAAAGTCGCCAGCTCACAGAAAATATAAAACGAAACAATTAATTGAGAGAAACAAGTTAAAAAAGCTGAAACAAAAGGTAGAAAAACTTTTACACTCCCAATAGGGGAAGGTGGACTACTGCTATTAACTCGGTCAATGACCGTGTTTTGTATTATTTTTGTTCATTATTTTTTAATTAAAAAGCTTTGAATGGAAGCTATTGTTTTTTAGATGAAATGTAGTTGGACTTAGTTGTAAGACAATAATTGGACTGTTGACTGGACATGTTGTTAACAATGTAATTTATTTAGAGATTTCAATTGACCGACCAAAAGTACATTTGTTGAATACAGAATATGAATGAGATTTAAAAATAGGTACGTTTTTTTTTGCATAGCTTTAGAATTGCTTTCTTTATTTTCTAGTTTAATACTCTTTGATTGCGACGATTTCAATTGTTAAAAATAGTGATAAAATGTATGGTAAATTTAAAAGAGCAAAACGCACGCCTTTGTCTAGGGAGATTCGTGACGTCAATTTGATGACCTCACGAATCTTCCTATTTGATAACATTGATTGGTCAAATTCCCTTTACAGCAACCATTAATGGATTATGAAAGTCACAGAAATAACGTCAAAAGGGAGAAAGATAGGGTAAGATAGATAGTGAGTGTGAAAGCGTTTATTTTTAGTAATATTCGCGACATTTTTTTTATTTAGACGTGGACGCCTATACAAAAATAATAGAAGCAATTCATGCTTCTATTATTTTTGTATAGGCTAGCTAAACCAATCTCAAGCCCATCGTAGGCTCTATCGGAAAAATGGCTTACTACGATCTGACCATCACTGCTTCAAGTGTTTGCATTACATTTGCATTGCACGACCGAATTTTAGTATGATGAAGTGTGTGTTTTTTTATACCTCCATCCAAATCTCAGATCCTATCAAAGCGTTACATCAGTCGGCCTTGCCAAAGCAGCCCATATACTTTTTATTATAGATAAATAACCACGATTACGGCCAAAACTAACACGCGACGTAACATGTGCCATTTCACCCCATTCCACCCTCGCGTTGAATATTTTACGAGTAAAAAATCGATGGCGCAGCGGAAAGATCTGCGGTCGGGAGTCACGCGTCGCAACTCCATTGTTTGTCATGTTACCTGGGGGTATGCCATAGACGTTAAATAAATTCGATAAGTGCGAGTCTGACTGGCGTAGTAAGGGTTCAGTACAAACTTGTATGTATTATGTGAGAAAACCGGGCCTTTTCGCGCTTTTATTTTCAAAATAGCATTATTTTGACTAACCTCGACGTTTCGGCAGGGTTGCACCGGCCGTGGTCACGAGAGACTAAAAAAAAAAAAAAAAAAACTTGTATGTAGATATTTCGTCCATTACAGGTCTAAAATATATATAAAAATCAATGCCACTTTTCGTTGTAATTTTATAACTCAAGAACGGGCTCACATATCCAAACCAAATGTTTAGGCTTTGTTTGGACTATTTAGTAGGTTTATGTGAAGTTAGCACAAAATCGCTCGAGCGGTTCTTCATTTATCACACCCGGGCGAAGCCGGGTCTGATCTCTAGTCTAGTAGGTATATTTTTACCAGACTACGACACGCAAATGTGTTCATCAGCCTATGTATATTTGTTCCGTTTCGTTTGTGACTTTCTAGAGATGAAACGCGTGGATTTGTTCTGATGATTCATACGTTAATCTATTGCCTTTAACGTGGAAATGTCACCAAAGACGTGACAGTAATAAAAGTTCAAGATGGCAACCGCCTGACGCCATATTGTGAAAACCTGTGTATTTCACACACAATAATACACAGAACCAGAATCACAAATGTCCCTTGGGAAGGTAAATTGTGCTATACTGGGAATCGAACCCAGAACCCACAGTGCAGAGGGCAGGGACTTTCCCAATGCGCCAACTAGGTCGTCAGAAGACGTAAGAGTTCCTTTTTTACTTTTGAGATACGGTACCCTAACTGTACCTAACTAACAAATACCATTATACTTGTCGTTAAGTTTTCTGCTGTTTTTGTGCGCAGGAATTCTTGAGTTGGTCCTCCATATATATTTTACCATGCATGAAGGATAAACTTCATCCTTCTGTAGTTGACATACCTCCAATTCACTCTAAGTACTTGATAGGAGTGGAACTTATTACCCGCGTCATTGTTCTTTATAATCTGGGAGTCTAGGGAAATCTAGAGCGAATAGGTATCTTCCAGGCAAGCATGTTACATCTTCAGCTACATCATCGCTTCCCATCAGGTGAGATAGTGGTCAAATGGCTATCGACCATTTACAATTTTTTTTTTTTATTCAAGATAGGCAAACGTTTGACCGCCATCTCACCTGTTGGTAAGTGACGATGCGGTCGACGATGGAGCACGTTTGCCCAGAAGATGCCTATTCACTCGCGACTTAAAGACTCCCATATTGTATTTATCAGGGAACACAGACATAAAAGGAAAAAAAAAAAAGTACAAAAGTAAGGAATTCCATTCTGTTGATATAAATTAAACGCAAGCTAAGTTTTAAAAACCAACTTGTATTTTAATGCTAGATAATGCATATTATAGGCAAGAATTTGGCTGCTATCTCACCTGATGGAAAGTGCTGTTATGGCTGAAGATGGAACATGCCTAGTAGGTACCTTTTCACTCTAGACTTCATAGCTTTATCTTCGGAACTCTTGATCAAATTAAATTAATTAAATACGCATTATTGAGGATCCAAAACTACTGGTCAGATCTTGATGAAATTTAATAGGACCACATGGGAATCACAATCTTTTAAATAAAAAAAATAATCATCTGATATTATGAACTGCCTGTTGGCTTAGTTGGGTGAGCGTTCGCTTTCTAAGCAGGGGTATCGGGTTCGATTCTCGGCGGGAACACAAGTTTTGTGTTTCTGGTTCTGGGTGTGATTGTGTGTGTGATGTGAATGTTTCCGGCACCCACGACCCAATTCATCGAAATTAGTGTGGGACTGTGCGTGTGCAAGCGTTTATGCTCTGAAAAAAAAAACTAAATCGGTTCATTTTGAAGTTATGAGGTAACACTCTAAAAAACCAGTCGCATTGAGAACCTCCTCCCTTTTTTGAAGTCGATTGAAAATAGAAAACAAACGTTATCCATTCATGGTTAAAATACCTCCATTTCCCTCAAAGCGTTTTATCGTATTGCAAAGGAGTGGAACTCATTAGCCGCGTCATTGTTTCCTGCACGGTGTAACCTGGGAGTCTTCAAATCTAGAGTGAATAGGTTAATTCTAGGTAAGCATGCTACATATTCTCTGCATCATCGCATTCCGACACTCCAAGTACGGTTTGCAAAAATAGCATAAAAAAGTGGCAACATCAAATCTAACGCACTGATTAACACCAAACAGCTAAGAATCGATCAAGTCAAAAATCAAACAAAAAAAAATACGTTTTTTTATGTCCGTTAGGCAAGCGTTTGACCACAATCTCACCTGATGGAAAGCGATGACGCGGCCGAAGATGTAGCATGATTGAAAAAAAGAAAACTAAATCAAAATCGTTCTAGATGTTTGGGATTCACATACAGATACATATCATAAATTGATAAGTGTACGTGGTCATGATTGAGAGGAAGTGTCTTCCTGGAGGCTAGACGGATATAATAACATATGACAAGTTGCACTACCCATTGGCTTAGTCTGGTGGGCGTTTGCCTTCTAGTTTGGGTGTCGGGTTCAATTTCCGACGGGAACACAAGTTTTCTCCCCAAGAAAAAATGTCTTTTTGGTTGTGGGTGTGATTGTGTATATGATGTAAATGTTTCCGGAAACAAGTTTTAGAACTTAATGTGGAGCTGTGAGTGTGAAATTATGTTGTGCGAACCGCAAAGAAATGGAACTCCTTACCTGAGTCGGTTTTTCCTGATGAGTACAATATGTCGATATATTTGACCTTGACTCTTTTACTTGACTTTGACTGTGACGTGTGACTAATAAATCATCTAAATGACTAATAAATCATCATAATCTTGAAATATTTTTACTTGACACAGGCTAAATGCACAAGATTGCGAAGACAGAATTAAAAGAAGAAGAACTTTTTAATCCTTTTTTATTTACCGACAGCTTTACTGATAATAGCTTAATTTTATAAAACTTTTAAAAGTACTACCTGTTTAGTAAATATTATTGACTCGATGAATAGATAGTAGCCCCTACCATAAAATGCCACTAAGGATTTCTTCAGCGACAACTGAAGCCCGGTTATCGACGAAATGCCACAGCGGCTTCAAAGTGTTGCCACAGTGTTAATAATAAATTTGAATACTTATGACTCTGCCTGTCACTCCACTGTGTCAAACCTAACCCCGCCGGCACAGACAATCGATTTATGTTAACTATTCTTATCTGCGCCATTCCTAGCTTATTCAAGAGGGCAATAACCTCATGAATTCTTTTTTCATGCGGACTGAAAATAACTTTTATCATGCGAATTGTAGATTGGAGTCCTTCGATTGGATTCTTTTGGTTGATTTCTTAATGTTGAAAATATTTGGTAATAGGCTACGCTATTTGTTATTTTTACTTTATTTTAATGTTTTGACTTTTGTTTTTAGCCTCCAGCGCAAAAAAGAAAGTGTTGTGATTTTATCAACTGAACATGTAGTTTCAAACTATTCCGATAGATGGCGATATAACTTCTCAAAAGACGTTAATAATAAACAAAGGATTATTTCGTCACCTAAGGCTGGGCTTAGGTAGCTCAGCGGTTTCAAATTCCGCCTCAAGCGATAGTTTTTTCGTAACAAAAGTATATCTTTAAGATCGACCTGGCGGATAGCACTATGTAGAATTTGTTATGAATTTCCTTTACAACATTAAAATCATTATCATATACAACTTTTTTTTAATTTTAGCTTCGCAATCTTTTAAATTGTACATTCAGCCAGTGTCAAGTTATAATATATTTCAAATAATAATAATTCTAAGTTGATACGTGTCGAAGTAAACTGAGGAGCTCTGCACCTGGATAAACCATTTTAGGTTTTTAGGTGTCACAAATGATGAACTTAGTTTAACTTTTTTTTACATTAGTTAACTTTTTTGAAATAAATAAAATAAATAATAAGTAAAATGTATTTCATATAAAAAGTCCTAGTCACAAGTCACAGTCAAAGTCAAGTAAAAGAGTCAAGGTCCAGTCATAGTCAAGTCATGCACTAGAGTAGAGTGGTAGAAACTTTACTAGAACTTCTATTGGAGTTATGGAGCGAAGGCGAAAATAACTTTTTTCAAATTTGTATGATTTCACAGGTTTTGGAAAATTAGATAAAATCAATAACGCCATGTTTTAAAAAAAATAACAATTACATAAAATCAACAACGCCATGTTTAAAAATAAATTAAATTAGATAAAATCAACAACGTCATATTTTTAACGAATAAATATAATAATATCACACATTTGCGCACCTACTCATATGGTAGAATGTATAAGGAACAAATTAAATTAATATCCATCATCAATGTATGCCTACATTCTAGCAAATAAACTATTTTGAATTGGATTTTTTTTTTTTTTTATTTGTGACAGGCTAGTGTTTGACCACTATCTCACCTGATGGTAAGTGACGATGTGATCGAAGCTGGTAAACACACTAGATCTGGAATACGCAGGCTCTCAAGGATAACTGCCGGAACACCGTATTTGGCTTGGCGGCAGACTTTCAACTTGATGGTGGTAAGCTACTTTGGTAGCAAGCCAGGCGAGCAACTCACAAAATGCTCTACCACCTCTCAAAAATTTGAATTCAATAAAATGAAAAGTAGATAAAATCAACAACGCCATATTTTCACTTTTGCGGCAAAACTCCCATATACAACATGTTTATTATTAACGCTGCTATTTAACGCGTTAAAATTAACTGATATTTTAAGCTAATAATTTAAACATCTATTTGTAAATAATTGCTCGTAAAACAATCGGCGGTAATTATCGTGAAAGCCCTGTCATAACGTACAATTACAGTGATTTATCACTGGTATAAATTATCGATATTCTATCGGTTTTATCAGTTTGTTTGTTAATACTTGGTTTAGCTTTGTGACATAGAACACAGTATTGACTGCTGCAGTAATACAACTTTTAATTCGGAGAAATTCACAACTTACTATCTCGCTTTCGCTTCGGCCGTTTATAGAATCGGAGTTTCGGAACTGGTTCCATACGAGGCTTTTAATTTACTTGTAAAGAATGTTAAGGGTGAGCAACCCTTATCACTTAGGCGTATGAAAAATAGATAGTAGCAGATTCTCAGACCTACTGAATATGCATATAAAATTTGGTAAAAATCAGTATAGCCGTTTTGGAGGAGTAAGGTAACTAACATTGTGACACGAGAATTTTAAATATAAGAGATTAATAACTTTTAAATAATATATAAATGTATGTATTGTTTTCTTACTACATATCTCGTACTGTTAAAATATTTATTAAATTACCACTAATTCTATTCATTATTATATTACACATTAGCGCACAGACACTTTCACACTCACAACCCCACACTTAGTTCAACTTGTGTTGTGGGTGACGGAAACAATTACACCGAGATCCAGAAACACATTTTCCTTGGGGAGAATACTCGTTTTCTACGTTCTAAGCTAAAGCTGATTTCTTACTATTCTGAAGCAAAAAATACTAACTCCAGTAGCCCGAAAGTATTACCATATCAGTACAAGAATGCGATTGTTCCTAGCTTTCTAAAACTACAGTATAACTATTGTATATTCTGGAACTCTATACAAAGTTAGAGGAACTCGGAGATTGTCGGAAACTTAGACTGAGTCTAGAGATTAATCGGATTGATTTAGCCGGCATTCTCTGGAATTCTATTTAAACTATTCTTGCATATGGTAGGAATTAATACACAGTCACTTATAGCTGATGCTGGACCCGCTCACTATCTGCTAGATCTTCTTATGCTCAATAGGCAAGCATTTGACATAGCAAGCCCCACAGCTGAATACCGTACGTCCATATTATTGGCATGCGGACTTGCTTGTGCAAAAGTAATTTATTATAGACTGAAAACGAATAAAACTTCTCAAGTAGCCAATTCATTTTACTGTAGCGAAGCTCTAGCTTATCGCGTTTCTTTTTGTCATGTGCTTTCCAGCGAAGCTTAACGTCTAGTGTCATGCCTAGGTATTTGGCTGTATTTTCGTACGGTATTGCTCGACCATTTATATACACTAGGTGATAGTTTGCTCTTTTGTTGGTGAAATCTATATGTATAGATTTTGTGTCGTTAAGCTTTATCCTGCATTTCTTTGTCCAAGCGCAAATGGTATTGATGGCTGTTTGGATTTTTTTACTGCTTCCTCTTGTGTGGCTCCAGTTGCTATGATAGCTGTGTCATCTGCTGTGTCATAGCTCTGAGTATGCATCGTCTTGTCTTACCCTGAACATTATCTGTGTGAGGTAAGACTCTAAGACATCCGCAAACTGATTCGGAAGTAAAGTTCTAAGTTTGTGTGTGAGACCTTTATGCCATACCTTGTCAAATGCTCGTGCTACATCCAGGAAGATCGTAGTACAAACCTTCTTTTCTTCTAAAGTTTTTTTGATCATGTTGGTAATATTGCTACAGAACACGACTAATTCTCAGCAGCTCAAAAATGCTAAAAAAATTAGTATAGCGTATTATGATATATGAAAAACAAACAGCAGGTTATTAAATGTTAAATTTACCTGTGGGATGGATCCGTTAAATACCAGCTTGAAGCTCTTGATTCTGGCTGGCGAGCAAAAAGACTTATTGGCAACGATAAGCTAGTTGAGTCCAAATTGCAGAGTCTCCGTTAACGACGTTAGGTCGCAAGCCTATCGGTATTCTACCGTTTGCATTTTGGAGAGCGTACGCAGGAATCACACGAGTTAATTACCCTATGCCCGTTCAACCATCTAAGTGTCAAAATCATCCATTTATGGATGACATACCTCCAGCTCTTCAGTACGTTTCTCTTCTTCGTTTATCATCCGTACAGCAAAAAAGTGGAACTCATTGCCTGTGTGTCTTCAAGAGTGAATAGGTACCTTCTAGGCAAGCATGTTCCATCTTCTCACTTTCCATCAGGTGGGATAGTGGGCAAATGCTTGCCTATCCAGCATAAAAAAACATTTATTATTTTGCCGGATCTATGCATCTCTATAAAAGATTAAGGACCTTCCTATTGAATCTGGCCGGAATACCGTATAAGGTATTAGTAGTTTGTTAAAAAGTTGTTTGGTTAAGTATAAATCGATGGTATTGTTGTGATCGAGCTGGATCTTGAGCAAGGGATAACGGTTTCTGTTATTTATGAGGGTTGTGTTATTTAGTTTACATTTGATAATACACAAACTAGAAAGTTTTTGAAGTGAAAACTTCTTTAGCTTTCCTTTTCTTTAGCCGCGCGGAAGAAAGAGATGGCTCTTTCTACGCGCGGCGAAAATGTATGCCTGCTCCTATTGTTTACAAAGTTAATGTTCAAGTTATTACTTCTGCCGGCACTCTCGGAGTGCAAGCCGTTGTTTTTTTTTATTTTCTCTTGGTTCCAGAATTTACATGTGTGGGTGATTTTGTCTGTGTTGTTTCTGTTGCTTAATACTCTAGACTTTTATTTTGAAAATTCCTACTTTAGGATGTTTTTAAGTGGGCGTGCATCATTAATTTTTTTATGTCATTGTTAGACGAAACAAGCAAGTTGCTCGCCTGAGTAAACGTCACGCTTACAGTTCAGTGCCACCCAGAGTTTTGGGCTTATATAATTTGAACTCCTGCGCAGCAAAGCACTGAAAAGAAAGAAAGAAAATATATTTATTTGTGACAATAAACACCTAACAACAATAAAATAGAAAATAAAATAAATGGTTAAACATAAATAAATAATTGGTGCCATTGCCACAAATCGGTTCTGTTTCTGCAAAAAGAGTCCTACCACCTACGAATACGGGCCAATTGACTATATTTCCTAAAACTAAACTAAAACTATGTACAGCAAAGAACTAAAGTTACCTACAAGACATCGAGCTTATAGGTAACTCAAGTGCTCAAGCCCACTACCAGTGGGTAGAGTTCCCATCATGCTGGCGGCATTGCCTCTCTGAATTGCAATGCTAATACGTTGAGCCAAATAAGTGCCAGCATTTTGATCACGCGTCGCTTCAACCAGGCGCTCTGATAGAATTTTGAAAGTCGAATGAGCTCCCGGTCCCCACGGACCCAGTGTCTCAACACCAAACGGCTCAAATATGTAACCACTGCCAAGGTTTCCATATTTGCGCCGTTTACGCTGCTCTGCCGAAGTTGATTGCAATGTTATGTTCATCGAAAGCTCAAATTTGTGGTAAGATTACCGAATCGACCAGAACAGGTGCGTTCGTGTATGGAGTATTGTTCTCATCTTTGGGATGGTTTAGCTAAATACCAGCTTGAGGCTCTTAAAATCATTGAGCGAAGAGCCAAGAGACTTATTAACAGCAACCAGTTGACTGATGCGAAACTTCAGAGCTTGAGGCATCGTCGCATGGTGGCGAGTCTCTCGGTTTTTTATCGGATACATTTCGGAGAGTGTGCAATGGAATTACACAATTAATTCCCCCATCCACTCCTAAGCGACACCACTATATGGTAGACATTCCACATATACGGACGAAGCGACGAAGTCTTCCAGGCAAACTTGCTCCATCGTCGACCGCATCATCGCTTACCATCAGGTAAGCTAGTGGTCAAACATTTGCCTAAACTGAATAAAAAAAAACCGTGTTACCACTATTACCAATTCCACTTTACAAAGCGCGTCTTCTCGAATAAACATGTCATTCCATTCAACAAAATTTCCTCGGTTTTTCCGCTTCAATCCATACTAAAGTATTTGTAGACTTACTAAACTTTACTTCAGTACAAGTCTATAAAATAACTATACGATCAAAGGGCTTAGAAAGCCGCCATCAATACCGACTCGTAACATAGCACACAATTCACCTTGGGGTGGCACACGACAAACTGTGCGTGTAGGGAATCTTTACCACTAGCTTTCACGTTTATGGGAGATGCAAAGGTTATTCTTTTAGCCAAAATAAACTAGAGAGTTTAAAAATCCGACTACTTAATGACTTTCTAACTTTTGACCAACGAGCAAAAAGACTTATTGGCGAAAATAAGCTGGTTGAGTCCTGATTCCAGAGCCTCGGTCACCTACGTATGGCGGCAAAGTCTATCGGTATTCTATCATTTGCATTTAGTGTTTGTAGAGTGTACATGAGTTAATTTCACCATGACTCTTTTATCATCTAATAACTAGACAAATCGTCAAACCTCATCCAGTTATGGTTGAAATCCCTCCAGCTCGATGTGTTTTGATTCTACGTTCATCATCCGTACGGCAGAGGAGTGGAACTCATTGCCTGCGTCATTGTTCTACGAACGGTAAAATCTGGGAGTCTTCAAGTCAAGAGTGAATAGGTATCTTCTAGGCAAGCATGTCACATCTTCGGCCGTATCATCACTTTCTCCCATCAGTGAGATAGTGGTATATGACCACGCTTGCCTATTTAGCATTAAAAAAACTTTCTATTTTTTTTAAACCAAAATAATTCTACGTCATCCTTTATTAACATATGTCTTATATTTTTGGAATGTAATTTTTAAGGTCTTTTATTTAATAGCCTTCATGATGATATTTAATTTTTATTAAAAAACACCTATCTTGCACATTGGGATAACTAGAATACCAGAAAAGACTCTGAAACATATTTTCTTCGAAATTACATTTGGAAGTACATTTATTATGTACTTTTTACAAAATAATCTAAGTAGTTATAGTCAAATAACGAGACTTATTTTATAAAACAATAAGTTTAGTTACAAATTCACAGAATGAGTCGATGCAATAAAATATTGTGTAGTCGATATTATTTTATTCTGTAAACACCAATATTTTAAAAACAATACCAGATCTAGTAGTAACTATAAAAATCTGGTGATTTATTTTTAAATAATAAATTAATCTATTACAAGCAATGAAAATGTGGTTATATGTCCCTCTATTTCTGGTTTCCTTTTTCAAACCTCTTCATTACTTAGTTTTTTTTTTTTATTTGTGACAGGCTAGTGTTTGACCACTATCTCACCTGATGGTAAGTGACGATGTGATCGAAGCTGGTAAACACATTAAACCTGGAATACGCAGGCTCTCAAGGATAACTGCCGGAACACCGTATTTGGCTTGGCGGCAGACTTTCAACTTGATGGTGGTAAGCTACTTTGGTAGCAAGCCTGGCGAGCAACTCACAAAATGCTCTACCACCTCTCAAAGTACGTACCAGACTTGAATTTTGTAATTGCTGATAAATAATTATAGCTGCAAGCCAATAGGACAAGAATGTCAGAAAAAGCTTTTAGGCATTTTTCTCAATGGGGTTATGCTTGTTGTAAGTAACCGGATCTTCGTTCGTTGATTGACAGCTGCATCAAAGGATACATAGGGGTTTTTCGATTTGCACCCATTATGTCATTATGATGACTCTTATCTAAAGCACTCTTAGATAAGTAATGCTGAAACGATGTCGCTAAAAAGCTTTGTGTTTGCTCAAAATATATTATGACCAATATTGTATACAACAAATGTATTTGTCTGTTTGTCTATGAAACTTTAATTTCGACCATAAATACATAATTAGTAGGTAACTAATAACAGATTCAATAATCACCATTCCTTGCTAGAAAATGTTAACAATCATTATGCCAAATCGCAGCTTACATATACTACATACTTAATTACCTACTCAAACCGCAAAGTATCTCGCGCAAAATTTAACCTGTTGAAAAATTTCCGTTTCGGGCTTCCAAGATACAGACCTAGCCGAGTTTGGAGCCCTTAAGAAAATGGTTACATGAATTTATAAGTGCTTATGTTTTTACACACTGTACCTAGTTTTAAGAGTGATTTAAAATTAAAAAATATATTTTATACATTTTAACAACTTTATTAATCGAGTTTTCGTGAGTTTGACACATTTTAATCTCTATATGATACGGATTGACTCACGATCGACTCTTGCGACCTAGGTTTCGGGGATATCCGATTTCCATTATCAGACGAGTTCACGACGGAAGGTCACAGCGTTCACTTTACCAAAATTTGTAACTAAATTTACTTCTAAATAAGATGTAGCAGCTCATTAAACATGTAACATTCGGAACACAAAATTGTTCCCCAAGGGTAATTTGTGTTTCTGGTTCTGGGTGTGATTACATATGTGATGTAAATGTTTCCGGCACCAACGACACAAGTCATCGAGCTAAGTGTGGGACTGTGAGTGTGAAAGCGTTTTATTATGTTTGAAAGTGTGGAATAATTAAAAACCATTACAATTGTTTTACTCTCCAAATCAAAGGATAACTTAAATTGTCTTGTTGTTTTGATTTTCATATGTTTGTTGTTTTTTTCTTCGATTTTTTTTTAAATAATTGAGTGATGAAATGACGTCATCCTTGTTTATCACAGTTCAGTGCCACCCGGAATTTGGAGCTTAGGTCAAAATCCTCCGCGGCAAAACACTGATTCCCCGTCAACCTGGTGGATACATAGACATAGAAATATCTTTATTTGTGGTAGAAAGAAACAAAATGACATTATAACTTAGAAAAGGACAATAGGTATTTGGGGGCTGAGTCACCCACGTCCGTAGGAGGATGCCCCTTAAGTCTTACTCCCTACACGTGGTCCCCGGGTGGTGCTAATCAGGTGACATTTGAGAGGTGGTAGAGCATTTTGTGAGTTGCTCGCCTGGCTTGCTACCAAAGTAGCTTACCACCATCAAGTTGAAAGTCTGCCGCCAAGCCAAATACGGTGTTCCGGCAGTTATCCTTGAGAGCCTGCGTATTCCAGGTCTAGTGTGTTTACCAGCTTTGATCACATCGTCACTTACCATCAGGTGAGATAGTGGTCAAACACTAGCTTGTCACAAATAAAAAAAAAAAAAAAAAAGTAATAGCTTTTACCACAAGTCGACCCCAACTCGGCGTATTGCCGGCTGAAAACAACCAGCGCTGGTCTTCCGTTGGGAACGGCAGGTGACGTCACGAACGAGAAACAACATTACACGGTACAATGCTACACATATTGATAAGTATTATGTAGTTGGGGTAGACGTGGGGCTCGTGTAGTTCCCGCTAGCTCCACCTTTTATACTGACTGAACAATCGATCTACATTTTGAAGCGCAAGCGAAACCAAGGACTAGCAACTAGTGTCGTTACTATCGGATAGCTATTATTTATATCTGTTTGCTAATTTATAAACGTCAAGCTATTTTAGTGAGTATTCAGTTGCGGGACTGGTAAGCTTGTTTGTTTGAAAATGAATACATTATTCGTGATTTTTCTTTGATCATATTTTTGGTTGTGTGCTGTTCGTTTTATTTAGAAATGTTTTTGCTACGTTTGTATTTTTTAGTTCTGTACTCATAATACTTGTTCTATATTCTAAGGTTGTGTAACGGATTTGCTATTTACGAACGAGATTCAGCTTTAGTCCAGGGACGTTTGCTTTTAGAAATATATAGCCTGTGCCAGTGTGTAGTAATATGCCTGTGAATGTCAAACGTGCGCAAACTCAAGAGAAAATCAAAAACTTGTATTTGTCCAATCTTTTAACGTTTTTTTTATGATAGATAGGCAAGCATTTTTTTTTTCACACTCACATTTGTTCACTATCTCACCTGATGGAAAGTGAAGATACGGCCGAAGATGTAACATGCTTGTCTAGAAGATACCTATTCACTCTAGACTTGAAGATACCCAGATTGTACCGTTCAGGAAACAAATACGCAGGCAATGAGTTCCACTTCCTCACTGTACGGATGATAAAGGTAGAAGCAAAACGCTTCGAGCATACCGGAGGTATGTCAACCATAATAATATAAGGATGACGTTTGACAGTTTGTCTTGTTGTTAACATTACTACATATGAATAATTGTATATGTTAAATAATATGTATAGGTACATTTATTTTTATTTTTACACTCACAGCCCCATACAATGTTCGATGACTTGTGTTGATTGTTATGATTTGTTCTGTAGTTTAAACAATGTAAGTATACCTATTATTTCAAATTTTATTTCATTCATTTTATCGCACCACAAGGCAGGGAGTTCCCTTCCTTTGAATGTTTTTTTTTTTCCTGGTACTCTACGAGAGAGAGCAACAGAAAATGAATTATATCTACCTAAAAGTACATTCTTCCATTTGTCATCAATATTATACCTACTCTTTCCCACTAAGTAACTACAATATAATCTACGACCCATTTTTTTTTTTTTTTTTTTTTGTGGGGGGGAAAATGCCTGGCATTTCCTTTCCTTCCCAGGGATGAAGGAAAGGGGTATGTGGGGCTCGAACCCACTAAAAACCCCCCCGTGAGCAGTCCCTCGCCGAGGTGGGGCAAG
Organism: Lomographa bimaculata; assembly: GCA_948107665.1. NCBI lineage: Eukaryota > Metazoa > Arthropoda > Insecta > Lepidoptera > Geometridae > Lomographa > Lomographa bimaculata. Next base: position 1,434,814 of record OX403608.1, on the reverse strand, counting down.
ATAGGGTCGCGCTAGCAGTCACTATCTTGCCCCGGCGGTAAGCCCGGATGCAAACTTCTCCGGGCCACTGCGCCCATGGAGGGGTGACCTTGCTCACCAAGGCCACCCCTCAGACGTGTGGGGCCGTGCAAGTCAGTGGAGAGGTGCCCTGACTCTCCACCAGTGACCCCACTACAGAGGGGGAGAGAGGAGGCGTGCGAATTGCCTCCTCCTTCCCCCCGTCCGTCTGCGCCGGAGCGGGTCAGATCGAGGATCGACCTCTCTGGCCCGCTCCGCGGCCTCCTTCTGCTTCATCACTGCTTCGCAGAAGGAGACCACCGCCTGCCACGATCTCTCGCTGCCGAGCATGGCGTTTACCACGCTCGGCAGGGAGAGATCTCCGCCTATCAGCGCTGAGAGCGTGTGCCGCTGTGGGCCCCATGCGGCACACACCTCCAGCGTGTGGAGCGCCGTGTCCTCCGGCGCTCCACATTCGTGGCAGGCCGGAGTCGGCTCCCGTCTCGCGATTTGGTGCAGGTACTTTCCGAAACATCCGTGTCCGGAAAGCACCTGCACCAATCGGAAAGTCAGCGACCCATACCGCCGCTTCACCCACCTCTGAAGGACCGGGCGGATGGCCTCCACCGTCCACTGCCCAGGTACCGGTGGAGCCAGGTCCTCCGTCCACCGCCGCAACAGGGCAGCCCGCGCCATTCGCCGCATGCGGGTGACCTCTTCCCACGCTGGGGTCTCTCCGCGGGATCTCCTCGCCGCCACGAAGTGGTATACTTCGGCGAGAATCTCCGCTTGGAGCTCCCAGGGGGGGTCACCCGCAAGCACGCATCCCGCCGTCCAAGAGACCGTCCGGTAGCCGCGTATCGCCCTCGTCGCGATGACCCGCTGCGGACGACGCAGCAGGGTCTTGTTCCCGCGGTTGAGGGCGTCCGCCCAGACCGGTGCCCCGTACAGGGCCATACTCCGGATCACTCCGGAGTAAAGCCGACGGCAGACCGCACCCGGGCCGCCCACGTTAGGCAGCAGTCTCCCTAAGGCAGCCGCAGCCCCCACAACTCTCGGGGCCAGCTGGGTGAAGTGGACCCCGAAAGCCCACCTTCCGTCCAGGATGAGACCCAGATATTTCATCTGGGTCCCAACCGGAATCAGGACCCCGTCCAGCTCCATCCGCGTTCCTGGAGGGGGTCCCCCCCGAGGCCCATGGAACAATAGGGCCTCGGTCTTGGAAAGAGCGACCTCCAGACCCAAGGAGCGTATGCGGCCAACCACAAGATTTGTGCCCACCGTGGACAACCGCACTACCTCCCTTAGGTCCCTCCCTCTGGCTACGACTAGGGTGTCATCCGCGTAGCACGCGACCCGCATGTTTGCGGGGAGCGTGCCACGAAGCACCCAGTCGTAGCCTATGTTCCACAGGAGCGGACCCAGCACCGACCCCTGTGGGACCCCGCAGGCGACGCGACGGCGCCTCATACCGTCCCGTCCTACCACAAGTATCTCGCGATCCTGGAGGTAGTCAGCCAACAGCCTCCGCAGATACAGAGGCACTCCATGATAGTGGAGCGCCTCCAGTATTGTTCCATGCGGGAGGCTGTTGAAGGCGTTGGCTATATCAAGCGAAACAGCCAACGCCTTGTCCCCCTCCTTGACCGCGTCCTGCGTCCACCCCTTGAGCCAGAGCAGGGCGTCTATTGTAGAGCGCCCCGCTCTGAATCCGTACTGGGCCTCGGACAATCCAGGCTCAGTACCCTCTAGGTGCTGGATGACACGGGAAGCCACTACCCTCTCCAGCAGCTTACCCGTGTCATCCAGCAACACTATAGGCCTGTATCCGGAAGGCGAGTCAACAGACTTGAAGATACCCAGATTGTACCGTTCAGGAAACAAATACGCAGGCAATGAGTTCCACTCCCTCACTGTACGGATGATAAAGGTAGAAGCAAAACGCTTCGAGCATACCGGAGGTATGTCAACCATAATAATATAAGGATGACGTTTGACAGTTTGTCTTGTTGTTAACATTACTACATATGAATAATTGTATATGTTAAATAATATGTATAGGTACATTTATTTTTATTTTTACACTCACAGCCCCATACAATGTTCGATGACTTGTGTTGATTGTTATGATTTGTTCTGTAGTTTAAACAATGTAAGTATACCTATTATTTCAAATTTTATTTCATTCATTTTATCGCACCACAAGGCAGGAAGTTCCCTTCCTTTGAATGTTTTTTTTTTTCCTGGTACTCTACGAGAGAGAGCAACAGAAAATGAATTATATCTACCTAAAAGTACATTCTTCCATTTGTCATCAATATTATACCTACTCTTTCCCACTAAGTAACTACAATATAATCTACGACCCAACCTCAATACTCGACAATAAATACAAACTTTTCTGAATAATCGTGTTCAATCCATACATTCGGCAATAAAACATAACGCCCCTCTAACCCAGTTCCACCCGGGTGGAACGAGATTTAGGCAATACGATCACGACACGGTTAAACGAGTTTAATTCAGGCAATACGATCACGACACGATTATACATGTTTCTTAACGCTTTTACACTAACAGCACCGCAGCAAACACTTATGACATTGACATCACATTGAGTTTTATGTTTAAGTAAGTTTAAGTTATATTACATTTAAGTTTTTTTAGTTACCTGTAAGCTCGATGTCTTGTAGGTAACTTGGGTCTTTGCTGTATATAGTTTTAGTTTAGTTTCAGGAAATATAGGCCCGTAGATATTTATACATAAATCTTAAAAAGAAAGTATGTAAAATATTATGTTTAGGACCAGCCGTTACCCGCGGCTTTGCCCGCGTTTATCAAGGTGAAAAGTAACCTTTATCTAAATTCTATGTATTAGATATGTATATTCCAAATTTCATTCTAATCCGTTCAGCCGTTACAGCTTGAAGAGAAAACAAACAGACTTACAATATGTAACAATATGTATAAACTTTCGGATTTATAATTTTAGTGCGAAGTATGTTTACAATATGTATAGTTATGCATGTTAATCGTATTTATGAGTATATTTTACTTTTTAAGCCACCGGACTTCATTAAAATTATCCCTCTCTCAATCCAAAGGTTGACTGAAAGAGATTTATGCGATAAGTCCGCCTATTGTTTAGTTTTTTAAGATTACCTTCTCCGGTGACGCTTTCTTTGGTACAGTAGCAGTCGAAGGGCAGGGCGCGCGGGGTACCGACAGTTTGTTGGTTAAAAGATACGTTTATTTTATGTAATCTCCTGTTAATTGCCTTCATTTTGATATCATACTCAATAAATTTGTTTTTTTTTATTAACGTATTACTATTTTGCGCCAAAAAATCCAAATTTTGTTAGGACCTATATGACCGTAAATTTCATACATTCTTGCTAGAAAATTATAGTTCGGGCGTCCCGATATAGTATAGACATATACGCTTTTTGACAAATTGAGTTAAAACAGTAATAAAAAATTAAAAAAAAAATCCTTGCCCTTTTTTTCATTTGTTGGACCTGGAACTGGCACCCAGTCCAAAAATATATTTATTACACAATAACCTATGTCACTACCACAATTCTAACGAGTTCAACGACATCTCATATTATTATGTCAAACATCGTTCAATCGTTTAGGCTGTAGGGCATGTCAAAGAAATGGACATACATACATACGCTCGAAAAACATTACCCTTCTTCTAACGCAATCGGTTAAAATTCGCGTCCGTTCTCGAAAGTCGTGTCGTATCATATAAAGTATCATCAACTATACGCCCTAGATATGCTCCAAATTCGCTGAGTTTGACGTCGTGACAGCGTGAATTAAGGTCTGCGGCCCACTCAGGCCTTATTCCTTATTTATTATATTAAATCTCTCGGGTATGGGATAACTCAATACTGCGTTATACGCAGAATTCTTCCATATTTGTCATAACAAGGGATGACGCTATCTCCCAAATATTTTTTCGTTAGATTTTCGTGTAATTTCTGGACGCGGACGGTGCCAATTTCGTTTTTCTGGTATACGTTTCTGATTGTATTCATCTTGTGAACCTTTTTTTATTTAATATAGGCAAACGTTTGACCACTTTTTATCTTGATATGTAAAGTGACGATGAGGTCGACGAAGCACGTTTGTCTAGAAGGTGCCTATTCACATGCAACTTCGAAATTCCGTATTGTAGAAAAGGATGAAGTGCAACTAATGAAATTTTAGAATACTTTGTAATTTTCTGTTTATTTATATAATAAACATAAAATTTGAGTTTTGAGAATAAGCCACTTTACAAAACTTTAATGAAGTAATGAAATAAAAATGAATTTGAATAAAATGCATCTCTTTTGTGATGGTCATGTACCTAACTGCCCGCTGGCGTAGCCGTTCTCAAGAGATGGTTTTTATCTAAAATAAATTTGTTATTTTAATGTATATATATATATAATATATAAGCTTTAAGTACTCTTTAGGAAGGTAGCAAAAACTCAAGCTAGCACCGTAACATTGTAATTTCTTGAGGAAGATTAGGTACACCCATCATTTACCAATTCACGCGCATATTTTGAACATTGTTATAATCAAATCAAATAGCGACCATATATTAATAAGTTACCTAATACCTATACCAAAGGTTTAGTTTGAATGACCGGTAATTTAACCGTTTGAATGACCGGTAAGTAGTAATTTTTATATATTATATAGAAGATAGAGGTATCTTCTATATAATATATAAAAATTACTTGCCGTGCAAAACATTTTTTGTAGTATTTTGTTTGTGTGTGTGATGTAGATGTTTTTGTGTGAATGAGATTGGTCGTTTGTTATTTGTTTGTTTGATTTTGTTTACATCAATGTATTAAAACCTAAAAAAACCGCCAAAAATTCGAAAAAATAACGAATATAATACTTTTGTATGGGAATTGGATGGTACGAAGTTCACTGGGTCATTTAGTAAATATTAATAAACCTCTTATCTTTGTTTCAGATAAAATGCCGTAGTTTAGTGAAAAGTTATTGAAGAGAACTCTCTGACAATATGGCGACTTGGATTTCTTTGATTCTCGTGCTACTCTGCATCACAGCGGTAAGTGATTGATTCTTTTTTAATAATACAACAAACGTTCTAATCAGGAGGCGTAGAAACAAATAGATGAAGATTTTGAATTTTTCATTCGATTCTTTTGATAAGTCGTAGAACTAATTGAGCCAAATGTCGAACAAAAATCAGGGTTTGAGCTTTCTTGTATTTCGCAAATTAACCTGTATATTATATGCCATCAAAACATAATTTGTAAAAAAACCAAGTCTCGCAACTCTGTTCTTCAACCGTAAAAAGTTGTCAAATCCATGTAATACCAAGTTCATTTATTCAGTCCCTGCTTGGGGGTCTTTCTGTCTTAAGTTATTACGTAGTTAGCTAACCTAACAACGTCTTATAGTGACCTTATCAATATTAATCTTTTATGTTTTAAATAAAATATATTTAATCGCAAAGCACGGTATCGCCGCGCCGCGCCGCGCCTCGTATTATGCACGCCAACGTCAGTTAAAACTTTCCAGATTAGACTTAATACGAGATAATAAATAATTTTAAAACAGTATTTATTAAAACTGTACCACTAAAGACGTTCGTCACAATTAATGGAATGATGTACTTAAAAGAGGTTTCTGGAATTTTACAAATTACACTGTATATTCAAATTGAACATAGTATTTTGGATATAATATTTTATATACAATGTGTAACAAAAAGTGTAGTAATACTCAAGCCACGCATCTAGCTACATATATGGAGTCTAACAGGAACTTCTGAATTCGCGGCAGCAGCATGAATATTGAGTTATAATGAATTAAAGTTTCTAAATATTATGTCACGTGCAACCCTATTTCATCAGCTACCATTCTACCAGTCTTTAGACCTAAGCATCATGTCCATAGCAAATGTCAAGGTCATACGCCTTAGATAAAACTGTAGGGTTGTGAAAAATATTTGAATGTATTTTTTAATTTTCTGATCCGATTTCGACTTTCGTGCTCTTGCAGACGATTCCTGGCACGATACACATATACATAACCAAGTATTACTACACCTTTTTGTTATAGGTTGTTTAAACCAGTTGTTTTGTAGTACAAACTAATGCTAAGTTACTTCCTTTCCAACTTCCCCCACAATGTAAACGTGAGGCATACAACACGTAACCAAGCAAATAATTTTCCACAATTCGACAATAACACGAAACAACATGCTCCGTTATAATTAAGCAGTAACACTATTCCGGTGGAAATAATAATTATGCAAATTGTTCATTATGGCATGAAGCCGTCCCGGTAGTGAGACAGTATGAGAAATAGACATTTTTTAACTTTCACGAACTGCAATCATGTTTTATGAGAAATCTTGGTTTTTAAGCGTTAATATAACATACATATATAGATATATATGCTTTATTTGCACATCAATAGAGAGCAATTGCAAAGAAACTTTAAACGTAACATAAGAGCACAATTTCTAATGGTTTTTCTGTAGTCAAAATAAGCATTTATCCGTCTACAGCAAAAACCACCGTTTTTTTACCGGGTTAACGAACCTACCCTTTGAGCCAGAATAACTGTTCAAATTATAACTGGAGGCATTTATGGAGATTATTGTTTTTACATTTTAAAAACTTTAAAAACTATCCAAAAATGGAGTTGAAAAAAAAATCCATGTACCTGACTAACGAACCTGCGCACAATATTTCACAAAAATCAGTTGAGAATTGTGACTTGTAGAAAAGAATGGTCGGACATCCGCCGGACATACGAAAGTATTTTTTCCCAAGTTGAAACGGAGACTCTTCGCTCTATCATCGCGCTCACTCTGTCAATTATGACAAAATTAGTAAAGAAAATAAGGCCAAATTCTTTTTATAAATACGTATGTACCTAATATGTATGAGGTACACATAGAAATTGCGATACTGCCTGAATAATAATAAGTTTTATGAAGTTTTACCTAAACTGCGTAGTACTAAGTGGAGTAGTATACAAAGAATGTGTTATATAACACTTTTTACTTTTCCTATTTAAGGGAAGACATTTTGATCTTGAGTTTTTTGTTGAATCATTAAAAAATAAACAAAAACATATTTTTGCACTTTAGAGTAACCCGAAGCTGCTCTAACCTTCCAATCAAAATTAAAATCGTTTATTCACATGGAAAGAGGTACTGATGGCAGATCCGCAAAATTACAGCAATCTCAAAAAGAACCTGGCAAGATTTTTTTTTTTAAACATTAATTTTTTCAATCAATCTTAAATTATTAATACATGACGCCATAAAGCGTCTGTGCAGTTTGCTACATGCAGTTTTATAATAAGCTTTTGATAAGATTGACCTGTCTTTAAAAGATGTGAAAGTTAAGGGGTGTGTGGGGCTTGAACGCACTAAAAATCCCCCCGTGAGCAGTCCTTCGCCGAGGTAAAAGATAGGGTCGCTCTAGCAGTCACTATCTTACCCCGACGGCGGTAGGCCCGGGTGCAAACCGGACGACTGCGCTCATGGAGATTTGATCTTACTTACCAAGGCTACCGCCCAGACTTGGGGCCGTGCAAGCTAGTGGAGAGTCCCCTCTGATGATCTGCCTGGCTCTGTAATCCCACTACAGAGGAGGTGAGAGCGGGCTCCTGAAATGTACTGAGTTAGGATACTGTTAACACAGTACCTAATGTTTGTGGTTGTGGCGTAGATGTTTAATGCACCGTCTTAATTAGTAGGACTTATGCTACTGTTTGTACGTAAAACTTAATTTCACTTAGTACCGTGCCAACATCAACAACATGTGGTGATGAAAATGATGGTATTTGGCACCGCGGTTGTAATAACTGTCTTATATTACGTTTATGGCAAGATTTATAGGTTGTTTGATTATAAGTTCCGTAAGTCTTCGACTGTATGATGGCGTTAGGTGCGCCAAAACGAAACGAAACGAAACGAAACGAAAAGAAACGAAATGAAACGAAATGAAACGAAACGAAACGAAACGAAACGAAACGAAACGAAACGAATCGAAACGAAAAGAAAAGAAACGAAACGAAATGAAATGCATTTATTTGCTTCAAGTGTAGGTATAAACAGATGTAGGGTTCATTTCATTTCTCATATCGGGTTCGATTTCTCCTGGGAACACAAGTTTTCTCCCCGAGGGAAATTAGTGTTTCTGGTTCTGGGTGTGATTGTGTGTGTGGAGAGAATGTTTCCAGTACACAAGTCATTAAGAGTTCCAGTTCCAGTACTCATTCAAAAACGATTATTTATAATCATTTTAATAACTGACCGAACGAAGCTAGGTCTAGTTAAGTCTAGGTCCAGTTAAGTTGACTGGTGGTTCAGTACTAATCAAAAAAATTTTTGGCACTTGCGCGATTCTCTTTAAATGTTTGTCGTCTTTTGCGCTGAATGGATTAAACCGGTTAATTTCAGTCTTTGATAACGTTTATATAACGCTCGCGCTCCGAACAAAATATAGTAAAACAAAAAACCTTTATCGAACGGTTAATGAACGGGATTATAAATTCCAAGCCTTGGCAGGTTTCAAATATCTCTACCTATACAAGCTAAAAATGTGTCTTCCATATTTCTAAACTTGGCAACAATATTATTATACTTTGTTTTCCGCACGTTGTACCTAAATCATAGCTGATTGTCTACACTGGGAATTCAGTTTGTAAGCTTTCTTGTGGCGGTCTTGTTCGAGTAATAAGCGAAAGCGGTAAAATATAATAAACACATGACTATTCATTTAGCTTTTAGTTTGATTTAGTGTTATTAGTATTGTATTTATTAAATACAATTATTTACTATAAATAAAATAAAACAAAACATTTTACAGTATTTTTGACCGAGCAAAGTGAGGTCTCTTAATATCCAAACAAATCCTCCTTTAAAATAAAAAAATTATAACAAGCAAATTTTCTGGTATATTATCTAATAACAATAAGGAGGTGATTTCAAAAGACTATGTTTTGGAATCCACCAACATTTTCCGCAGGAAGGTAGAAAATAATTATCTTCCTGTTCAAATCTAGAGCAAAAATACTAACCACATGATATCGTTAATAGTGGATGAAAAACCTTTAATTTAAGATATTGCAACACGAATCCAATAAAATAATTAATAGATATTTGATTTTCTGATTAAAATAAGATTCAAAACTTATTTTGTAATATACACCAAAGCAACAATGCACACCCCGTTGTTACAGTTTTTAGACTAAAATACAATGATTCTTATCATGACTTCTATGAATCAAACCCTTTCTAAGTTTGGAAGGTAGTGAAAACTTGACAACGTTCTCACGCAATTAGCAAACATTTTAGTAAAAAAAATATATGAAATTTTATATTGGTTTCTCGTTTTAAACAATTCAGAATGAAAACACATTAACAAAACAAATACCGAACTGTTACAACGTTATTTGTAGTTACACACACTTATTAGTTTGCAAATATTTAGGCACATTATTATCAGAAAAACTATATGCTTCTGGTATAAATTAATGTTTTTTTTATTATATTGAAGACAGTACATAATTGAAACAAAATAACAATAAAATATACTGTTATTACTTTTGCATATTAAATTATTAAACTTTTTCGAATGTACTTAACCTTTTTTCTATGTTCCTGATTAAAATTTAGCTGGATTCCTTTACAAACATATTATAAACACAAAATAACAATTAAATATACTCTTATTACTTTTGCATATTTAATTATTGAACTTATTCGGATGTAATCAACTTTTTTTCTATGTTCCTAGTTAAAATTTAGCTAGATTCCTTTACCAACATATTATATACATAAGAAACTATACATCTAGAAGCAAATTGCCTGGTTATGAATTAATGCAATTTCCTCATACAATGCATCCCTAATTTGCCTGTGCTATTATGGCATATAACAAATTCGATAAAAAATATAAATTGATTGCTCCGCCAAATCTTTTGTTATGGACCACAAACAAGTGGACGTGTGGTCAGCCTCTTACACGGCGCAGGGTAACCGTTGTCGTCCGCTCGACCCTGAAAAGGAGGTAAAACTGTGTAAAAAAATCCTCTTATTTTATTAAACAAACAAATGCAGTTCGTAGGAAAATATTCAATGTAATATAAACCAGACTTTTTACTCATTAATTGTAATATTTAAATTAATTTTTTATCTATCTAGATGCATTATTTTTATTGTTATTATCAATTATCATTATTATTGTCAATCAATTTTTAGAATGCATATAATATATTTTCTTAAATGTTTACTAATTCCATACCAATAGTAATATAAATAATAAAGTCATTTAATATAATTTAATATAGGATATCATGGTGATCACGTACAGATGTTAAGTAGCGATGGTCAATCTTAATAAGTTATTGCTAGATAACGGGCGCCCAAGATACAGGCTTTGCCTAGTTTGGGGCCCACACATTCACAATACCTATATTTTGTATGCTAAATCAACTGTACTTAAGTGTTAATTCATTTGTAAATAAACAAATTTTTACTTTTTTTATTTTTGCTAATTAAGATAATTTCTCTTAGCTTGCAATAAGAAACAAACAAACAAAACAAACGCATTCACACTCACAGCCTTACACTGAGTTCAAAGACAGATATCGTGGTTGAAAGAGATTTTCCCACTACGTCAACCGATTCGTCAAATGTGACGCTTATCTGTAATAACTTAATTTTTTAAAATAAAATAATGTCGACTTGAGTACCTCCTCTTTTATGTGAAGTCGGTAAAAATAGTGCGAGTTCACACGCGATAGAAGTGAAACTTATAAAAGAGACAACTATTTATAGTTATAGTTATCTCTTTTTTGTAACACTTTTTCGTTTCATAAAATTCAATTCACACCATCCCAAAAAAAAATTTCACTTCAATTATTTTACATTAATTTCAAATCACCAAACCTTGTAACTTAGACCACAAACAAGCCAGCCTGTGGTTGGTCGTTCAGCGCCTGCAAACCGCTGCGACACTGGTATGCGGGTACCACACATAATAGAGGTATAATATGCTTTAGCCAGATCAAACACGTTCCTAAAGAACACATAACATAGCTTAAACGCTCTCACACTCACAGCCCCACATTTGTAACAATATCAGCGACAGTTCGAACTCAGGTTTGCCTTCGAGGCAAAGCTTTACATAATTATCCTTTGGGAATTTTAATTCGCTTGTATAGTTAAAATGTATGTGACAGACAAACAGGTGGACAGACGGATAGATGGACCAATTGTTTTGACCACAAAGTCAACTTATTCGGTCAATTATTAAAATGATTATTAATAATCGCTTGTAAACGCTTTTATACACTCACAATGACTTGTGTCGTGGGTGCCGGAAACATTCACATCACACACACACAATCCTTGGGGAGAAAACTTACGTTCCCGCAAGGAATCGAACCCAATATCCCTGCTTAGAAGGCGAACGCTCACTCAACGTACCTATTTTAACAAACATTAACATTTTAACAAACATTTTAACAAACATTAAATTTTTTTATACTCTCTAGGCAAGCATTTGACTACAATCTCACCTGATGTAAAGCGACAATGTAGCCGAAGATATAGTATGCTAGTCTAGAAGATACCGATTTACTCTTGACTTGAAGATTCCCAGATTATACCGTTCAAAGAACAAAGACGAAGGCAATGAGTTCCACTCCTTCGCTGTACGGATTATAAACGTAGAAGCAAAACGCTTCGATCGAACCATACGTACTTATCTAATAAATTTAAAATAAAGTACAAATCTTATTGTAATTGTAGTCGCCAATATCTAATGAAGGCTTTAATTATAATATAACGTAAATAAATACGTAGAGTCGTATCTGATAGAATGGAACGCACTCTTATTACTTTAAGTTCTATACGCTTACTTCTGTGGCGCTAGGTGTGATATAAAACTGTAATGTGACGTATCTGATAGAAAGGTTGTCTGGAAGAGATTGCTCTTAGCGATAAGACCACCCATTGTACCTATTTATTAGTAATTTCTTTTCTGTACTTTTTTATTATTGGTGTCAATAAAGAGTTATTTATTGTATTATATAGAAAATAACAGCAAACAATTACATTAAAAAATAACTAAGGCTAGTACAATGGTAAAAAATAACTAAGGCTAGTACAATAATACAACAAAATAAAACGGTCCTATCGCTTAAAGCGATCTCTCCCAGAAAACCTTCGGATGATTGTATTGTAATGTCATTACGCGTTGTTTTAGTTAAAAGACAGTGTATATAAATAAAAACATACTTAATACTAAATTACCAATTTATTATTTGCTAAAAACCTTCAGTATCTTTATAGTTACTCGAACGTTACGAGATGAGGCTCAAGATGGATTTCATTCCGTGAAAGATCGTGTATTGATGAAGAAATATTGTTCCATTGCAATAAGCTAAATACCATCTTCCATGTTCTGGTTGACGCCGAACTCTGCGTCAGTTTGTTAACTAGACAATTTGCTTAAAATGCAAATGGTTGCGTCGGGTCCGTGTCCATGTTTCAATTTACACGAGCCATGGCTGTAAACGACGGCGGGGGATGGCATTATTTTGTGTTCAAGTTGAAATGGGTTGTTTACGCTGTTTACTCTATACACAATGGTGTACACGCTGGTTATCATTCTATATACAACACAAGCAAAGCTTAAAAAAAAACGATTTCACCGCTTTGTTTTCGGAACCCTCGATCAGATTAAATTAATTAAATACGCATTATTGAAGATAACTCAAAAACTACTGATCAAATCTTGATCAAATTTAAATAGGACCACATGCACCAGGGCTTAAAAAAAAGGCATCAAAATCGGTTTACCTAGAAAGAAGTTATAAGGTAACACATAAAAAATACAGTAGTAATGAGATCTTTTTTTGAATTCGGTCAAAAAGATGCATTAACACATATGTGTTGATGCATCTTTTAAGTTAATCAATTAAGGCGAACTAAAGTTGGTTAAAAATAGTTAAATCTATAGCTAAGTCGTGTGAAATATATAACTGATATGTTTGTGAAATAAAGGATGTGTGTAAAGTCAAATACAAATAACTTAATTGACATAGTACAACGTTAAAGTAGAATCTATAGGCTCCTGAAAACTGTTTTTGGAACCAGTGGCTTTTACCTCACTTATTTTTTAAATGAAATTATGTTTACTTATATTTTATATGCTAGCAATGTGCTACATTTTACATTTGTATATGTGTGCGTGTAAATATTGGTTGGTGGAATGTGTGAATCTGTTTGAATGTGCAAAAAAAACTTGTAGCTCCTTCTTGGATATGTATGATTGAAGTGCCCCTTGATAGATGCCTAAAACGCGAAATACTGTGACCAATCTCCCGCAATGTTTAATTGCTTGACACATACGATCAAAATCGTCACGATATTTAGTCACTAATTTGTAAGGTAAATAGTTAAATAGAAATGCACTTACTCAATATAGTGTATTTTTTTTATTTTTTTTTATTTGTGACAGGCTAGTGTTTGACCACTATCTCACCTGATGGTAAGTGACGATGTGATCGAAGCTGGTAAACACACTAGACCTGGAATACGCAGGCTCTAAAAAAAGTAAAAAGCATAAAAGTATTGTTAATGTTAGATAGATAATACTTTATTGATCCACTTTATAAGATGAGATAAAATAAAGGTAACAAACAAGCTTATACGTAAAGTATCACAACAGGCAGCCTTATCACTAATAGCGATCTCTACCAGGATTATTATTATTATGTAAATATCATTCATCATCGTTATATTATGTAAATATCATCTGAACTAAGAAGAAAACGACACACGCCCCCGTATGTGCGGTTTTGTTAACTGCTTTTCTAGCATTACAATTCCAAAATTCTTTATTGACACCAAAAGATAAATACAACTTACAGAGAAACTTATAAAGATAGGTACAATGGGCGGTCTTATCGCTAAGAGCGATCTCTTCCAGACAACCTTTGGATGGAAATATAAACGAAAAGATAATGTATTTCTGTTGTGTGCTTTTTGTCTAATATTGCTTCTTTAGTATGTCGTTCGCTCTGAACTAAAACCTAGCGACTGTATTTTACCTACTAGAGAAAAAAAAATTGAGGTAAATTGCTTATAGCTTTTCTTTTTAATAATACTTGTTTAATTTTTGACCGGGCGTGCAGAGCGAGCGAAGCATCTCCGTTTAAGCTTAGACCAAAGTGCTTTCGTATGTCCTGCGGGTTTCCGGTTGTTCTCTTCTACAGTGTCGCATTTCTCAACTGATTCTCGTGAAATTTTGTAAGCAGGATAATTAATATATAATTAATAGAAATAAGCCATAGAAGAATAATCATCCGTACAGCGAAGGAGTGGAACTCATTGCCTGCGTCTTTGTTCCCCGAACGGTATATTCTGGGAGTCTTCAAGTCTCGTGTGAATAGGTATCTTCTAGGCAAGCATGTCACACCTTCGGCCGCATCATCACTTTCCATCAGGTGAGATAGTGGTTTAGTGATTGCCTATTCAACATAAAAAAAAAAAAATATTTCATAGATTTTTCCTGTCAATGGTTTTTTTTACCTGCTGGGGTAAAAAACTAAAAAAAAATATTACCTATATATATATATGCGTTTATATAATTGTCTAGATCCATGCTAGTAATTACTAGTACATTATTACAGATTCAGATAATTTATTCGTCATTTTATTTATTTTAGTTCCGAAATTTCTGGAATACCTTATCTAACCACATTTTAACCAGACCACTTCAAATAGATATAGAGCTACTAGAGAGGACTGTTCGTGGTGCCAGGAAATAAAATATGATATTAGGCGGCGGCGAGCCGGCGGGCTTAGTGAATTTGGACAGAAAAATATTTGTGTTGCTGTAATACTATTACTAGACAAATGGAAATGTAGCTGATTGGTACAACAATTGAATAAAAGATTAGTTCCTATATTCCAAGCTCTAAAAAGATACCTAACAAGAGAAAATATCTTGTTTCAGTTGTATATTTTTTTATGCTGGATATGCAAACATTTGACCGCTATCTTTTTAGCCGGCTCGAAAGACCAAAAACTATGTAAGGTACCGTAGCGACGTCGCAGCGGGTGTGTGATGAAGATTGTTTGTATTAACTTTCACTATTTGTTGTTTATGTAAAATGTTCTCAAACTATGTTCTTATGTCAGAGAAATGTTAAGTTTAGTTGAATGCATCCGCGTAGCTAAGAGTTCAGTCAATACAAAATAGTATCTAATTAGTTGGGTCATTAATGCGACACGCATCACGGTACAAAGTGCTGTGTAAGGTGTTTGGATTAAATCCCAAACAATCTTATCTCATGAAAAGTAACGATGTGACCGAAGATGGAACATGCAGCCAAAATGTAAGCAAAAGAATACCGATAGGCTTTGATGGTAGAGATTTAGCCCAAATCTCCCATATTTTTGCATTAATAGTACGTTGTATAGAATACATCGTCTTAATCATTTTGAAAAAAATAGCATTACGAAAAATTACATAGAACTAAATAAGCTAAGGGTTTTAACGAGAATCATGGTCTGACCCTGACCCTGTATATATAGGGTCAGGGTCTTACAAATATGTATATGTATAGCATGTACATATACATATTTGTAAGTAGTCTGTATAGCAGTAACTTGGATCATAGTCATAGCAAAGATTTTCTAACTAAAGCGTAAATTGTTCTCTTATCTTGATGAGTGATGGTGAGACGAGAAGTCTCTTGTCATTCTTACGTCATTATCAACACTGTTAGGATTGGAATCCAATATTGCAATGGAATCTCGATCAAATCTAATTCAAGAAGAGGCTGGCGTGTACAAACACACATGGCACGACGGCTTCAGTCACATCGCACACATAATAGTCCATTGTGTCCTATCAGCCATAGCGACAATGTGTTCTGTCGTTTCTGTCGTCCCCATGCCGCTTTTGTGATGAAATGTGTAGCCGTTGTAAAAATGAATGGAAACTGTATGTAAGTGTTCACGTTATTAAAATTGACGGTTCTTATGCAACGGTTCAACGGAGAGTTTGCTACAGAATGATAAAAATATTTGAATATCTAGCGGTCTAGAGGCTAAAAAATATACATACATAGTTTAAATAATTAAAAGCAAGCCAAGCTTAAAATAACCGACTTCAACGTTTTATCTTCGGAACCTTAGATAGATAGATAGAAAGATACCGCTTTATTGTCACACCTTACATAAATCATTCGAAATAATATAAATAAAAAACTTAAATTATAGTGTACAATCGACGGTCTTATCGCTAAAAGCGCTCTCTTCCACCTTTAGTAGAGAAGATTTTGAATAATTCGGTGAAACGGGGGTGTAAATATAAGTTTAGAAAAAAGAAAAATAGAAAAAATATATAGTAAGGTGTACATATATATATATATATATATATATATACTTAAACTAAATAAATTCTATAAGGCAATACTAATAAATACATATGTTTATAATAACTTTGATCAGATTTAACGTATTAAACACGCATTATTGACAATAACTCAAAAACTAGTGATCAGATCTTGACAAAATTTAAATGGGACTACATGGAAAGCACCAGCTTTCAAATAAAGAAATAATCATTAAAATCGGTGCACAAAGAAAAAAAGTTATGAGGTAACCGTTGAGTCGGTTGAAAACGAGAACATCGTCAATGTAGTCCACAGAATACGCATTATTGAGGATAACTCAAAAACTACTCAGATCTTGATCAAATTTTAATGGGACCAATTGGAGAGCAACATCTATCAAACAAAAAAAATATTTCAAATTCGGTTCACGTGGAACGAAGTTATGAGGTAACACACATAAAAAAAAATACTCCTTTTTTGTGAAGTCGGTAAAAAGGATTGGATTTTAAAGAATATTCTTAAAAAATGTGGTTTTCGATTTGACCGAACGATAACTAAATAAATGATATAATGAAATATATTTATTTGGCACTATGAACCAGATAAACATATCATAAATGGAAAACAACAACAGCTTACAAAGAAACATAAAAAGGTAATTAAACGTAACAAAAAACTGCCAAAAGGGTCGTTTAGCATTTTACCAATTATAACACTAGGCGCCGATTTTCAGTCACAACCCAACTGAGGTTTACTATTAAAAAATTAAAACCCAGATTAAGGGTTCCCGAGATACTGGCAACGAAGTTAGATTAGACCTTATTTGTAAAAAAAATATTACGAATTGCATATTGGCTGTACCCCCGTTCTTAGCCTTTGTTTAGGAAGATATATGACCTATTCCGGGGTATTGTGGTATAGGTACCTATTTACTAGAGTAGGTACTACTATAACCTCAACCTCAATTTAAAGAAATACACACAGACTTGTCTATTTGTAAAGTAACTTGTTATTTTTTATATATACTTTTATAGGTAGGTATATACTTTTAGATTTTTTTAGATTTCGTTGTATGATATACGAATATTATCTTCTCAATAATGTTTTTGTTTATGCTTATAAAATAAATCACCTAAGAAAAATTCAATATTTTTTTATATAAGTAAATACACACTGATAACGGGTTCAAACGAACGACGTTAATCATTTTCGAACCATTTACCATCACCGACCAAATAAAGTATGCAAACAATAAAGCCCCCCAAACAGACATAAAACATTCATAAAACAAAGAAAATTCATGTCAACAAAATTTACGTGAAATTACGTCTCCAGTAGCGTTCATAAATAAACCTAATAAAATTTTAATTTCGCAAATAAGCTTGTCTCGTTTCACTACCTAGGGTTGTCCATCAAGGGCGGAATACAATAAACATTGAGCGTCGAGTGGCGCAATAAAGAGGGCGAATCGAGAGGCGAACAATTTCGCAAAATCGACACCCCTAGCCGCGGGGACGACCCAGGACGGTGCTATGCGAGATGCTGATGGCTAATATTTTTCTATTTTTATTGTTAGCTTTTAGCTTTTAGCTTGACCATCGCAGCATTTATTATTTTTTGTGGAATACGCCTTCTTCTCGAAAAGTAATAAGGTCATCTAGATAATAATCTTAACCTATATACTCCTCTCACTACGGGCCAATTGCCTATATTTCCTAAAACTACTATAAAGATATGCATCTAAACAGCAAAGACCAAAGTTACTTATAAGGCATCGAGCATATAGTTTAATAATTTGTTTTTGTTTTTTCCGGCACCCACGACACAAGTCATCGAACTTAGTGTGGGGCTGTGAGTGTGAAAGTGTTTATGTTTATGTTTTACGAATAAATAATTAAATTATTTAATTAACCATCAAAATGATACGAAGTTGATTAAAAGTTAAAATAAATAGGGATTAAAACTATTTGCTTTAAATAAATAAAAACTAATTTCTTTGTCAATTAACGCTTAATTATTGTATTTGTTAATGCAAGACTGAACACTTTACTTATGTGACTCTAGCAGTTAAATCTGAGTACTGGTTAGGCCGACTTTTATTTAGTTTCGGTGCATACACCACATCAATACAAAACTAAACTGCATATTTATTTATTTATTCTTTTGCACAATATAGCTGTACCTGGAGGACTTAATGCTAATACAGCATTTTCTGCCAGCGATCCGAGAAGGTGCAGGAAAATTTGTGGTAGTGCAGTAAAAGGTCTATTAACTACTATTTATGACTTAAAACATACTTACATATAATACATAGCATAAAAAACTACAAATATGCCAAATGACAATACATTTTTTTTAATGCATTATAGACAAACATTTGACCACTATCTCACCTGATGGAAAGTGATAAAGTGATATATACATAATATTATCATAAATAAATATGATATAAGATATAATGTACATTACACATACATAAATATAAAATTGTACTAGACTTAGTAAATATCTTATGACAACTACATTGTAAACGAACTAAATAAAAATATGGTATTATTATTATGATGATGATACCATTACAAGTAGAGATTTTTAAGGAACTGGGCTTGAGTTAGCCGCATAAAGGTAATATGTAGTAATATTATGTGATAGTGAGTCTATCTCAGATAGTTGAAAAAAAAAGATCTGATTATTATCACAAACAAAGAACGATATACAAATAAAAAACTGTGCAGTGAGATATTATTTCAAAGAGAGATACAAAAGGTTTTTTTGTATGCTATTCAGTTACATTACACAATAGTATCAATCACTTACTGAAAAGCTATAATTATTATCCCTTTCTACCCTTTCGCCACCGAGTTGTTAATTACTCAGAATTCCTTAAATAATACTATATGACCTACCCAATCCTTGATTATTACTTTTACCAGGCTTGTTGCTTATCACTAGTTATCACTTTCGCATTACTTTAAGAAAGTTTTTTTTTAACAAAAAGCACACGCCTTTAAAAAAAATTATCAAAATCAGTTCACATAGAAAAAAGATATGAGGTACCACATAAAAAAATTGTCGAATTGAAAACTTTTGAATTCGGTCAAAAAGATGCATTAACACATATGTGTTGATGCATCTTTTAAATTAATCATTAAAGGTGAACTATACAGAATCACTACCAGAATTTATTGTCATAAGTCATAACATTAGGCATATAAATTGAACAATTTACAATATTAGTCGAACAGGCCGCCCCTGATAGTTCCAGGAGCAAAGGTACTCAATATGCTAGGAGCAATGCCGCGCTGGATTGCAATAGCTATCGTTTTTTTTTTTTTTTTTTTTTATTCGTGATAGGCAAACTTTTGACCACTATCTCACCTGATGGTAAGCGACGATGTGGTCGACGATGGAGCAAGCTTGCCTAGAAGATACCTATTCACTCGTGACTTGAAGACTCCCATATTTTACTCATCAGGAAACACCGACTCGGGTAAGGAGTTCCATTCCTTTGCGGTTCGCACAATGAATGTGGAGGCAAAACGCTTAGTGCGCATTTGTGGAATGTCCACCATATAGCGGTGTCGCTTAGCAGTTTGTCTGCTTGTCCGCTGATAGAGCGGGGATGGGGGAACTAGATCGTACAGTTCCTTAGCACACTCTCCGAAATGTATCCGATAAAAAACCGAGAGACTGGCTACCATGCGGCGATGACCCAAGCTCTGAAGCTTTGAATTAGTCAGCTGCTCGCTACCAATAAGTCTCTTGGCTCTACGCTCAATGGTGTCAAGAGCCTTAAGCTGGTACTTAGCTGAACCGTCCCAAAGATGAGAACAGTACTCCATACATGATCGGACTTGTGCTTGATACAAATTGAGCAACTGTCCCGGTGTGAAGTATCGTCTCACCTTTGCATTTTTTATCCTTTGCACCAAGAACGATCCGGAGCGGGGGTCACCAACCTTCTCTCTTAATCTAAACCCTATCTCTTTGATTAATCTTTTAGCCTCAGCGCCCCAGCAGCTCGTGGTTTCTACCGCAATGGAAACAAAGATGTAACTATTCTCTAATGCCGCGTACTTAGTGCGCTTTTTAACTGCAGCAACTTCTGCGGCTGCTCCCGGTGTGTGAGTAGTACGACCCAGAAGACTTGAACCAAAAGTGCTAACGTAAGTTGCGTCCCACACCAGACATATCCCATTTTTCCAGGGCAACAAAGTCAGTACTAGAATTGGTTAAAATATAGACTAATTGCTGCCTTCTAAGTTCAACAACTTAACTTTATCTCACAGAGCAATTTCACCCTTGACATTTCAACAAACAAGCAGCCCTTGAAATAAGACATAAAACCAGGCCTCACAAGAAATCTTTGCCAATTTATCTTTACGTCTCAAAACTCTGAAAATTCACCGCAATCCTCTAATTTCCACTGAAAATTCAGTGTATTCGCTAGATTTCAGTACAAAAAAGAAAAACCATTTTTGGTGCCAATTTTTCTCATAAGAAAAATACAAGAAAAATGTGAATGTTTCTTTCTCACATAATACCATCCCTAACCCGTTTACTGCCGGTAATATGATGAGATCTTCAAGACGATTCCCTGGACATGCTATATCCATTGCGCGCTCAAATAACCCTACAGCGTAAATATTAGATTGACACCGAGCAATCTACTCGTAACATTAACGTTTTAAGTGTTATTACTCAGTCGGGAGATACAGGCATTTGATGGGATGAAAAATTGTGATTTGTTTTTGAAAAGACGCTTTTATTTTTGCTTTGAGATGAAATTGGATTTAGAATGTAATTTATTGTCACAGTTATTTATATTAAAGTCTGGATTATTTGTAATTCAGCAATCTTCTTTGAGGTCTCATATTCTTAGACTTCTATAAAATATTTTTTTATAATATTTTCAATTTGTTCAAACTGTGTTCATAGGTAAACAATGTGTTTATTGATTTTATAATAAGCGGTGAATATATTTTTTCATTGTTACTTTTTTTTTTTTGCTGTTGAAATCTATTGATATACTATTGACTATATGAGTTTCAAAACTAATAACCGACTTCAATCGCAAATATCTCCGAAACTCTTCATCATATCTTGATCTAACTATAATGGAACCCTTTCAAATAAAACTACGATTTTCCAAATAGGTTAATAAATGACGGAGTTCTGAGGTAACATACGTTAAAAAAAAGATTCGGTTATTAAGTATATTTAAGTTGCCTTTGAATATGTGCATACTACTTACATAAATATGTTTGTGTTGACGGTTTAGTAAGTACCTATACGCTAAGTTCCTTGTTCATTGATTGTTTTTGTCTGTGATTTTTGTGAGTCTTTGTCCACCAATCGCAAACTGCTCGATCGGGAGGTGAACACATTAGGTTCGACTGAGCTATCATCACATCAAAATTACTTTAAAAAAGACGTGTGGCACTCGAGGACTGCCGCGGTAAAGCTATTGCATAGCATTTTTTATTAACTTATGCAATTATAATTATTAATTTATTTTATTTATGCAGTTTTTTTTTCCTGCCACCTAGAGGCGAGTTGCTGAACTAAAAAAACAAGCGTGATATTTCAAAAAAGTCATTAAAAGTCCTGCTATTCATCGATAGATGGCAAAACTAAAAGTATCACCGCTGTGCCGGTCGGAGTGGGGGGTGTAAGGTTATTTTCGTTACGGAATTTCTGGATTCGGTCTCCACGCTCAAGGCCTGCGATAGAAGCTATGCAATAGCTTAAAAGCCGATCGACTTATCAGGATTTTAGGCCGCATGATGTTATATTGAACTGCCCGTTGGTTTAGTTGGGTGCGCTTTCGCCTTCTAAGAAGCGGATATCAGGTTCGATTCCCTGTGGGAATACTAGTTATCTTCCCAAGGGAAATTTGTGTTTTTGGCTCTTGGTGTGATTGTGTGTGATTTTAATGTTTCCGGCATCCACGACACAAGTCTTCTTAGTATAAACAATAATATAAAGATACATATAAGGTAAGCGAGGGAGTGGAACACATTGCCTGCGTCTTTGTTTCCCGAACCGTACAATCTGGGTGTCTTCAAGTCTAGAGTGAATAGGTATCTTCTAGGCAAGCATGTCACATCTTCGGCCGCATCTTCACTTTCCATCAGGTGAGATAGTGGTCAAATGCTTGCCTATCTATCATAAAAAAAAACATAGATAGCCTCAAACTAAGAAGACTTGTGTCGTGGGTGCCGGAAACAATCACATCACACCCAAAACTAGAAGCACAAATCGTATTTGGGGAGGAAATAAATTGGTTCCACCGAGATTCGAACCCGATACCCGATAAGGACCAGTTGCCCCATCATGACCAGTTGATTAATTTAATTGTAAACAAAAACATTGAAATTAGTCAATAGTTGGTTTCGACAGCGCATTTTTTAACTGTCAGCTGATTTTTTTGCGAACACGGTTTGTATAGAGTTAAAAAAAAACTATTTGATATTTTCCGCACAATCCGAGAAAAAGTTTTAGTTAATACACTTTTTGCTTCGTTTGAAACTGAGCGCGTTTATACGGACTTTTAGATAGAAAATGTGTTTAGTTTGCAAAATTTTCGTGCATATTTATTTATGCAGCAAACATTTGGAACATCCTACTATCCTACTAATATTATAAATCCGAAAGTTTGTGTGTAAGTGTGTAAGTATGTTTGTTCCCTCTTCACGCTTTAACGACTGAACGGATTTTGATGAACTCTGAAATGCACATAGATTATACCTAGGATTAACACATAGGCTACTTTTTAACTTGATAATAGCGGGCGAACCGCGGGGCACGGCTAGTTTGGAATAAATGGTAAATCAGAGCCACAGTCAGCATCACAGTCGCCACACTTAGATTTAAAATTAGGTCCTCTAAGGATACTTTCCTTAGAGATATCCTTACAGGACCCCTCAACCTGCGTTTAATTACAATAGTCCTACTAATATTATAGATGCGAAAGTTTGTGTGTAATTGGGTAAGTATGTTTGTTCCCTCTTCACGCTTTAACGGCTGAACGGATTTTGATGAACTCTAGAATGTACATAGATTATACCTAGGATTAACAAATAGGCTACTTTTTAACTTGATAATAGCGGGCGAAGCCGCGGGGCACGGCTAGTAATTTATAAATTATACAAATATAACTCTGCTATATTTAGTATGAACTGTTTCGTTATCTAATATCTTTAAACGAGCAATTCTTATATATATATATATATATATATATATGTGTGTGTAATCTGGATCTCGGAAACGGCTCCAACGATATTCATGAAAGTTACAGATTAGGGATTTTTCGGTCCAAGGAATCGATTTACCAACGTTCCAGGTCCGAGAAATGCTCGGTTCCCAAACTGCATTTGAAAAACCGGGTTTAGGAAACTATCAGCGCCATCTGTTACGCCATGACCGATGTAAAAAACTGTTTCTACTCGACACTAGATGGAGCTTTCTGAGGCTACGAATTCAAACACATTCTACCAAAAACAAAAAAACGAGCAAAGCTCGGTCATCCGGATATTTTTAGTTTAAACATTAAACAAACTACCTAAAGCAATTAGAGAATTTTCAATCAAGCAATTAAAGACTAAGTTTTGTATGAGACTAGTTGAAAAATGTGTCTATGACATAAAGGAATTATTTTTGAATAGATATCCTACTAATATTATAAATCTGAAAGTTTGAGTTTGAGTGTGTAAGTGTTCAAGTGTGTAAGTATGTTTGTTCCCTCTTCAGCTGGCTGAACAGATTTGGATGAAATTTGGAATGTACACAGCTTATAACTAGGATTAACACATAGGCTACTTTTTAACTTGATAATAGTGGGCGAAGCCGCGAGGCACGGCTAGTGTAGTATAATGTTTATTGTATTTGTTATGAGTGCCTGTTTTAAATACATTTCGTTTTAATTAATTAATTCTATTGTGCTGACATTTATAATATTAACAGTGACATTGTAAATAATTCGCTTAAAATGATGTTTAACTTTAAATATTGCACGTTGATTTAATAATCATAGTATAACACAGTTTCTGCAATACAATATATATAATTTCATTTGATATATCTAAACAAAACAAAACACATTCACACTCCCAGCTCCACTCTAAGTTCAAAGACTTGTATCGTGGGTGCTGCAAGCATTTACATCACACACAGTTATACCCAAAACTAGAAGCATTAATGTCCCTTGATGTGGGAAATTGCAGTGCTCCTGTCGAATATCGAACACAAAACGTGCTGAGTCGTCATCTTGCACGTATATTTGAATTTGTTTTTCTGGTTCTGGATTGTTATAGTGTGTGATGTTAATATTGCCGGAGCTCACGGCACATGACTTTGAACTTGGATTAAAGTTGGTATCTGAATTGGAAAGCTTGTATATGTAATATAGTACCTACTCGTTCTTTTTTAATTGATGGGACTTTTGGGTTAATTTGTTTTTGTTAAAGTATCCCTTAACCTTGTTTGATTTTGTTTATATAGCATTAGCCATGCTAGGCAGAACTATATTGATAAATTTAAAAAGGAAAAATTATCGCTTGAGGCGGGGTTTGAACCCGCGGCCATTGGGTGTCATACCCTATTGCTCAAACCGCTGAGCTACATGGCTAATGCTATATAAACAAAATCAATTGATTTGGGTAGACGTTATCAATACAACGTGTAGCTAACTGCAACGTTAGACTCGTTGGCCGTAGTAGTTTCTATAAACTGTTTCAGTAGATGACGTCACATGTCCCCGTAAGACGTTAATAATAAGGAAAGGTTAATTTCGTCGCTTCAGGCAGGACTTGAGTACCTCAGCGGTTAGAGCAATAGGGTATGACACCCTATGGCCGCGGGTTCAATCCCCGCCTCAAGCGATAATTTTTCCTTTTTAAATTTATCAATATAGGTTACTTATTTCCTATGCACAGCTCCGCATACGATACAAATATTATAAACAAATTAAATTTATAAATAACCTTAGTCAGTTCAAAGA
Organism: Lomographa bimaculata; assembly: GCA_948107665.1. NCBI lineage: Eukaryota > Metazoa > Arthropoda > Insecta > Lepidoptera > Geometridae > Lomographa > Lomographa bimaculata. The sequence continues at coordinate 1,409,397 of OX403608.1, read as the reverse complement.
TCAAAAGTAGAGATACCTTTTTAAAATAGCCAATCAACGTCGAAAATCCTGTTTAATATTCCACCGTACACTTGAACAGTTTGATGTAATAAATCAACAGGAATCGTTCAAATGCTCTAGTTAGCACAGTATACTTAGAAACAGTTAACAAAGTCGCTACCCACACCTGGAACTTTATTTTAATTAGTATTTTATGAAATATTCCTCGTTTCAAACTGATTCTATTAACGATATACGCTTAGAATTATAAAAGCATTATTTATCGGATCGACTTGTGAATTTTAACCATTCTTGAAATTCGAGTTTAGGTATAAAAACTGTTTTTTTATTACTTACGAATTAAAACTGAGTATCTTCTAGGCAAACGTGCTCCATCATCGACCGCATCGTCACTTACCATCAGGTGAGATGGCGGTCAAACGTTTGCCTATCTTGAATAAAAAAAAATAATATATAAAACGGCTAAAAGAACATTTTATCAATCCATTGTTATGTCAACACTAGATCTTCACAATGTCAAAACGATATACTGTTTTGAAAACGATATACGTGACCCCTAGGATTTTGTACCTAATGTAATAACCGTAGGTTTGTTTCCTATCACGATGCGTGACACAATTTGAGCTATTAGTTTTGATATTCAGAGACAGTTTTTGAATCTATTTTCTTTGCAATGCAATTCAAAAAAGTAAAATTGATAACGTAAGCAAGCATGAGTTCCTCAAATTGGTAGAATAGTGCCATTTTAATCGGAACGCCCCTCCACCAAATTTGTCAAACGATCTAGTGACAAATGTATGAAAATTTTTATGAAAGGGGCTTACACATTTAGTATGATTCTCTATATATGGAATTAAGTCACCGTTAGACTCTCTACTGTACGCTTCATTGCGAAAGGAGATGAACAGGACTGGTGTTTGCATTCGTTTTAACATTTTTTATAGAAACTCCCCTCCCAATGTCCTTTTAAATCGAGAGACGTGTATTTTTCAGTCGAACGATCATGTAAAAGAGCGAACGACTGAAAGTTCAACGGAAATATATAAAGTGAATTTCGAACTAGAATTCATCCGGAGTTTTTATTTCGAGAAATATAGAGGTTCTAGTAAAATTGTTTTTAATAGGGCTTTGAACTCTCAAAAAGAGGAATTTTATTAATAGTCGATTTGGTGACAACGAATAAAGCCTGCCTTCTTATCGAGGGTCACGGTTTCGTCAACGACGAGCTTCCGGTAAAGATACAAATGTGGTGGTATTTTCTCGAGCTCGCCTGGCTAGCTACCCTGTACCGATATACAATTGTAGCTCACCACCCTTAAATAGAAAAATCAGTCGGGAGCTTTATTGTGATAAAGTGGCAAACAGTTAGATATACCGTCATTGGTTAGTAGTGCACAATCCTCCAGCTAAGTACCAGCATGAGGCTCTTGGCACGATTGAGCGTAGAGCTAAGAGGCTCATTGGTAGCAAGCAGCTGACTAATTCAAAGCTTCAGTGCTTGGTTCATCGCGGCATGGTTGCAAGTCTCTCGGTATTTATCGGATACATTTCGGTGAGTGTGCCAAAGAACTGCAAGATCTAGTTCCTCCATCCCCGTTCTATCATCGGACAAAATGCTAAGCGACACCACTATATAGTTGCCTCCACATTCATTGTGCGAACCGCAAAGGAATGGAACTCGTTACCTGAGTCGGTGTTTCCTGTTGAGTACAATATGGAAGTCTTCAAGTCGCGAGTGAATAGGTATCTTCTAGGCAAGCTTGCACCATCGTCGACCAGATTGTCGCTTACTATCAGGTGAGATGATGGTCAAAACTTTGCCTATAAAGAATTAAAAAAAAGATCAGTTTAATAAAAAAAAAGGTAGTTGCTACGAGTGTTAAGTGCCACGAAATCATTCAACTAACATGTGACGAGAGTCCACGAGAAATACACAGCTGTTCATAAATAACGAGAATGTAAAATGTAATAAAAAAAAATCGACGCCTAAAATGTGAAAAAAAAAAAGTTTTTTTTTATTGATTCTTAACAACCCCATGCGGGATTGTACATTTATACAATATTATCAAAATGCAAATATTTCAATTTATAATATTAGTGAAATAGTCTTAGTAGCCACTAGCCGTACCCCGCGGCTTCGCCCGCTATTATCAAGTTAAAAAGTAGCCTATGTGTCAATCCTAGGTATAAGTTATGGACATTACATACAAATCTGTTCAGCCGTTACAGCGTGTAGAGGGAACAAACATACTTACACACAAACTTTCGGATTTATAATATTAGTAGGATTTGTTCCAAAACAGCTCTAAATAACATTGTAAGTTCAATTATCATTGAATTAAAACACAATTTGAAGTACATGTCTACTGTTAAATTACACTTAGTAGACAGATTCCACTCCAACAGCAATTACTAAAACCTCAATTCCAAGTTATTAACTTATCTCACGACCTCTAGACCTATCGATCAACGACATATTCGTGCCAAAAGGGTACCAAGGACAAACTATGACAAACATTTTATGAACGTTATAAAAAAATACAATCGAAAGTTTGCATGTGACAAGCAACTTGGCTATAAAATCGATGATGATGTAAGAGATTGCTCAGCACTAAAAAGTTGGCAGTAAAATTATTTTATTAAAATAATTAAACGCAAGCAAAGCTTAAAAAACCGACTTCACCGCTTTATCTTCGGAATGATCAGATTCAACGTATTAAACACGCATTATTGTTAATAACTCAAAAACTACAGATCAAATCTTGACCAAATTTTAATGAGACCACATAGATAGCACCAGCTTTCAAATAAAAAAATAATCATCAAAATCGGCGCACAAAGAAAGAAGTTATGAGGTAACTTTTGAAGTCGGTTAAAAGCGAGAACATCGTCAATGTAATCCACAGAATACGCATTATTGAGGATAACTCCATAACTCCAAAAACTACTAGTCAGATCATGATCAAATTTAAATGGGACCAATTGGAAAGCAACATCTATCAAACAAAAAAAATATTTTAAAATACGTGGAACGAAGTTACGAAGTAAGAGACAAAAGAAGAACCACAAAGCCTCTGCTCTCCCACTTTGCATCCTGCTTGAAGCCTAACAAACTTATCGGGATTAACACATAATATAAAAATATAATTTTGTAGTTATGGATTTCCGAAAACTAACGCCATATTAATTTTTTTTTTTTTAGTGTTGGTTACAATTATATTCTTAACCGGTAAAATTTTTTTTTATTCTTTTTGTTTATGCAAAATAGGCAAACTATCTCACCTGATAGAAAGTGACGATGCGGCCAAAGGAAACTGGTGTTTCATCTAATGATTCGTTTGTTTTTATTTCATTTAAAAAAAAGTAAGTATTCAGTACAAAATCACATAATATGAAAATGAAATAAAAATGAACGTTTGTTTATTTGGCAAAGTATATTACATAATAAAGTACATTTGTGCTGTGGGCCCCAAACTAGGCAAAGCCTGTATGTATCTTGGGAGCCCGATATGGTTAACAATTATAAAGAAATGCTGTCTGTACGTGAATATTGAATTATCAAATTATTACAAAATAGATGATTGAACTGCCCGTTGGCTAAGTTGGGTGAGCGTTTGCCTTCTAAGCAGGGGTATCGGGTTCGATTCCCGGCGGGAACGCAAGTTTTCTCCCCAAGGAAAGTTTGTGTTTCTGGTTCTGGTTGTGATTGTGTGTGTGATGTGAATGTTTCCGGCACCCACGACACAAGTCGTTGAACTTAGTGTGGGGCTGTGAGTGTGAAGACGTTTAAAAATTATTATTTTTTTAATATGAATTATGTGTCGGTCAATTTCGAGAAAATTATGCCACGTGGTCGTTTTATGGTACACGGCGACTAAATGGTTTGAAGTATGGCAAAAATAATGGCCTCTTTTATAAAGTGGCAACAGCATATTATTATACAACATTAATGAATAAATAGCGGACTATATAAGGTTGTCTCTTTGGGACATTCAATCATAATCAATCACAAAATAAACTATATCATCGTGTTACGTATTTTGTATAGATATAACTGAATAATTTATTACGTTTCACCTGATTAGGCTTACAATAGTTTCTTACACTGGCAAATTAGGCAAGCATGTCACATCTCTAGCCGCATCATCACTTACCATCAAGTGACATAGAGGACAAATGTTAGACTATTCTGCATAAGAAAAAAATATACAATTATATAAATCATTATGTTAAAACTCTAAGGCTTTATCAAAATTATAGTTTCACCAATAGGTCAAGCCTATAGGAGGACTTGACCACCCAACCAGGGACTACTTCCTCTATCATTTTGAATACATCAAATTATAATGGAATTTTTAATGATATGTACTTTTTTTTATTTGTGACAGGCTAGTGTTTGACCACTATCTCACCTGATAGTAAGTGACGATGTGATCGAAGCTGGTAAACACACTAGACCTGGAATACGCAGGCTTTCAAGGATAACTGCCGGAACACCGTATTTGGCTTGGCGGCAGACTTTCAACTTGATGGTGGTAAGCTACTTTGGTAGCAAGCCAGGCGAGCAACTCACAAAATGCTCTACCACCTCTCAAATGTCACCTGATTAGCACCACCCGGGGACCACGTGTAGGGAGTCAGACTTAAGGGGTATCCTCCTACGGACGTGGGTGACTCAGCCCCCAAAATACTACTTATACCAAATCAAACATTTTTGCGAGAATACATGTGATAACGTTCTTAGATGATAAAATATAGTACAATATATTTTTAGGCTAAGAGCCTGTGACGGCCAAACCTTCGTTGTTTTATAAGAGCTGAAATTATGTCTATACATATCCTTAACAAAGGTCCCCAACAACTGGGCGGGTAGGCTAGTTTTAATATTTAAAAAATAGTTTTCAAAAAGATTCTGTAAGTTTTCTACCCACGATGGGTTTGCATTTCTGTTTCTGGGTATGATGTGAATGTTGTGTGTGGTGTTTCTGTTTACGGCCCCAACGGAAACAAGTCATAGTACTTTTAGTGTGGGGCTGTGAGTGTGAAAGCATTTATGTGTTTATTTTTTTATACCCTTTAGCTAGTTCTATATAAAATACAAAAAAAGACGTGTGGCACTCGGGGACTGCCGCGGTAAAGCTATTGCATAGCATTTTTTATCAACTTATGCAATTATAATTATTTCTTTTTTTATTTATATAGTTTTTTTTTCCTGCCACCTAGAGGCGAGTTGCTGAACTAAAGAGACTAGCGTGATATTTCAAAAAAAGTCATTAAAAGTTCTGCTATTCATCGATAGACGGCAAAACTAAAAAGTATCACCGCTGTGCCGGTCAGAGTGGGGGGTGTTAGGTTATTTTCGTTACGGAATTGCTGGATTCGGTCTCCACGCTCAAGGCCCACGATAGAAGCCATGCAATAGCTTGAAAATTATTTTCAAAAAGATTCTGTTATAGATGATAATCTAATAGATTTGCTTCACAAACCATTTTGGGTTCTTACCCACGCCGGGTTAAAGATGCCATAGTTCAAACAGCTATGATATACATTTCACGATAGGTTTCCGCGTAAATCAACCACCATTTACCTACAGAGTACGTATCGTAGTGGTGTATCATTACAGCAACTACGCAAATATCGGCGGAACAACTGCCTATTACCGGTACGGATAGCAGATAAATGCAATTTGAATACAACAGTCTCCTGCTATGTTCAGTTTGAAAATATTTATATATGTTTTTAAGAGATACTATAAATTTGCTGTACTAGAGAAGCGTAGTTCTACTTTATTCTTACAGAAAACTCCTAGATGGCATCTTTATATGTAACGGTTAAATCACAGTAACAACTTCTTTCATCGTCAAGCCGTATCATTTATAAATTAGGTGTAATGTGTCAAACTCACAAAAACTTTAATAGTAACATTTCCTTCATTCAAATGTATTAAAAATGATACCCGTGTTTATCCGGGGCAAGTCTCTAGTAACATAAGTATTCTAAATGTATCTGAACACAATGACACTCAATCACCAGCACATCAAAAATCCATTACGTCACACATTATTTGTGAATATTTTGACACAATATTTATTATTTTCTCTGCTGACGGTACGCTCATCAATATTCATCGGATTCTGGTAGATTTATTAACTGGAGTCATATCATTACGCCCTTCGGCTGGTGTTAGAGATACCAGTAGGTAATATCTTGTGTTAGATACTTATTCAACTGGCCGTTGGCTTGGTTGGGTAAGAGTTCCCCTTCTAAGCAGTGGGGTCTAAGCAATCTGGTTCGATTTCCGGCGGGAACACAAGTTTTCTCCACGTCACGTGGAATTTCAACACAATATAATTTTATCATCGTCATATTTTGTGTAACTGACAGAAGAAAAAATACGTGTCTAATTTTTGCATAATTTAATCGACGGACTTATTAGAATTTTTATTTTTTTTATTTTTTTTTTATTTGTGACAGGCTAGTATTTGACCACTATCTCACCTGATGGTAAGTGACGATGTGATCGAAGCTGGTAAACACACTAGACCTGGAATACGCAGGCAGGCAAATTTCAGGCATCAAGCCTACTGTGGTGTTGTATATACCCTATGGTTACATAAACAAGGCATTTTGGTAAACCTGAGTAACTGTCTAACATCTCCACAGGCCAGGGTGTGTTCCGGGAGGTAATATCGTGTTTTTCCACCTTCAGATAATCTATATACGAGTTTAATGATGATCGATTGCCACGTTACGCTTAGGCGTGCGGCTAATTTGGGGAGATTGGAAAGAGTATGGGAAATCGACGGTTTTATGGGCTTTTTTGGACCGTTAATTTAGGGAAGGCTGGGTAGATAGGGAAGGTTTTTTGTCTGAAGATATTTCATGTTATTTTGCGTTAATATTTAATATAATAATTTTGCAAAAAAGAAAAAATATAAGATATTTGTTTTTGCTTGTTGAAGACATACGAAAAAAGCATGAGATTTTAATAAAAGAAAAGTTATTTTTCTAAATTTTAACTTCGCGCTGTAAAAACTGAACGGATAAGGTTGAATTTTGGCATGTACATAGCTTGTAACTAGGATTACCATATTATATGCTACTTTTTAACTTTATAAACGCGGGCGAAGCCCCGGGGCACGGCTAGTCCTACTAACTATAAATCCGAAAGTTTGTGTGTAAGTGTTTGTGTAAATATGTTTGTTCTTCACGCTTTAACGGCTTGAAATTGGAATGTACATAAATTATACCTAGGATTATACCTAGGATTAACACATAGGCTACTTTTTAACCTGATAATAGCGGGTGAAGCCCCGGGGCACGGCTAGTGTATAATAATGATGTATTGTATAAACATTAAATTAATTTCACATCTTACGATATGACTTAGATATTATGCCCCATCTTTGACTAGCTATATCTGCCCAACCAATAAACCTAGAGTGTTTGGGTTGGGCTCAAATTGTAGCAAATTAAGATTGCTATACAAAAGAACAGTACAACGATACCTGAAACTAATTGAGGTATTTTGTGTGAAAAAGTGCCCGTATTTCGCGGTATTTCGAACACTGTATGTAACACAGGGTTTTCGGCGTTGTTAACTTAGATATAAACTACTGTCACGGGACCTAACAACATTAAAAAAAATAGCTATATGCGCGTTTGTGACGTTTGATGTTGTTATTGACTGGTTTATCAATAAAGTAATACTTACACAATTATAGTTCCAGATATTACCTTATACAAAATAAACTACGGGCCAATTGCCTATATTTAATAAACTAAAACTATATACAGCAAAGAACTAAGTTACCTACAAGACATCGAGCTTATAGGTAACTCAAGTGCTGAAGCCCACTACCAGAGGGTAGCGTTCCCATCATACTGGCAGCATTGCCTCTCTGAATTGCAATGCTAATACGTTGAGCCAAATAAGTGCCAGCATTTTGATCACGCGTCGCCTCAACCAGGCGCTCTGATAAAGTGGTAGAAACTTTACTAGAACTTCTATTGGAGTTATGAATCGAAAGCAAAAAACATATTTTTCAACTTTAAATGATTTGCCTACACTCATGCACGCTCCCAAAGTATATCACAAAGTATAACCTACCATTATACACATTAACACTAAAAAAATCATATGTTATGGAGAAAAATAACAAAATCAACAACGTGAAATTTTAACGTTGGCAGCAAAATTTTAACATCACCTTTAATCTCAACAAAACAAGACTCAAATTATTTTCCCAACGACAATGATTACCTCTCCAGTGTTGCCAATTGTCCTGGTGTTCTCGAACTGTCCCGGAGTCTTTCTAGAATTGGGTCACGCAAATTATCAATATCTGAGGAGAAAGGGGAAAAATCCAGCTACGAGATGGCAATGACTGAGATTGTGGAGCGTTGAAATGGGATAGTTGGTTGGTATAGTTATTAGGACAGTTGTAATTTATAAGAATTTGATGACTGAATGAATAGTTAAAATAGAGAAATTAAACATACCTTTTTTTTATTCAAGATACATTGAGTATATCAATGGGTTACCTATAAGCTCGGTGTTTGTTATGTAAATAACTTAGATAGATAGATAGATAAACTCTTTATTGAACACCATATTTGTGAGAAAACAGAATAGAAAATAATGACTCACAAAATAAGTGTAACAATAGGCGGTCTTATCACTAAAAGCGATAAAAAAATATCTCTTCCAGACAACATTTGGACGAAGAGGAATTACGCAACAAAGTTGGACGTCAGTGTTTTAAAAATTTATAACAAAATTTAGAAAGGTGCAATAACTTAGGTCTTTGCTATAAAGATATATACTCTGTAAATTAAGGTCTGTGGATTTTGTAAATTAATAAAAAAATGGTTTCAGAAAATATATTGTACAACTTTTACGTTGACTTAATTGGGTGCACGTGCGCCTTTTAAGCATTGGTATCGGGTTTGAGAGGGGAAAAAAGTTTTCTCCCCATGGAAAAGTTGTATTTCTGGTTCTGATTGTGATCGTGTGTGTGATGTGAATGTTTCGGTTTCCCTCGATACAAGTCTTTGAACTTAGTTTAGGGCTGTGAGTGTGAAAGCGTTTATTTATTATTTATTAATTGTATTGTCTATTGAAAGCTAAACTATTGTGAGTATTAAACTTAATCTTTAATATGGCTTTAAACACGTCAAAATGTCGAATATCGTTCTTGTCGACTAGTTTCGGACAAATTAGATGTCTTCCAACAGGATGACTCAGACAAGCGATACGTGGAAGCGAGCGGCTCTTGAATTTATCAGAAACTAATCGATAACAAATGACGTCTAAATTTTTTCCGTGTTTTATATAAGCCGTATAACACTGAAACAAAGTACTGTCTATTGTCAAGTAACTGGTTCATTACAAACGTTCCACCGTCTTGGCACGTCCCTACCACCACGTACCCTCACTTACCCGATATAATTATTCTCGGACCAGACCTAAGACCACTCCAGTTGATATTCGATTTTACGGCTTCATTTTACGGTTGACGCATACCACGCTAATGGAGGATGTTAAATGATGATGCGGGACATTGGAGAAAGTTTAGGGATGAAGGGGGGAGGAAGTTTATGAACATCAAACATGATGTCTGCTAGCAGAGAGCATTATGATTCCGTGTCTTCTACGAACTTTATTATTATTATTTTTTTATGCAGAATAGGCAAGCATTTGATCACTTTCTCACCTGATGGAAAGTGATGATGCTGCCAAAGATATCAGATGCTTACCTAGACGATGCCCATTCACTCGAGACTTGAAGACTCCAAGAATATAAAGGTCGCGAAACAAAGACGCAGGCAATGAGTTCCACTCCTTCGCTGTACGGATGATGAACGTAGAAGCGGTATGTCAACCATAAATGGATGACGTTTGATAGTTTGTCTTGTTGTTAAATGGTAAAAAGGTCATGGTGGAATTAACTCGTGTAATTCCTGTGCACACTCTCCAAAATGTAAGCGATAGAATACCGATAACCTTGCCACTAATTTATCAGTGAATGTCGATAAAATATAGAAGTATTTCTTATGCTCGAAATAATCCAACGAAATTTGCGCTGCGGTAAGCGGCGCGGCGCCAGAAAGCGCTTGTACAGTTTCCCCCCATGCCTCCTTCTCATTAACATAATCATTGATTTAATAATAAGTTTTCTTTGATAACACACTTTCTACTATTGATTTAAACTTAACCATTTGTAAGTCAGCTACAGCTTTAGGAACTTTGTTATTAAACCTAACCATATTTGCCATAAAATATATTTATTTGTTATGTTTAAAATAAAGGCGTGAAGTGCTATATTATCCTACTAATATTATAAATCCGAAAGTTTGTGTGTAAGTGTGTGTGTAGGTGTGTAAGTATCTTTGTTCTCTCTTCACGTTTTAACGGCTGTACGGATTTGAATGAAATTTGGAATGTACATAGATTATACCTAGGATTAACACATAGGCTACTTTTAAACTTGATAATAGCGGGCGAAGCCGCGGGGCACGGCTAGTTATACTTATAGTTTTAAAATGTAGTTTAATTTTTTATCATATTGATTCATATTTTTCGAACATGCATTATATTTTCATAGATATATAGCGATGGTAGGGAAGAATGCCTATTTTCTTAGAGAATTCGTATGAACCCATGAATAACTTAAGTTTCGAAAATCTCTCGCTCTTAGCGATTAGACCGGCTATTATTACTCTTATTTTCTAGATCATTATTCCTTGCTATGTATTGGTCAAGGTATTCACTAGAGAGATTATCTATTTATCTAAAATCGTTGCAAACACATGTAAAAAAATCCTGAATATCTTTTCATCGTTGCAAGCATTTGACTCTCTTCTCACCTGACTGTAGCGTCTAAAAAAGGAAAAGTTTTATACATCACAAATCACTTTCATAAGTCCGTAATAAAAATATCTGTTTGCTTTATCTCTTAACGCTGGAGTAACAAAGGAAAGTTCGTTTGTTTGCGAAGAGGAAACTTTTGGTACGACTTACAAGATTCTAGTTTTACGAATGAGATGAATGTTTCTGACGAAGTTTTACTACGCGCACTATCGTCTTATCACTTTGCTTACTATTTTCTATTTATTCTAACTAGTTCAGGCATAATCATAGTAATACAATGAATCTGAAAGTTTATTATATGTGAATATGTTTGAGACAAGGTTTCTATTGGCTATAAATGCTTTCAAATTTAAAATCCTGGAATAGGACATAGGTGCTTAAGTAAGCAAACACGAACACTGCGTAGGCAAACACGAACCCAAATACGCCAGCAAGACATTATTTCTCGTCTCGTCTAAACCATACAAGCGAATGACTTCAAATTCTCATAGAATATCTAAAACTACGCCCCAAAGCCAGAAATGACATTTAAAATTATTTAAAAGAAAATATTAAGGTGGCGCATACATGTAAGTAGGGAGCAAATCCTTGTGGGGTATTGTTGAAAAGGGCTTGACAAGTAGAGTACGAAAACGGTTTAAAAATAAAATCTATGTTGGTTACTAAAGTTAATGTTTATAGAACTATTTTGTCCCGGGTTTATCTCAAAAACAGCTTCACTCTGAATGCTGAAACTTAAGTATAATATCCGTTATATCCTGTACTTGAACAACAAATACAGAAATTAAATAATTAATATGTAGAAAAAAGTTATAAGCAAGTAACCTCAAAAGATTTTTATGACGCAAAATGTAGGCGCGAGATCTCAGTTCGGCGCAGACGACTAGTTAGAAAGTAAAATGTCAGTGTTTCAATACTCTTGTAGGAAGTATTTATTTGATTCAAAAGTAGAATTGAAGTTGTATGAAATATATTTCAGATAAATTGACTCGCATCAATTAGCTCCCTGTATATACATAAAGCCTCATGATCCAAGCCATACAAAGAATCATGGAACGAAGCATTCTAAAATTGAGACTGAAACATCGAAAAAAGAATGAAGATATAATAAAAACTATTAAAGTGATTGACGTTCTACAGCACTGCAAAGGACTAAAATGGAAATGGGCGGGCCACATTGCACGTATGAATGACGAGAAATGGACAAAGAAGGTTACAATGTGGTACGGTCCAGCTGGTAAGAGAAGTAGAGGCAGACCAGCTGAACGGTGGCTTGACGAAATTTTAAAAATTGCTGGAGAGGATTGGATGGAGAAGGCGAGCGAGATAAATACGTGGAGTAAAAAGGAGGAGGCCTATACTCGTTGAGAGGTCCTTAAAAAGCGAGTTCTATTATGTATATTAAAATTATATTTTATCTTGTAAACTTTTTAAGGAAATAAAATGGCTTTATTATAATTATATTATTATATAAATAAAGCATAGCTAGTTGCCTATATTTATGTAACTATAAATACTTTTTCTGAGCGTGGGATTTTGATTAAATGTTTTGTGTGTGTTCCGGTGGATACAATAATGGTTTAGATTCATGCAGAGAAAATAAAAATTGATGAAAAAAAAAATGCAAAATAACAATTCTCTTGGACATGAATACGTCACTCGGATTTAGTTTCGTACATGGCAAACATAAACTTCATGTTTATGTTTGCCATGTACGTTACTGAATAATTAAACGGAGGTAATAATTAGTCGATAGGTTTTTTTATTTTTATTTGTGACAGGCTAGTGTTTGACCACTATCTCACCGTAAGTGACGATGTGATCGAAGCTGGTAAACACACTAGACCTGGAATACGCAGGCTCTCAAGTGTTTAGTATGGTGTAAAAGTACTAGGTAACCATAAACGTGAAGGAAGTAAATGCTTTTTTTCTTCACGTGGCATACCAAGCAAAGCATGCCAAGTATAGGTCGCATTTTATACAAATTTAGCCTAGATTTAGTTGAACTTCATGTATAATCAAACTTCATCCTTCTGTCATCATGAAACCCAGTTTCAGACTTACTAAGTTACGCTAACATTTCAGAGCTAATCTCGTTCAAATCTAAATATTCAACAATTGCCATAAATTTAGAGAACGAAGCTGGTATAATTCAACTTGGTTTAATGGATGTACAGTAACTGTAGTTACGGGAATGCTCAGATGGAATAAATAATAGGATTATCACTTATTTGTATCTGTTTTTAGTTTGGCGATTAAAGTCATTAATTTTCACTATAGAGTTTTGCCGCGAAAGTGAAAAAAGGCGTTGTCAGTTTTAGTCTCGGGTAGAGTAAATACTTTTCTATGGTTTTGGTTTTTTTTTTTCTTGTTTTTTGTTTGTTCCGCCGTTTTATCCCCCGACAAAGGTCGGAGACTTTTTTTAGCAAAACAATTTGTAAAACAATTTGCTATTTTTATTTCTGAAAGTCGATTTATCATAATTTCGCCTTTAGTTACACACGCTTTTGTTTGTTAATAGATACATTTACAAAGGTAAGTTCTTTAATAATAATGGCATTTTTTTTTCTCTCTTTTTTTTCTATTTGTTCACTTTTTTTCATTTTTTTATTTTTATTTTCTTTATGTTTTATTATAACTTTTTTTTTTTGCCATTTACAATGTGTCCTTCATGTGTATGTACTTTACATTTATTTCAAATAACACTCACATGTATATCATGTTTGTGTCGATTTGAAAAAGTCCGAGATACGTTCCTACAGTCAACAAATATAATAATTACATTTATATACTCTAGGTGCTACATTTTTAATTTAGTAAACTACTAGTGGACATGTTATATTTGAAGTTACAGTTACTTTATTTTCTTTTATACTTAAGACTAATTACTTAGAATTATGGTTTTGGTTATAAAATTGTCTTCCTTACGTTATCACTTTAAGTAGTGTGCTGCCAAAATCAACGCAGTGTTCAGGAGGTCTATTCTGGGCATAGATTATTTTTACATGACATCGAAAACGAACGATTTTCTTTTCTTTTGAACCATCAAATCAACTGGAATGTCAACCAATCGACTGTCGTATCGACGTCGCATCAATTCGAACAATCGTAGTTTGACGACCAGAATAGACCTACAGCCATCGAGATAGGAAACAAACCTACGGTTTGTAAAAGGAGGGACGACTCCGCCGAAAATCTGTGTCCTAGTGAGAGGTCACAAAGAACCTCTGTGTCCCTTTTCTTTAGGGTAACTCTGATTTTAAGATTTGTGGGATAACATTTTGAGCCATTTGAATTATGTTCTACTAGAATGATATTTAACTGTGTAATCATGCTATAATATGATATGTAATAAAAATATTATTATGTCATTCATAAGGATAAACTAAAATATACTATATGAAGGCCAGGCGAAAGCCGCCGGCCGGTTGGGTCAGCTATTAACTATTATGAAAGACTAAGTTACTTTCGGTTTAATTGACCGAACGAGAGCAAAGCGGAAACGGAGCGATTTCATTTCAGCTTGGGCAAAATTGCTTTCGTAGTTCCGGATTTTCAGTTGTTCTCCTCTACAGGTCGCATTTCTCAACCGATTCTCGTGATATTTTGTGAGCAGGTTCAATATTTTTCAAAATGGCGGAGATGTGTGCTGTAAAATTGTTGTAATAAGCTTCTAGATACATTTACAACCCATGTTTAAATTTATATCCTAGAATAAAGATAATCCATAAATCGATGACAGATATTATTACTACATTGATATGTCAGAATCTTGGTAAATATTATTATTACATACTTATATCAAACTAATTAATTCATCCGAAAGTTTGTGTGTAATTGTGGCATTATTTAAGTATGTCTATTTTCTCTTCACGCGGCAACGGCTGAATACATTTGGATAAATTTGGAATGTACGCAGCTTATGCCTAGGATTAACAAATATGCTGCTATTTAACTTGATAAACGCAGACAAAGCTGCGGGGCGGCACGGCTTGATCATCAATATATCCATAAAAAATCCAATGAAGGTAAACCCTAACTTTTATGACACCTAACTGACACAAATTGCTTTTTTTTTTTTTAATTATAATTTCATGACCATGGATGCATAGTCCTTCAGTCGAAATATTAAACAAATATTATCAATTTCTATTTTTTATAATAAAAGTCTTAGTCACAAGTCACAGTCAAAGTCAAGTAGTCAGTCATAGTCAAGTCATGCCCTAGTAAAGTGGTAGAAACTTTACTAGAGCTTCTATTGGAGTTTTGGAGCGAAGGCGAAAATCACGTTTTTCAACTTTGTATGACTTGCCTACACTTATGCACATTTACTAAGTATTAACGGTTAATAATCCACCATTATTACACATTAACACTCGAAGAATCACAGGTTTTGGAAAATTATACAAAATCAACAACGCCATTTTTTCACTTTCGCGGCAAAACTCCCACACAAATTGCTGTCGAAGAGTGTGACCCAATGCAAAATAAAAAATTACTAAATTATTCAAGCCAACGCTAACACAACATTTTAAGAATGAAACATATGCCATACATTTTGGCCTATAATAGTTATATAAGAAAAATATAACAACGTTAGAAAATAATCAATAGGAAATAAGCATACAATTTACATAAAGGTTAAGTATTTTTTTAAATCTTTATTTTTATAAAATTACACCCGTAATATGATTTTCTTCTTTAGATGCTTTTTATTAGGAATTTTAATAAATAAAATGGATGGGAATTTCAAAATAGCAATACGCTCGCTATTGGCTAAGCTGATCGTGACTAAGTTACACATTTATGAGGTCACTGATTGGTCAACTTTCCTTAAATTCTATTTGTTTTTTCAAAATCGCTGTGTTTAAATTTGCTAAACTTTTTTCTCCGCTATACGGAGTCAATTTGAACTGACTCCAACTTTCCGAAATGTATCCCTACCAGTAACTGACCATCTCGAGTTACTCGGTTTGACTCTAACTTCAAAGCTCAATTTTCGTACTAGTCCTTGCAAAGGTGGGACGATACTTCACACCGGGACAGTTGCTCAATTTGTATCAAACACAAGTCCGATCATGTATGGAGTACGTTCTCATCTTAGGGACGGTTCAGCTAAGTACCAGCTTGAGACTCTTGACACCATTGAGTGGAGACCCAAGAGACACATTGGTAGCGAGCAGCTGACTAATTCAAAGCTTCAGAGCTTGGGTCATCGCCGCGCCGCATGGTAGCTAGTCTCTCGGTTTTTTATCGGATACATTTTGGAGAGTGTGCTAAGGAACTGCACGATCTAGTTCCCCCATCCCCATTCTATCGTCGGACAAGCAGACAAAATGCTAAGTGACACCGCTATATGGTGGACATTCCGCAAATGCGCACTAAGCGTTTTGCCTCCACGTTCATTGTGTGAACCGCAAAGGAATAGAACTCCTTACCTGAGTGTTTCCTGATGAGTACAATATGGGAGTCTTCAAGTCGCGGCGAGTGAATAGGTATCTTCAAGGCAAGCTTGCTCCATCGTCGACCACATCGTCGCTTACCATCAGGTGATATAGTGGTTAAAAGTTTGCCTACTTGAATAAAAAAAAACCTGAGTGCATTTCCCAATGCCTATTTATTTCGATATGAGATGTATTGTTATGAAGAAAAATTTTCTTTCCGCCAATGTATTAACGGCAACAATCGAATAAAAATGTATGCATATTCCATATTCACAAACGTATTCATTAATATAATCATAATTGAGCTTCAAGAAGGAACAAACTACAAACACACTCACAAACTTTTGCATTGAAAATATTAGTAGGAAGTATGATAGCAGGATAACTTTATTTTGTTTTTACAAAATATTTTTATAAATGGCGGATGTAGTTGTGTAGCTTGGCTTGTATACCCATATATCAAAAATAATATCATAAAATCTAATACTATTAGGAAAAAAAACGGTTTATTGAGAATACTTTGATAGTAGGTAGGGCATTTAAAAACATATTCTGTAAGGTTTCGATTAAAAAAATAATTACGACATATAAGATCTTATTATTACTACAGACTACAATTTCTACCATTGAGAAACTTTTTTAAAACTAGTCGCTCTGTGCGAGAGGGACACAGGGGTCTTTTCGTACCTTTCACCCGATTTCGTCGGGACCGCAACCACGGTTGGTTCTTTATGCAATTGATAAAACGATTTGACATTGTAAATACGCTCTAAGTCAGTTGTGATAAGATTCCATGCATGTTTGATATTCGGCACTGTAAGTTTGTCAGTTATCCATCCTATTACTTTAGCTACAACATCCTTGCCTACAGCATCGAGATAGGAAACATTACTTTAGCTACAAAATCCTTGGTGTTCGTTCAGTCTTTAGGTGATTCGTAGAGCTTCGTAGAGTAATACCTTCAATCAAAGAGTAGGTATGCAATACATACATCACAACGATTTACCAACCACAGACTAAACTGGTTTTAGGTACCTCTCAGAACGCCGATCAAAGAGAATACAACACATACTTTCACTCAATAAAAACCATCGAGATAGGAAACAAACCTACGGTTAGCTACAACATCCTTGATAAAAACTTAACTACTAGATCTTGTTAATATGGGTGTATAATTATTAAGTATTGTGATGTTATCCCTGATTAACACCATTGTAAAATTCTTGTAGGCCGTGATGGCGAAATATGGAGCACTTCTTTTATATACTTCTTACTACCAACTGATTTTACCCGTGTTCAAGCAAATAAATAAATTTGAATTTGAATTTGAATTCGTATTTTTGTCCGTATCATGAGATTCTTCAAGTTCCTGATTTTCTTCAATGTTTAAAAAAGGTGGATTATTATTCGTTAATACTTAGTGAACGTGCATGAGTGTAGGCAAATCATAAAAAGTTGTTAATCTGCCTATTGCTTTCACTCCAAAACTCATTAGAAGTTCTAGTAAAGTATCTACCACTTTACTAAGCATGACTTGACTATGACTGGACCGTGACTCGCGGCCCGCATGCCTGGCTTGAAGGCCAGAATTTGTGATCAGCACCCCTGAATGCCCCCAGATATTGATTTTGAGCCGCATTGGTCAACTTTAATAAAGATAAAGATAATTTATTTGTAAAGTGTAAAAGCTGTAATTAATTTGGAATGTTCTTTAAAAATTTCAAATTGATTTTCAATATCTTTTTCCATAATCAGGGCCATGAGATAGTGGTGAAGTGACGTCAGACGTTTGCCCATACTGAATTAAAAAAACTGACTTCATTGCTTATATTTTGGTTTTGGCTGAATCGATTACAATTTAAATTTATATGGGACCTCTGAAGTGTAACCTACCAAACAAATAAAAAACAACAAAATCGATTCATAATTGGCGGAGGTATCGCGTAACATACATACAAAAAAAACATACACTTGAAATAAGAACCTCCTTTTTTGAAGTCTGTTGAAAAGATGCTCTGTATGCCAGATACGGAGCAAATTTTGATATCTTCTATATCAATAGTAATAATAATAATAAATCAGTCTCTCCCATTATAATCCTGTAGCAGTAACACGGTGTTTGATGACTTAAATGATGGATGAGGAGGCACAAAGAAATGCGGGAAATGACATATGACTTCAGTGTGGTGACACACGGGAACTCAGAATACTAAGCGTAGAATCAGACAACACGAGCTTGTTGGCCATGGGATTTGATGACTTAAACAACGAAATAAATGTTACTCTGTGATTTTTTGATAGAATTCGATAAATTATTTTATTAAATGATTGTTTGTGGTTATATAGAAATTATGATCTGAATTTGAAAGGGTACACATTATTTCACATTATAAAATCTGGTAAAATTATTGGGCTCAAAAGCAATCAATTGTAATTTAACCTTTTTCAAAATATGCTGCTGAGATATTATTTTTAATGAATATTAACACTCTTTGTCAATGTTTTTTTCTTTATTATTGGCTTTTTTTTTTTTTCATGCCTAACTACGGGCCAATTGCCTATATTTCCTAAAACTAAACTAAAACTATGTACAGCAAAGAACTAAGTTACCTACAAGACATCGAGCTTATAGGTAACTCAAGTGCTCAAGCCCACTACCAGTGGGTAGCGTTCCCATCATGCTGGCGGCATTGCTTCTCTGAATTGCAATGCTAATACGTTGAGCCAAATAAGTGCCAGCATTTTGATCACGCGTCGCTTCAACCAGGCGCTCTGATAGAATTTTGAAAATAGAATGAGCTCCCGGTCCCCACGGACCCAGTGTCTCAACACCAAACGGCTCAAATATGTAACCACTGCCAAGGTTTCCATATTTGCGCCGTTTACGCTGCTCTGCCGAAGTTGCCGCGACGCCAACCCCATTCTGTGTTTCAGGAAGATGTGACGGAGCTTATTGGCTTCACAATCTTGCGCATTTAGCTAGTGTCAAGTTATAATATATTTCATATTAAAAGTCCTAGTCACAAGTCACAGTCAAAATCAAGTAAAAGAGTCAAGGTCCAGTCATAGTCAAGTCATGCCCTAGTAAAGTGGTAATAAGAGTTTTGGAGCGAGGGCGAAAATCACGTTTTTCAACTTGGTATCATTTGCATACACTTATGCACGTTTACTTAGTATTAAAGGTTAATAATCAACCATTATTACATATTAACACTTGAAGAATCACAGGTTTTGAAAGATTATAAAAAATCAACAACGCCATTTTTTCACTTTCCGCGGTAAAACTCTTGTTGTCAATGTTGAGGTATATCCAAGGATGTAGGTTTGTTTCCTATATTGATGGGTATATCACGCACAACGACATTTTATTTAGTCTATGCGCACAACCATAATTTTGACTGCGACCGCTAATATAGCACAGTCTGTCTCGCCAAGTCATCATTTCCTGCTTAAATGTAGAAACTAAGTTTCGACTTGAAGTCTTTATGTTTTTAACACGGACTTGAAAGAAATACGGACGTAAACACATCCGATCATGGGTGAAGCAAGCAAATGTCCGTGTGTGCGTGCATCTCGCTGCAAACTATCACAGACTACCAAATAGTTTCTAGGTGTATTGTGTAGCACTTGCTATGAAAAGTGAAATTTGTTAGACCTAAGGTGCTTCACCCTAACTTTCTTTCCTTTGGTACCTACATATCTTCCTAAGATTTCACATTGGAAATTCGTTTAATAATACGGTGTACAAAGACAAGAATTAGATTTACCATTACACTCTCTATTATTCTAATACCTTTAAACGAGCAATTCTTGTATATAGGTACCTATTATTAAATAATCTGAATCTCGGAAACTGCTCCAACGATTTTCATGAATTTTGTATGCAGGGGGTTTCTGGGGCGATAAATCGATCTACCTAGGTTTCATTTTTAGAAAACGTGGTTTAAAATTTAAAAAAAACCGAGTACAGAAAATGTCATCCAGGTACTATTAAAACTGAATCATGCAGAATTGCTGAATTTTTAATAGTAAAAACGTCTGCCGAATCCTTATTTTTCTTAGAAAGGTGACTTGATCGAGTTTCCTTAACTACGTTTAGTGAAAATCGGTGCAGCCGTTATCCAGATAGGGCATCGGCTTAGAAAATACATTTATTCGGGACAACACGCGACGTTATTTTATTATTTTCATAAAACAACAAGACAAAACACATAACAAAATATATAAACAAAGATACACTAAACAACGTGAAATCACTAATACTAATACAGTACATACACGGTGGCGGAAGGCGACCAAGTGTCATATCCTATTCATATTATAAATCCGAATGTTTGTGTGTATGTGTGCAAGTGTGTATGTTTGTTCCCTCTTCACGCTTTAACGGCTTAACGGATTTGGATGAAATTTGGAATGTACATAGCTTATATCTAGCCTATGTGTTTATCACACATAGGCTACTTTTTAACTTGATAATAGCGGGCGAAGCCGCGGGGCACTGCTAGTACTTTGATAAAACCAATTGCTTCTGCAACTCAATACCTATTGTATTCTTGATGTAATCAATCCATCCCAGTAATCTCTATGTTAAGCCGTCATTAGACAATACGCTATCTGGAATAGTATGAACAGATTTCCTCTTACTTTCTAACCTATCAGAAAACGAGATCTGCCATCCAGAAGCCGCGTATATATATCTATAATATGAGAGGTGGTCCACGGGGAAAAAACATCTTCTCAGCAGGCCTAGCATGGCGGGTGGAAACTTTTTTCCCTGGGGAGTAGATAAAAATCTTTTCCCCTCTGTCATATTTGTCCTCGGAGCGAGCATGGACGCACAGGTGGATATATTATCCACGGTGGATAAGGAGAGAAACGCCATGTCCCTTTGCTTCGTCAAAATTAACACCACTTCCTACGAACGAGGACAATTTCTCTCTACCAAATGTCAAACAGAGCAGTTTTATCCACTTTTCGTTGCACCCATGTTATGAAGGGAGAAATATATATGTCTACGCCAAATGTCAAATAGGGATATACTTTCCCTTTCTACAGCTGCCGTGCTGTATATGGTGGAGAGGACAATCTTGTCCCTTGTCAGTGGATAAAAACAGGGGATAAAATTTATATCCCTACGCCATGCTAAGCCTGCTGGCCCAACCCAGTGAATTTTGTAGGAAGACTAAGGTCACCATCGGTTAGTTTCAAGCTATACACATATCTTTATTTACTTCCAAATCAATTCAAATAAAAATCGTTTATACAAATGGGCTCCAAAGAAGCATTCATGATTGTTAAGGACTCTCCTTCCAGATTCGCAAAATTACAGCCATCTCGAGAAGAACCTGGCAAAACCTGGCAAAAAACTCGGCGGCGCATTTTTTTTCATTATT
Organism: Lomographa bimaculata; assembly: GCA_948107665.1. Classification (NCBI taxonomy): domain Eukaryota; kingdom Metazoa; phylum Arthropoda; class Insecta; order Lepidoptera; family Geometridae; genus Lomographa; species Lomographa bimaculata. Next base: position 1,387,687 of record OX403608.1, on the reverse strand, counting down.
CTTTGATTAAATCATTCTTAATCTTTAATACATAATTATATAAACCTAGGTGTATCCATATCATGTGGTCGCTAGAAAGCGCTTGTGCAGTTTGCCTCCATACATCCTTGTCTTCCATGAATCTTTTAATAATATTGATTTTGTATATGTATATATAGGTATATAACTTGAATATTTCATATACTTTAATTGAATACCGTTCTATTCAAAATCCACTCCATACAAAAATTAGTAAGTAGCTATGAGCGACAAGAGTGCAACTTGTATTTGTTTTGTAAGATTTTGTATGTAAGGTTTATTTTTATACTGATAGAGCAGCATTTGACCACTATCTCATCTGATGGAAAGTAACGATGCGGCCGAAGATCGGACATGCTTGTCAAGATACCTATTCACTCTAGACTTGAAGACACCCAGATTGTACCGTTCGGGGAACAAAGACGCAGGCAATCAGTTCCACTCCTTCGCTGTACGGATGATAAACGTAGAAGCAAAACGCTCCAAGCGAACTGGAGGTATGTGACCCATAAATGGATGACGTTCGACAGTTTGTCTTATTGTTTTATGGTAATAAGGGCATGCAGGAATAAAATCATGAGGATCATCCACATCAAACTCCTGAGCACACTTTCCGAAATTTGAATCGATAGAATACTGCCATAGGTATGATTTAGTTATTTTCCTTTTTGAAGTTATTCACTCATGTTTTTTTTTTTAATTATCTCTAATGACTAGCGTCTAACCACTATTTAATCTGTAGCTATGTGATTATGTGGATGGTAACACGCTCGACAAAAACCCATGATAATACTTAGTGCGGTACCTAATATAGACTCGACTTTATCGAGTGCAATATTTTAAGACCTCAGAAGAAAATAAAACGAGAAATTCAATTAAAAATTAATTTATTTTAGGCATTACGACATAATTAAGACCATGAACTTCACAAACTTATTAACTAGCAAAGTTAGGTCTAGACACCCAGACCTTGTTAAAATTTAAGTACTATCATTATAATTACATTTAGGTCCCAAATTGACATGAAAGCCGAGATTTTACGTAGACAAATAGGAGGGTTATTTTTAGAGACCTTTACTAAAGAAAAAGTTTATTAGTTTTAGACTCACAAGCTGATGAATTAATTGCTAGCTCAAGTCTAACATTCGCATGAATAAAGTTTAATAATACAAGGTAAAAAGGTTTTAGAAGCACACTTAATAGATTAGAAAACAATGTTAAACATAAAGTTTAAAATGTTTGCCAATGAAAAGTATTAGATATATAATGTATATATAATGTATTTGCAAAAGCAATGCGTAAATAATTAAGCTTCAGACATGAACATGTAGCTAAATGGAAATCTCAAAATGTATGAGGGTTTTAATGGAAGAAGATAAGCTTGAAGGTCTTGAGTCTATTGACCGACGAGTGAAAAGGCTTATTGGCGATGACAAGCTAGTAATGTCCAAATTGCGAGGGTCACCGACATCAGGTTGCCAGACTTTCGGTATTCTGTCGCTCACATTTTGGAGAGTGTGCGCAGGAATTACACGAGCTAATTCCCCCATACCCGTTTTATCATCTAACGACAAGACTGTCAAATGTCATCCATATATGGTTGACATATCTCCAGTTCCCTCGAAGCGTTTCGCATCTACGTTTATCATCTGTACTGTGAAGGAGTGGAACTCATCATCATTAACCGCGTCTTTGTTCCCCGAATGGTATAATCTGGGAGTCTTCAAATCAAGAGTGAATAGGTGCCTTTTAGGCAAGCATGCTACATTTTTGGCCGCATCTCCACTTTTCATCATGTGAGCTAGTGGTCAAATGCTTGCCTTTCTAGCATAAAAAATGCAAACATTGTAAGTCCATCTGCGAGTCCATCTGTTGTTACTTTTTAAAACTGACAGCGTGCATTCCCAGGAATTTCTCAAGCGAAGATTAGCCACAGATTTACTGCAAGGGTATGTTTTTCTACTTTTCAATATAATAAACAGTTTGCATTCGCAAAGCTTTTCCATCAGAGGACTGTATGCTTTTTCGCCTAGTGTTTTTTGTCAAAAACAAATAATACTATCATTTTTAAAAATAAGCTTTCGCCAGTTGTAAATCAAAAAGAACTTGAAAATTATATAACCAGAGAACTTGTTGAGACAAATTAAACGAGCCCAAACTCGATAGGTTTATCTTGTTCAGTTCAGAAGTTCCTATGGCTATCTTCCGTCTCCAACATCAGACAAGTTCCATCTCCATCACAGTACTATCATTTAATTGTCACCGAAGATACATGAGTATACCAAATTCAAGTCCAACCGGACGTCGGGAATTTAGCTTGCAACATTTGATTACAGACAACGGGAAAGGTAAAACTAAACAAAAAGCTTGTTAAAAAGATAGTTTGCTTTCCATTGACAATCATGAAAGAACATGCAAAATATACCAAAACAATTCTCGTTTTTATAGTCATCGAGATAAATTATGGCGGTATGCTAAACAATACAATCAAGCTGACTGCTGGTTGCAACATTGCCAAAACTTATTTACTTTTTTACTACAGGCTTCCAAGAAATATCGTTGAGGCCATGGAACTGCCTTTTCATGTTCTGACGATCTGCCCACTTGGAGTCGAGGAAGCTGTCGTCTTCATCCGCCTCCAGCTTCTTCCATTCTTCTTGTTTCCTGGATAACATATAATCATTTTATTTTTAGATTTATAATCAAAATCTATAGTTGCTTTGTGAACTAAAGAACTCGCGTATTTTCCAAAATGGCTGAGATATGTTTTTACGTTTTCAACCCCCACATCATGGCCATTAAAAAAATTTCGATTGACTTAATCGACAAAAAAAATATGTATAATCATCGAACCTGCTCAAAATATTTCATCAGAATCGGTTGAGAAATGCGACCTTTAGATAAGAATAACCGGAGATCCAGACATCCAAAATAAATTTTGCCCAAGCTGAAACGGAGACTTCTCTCGCGCTTCGTACTCGCTCTGTAAAAAATGTTTATTCTTATGGACCCCAAAGATGTAGTCATGAAAGTATATGACATAATTATGACAGCGAACCGTTCAATGTGTACGTGTAAATTATAAATCACTTGGCCCTATAAACTTTTAATTGGGTCGTCCTGAAATCGATATTACCCTCCATCGAAGCCATGAATATAACATAAAGATCACTATAGCAATAGAAAATTTAATCATATAAAAACCAAACACGTACAACAAGTAAGGGCAATCAAAGAATATGTTAGGTTATGTATAAGTAGAACGATGATGAATGATGCCATTAAATAATTAAGCGCAAGCAAAACTTAAAAAAACCGACTTAACCGCTTTATCATCGGAACCTTGATCAGATTTAATGTATAACACAATCTCACCTTGCAACGCAGTCGAAGATGTAGCATGCTTGCCTAGAAGATACCTATTCACTCTTGACTTGAATACTTTATTTATTTATTTATATGCATTAGATGGTCATAAGACTAAACTCAGAAACTACAAAACATTCACCCTGTAATGTAGGGTATAAGCAGGTATGTTATCTATCTAATATTATATCGGAGTTAAGATCTTTTAGTGTTAGTCTCTTCTAATTTCACATAGTATAAACAAGTTATGTATTTGAGGTTTTATTTTGCTATGAGATTAAATGATTTATACTCCATATGACTCCCATATTATACCGTTAGGTGAAAAAATTCGAAGACAATGCGTTGCGCTCCTTTGCATTACAGATGCGATAAACGTAGACGCGAACAAAAAACATAAAATTTACTGATTTGCAAAACTACAACCATACCAAAAAGAACCTGGAAAGAAACTTTAAAAACTATCTTTCAATCAAACTCACCTGTAAGCATGTAGCATCAGCTGCTTTCGTTCATCTTCAGTCAAGATGGGCTCGCGACCTGGTGCACCTTCGGAGCTGGAGCATAGCTTGATGGTCACCTTCGTCTTGTTGTTTTTACCTGGAATTATCAAACAAGGTCTTATAGCACAAACTGCACAACAAAAAGAAGAAGTCAAAGTAAAATCCGAAAATTGTTAATTTATTGTTGAAAATTGAAACAAGTATTAAAAAATCTTTAATAGGCACTGAACTATAATGAACAAGCGTGCGACATGCTCGTAACGTCTCTCAATATTTATATATATATATATATAAACTTACCCAAGTGATCACTCAGCTTATTCCCCGAGAGAAGTTTCTTTCCACACGACCACATACAAGCCCTCGACGGATCGATGACTTCTTGTGAAGCTTGGGTACCAGTCAGGTCTTCCACGTTATCCAGCTCCATCCTCACAGGGTCATGGGGCGGGAGACCAGCGGGGAAGGCAATTTTGGATGCTCCTCGGAGCTCATCCAATGCTCTAGCTACGTCTTTTTGAGTCAAGTTTTTGCGGAGGTCCACCTAAAATTGTTAAAGGTTTGAGTAAGGTTTCCATTAAAAAATTAATAAAACAAACATAAACGCTTTCAAACTCACAGCCCACACTAAGTTCAATGACTTGTGTCGTTATATAAGTTATATTGTTTGTTCTTGTATTTTGTTTTGTGCTTAGTCTTGTTGTTTTATGTAAATAATGTAACGTCGCGTGTTGGCCCGATTAAATGTATTTTCTTTCTTTTTTTCGTGGATGCCGTACATTCATATAACACACAATCACACCCAGAACCAGAAACACAAATTTCCCTTGAGGAGAAGACTTGTGATATGAAATGGATAAACATGATGTCCGTGAAGTGTATAAAAGCCTGAATGCGTGTCATTCAAGATGTTTTGGAATAGCTATAGGCAAAATATACAAAATGCGTGATTTTCAATAAAAAAGCAGTAACACTTGCATGAAAAAATGTGAAGCAAAACGTTTTGACCAAACAGAAGGTATAACGTTTGTCATTTTGATTTGTTTTCAAATGATAATTCTATAGTACTTTAAGAGCCGGCTTCCATTCCAGTCATACCTTTTAATAATGAGATATTATGAACTGCTTGTTGGCTTAGTTTGACGAGCGTTCGCTTTCTAAGCAAGGGTATCGGGTTTGATTCTCGGCGGGATCACAAGTTTTCCTCTAAGGAAAGTTTGTGTTTCTGGTTTTACTTGTGATTGTGTGTGATGTGAATGTTTGCACACCCACGACACAAGTTTTCGAACTTAGTGTAGGGCTGTGAGTGTAAAAGCGTTTATTTATTTATTATTATAATCGCAGTGCCTTCGATCACATCTTCTTCATCAAAGAGGAAAAAAAAAAACAGATTTTTAGTTACCAAAATTGTGTTCTAACCAACTAAAAAATAAAGTCTTATTTTCAATGCGTTAAACGATCCGCTACCACAAAACTAATTTGAAATATGAAATTGCTTTCGTCTGCACTGTTTTCATAAGCCAAGAGAAAATTACTCGGGTTATCTAATAAACTAGATTTTTTTTCTAGACTGTTATAAAAGTGTATTGCGCATAAAACGCTTTTTTTTATGGTTACCGAAGAGTTTGCACACAATGTTTCAAAGTATGAACGGTGCAGATTTTACTACTTGGCCTTTTGATTTGCCCAAATTTGGTAGTATTTTATCTAATATCTTTAAACGAGCAATTCTTGTATATATAATAATATATATGTATAATCAGGATCTCGGAAACGGCTCCAATGATTTTCATGAAAGTTACAGATCAGGGGTTTTTCGGCCCAAGGAATTGATTTATCAACGTTCCAGGTCCGAGAAATGCTCGGTTCCCAAACTGCATTTGAAAAACTGGGCTTAAGAAACTATCAGCGCCATCTATTACGTCATGACCGATGTAAAAAACTGTTTCTACTCGACACTAGATGGAGCTTTCTGAGGCTACAAATTCAAACACATTTACCAAAAACAAAAAACCGAGCAAACATTTGTGACGTAATAAGATATGATAAGATTAATTATTGGGAGAAGCCACTGGCATCTGAAACAGTGTTCTAACACTAGTTCAGGAGCCTATGGATTCATAAAAATTTATATAAAAACTTATGTCAATAAAAATGATAATATGACAAAGTTTGTGTTGTTGACCAGTGGAACGACTGGGCTTAAATATACTGAACATCTAATATCACAGGGAGACAAGCGCAGTGCTTGGCCGCGCAGGATGATCACTCAATAAATAAATTTATTTTCTTTCTTTCTTTCTTTCAGGAATTCGAACTATTTAAGGTTCATAACTCTGGGTGGCACTGTACTTTAATGTGTAAGCGTGATGAGGTAACTCAAGTGCTCAAGTAGTGGGTAGCGTTCTCATCGTATATAGCATATTTTGCTTACTTTTCCTTTACTATTTTTAATAATAACATAGGTAATTGCTCTATTTCTGTCCAATAAGTTTCAGTTACAGGCGTGCTGATATCTCATTAATGTGTCTCAACGGAATTTGCCATGAATAATATTCAATAAATAATTGATACTCAAATTTATTTGAAGGAAATAAATGATTATGATTAAAACAAGGTGCAAAATTTAACTTGATACGGATAATAATAAAAATAGTATAAAATAACGTAGTTCTTTTGTAGAGACGAAAGTTGTTTGACAAAATATGCTTAATTTAAATTTACCTTGAATCACGTCCTGTGCTCTCCAGAGACAACAATGTTCATTTTTTATCTCATAAATTAACTAATTAAAGTATTATTCATGGCAAATTCCATTGAGATACAGTAACAAGATATCAGCATGCATTTCTAACGCCCGTAATGAAACTTATTGGACAGAAATAGAGCAATTACCTATGTTATTATTATAGGAAAACTAAGCAGCTATATATGATGAGAATGCTACCCACTACTTGAGCACTTGAGTTACCTATATGCTCGATACCTTGTATATAGTTTAAGGAAATATTGGCAATTGACTTATTATTATTACTCATTATTGACTTTTCAGTTAACTTACGTGCTTCTTACTGATGAACTCCTTAGCTGCTTCCATTGCCTTCTTCATCACCTCCTGAATGTTAGGCGGGGGCGCGAGTCCGCAACGGCGCCCCATATCGTCCTTGCAGAACTGGTACTCCTGAGGGGCGCAGCGCTTCTGCCAGGGGTCTTCGAGCTTTAATTCTTTTATCTGAAATTATTACAGTTACTGTACCCCCAATATTAGCCAGTATAAGTAGGAATAATGAACAGCTCGACTTATTTGGGTACGCGTTTGCCTTTAAGCAACGGGTATAAGGTATCCCACTGAATACACAATTTTTCTTTGATTGAAATTTTTGGTTCTGGTTGTATTGTGTGTGATGTGATTGTTACTATCACCCACGACACAGGTCGTCAAAGTGTGGAGCTGTGGGTAAACAGTTTTTCGTTTTTATTTTGACTCGGGTAAGGAGTTTCATTCCTTTGCGGTTCGCATAATGAATGTGAAAGTAAAACGCTTCGTCCGCATAATAATATGTGGAATGTCTACCATATAGCGGTGTCACTATGGCGGTGTTCTGTTCGAGATGAAGAGGAAACTAAATAGAAATAATCTTGTGATGAAGATTCTTTTCGGAGGTTATTTTTATATCAAAAAACCAAAGATAATAAACGACGTAAAATGAAGGGTTGTTTAAATTACAGAAAATATCATGCTCTGTCTCTGAATAACAAACCTAGAAGATATTCTTACCTGCTCCTCAGTCAACCCTTGCATCTCCACCGGTAAAAACGTCCCATGTTTCATCAGCTCTTCCATCTCATAGCAGAGCCTGGTCACCTTCAGTCTCCCATTGAAGATAGCTGTGATATCCCTCACTACATCATCGACTTCGTTCTGAACATCCGTTTCGTAAAGAAACTGACTCTCATCGGCCCGTTTGACGTGGAGGATCACCATTTTGTATGGCTTATTACGAAATTTAGTGCACAAGGGTTTCTGTGGGTTTTCAAAGCAACTGACAGGGTTTGACGATTGATTAAACAGATTCCGTTGCTATAGTGATCACAAAATACTATTACTCCCTCCGGGGAGATGTGATTGATCGCCGTTGCTATGGAAACATACATTATGAATCAATTTTGAAGTTTTTTTTTAGTTTGGTGGGTAGGTTTTTACTTCAGAGGTAAATAAATAAAATAAAAAAAATATAAAAATTTTATAAATATTATAATATTATTTTCTCATTTTTATTATTAAAGTTTTCGTGAGAATTAAACATTATAATATTATTGAATTACGGCTATCACTCACGTCATTTGATCGATATTGTCGACCTAGGTTTCGAGCATGTACGATGCTCTTCTTCGGGATGAGTTTATCATTTTTGTCCATTATCCATATAAATGTTATCGAAAACCTAACTTTAAGCGGTGAAGTTGGTTTTTTTAAGCTTTGCTTGCATTTCAATTATTAAAGTGGGAGGGCTTTGAAATTCTGATCCGCAACTTTATAGTGTCACAAACATTGTGATGAATATTTAAAATGTTTCCCTGTAATGCAAAAGTTTCTATTGCCTCTTTACGACACATGCGACTTTAAGATAATTGCGAATCAAAACGTTTATTTGACAGAATCTGAGAGTGTGAAAGTGTTTAATACATGGAAATAAAGATATCGGTAGTACGAGTTCAAAAATAGGTATCTTCGAGACAAGCATGCTCCATCTTCGGCCGCATTTTCACCTTCCATAGGTGACATGGTCGTCAAATGCTTGCCTATCGAACATAAAAAAACACGCACATTTAAATTCAAAAGTTTCCTATCAAAATTCCTGCGTATTCCAGGTCTAGTGTGTTTACCAGCTTCGATCACATCGTCACTTACCATCAGGTGAGATAGTGGTCAAACACTAGCCTGTCACAAATAAAAAAAAAAAAAAAAACTATCAACTTGGCCTTATTTATTTACGTTTACCTACTTGTGCAACTTGACACGCAAGTCGCTTCAGACAGAAAGTGCTCGCTTTCAGACCTGTAGTGTTTGTCGCGTTTGCTTAGAATTTTGAATTGCAAAGTCATACCTTCACTGTACACCGTCGCAGCTTGAATCAACATGAAGAATATAAAGACTGTAGCTTAGGGGCTGAGTCACCCACGTCCGTAGGAGGATACCCCTTAAGTCTGACTCCCTACACGTGGTCCCCCGGGTGGTGCTAATCAGGTGACATTTGAGAAGAGCATTTTGTGAGTTGCTCGCCTGGCTTGCTACCAAAGTAGCTTACCACCATCAAGTTGAAAGTCTTCCGCCAAGCCAAATACGGTGTTCCGGCAGTTATCCTTGAGAGCCTGCGTATTCCAGGTCTAGTGTGTTTACCAGCTTCGATCACATTGTCACTCACCATCAGGTGAGATAGTGGTCAAACACTAGCCTGTCACAAATAAAAAAAAAAAAAAAAAGACCACAATATTTTTTATAGGGAAAATAGAGTAGTTACAACAACAAACTTCTAAGCTCAATATTACTATCATTATAATAGTATTTGATGACCGGCATTCTGTGTTATACTCTATCTCTAAATAAAACTAGTCGATCACCCCGAACTAAGATCTCGTACCTACATTTTGCTTAATAGAGAAAATCTTTTGAGTTTAATGGCCTATAAGATTTTTCTAAATAAGTAATTAATGTTTGTTTTTTAAGCTATTGCATAGCTTCTATCGCGGGCCTTGAGCGTGGAGACCGAATCCAGAAATTCCGTAACGAAAATAACCTATCACCCCCCACTCCGACCGGCACAGTGGTGATACTTTTTAGTTTTGCCATCTATCGATGAATAGCAGAACTTTTGATGACTTTTTTGAAATATCACGCTTGTCTCTTTAGTTCAGCAACTCGCCTCTAGGTGGCAGAAAAAAATACTGCATAAATAAAATAAATAAATAATTATAATTGCATAAGTTGATAAAAAATGCTATGCAATAGCTTTACCGTGGCAGTCTCCGAGTGCCACACCTTTTTTTTTTATTTGTTGTTTAATTGTGAATATAATGGATATCAATATATAAAAGGCCGTTTTTGAGATAGACCCCGGGTCAAAACAGGTACAAAATACAAAATACAAAAAACGGGCAGAAAAGAACATAAAATTATTAAACACATTAGTGTTTAAGAATCTGTATTGAAAGGAACTATAATATTTACTTAGGTATATCTATAATATGTAGTCGCTCGAAAGTGCAGTTTGCCTTGAAAACCCTTGAGCTTGATAAAAGTCTTATAATAAATAACTACGTCGCAAGCAGGTATATCACCGTGGTATCTATCCAATATCAAGACTTATCATATTAAAATCTATTCACATTTTCATTCCATAATATCGGGCAGCCATCTTACCCGGGCATCACACGGCCGGCTGGGTTTCCGGTACATTACCCACATCCGGGTGATATCGGATTTTAATAGTTTCTTTTTAAATAAAGCAGTTCTAGAGCGTTGTGACGCCATCTTGTTATTTTAGAATCGTCACAAGTCAAAGGTTATAAAACTAGTTAATACCGCATGGTGGTAATTTCTTTTCATAAAGAAAATCACCAGCGGGGGAAGAGGTAGAGGTAAATGTATGCTTGTGATTGGACAGTGCGTGGATATGATTGGCGATCTGTGCATGTGATTGGTCGATGCAATAGTTGTCAGCGTCAACTGTAGCGTGAGTTGCACAACGACCAATCATTTAACTAAAATGATGCTTCAAAAAATATGTTATTTTCGTCAGGGGGCAAAGAATCACTCATCAGACAAGCAGTCTACTGGTTATTTTGTTTAAACAAATTAGATACCCCTGCTTTAAAGGCGACCGCCACCCAACTAAGCCAACGCGCAGTTCAATATATGTTTCTTGATTACAAATTACGAGTTTCAGACCAGGTTCTTCTCGAGATAGCTGTAAATTTTACCAATCTGGCAGTAAAGTCATTAACTTTCATGAGTGCCTCTTTGGGGCCCACGTGAATACACCATTTTGAATTTTAAACAAACTCGTCAAGTTGTTCCAATCATACAAGCTTTTAGTGAACACACAAAATATACAGTAAAAAAGTAATATCTTTACTCCTTAATTTTACTCAATATTTTTTACATACCCCGTTCATTATTTTACCTGTAAAAGCCTGAACTGGAACTATTCTATCTGCTACATAATGAAGTTTTATTTTTATTTCAAAAGCTGCAATATTCTGCGTACATAATTTAAAAACAATCTTATTTAAAGCACGTATACTTTTTTTTTAAGAACTTTATATATAATTGAACTGCCATACTGCGTTTAAAATATTATTTTCTTACGTTATAAGAACTGTACTTTGATTTAGTTGATTGCGCGTTCGCCTTCTAAGCAGCTTCTATCACGTTCGATTCCCGACATGAACACAAGTATTCTCCCCAAGAATTTATTTTCTTGTTTTTGTTGTAATTGTGTGTGTGATGAGAATGGTTCGGGCACCCACTACTCAAGTAATTGAACTTAGTGTGGGGGTTAGGGAGTGAAATCGATCATTTATTTTTAAATCAGAATGAAATAATTAACATGTAAACACTTAGCAAATTCCGTTCATGATCCAAAAACAAGTAGCATTTTTTTTTTCTTTTTTTATACTCGATAAACATTTGAACACAATTTTTTATGCGTTATAGACAAACATTTGACCACTACCTCACCTGATGGAAAGTGATGATGCGGCCGAAGATGTAGCATGCTTGCCTAGAAGATACCTATTCACTCTTGAACTGAAGACTCCCATTATACCGTTCGGGGAATAAAGACGCGGGCAATGAATTCCACTCCTTCGCAGTACGGATAACAAACGTAGAAGCAAAACGCTTCGACCAAACCGCAGGTATGTCAACCATATATGGATGACGTTTGTCAGTTTGTCTTGTCGTTAGATGATAAAACGAGCATGGGGGAATTAACTCGTGTAATTCCTACACACATTCGCCAAAATGTAACCAATAGAATACCGATAGGCTTGCGACCTTACATCGGTGACCGAGACTGCAATTTGGACTCAATTTTGAAATACCCCGACGCTCTCTTCAAAAGGGGTGACTAATAAGAGGTTCTCATTTCGACTGTGTGTTTTTTTATTTGCATATTACGCAATAATTCTGCCATTTATAAAGAACCAATTTAGATGATTTTTTGTGTTTGGTAGATTATGCTTCAGAGGTGGTCTCATATACATTTTATCGAAATCGATCAAACCAAAACTAAAATATAAGTGCTGAAGTCGGTTTTTTTAAGCTTTACTTGCGTTTCAATTATTCACGAAGTTTGTAGCGGAGCGGGAAATTTATCTTACCAACGAAAAACTTCTTGTAAAACTTTGCAATTCTATTGTAGTAGAGCACTTTAAGTAGAAAAATCTGTCGGCATTACCATTAAAAATATATTAATAAGAATAATTGCGCGTTTGCCTATCTTATGAACATCAGGACCCGCAGCTACTAACTGGGTAGTTGGCGTAGTGAGCAAACACACAGCGTCATGTAAAATAAATAATACTGTTAAAAGTATTTTTAAATCAAGCTCATACCAGTTATTCATAAATAAATAAACGCAAAGCTTACCATACGTAATTGGTACGTCATAATAAGAAAAAAAAATCGGTTCACGTGAAAAGAAGTTATGAGGTAAAACACACAAAAACATTTAAAAACAATACAGTCATGTACCTCCTCCTTTTTTGTGAAGTCGGTAGAAAAGGACTATAAAGTTATATAATCAAAAAACTAAGCCAAGACGAATCAAACGAGCCCAAACTCGATCGGTTTATCTTGTTTAGTTTAGGAGTTTCTATGGCCATGTTCCGCCTCCATCGTCAGATCAGCTTCTTGGTACCATCATTGTATTGTCACCAAAGATACCAAGTAAATCAAATTTGAGTCCAATCTAAGATTGGGATGTGGGTCTTATTTAGCTTGTAATCAAATAACAGATCGACATAAACAACGGGATGTAAAACTAAATAAAAGCCTGTAAAAAAACTTTTCTTTTTTGTTGCTGTAACAAAATTCTATAAAATACCTACACCATCTTGATAAGCTTTTTCGATTCGAAATCGCAACTTTTAATCAAGCAGATGGAGTTTTTACTGAAAGTGCCGTTACACAACCACCGATCATCGGAACTCCTCCAAACGCAACTGTTACAAAACCAAACCAATGACAAGAGCCATAATTTTCAAGTCATACGTCTGTTGGATATTTTTTGTGAATCATAAAAGTCTATCGAATAATTGATCGAGCGATGTGAGATAAGTTGAGTTGGGTGGTTCAAAACTTTATCTGTCCGTCCGTCATAGGCATTTAGCTTCTCAACAACTCAAGCGTATAACTTTATATTCTCAGAGAATATGTTGAAACTACGGTCCTAAATAAAAAATCACTATTAAACAAAAAGGTTGTCTGTAAAGTCGGTTTACGGACGATAGTTTTACGTGATAACGTCATAAGACAATGCTTAGTTCGATCGTGCCTCTCTGTCGCTTGTTCCGCGCTCTCGCTTGCACGTTCAGGCTCAGGCGGAACGTGACACTTTTTAGTGCGTGCAGCCGGTGTTCATCGATTTATAAGACGTAATCACGTCAAATTGATATAAATTAAATTATTAAGGGGGCATCATATGGGGGCCCATACACGTAAGTGGAGAGAAAACATATTCTAGATTTTTTCTACTCGTGTGTCTCTAATAGAACTTTCAAAGTTCCAATACCTTCCAAGTATTACGTTTCCTTATATACGTTTTAGTTGGATGAACCCCTTATGTTGGATGTTGTGTTGGGTTGTGTAAAGCTTCATGAATATAGAATTTGTTTTTTGGCTTTGTCAAATGTCGGGTATACATTGTTGCTCTGAAAGCTTGTCAGTTTTATAGACACACTAGCCGTGCCCCGCGAACCTAGTTTTCCATAAAAGTCAACAATTTCCTTTATAAATGTAGCCTAACGGTCTTTTCATAGAAATATTTCATTTTGTTTCAGATAAGAGTGACCGCGTCTCACAGGCATGGACACGACATATCCACGGAGGACCCTGACATCATAGAATCACATCATGACAACACCACGCACCATGGGAAGGTAAGAACTATATTCAAACCTACAACGAGTTTCTAGCTATTAAAGTAGGCCGCACACGCTACACACAATGTATCGTGTACACGCATATTAGACGCACAGTTATGGCGCAGCTGCCAGAATTTTGACATCATCATCTGACAGTCAGATTAATCGATGAGGCAATTAATGACAAGGAAAAGACGTAATTGGTTCACCCGTCTATTCATGATACTACAATTTACGGTCATTACTTTCATTGAAATTTTCGCCGATCTTGGTCCAAATAATTTCCGTAATCCGTCTGTTGTTATAATCAACGAGTCCATGGTTGTATAATATACGATTTATTCAATCTGTTCATTAAATTCAACGTAAACTTCAATGTTTACGTTGAATTTAAAATATCTTTCATTTTTGCAAAACACCGCACTACAAAATACAAACTTGTTCGAACATGAATTCTTGTAGTCTCGCCACAAACTGCACTCGCTACAAATGTGTCTTTGATGTGCGTGCTTGCACGCAGATATTTAAATTAAATCTAACGTATTTCAAATGTGGCGCCACAATTGACGTAATACAAGTGTATGTCTGGTGTGCGGCCTGCTTTACCTAGCCTGTTTGCCTGGTACTGGTAAATAATTGTTATATGTAAAGCAATTTTGGAAACACGGCGTAAGAATTGCTCTGAACTTGCATTAAACTTTTTATTTTAACATTGAACTTTTTTTAATGCCGGATAGGCAAGCATCTGACCACTATCTCACCTGATTGAAAGACAAACATGCTTGCCTAGAAGGTACCTATTCACTCTACGACTTAAAGTCACACAGATTTACCGTTCAGGGAACAAAGACGCAGGCAATAAGTTCCACTCCTTCGCTGTACGGGTGATAAACGTATAAGCGAAACGCTTCGAGCGAACTGGAGATATGTTAACCATAAAGGGATGACGTTTGACAGTTTGTCTTATTGTTATATGGTAAACTTATCTTACCATGTGATACTCTTATATCTTCCTGCTCTCCTGGTACTTAAAAATAATTTATTAATAGAGGTAATCATAGCTCGCCCTAACAAAAACTACCTTCACTAAGCCGCTGACTGTATAAAAAAAAATGAAACAGATAGATATTAGGTTTATTTATTCATACACATATAACATATAAATATGTGGCGAAACAACAATAGAAAAATATGTTTTATTTGTATGTGACGAACTAACAGTGAATGTATGGATAATTATTTTTTTGTATTCTTTGTATTTAAATGCTCACACACAAGTTTTCATGTCCCAATAAGGCATGTTATAGATCCTAAACACTTTAGAAATAAAAACAATAGAAGACTCAGCCACTGATCCAGCTCAAAAACAAAAAGCAAAGCTGGAGTACCCTCAAAATTAAAACCATCCAAAACACGTATCGCTGTATCTTTTTTAGCAAATCTTTGTATTAGTACCTTCATTCAATTTTGAACTTTACACGTTTGTATTAGGGGACATTGAGGGGTAAAAAACGTGAACATATCGTGGCTGGCTTGACAAATTGAAGTTGAGCCCTCGGGACGTCAAATTTGCATATGTGGCTGTTGTTTTTGAGTGGTGGTGAGGTGCGAGTGACAGGCGATTTAACTTTGATTCAAGACAGCTGTGATCCCGCTCGTTCATTCGTATGTGAAGGAGATGCAAGATTTATCTTGTTGCTTGAAATTTAGTAAGTGCTAAGTAGGTTTGAGATAAGAACTGTTTAACCACAGGTAATAGCGCAGGACGCCGCTAGTCTTAAATAAAAAAAAAAACATGCGGGGCTCTTTTTGGGGACTGCCCATAAAAGTGAAAAGTAAGTAACTTGTGAATTGTATCGTCGAGCTAGAAAGCGTTCGGTGACGATGACGCGAGTTCCATGTTTTATGTTCACCCAAAAAGTGCTCAACGCGCCTAAAGTAGTTTTGACTTCATGAACAAAAAAATAATCTTTGAAAAAATTGGCAACTGGCAGTACAGTAGTAGTTGAAAGACTCGCACTTGATACAGATAAAATGCTTTTAGCCTGTAAGTTTTTTCAAAAAACGCCATATTTCTACCTCTTGGGCCACCGCCTAAGCCTTTGATGCGAGTAACATTGTGATTGTAAATTCCACTGTGTTGCACAGGACGTATTTTTACAGCTGTCAAACTGCAAGAACTGCTGACGGCTTCTGATATTAAGCATTGTTTTTATTATTATTGTTATACAATAACTCTGTATTGACACCAAAAGATAAATACAGCTTAGGGGGGCGTCCATTAATAACGAGAGGCGTTTAGTTGGTCGAGCAAATATCACGTATTTATTTTTTAAAGATATAGTGTAAAATTGCGAAAAAAATTAAGTAAAAAATAAAAATGTGACAAAATCATAGTTAGTAGGGGTTAGTCTTAAATAACAAATATTTAACAAAATGTGTGTTAAATAAATCTTACGCAATTAAGCACATGTTAACTTATTTACATTAAATATACGCATTTTGAAAAATCTCACGTAAGTTTAGGGTACGGAGAGGGGGTCGAAAAATCTCCAAAATCATCTCACGTAATTAATGGATGCCCCTTACAGAGAAATTTAAAAGTATAGGTATATATATAGGTGGAGTTTTTTTTTTTTTCATCCTTCTATATCAACGGGCCAATTGCCTATATTTCTTAAAACTAAAATAAAACTATGTACAGCAAAGTACTAAGTTACCTACAAGACATCGAGCTTATAGTTAACTCAAGTGCTCAAGCCCACTACCAGTGGGTAGCGTTCTCATCATGCTGGCGGCATTGCTTCTCTGAATTGCAATGCTAATACGTTGAGACAAATAAGTGCCAGCATTATTATAATATTATATTCTTTTATATGAATTTTATAGCTCTTAATAAAATGGATGGCCATGTTATGTATATGGACTCAATGAAAAATTAAAATCTTTAAATATATTTGGAATTAATCAAAATCGGCTTATTCGTTACGGAGATACGTGGTAATAAACATTCACACACACACACACACACTTTTCACACACAATTCAACTTTTTCGTATTCATAATATTAGTAGGATAGTAATCAGTCAGAGATGTCCTTACTTCCTCTGAGTTTATAACAGTCCATTCGTGTAACGCTCCTGCTTTTTTTTATTCAAGATAGGCAAATTATTGACCACAATTTCACGTGTTGCTAAGCGACGATGTGGTCGAAGATGGAGCAAGCTTGCCTAGAAGATACCTATTCACTCGCGACTTAAAGACTCCCATATTGTACTCAACGGGAAACACCGACTCAGGCAAGGAGTTCCATTCCTTTGTTTGACTGGTTCGAATTTAGATGTTACAAATATACAATGACATAATCTGTTTATATATTTCTAAAGTATTTTTTTTTTTAGTTTTCCACTTCACACTCACAGACTCACACTAAGTTCCAAGATACGCGTGCCGGAATAAAATACACACACTATCAAGACACATAACTTGGGAGAAAACTTGTTTTCCCGCATGGAATCGAACCCGACACCCCTGCTCAGAAGGCGAATGGTCATCCAACTAAGCCAACGGGCAGTTCAAGATTTTCAAACAGATTAATAATTAAACCGAATAAAGTAGATAACTTATTCATCCTGCCCCAATTTCACCAGGATATAAATCCTTATTAAATGCTTTTCTTTGACATTTACCTTTATAATCTATCCGCCTGGCAAAGTCCAGCTTCAAAGGTCAAGTAGTTTTTGAGTGTTTCGTTATTATTCAAAATCCGTAAAATTCGCCTTTATAAAAATAAAATATCACAAGCAATTTTAGCTTCCATGACAATACAAATTATAACAAGATTCCTTTCGCATAAAGCCTTCACGAATACGTGAAATAAACATACATTTATTCCGTAACGTAACGGGGTAGCAGCGTAACGGCGTAACGGCGTAACGGTGACGGTTTGTTTAGTGGATTATTCTTTTGATATACGAGCTGCGACATAAAACATTTCCTGTACATTTGAAATCAGAATGGAAACGTACGATGAGTAGGTATTTGCTACGGCGTAGAGGTCTACGCAGCTACATCGTAGCACCTTAAATTTTATTATTATACGGCATGTTAGCTTCATTTGTTTGGAACTAGTAGTTCTCCCCAAACTAAGAGAAAGCGTTCTCATTTGGTCATGCTGAGTCAGAACTTTAATATTTGGTCACGCTGAGTCAAAACTTTAATATTAAAACAGTTGAACGAATTGAAGGGCAATGTTTCCGGTGTAATTACAGGGCTTAAAGAAATTTAATACACAATATCTCAGGGTGGCGTGCGCAGTTCTTTGCCGCGCAGGAGCGAACTCCTGCGTACTGACTATAATGAGCAAGCGTGACGCTTACAATCAGGCAAGCGATTAGCTAACAACATAAAGTTACTTAAATATAATTAAAAAAAAAAGACGTGTGGCACTCGGGGACTGCCGCGGTAAAGATATTGCATAGCATTTTTTATCAACATATGCAATTATAATTATTTATTTATTTTATTTATGCAGTATTTTTTTTCCTGCCACCTAGAGGTGAGTTGCTGAACTAAAGAGACAAGCGTGATATTTCAAAAAAGTCATTAAAAGTTCTGCTATTCATCGATAGATGGCAAAACTAAAAAGTATCACCGCTGTGCCGGTCGGAATGGGGGGTGTTAGGTTATTTTCGTTACGGAATTTCTGGATTCGGTCTCCACGCTCAAGGCCCGCGATAGAAGCTATGCAATAGCTTAAAAATATCAATGTAACGTCAATGTTTCTGACTCAAGTGTTTGATGTGGGGCTGTGAGTGTAAAAGCGATAAGAAACAAGTATAATTGTTTCGTAATCGTACCGTGTAAATCTTGTTTCACCCGGATGGACCTGGGTTAGAGAAAAAAATGAGTTTTTATAAGTTAAATCGACGCAAGCTTTGACCAGATTGTATTTTATCCTGCTAATATTATAAATCTGAAAGTTTGTGTGTAATTATGTTTGTTCCCTCTTCACGCTTTAACGGCTGAACGAATTTAGATGAAATTTGGAATGCACATAGATTATACCTAGGATTAACACAGAGGTTACTTTTTAACTCTTTAATAGCGGGCGAAGCCGCGGGGCACGACTAGTAATATATAAAAGTCTAGGTGTTAATACTAACTCACCTGTTATTAATAGATCATGTTGTTAAGGATGGAATGGTAACAAACACAGACTTGCTCCCAGCATTTTGCACTCATTTCTTACACTTTTGTAATTCCTCTATCATATATTTACCCATTATACTTCCACACATAATTTCCTTCCATCATACACCTATCTCTATACCATCACAGCCTCCTTATAAACCAACTCTCAGTATTAAGGCTATGAGAAGGTTGGAACACGTGATGTTTTTGCATACGTCTGATCGGAATATGTAATTGTTTGAGCAAATTGTGCGGAAACAAGGGTATTTGATGTTTGTCGGGGTGTTTAGTGGTAAATCTTCTACAGTATCGCGACTCGTTACGCTTTAAAATCGGTTAGTGAAACTAAATTTTAATAAACAGAACCCGACTACTAGTTGTATATCTAATGTTTATCATCCGTTTAGCGAAGAAGTGGAACTCATTGCCTGCGTCTTTGTTCCTCGAATGGTACAATCTGGGTTTCTTCAAGTCTATAGTGAATTAGTACCTTCTAGGCAAGCATGTTCTTATACAGTAATTTTGACAAAACTGACGTCCTAGATAAGCCAAAACAATAAATGTTCTGCGTATATTGTTAATGCGTATACTGCATTAACACTTACGTTATATTTTTGTGAGCTTTTTCATTTAATAATCATCATATTATATTTGACTTTTTTTATCACAAGCTTTTATTTAGTTTCACCTGTCCCGATGTTTGTCATCAAATCTTGCAAATTAAATTTGATTCACTTCCCGGTTACCGATTGAGTTGAAATTTTGTATACATGTATAAATCGCGTGACAATGCAATATTATAACAAGGTGCTGATCTGATGATGGAGCTGAAAGTTGGCCAAAGGAACTTTGCAATGAAACGACACAATCTTATCGAGTTTGGTCCATTTGAATCGTCTTGACGAGTAGTTTGTCTTTCAATGGTAACCAGGGTCTTATGATGGAGCTGGAAGATGCCATGGCGTCGTTTCATTACACAGTTCGAATTAGGGTTCCGTAGATTAGTGGTGAATATTTATTGTCTTTAATATATAAAACGCCGCTATGTGGGGTGAATCTTAAATATTGGTAGCCGTGTCCAGCGGCTTCGCCCTTGTTAATTAAGATAAAAAGTTGCCTATGTGTTAATCCTGAGTATAAGCTATGTACATTGGAAATTTCGTGTACTAAACACGCATTATTGACGATATTTTAAGGCCTACTGATCAAAGATGAGATTTTGATCAAATTTCAATGAGACCACATAAATAGCAGCAGCTTTCAAATAAAAAAATAATCATCAAAATCGGCTTACAACGAAAGAAGTTATGAGGTAACTTTTGAAGTCGGTTAAAAACGAGAACATCGTCAATGTAGTCTATAGAATACGCATTATTGACGAAGATATACTGATCCGATCTTGATCAAATTTAAATGGGATCAATTGAGAAGCAACATGTATCAAACAAAAAAAATGAAAAATCGTTTCACATGGAAAGAAGTTAAGAAGAAACACAAAAAAAAAAATAGAGTCGACTTGAGTACCTCCTCCTTTTTTGGGAAGTCGGTAAAGAACATTTAAGCAAGCTGAGCACCCTGGCAAGAAAATATTGATAACTTATATTTTTATATTATAATAACTTATATTAAAATAAACTACTCAAATGCCAGTTTTCATCGCTATAAGTAAGTTCAAAAACAAAGAACTTTCATACAAACGTTTCACCCCATTTTACTCTCTTTGGGGTAAAATTTCTAAAAATACTTTCTTGTACACAACCACGTACAAATGTACCCTCCAAATGTCAAGTCCCTACGACCAGCGGCTTAGGCCGTGCGTTGTCTCTAAGTCAGTCAGTCAGTGAATCAGTATGTCAGGACAAAGATTCGTATTAGATAATATTTAGCTTCCTTACTCAAATTGCAATCAAAGCCCTATCATGCTAATAATCTCGACTATGAGCTGGTTAACAGACCTTAAGTCTTACTCGTTAAAGTTTAAAATTAGATATTACAAATAATAAAACTATTTCGCAATCGGTTGCACATATTATCAGCTAGCCAATAATATATAAGGTATAAGGTTCCAAATTGCTTATCTCTGTGAGAATATTGCAAAGTTAGGAAATGTTTTATTTTTGCGACTTGGATAGGAAAGAGGTATACAATGTGTATACTTGCTAAAATATTATTAAATTTAAGAAGAAATTAATTTTTTTTAAATTTTTTTTTTCACAATAAACGTTATTTCACTTACAGCCTCACTAAGTTCGATGTGTACTGTTGATGCCGGAAACATTTACGTCACATACACAACTACACCCAAAACCAGGAATAATATATATTCAATACAAAAATAAATATAATATGACACATAAAGATATCCGAATCATTTCAATTCAAGCTTTTAAAATGAAAATATTTGTTCTATTTTGCTTTCAGACAGTCTTGATTTGACTGCCGGAAGGCCTTCACGTCATATTTGTTTGAACAGTCTGAGCACGTATAGACAATCCCGAACGTTCGTTCGTTTCGATAACTTTTGTCTAGTCAATAAGAAATAGATATTTAATTATAAATTTAAATAATTTCACCATTGCGCTTTCCCACAAATAAAGCTCAAACTGCTTTGATTAGCTGCACGTCTCTCTATTAAGCAGCTGGTATCAGATTCGATTCCCGGCAGGAACACAAGTTTTATCATCCCAAGGAAAATAATAATTTGTGTTTCTGGTTCTGGTTGTAATTGTGAGTGCTATGTGAATGTTTCCGGCACCCACGACACAAGTCATCGAACTTAGTTTGAGGCTGTGAGTGTAAAACCGTTTATTTATTGTTAACATGTATAAAGATAGATGCCAATTTGTCCCCAATTTATAACAATTATATAAAACTGCAACAAATTTAAAGGTTTTGCTAAAAATCTATTTCAAAGCACCGATCGTCGAGTTCATTTACTTAACGATTATATATGATGGCGCGTTTGATTAACGAGAGTAAACGTCAATGGCAACTGTCAGTTGTCAACTTGTCAACGGGATCGGGGTCTCAATGTCGTTTACTCTGACACAACACCGAGCGCTAGTGCAGCAGCGTGCCGGTAGCCACCATGACATCTGGAAACGGCAATCGGTGAACATCGCAGCCTTGTGTTACGTGTTTGGTGGAGTGTCATTTGATTTAGAGTGTTTAATTAGTGGACGATTCAATAGAAGAGTTATTTTGTACCGATCATTGTGAATTGGCGAATTATAACGCATAACCGAAAGTTACGTTTCATTCTCCTCGCCCGACTACCCACGTTTACCTGCGATCGAATATGGAGGCTGATGATATAGAGGACCCTCTCCCTGTCCCTTTATATATAAATGTAATCTGATGAAATATACATAAATATATCGCTGCCATCAAAACAAGTGCTTGTCATAATATTTTATAAAACATTTCCGTCCGCGTCACGAAATCTACACGTGCCGGTGACATGTCAGCGTTTCACGACAAATTAACTGTGACGCTGTCGGAAATGTGAGGGGATCGAGTTTTATTTGGATATTATGTAAATAGGTAATGGACTTCTGCTGAATATATTTTTAAAAAGATTTATAAAGGAAGCTGTATTGTAGTAGTTTTCAAACTCTATCGTTTACTATGTCGTGTGTAACGCGACCGCTTTTTGTAAGCAAATGGAATTAAATCTATAAACGCTTATTATATTATTAATATCAGATATTAAGTTAAATTTAAAAGTTCTAGAAAAGTCGGCAACCCATACTCCTCTGTAAAGAAAGAAGAAATAAACTATTTGCTATTTCAAAATTAATGTGTCAATGCTTAAAAAGTAAAAAATGCCGACTTAGTTTTGGTCCACTACTTTCGGACACATGATGTATCCTTCATCGTGATTAGTCAGACGCGCGATACGCGGAGGCAAGCGGCTCGGGGCTCGGTGCGTGACTCAAGGCTCGAGTCCCTCTCTTCCGCGTATCGCGCGTCTGACTCATCCTGATGAAGGACAACTAATCTGTCTGAAACTAGTCAATAAAAAATAAGTGACAATTTTTACGTCTTTTAGCATTGCTTAAACATTATGTGTAATAACGATAGTTTTAACTTTAAAATTAAGATTATATTCTTATATTCCTTATTTTACAAACATTGATAAACAATTTTACAATAAGGCCATAACAAAAGATGTACAAAGGCGAGCTTAACCTTTCACAGAGTTTTCTTCCAGCAAACCCTTTAAGTAGGATATAATTTATAGGAGCGAGTAGGTTGTTGTGTACTTAAAAATATGATAACAATACAAGTTACTAATAGTATATTAAAAACATTAATAATAGACAACATTTAAAATATGAATAGATAAATATAACAATATAATAAATGTATCTTTTTAGCAAACTCAAAATAGTTTGTTGCTACATACGCTATACGTATAAATGCTATACGTATATATACTATACGTCGCATTCAAAATCAAAATCGTTTATTCACATGGGCCCCAAAGAGGCACTCATGAAAGTTAATGACTCTACTGCCAGGTTCGCAAAATTACAGCCATCTCGAAAAGAACCTGAAAAGAAACTCGGCGGCGCATTTGTTTTATAACTTTTTTTTAATTATTCCTTAACATTTATATGGTACATAATTTACAACTTCTGTATAGTAGAAAGTTCTCAAATCGTAAGGCTTTTTTATGAATAAAAAGCAATGTGTTTTTAGCTCTTAAGCCCGTATGTCCGATAACATTGAACAGTACTCCTCGAATACAGTTACTGAGTAAAACGTAGTGCAAATACAAACATTGGGCAGGAGTCGAAACCTTTATATCGAATTTTACAGTTGGCGTAATCCATCTGTACGCAAAAACATACGAACAAGTATATCAGCACAACATGTCTTCGGTTTTTAATAACAACTTCGAATGCCTACAGGCGCCCTTAAGTGTGTTAATGCCTAGTGTTATTCTTTGATATAATTAGAGACATAAGAATGAAAGTAATTTCATATTGTATAGTTAATTGAAACACATATGTTTGGTTATTAAAGTTATGTTTTATTGTATTTTTAAAATCTATCCACTAGTATATACAATCAAGGATATTATGTCAAAGAGTATTGCCACGAAAGAGAAAAATAGCTTTGTTGATTTTGTGTAATAATGTTGGATTATTACGCGGCAATAGTTTGTAAACGTGCATGAGTGTAGGCAAATTATAATAAGTTCAAAAACGTGATTTTTGCTTTCGCTCCAAAACTTCAATAGAAAAGTTCTGACCACTTTACTAGGGCATGGCTTGACTAGTACAAGACTTAGACTCCTTTACTTGGCTGTGGCTTGTAACTAGGATTTCTTTTACGACATCTGTAGTACCTACACTTGAAACATGTAACTCGACACTGGTGAAATGAACAAAATTTGCGGAGACAATATTTGTTTTTTTTATACGCATTCACACTCACAGCCTCACACTAAGTTCAAAGACTTTTATCGTGGGTGCCGGAAACATTCACATCACATACAGATTACACTCAGAACCAGAAGCACAAATATCCCTAGGGTAGGAATTTTTGCTGCTTCCGAAAATCGATCCCAGGACCACGGCGCAGAGGGCGGAGACCTGTCCACTTTTTTTTTTTTATGTACGATAGGCAATCGTTTGACCACAATCTCACCTGATGGAAAGGGACGATGCGGTCGAAGATGTAGCATGCTTGCCTAGAAGGTACCTATTCACTCTTGACTTGAAGACTCCCAGATTATACCGTTCGGGGAACAAAGACGAGGGCAATGAGTTCCACTCCTTCGCCGTACGGATGACAAACGTAGAAGCGAAACGGTTCGAGCAAACTGGAGGTATGTCAACCATATATGGATGACGTTTGATAGTTTGTCTTGTTGTTAGATGGTAAAACGGGCATGGGGGAATTAGTTCGTGTAATTCCTGCGCACACTCTCCAAAGTGTAAACGGTAGAATACCGATAGACTTGCGACCTTACGTCGGTGACCGAGACTCTGCAATTTGGACTCGACTAGCTTAACATCGCCAATGAGTCTTTTTGCTCGCCGGTCGATTGACTCAAGAGCTTCAAGCTGGTACTTAGCGGATCCATCCCACAGGTGGCCGCAGTACTCCATACACGATCGGACTTGATCTTGATATAAATTAAGAAGCTGCCCCGGTGTGAAGTACTGCCTAACCTTTGCGAGGACACCTAGTTTTTTAGCGGCCAATTGAGCTCTGGCTTCGATGAAGGTACCGAAGTTAAGGTTCGACGATAAAGAAACACCAAGAAGTTCGAGTTTATTTGCAATCGGTATTGATACACTTTGGAAAGTGTCAACATTAACTGCGCCAACATTAAAAAAAAGTATATGATATGTCATTATATTACAGCGTTTTCATGCACAATACATCCCCGTATGTTTTCGTTCTACCATAGCATTTCCGTCGCGTGTAATCCAGAGCGGTAATTGGCAAGCTGCGATTAAACGCTCGCGACTTTGTTTTATTGTTGACTTTAATTTGGAAACTGGTTCGGACTTTCATGCACCGGTGAAATGTTTACTGCATAAACGAAATAAAAGTCCCTTCATAATTTAAATTTGCGAGATCAAAGCATGCTATTTACTTACCTACCGGAAAAACATTATTTCAATTTTTTCAGTTACTTTTTAATGGCTGCCAGGACGCTAATTACTTGAAAGGATGGCGTGCGAGGAGATGCACGCGACCCCGCACGCAGATCAGTCCGAAACAATAACGCCTTTTTTTGTGGAGAAATAGAAATGCCTGGCACTTCTTTTGCTTTCTCAGGGTTAAAGAAAAGGGGTATTTGGGGCACGAACTCACTAAAAACCCCCGTGAGCGGGTCTCTTGCCGAGGTGGTGCAAGATAGAGAGGCGGTATCAGTCACTTCCTTGCCTCGGCGGCCCGGATGCATACCGGTTCACTGCGGTCATGGAGGGGTGGCAATGCTCAGCAAGGCCACCCTCAGACGTCTTGTATGGCCATATACCCAAGCTGGTGGAAAGTCCTCTAACTTTGCACCAGTGACTTGACTCTGGTCAACTCCACGGCCTCCTCCTGCCCCATCACCGCTTCGCAGAAGATCACCTGCCACGATGTCTCGCTGCTGATTATGGCGCCCACCACGCTCGGCAGGAAGAGATCTCTACCTTTGACCGCTGAAAGCGTGTGGCGCTATGGGCCAACCAAATACACCATGTGTGTAGCAGCCGTAACCGATATTTGTTTACCTGCCTGCCATTCGAGTAACATTAAAAACCGGTTTTGCACTGTTACTGATTTACTATTGAGAGTGAAGACCAACATTAGGTTAAAAAATAAAAAGCTAAATACCTACTAATGTGAATAATTGTATCAAATGTTGTCTGCAGGACCGTGGAGGCTGGTCCCAATGGAGCGAATGGTCACTGTGTTCGCGAACATGCGACGGTGGAGTATCTCGTCAACTGCGGACATGCTCGTCTCCCGCCGGTTGCCGTGGTGAACCCGTGCGATACAAGATCTGTAATATGCAGGTAAGGATATTTTAGCCAGTTTGTCCTCTAAGGGATGTAACTATTATAAAGCCTTCTTAAATTCTACTCACTATATGGTACTATTCAAGTAATCTAATAAACTCAAGACTACTAAGTAAATCCTACTAATATTATAAATCCGAAAGTTTGGGTGTAAGTGTGTAAGTATGTTTGTTCTTTTCTTCACGCTTTAACGGATGAACGGATTTGGATGAAATTTAGAATGTACATAGACTATATCTAGGATTAGCACATGTGCTACTTTTTAACTTGATAATAGCGGGCGGAGCCACGAGGCACGACTAGTAATATTATAAATCCGAAAGTTTGTGTGTAAGTGTGTGTGTAAGTATGTTTGTTCTCTCACGCTTTAACGGCTGAACGGATTTGGATAAAAATTGAAATGTACATAGATTATACCTAGAATTAACACATAGGCCTACTTTTTAACTTGATTATAGCGGGCGAAGCCGCGGGGCAAGTCTAGTTTATTATATGTAGTGTTAATCCCAGCAAGTTTGTCAGGCTTCAAGCAGGATGCACCACCCAAAACTACAACGAGAGTACCTCTCGTTCTAGCGTTCGGCAACTCAACAGCTCCTGAGAATGCCTCGTGTAGAGGCAAAACACGTGTCGAACAGGGTTCGGCGAGAGCAGAGGCTTCAGTGGAGTTCCCACGATACTAATACTAACGTTCGCACCCCAATAACACTAACTTTCGCGGCGTGCGGGCGGGTGGTGCTATTTGCCTTAAGCCTAACAACCTTATCGGGATTAACACTATAAATATAATAAATCAACTTTTTGATTATGGATTTCGGAAAAGTAACGACTTATCCATTCGTTTTTAAATACTCAGGGATATACGTAACATGTTATTGGATCAAAATTTGAATGTTTTCATTTGACTTGATGATAAAAAATGATAATACTCTTCTTATGCCTACAAATCAACAGTTAAATAAATGTTTTCGACATTAAATGGTGTTCGCTAATATTTGACCTAAATTATTGTATACCTAAATGTAAAATGTTTTTTTTTTTTATTAAGACAGGCTAGTGTTTGACCACTATCTCACCTGATGGTAAGTGACGATGTGATCAAAGCTGGTAAACACACTAGACTTGGAATACGCAGGCTCTCAAGGATAACTGCCCGAACACCGTATTTGGCTTGGCGGCAGACTTTCAACTTGATGGTGGTAAGCTACTTTGGTAGCAAGCCAGGCGAGCAACTCACAAAATGCTCTACCACCTCTCAAATGTCACCTGATTAGCACCACCCGGGGACCACGTGTAGGGAGTCAGACTTAAGGGGTATCCTCCTACGGACGTGGGTGACTTTTTTTTAATAATATTATTTTAAAACAAATAAACTATGAGTTATTACGTTTTTCGTATATTATTTGTACGCAACAATTGTCGTTAAACTGCTCTGTTGCAGGGCATTTATTATATGAGCGATATTGAATGACAATTTGTTAGATATTTGTAACGACAGGGACAAATATCGAGACCATATCCACCAAATAATCAGAGTTAAACGAAAATCTCGCCAGGTTTATATAAGCATCTAACGCAGAGATCGGGTCGTCTCCTCCAGTCGGTCTATCTTATATTACCGAATTAAAACTGAATGATCGTCATAGCGAGATAAAAAGACCACATTTTCCATTATTTTTTTTTTTTTTTATTTGTGACAGACTAGTGTTTGACCACTATCTCACCTGATGGTAAGTGACGATGTGATCGAAGCTGGTAAACACACTAGACCTGGAATACGCAGGCTCTCAAGGATAACTGCCGGAACACCGTATTTGGCTTGGCGGCAGACTTTCAACTTGATGGTGGTAAGCTACTTTGGTAGCAAGCCAGGCGAGCAACTCACAAAATGCTCTACCACCTCTCAATACTTTGTTATTCATGACCCACCCTTCCTCTCTCCGATGTCACTTAATATGAAACTTGTGTCTCGGAAACATTTGCTTTATTCACAGATGGTGCATTCAATTTTTTACCGACTTCCCAAAAAAGGAGGAGGTGCTCAAGTCGACTGTATTTTTTTTTTGTTTTTTTTTATGTGTTACCTCATAACTTCTCTCCACGTGAGCCGATTTCGAAATTTTTTTTTAGTTTGAAAGATGTAGCTTTTTTATTAATCCCATTTAAATTTGATCAAGATCTGATCAGTAGTTTGAAATATCGTCAATAATGTCTATTTTGTACGCCTACTTTGACGATGTTCTCGTTTAACCGACTTCAAAGGTTACCTCATAACTTCTTTCGTTGTGAGTCGATTTTGATGATTCTTTTTTATTTGAAAGCTGGTGCTCTTCTTGTGGTCCCATTGAAATTTGATCAAGATCTGATCTCTAGTTTTTGAGTTATAGTCAATAATGCGTGTTCAATACATTAAATCTGATCAAAGTTCCGAAGATAAAGCGGTGATTTCGGTTTTTTTAAGCTTTGCTTGCGTTTAATTATTTATGCTCGATACGTAAGCATTTCACCACAATCTAATATTTACCATGCTTGCCTAGAAGATACCTATTCACTCTTGACTTGCAGACTCCATTGAACGGCGAGCAAAACGACTCATTGGTGATGACAAGCTCGTTGAGTCCAAGTTGCAGAGCCTCAGTTATCGACGTAAGGTAGCTAGACTATCGGTATTCTATCGCTTACATTTCGGAGAGTGTGCACTCGAATTGAATCAGTTGATATTCCCCCTTGCCCTTTCTATAATCGGACCACAATACAAAATGAGCAACGACATCCATTTATGGTTTACGTACCTCATGTACGCTCGAAGCGTTTTGCTTCTACATTTATCATCCCTACAGCGAAAGAGTGGAACTCGCTGCCCGCGTCTTTGTTCCCTGAACAGTATAATCTGGGAGTCTTCAAGTCTAGAGTGAATAGGTATCTTCTAGGTAAGCATGCTTTATCTTCGGCCGCATCATCACTTTCCATCAGGTGAGATAGCGGCCAAATGCT
Source organism: Lomographa bimaculata (assembly GCA_948107665.1). Lineage (NCBI taxonomy): Eukaryota > Metazoa > Arthropoda > Insecta > Lepidoptera > Geometridae > Lomographa > Lomographa bimaculata. The sequence continues at coordinate 1,357,931 of OX403608.1, read as the reverse complement.
TACCAATCTGGCATAAAAAAAAGACTCCCAGATAATAACGTTCGGGGTACAAAAACGAGGTCAATGAGTTCCACTTACGTTATTTACTGTCTGATTTTTTTTATTTGCTCAAAGTAATTAACTTCTATCATTGTTATCTTGTGGGAGTTAAGTGGGAATGTCAAAAGTACATATTTATGAATCCATAATATTGGTTTGAAATTACTTCGGCGTTCACACAAACAAGTAACAAGTGAAACAAGCGGCTCGCAACCGAAGCAAACAAACAAAGCTACTGTTACAGCAATCAAACTGTCACAGTCGCGGCCCGAGGTAATTGGTTCCTTATAGTAGTGCCGTGCATATAAACTGCACACTTTGACTAAATATATATTGATTACTAGCGATCCAATTTCCGGATGCAATTTCCGGTAATTAAAAAGAAATGTAACAAATCTTGCCCTGACTGTCACCAACACAGCAAAAAAACACTTGAGTGGTATCAAGGGACACCCGGATGGAACGAAGTTCAATTTCCGTCCAGCCCCTTTTCGCAACGCGCGATAAGGAACATTCGTTCCAAAATTAAAAGAAACATCAATTCATTCATCAATTTATGTTTGCATACCTCTAGTTCGCTCAAAGCGTTTCACTTCTAGATTTATCATCCGTACAGCGAAGGAGTGGAACTCATTGCCTGGTCTTAGTTTCCGAATGGTACAATCTGGTTGTCTTCAAGTCTAGATTGAAGGAACACATAAAAAAAATTCAGCCAAAGTCGGTAGAAAACAAATTAAAATTCATAACAATTTAAGAATACAATAAGTAGTCAATATCTTTATCAATTTATTTTATCAAATTGTATGTATAAAATGGACGACCCAGTTGGCGCAGTGGACAGGTCTCCGCCCTCTGCGCCGTGGGTTCTGGGTTCGATTCCCGGCAGGAGCACAAATTCCTTTCCAAGAGAAATTTGTGCTTCTGGTACTGGGCGTAACGTGTGTGTGATGTGAAAGTTTCCAGACACCACGATACAAGTCTTTGAACTTAGTGTGGGGGTGTGAGTGTGAATGCGGGTTTTTTTTTAAATTATTATTATGTAATTTGAACTGCCCGTTGGCTCAGTTGGGTGAGCGTTCGCCTTCTAAGCAGGGGTATCGGGTTCGATTCCTGGCGGGAACACAAATTTTCTCCCCAAGGCAAATTTGTGTTTCTGGTTCTGGTTGTGATTGTGTGTGTGATATGAATGTTTCCGGCACCCACGATACAAGTCTTTGAACTTAGTGTGGGGATGTGAGTGTGAATGCGTTTTTTTTTAAATTATTATTATGTAATGTTATTATGCGAATCCGGGGGGCACAGCTATTATTCTAATCTTATAAGTGAGTGAAATTCAACTTTAGATTATCAACAGAAAAGAAACAAATTAACGACGCTCTTGTGGAATACTTTTCCTTATCCTGGCGACATGTTAATAAAAGAATAACTCCCGTTATTTTTATCATCATCACATTACTTTGGACTGTTATTCTCAAACTTTGTCAATGGGACAATAATCGCCCCACGGGGTCTCTTAAAGCGCTGTTCGTTTATCTTTCTGTCATGTTTCTACGCAAAATCATAGACAAGAGTTGGTAACAGCAATTTTGCACTTTTACGACATGAAACCAGTATAAGTTTAACATAAAAAATATATCAAAACTTTGTTCTTCTGTTCCTTGTTAATAACATTTACTATAATACACTGTCACATCACTACACTAACTCAAAAGGTTTAGTTCTCTTGAGTCTTCTTACTAAGTCTGTGTTGTCGAGGAGCTGGATTGCCTCAACGTTCACATGGTGAATCCAATTAATATTATCTAAAATTCGTTATCATTATCAGCCCATTTTATTTACCTACTTCCGATACTTGGGGACATTCACAGGAGCTTAGCCCATAATCTGGGAGTTTTCAATTCTAGAGTGAATACAGCATGAAAATATTTAAAATACACCTATACCGAATAAAAACAAAGCACGACCTCCTCGATCGGAAACTTATACACTGCGAAAGATCTATCACCATTTCAATGTGTTAGGTACATTTGACAAGTAACTACTCAGCTTTATAGGATTTTTGTTAAGGAAAAAATACCGGTTATTTATAATATTATGAGTAGCTCGATAAGTGCTCTGTGGATCGAAGGCATTGCTGCCGCGCTTTATATATAATCTGTGTAAACATGTCATTGCAACCCCGTTCGACCCTAGTTTTTTTTACTCTTTGGTCTTCCTCTTTCACTTTGGTTCCGTACTATACACGTATAAAATAATTTAAGATTAATTTTTCCAGATTGAATCTCAATAAATACTGTAAACTTAAACATTTTTAGTAATTGGAATCCAATTCAAGTTTGAATCAAAATTTAAAATCTTTTAATCACATCACCTAAAGAGGCACTCGTGAAAGTTAATGACTCTACTTCCAGATTCGCAAAATACAGCCTAAAATCTAATTCTAAATCTACTTTGGTGAGATTCAGATCCAAATAAAAGTTCTAAATAACGAAAGCTTCCGTGATCACCATTGACTTGTCAACCAAATACTTTTGTAAATACTTGTTAGAAGATTGTCGTCACGATTTTCCTCCCCATTATTTTCAGTAGACAAACACGATTTTTCCTCAAAAGAAAAGATATAATAAACTAACATAAAAAGACGTATATTTTCAGCTTCCCCCTGAGTACAATGCTCAAGATTTTGTGTGATGTCATTGTTAAAAGTCAAACAACGTATTTTTCAATATCTTATTAAAAACATGCTTTTAATATTAAACTTCATACCTAAAACATCAAAGCCCCTTTTACACTTGCAGCCCCACATTAAGTTCGATGACTTGTGTCGTGGGTGCTGGAAATATTCACATCACACACTCAATCAGAACCAGAACCAGAAACATAAATTTTCTATGGGGAGGATAACATCCCGCCGGAATCGAACCCGATACCCCTGCTTAGAAGGCGAACGCCTACTAAGCCTAATGACTCAGTTTGAATAGTATAGCTTCAGATATAAAATTTACATAGCCAAAATATCTAATAATTTAAACACAAGCACAGCTTCAAAAATGCGACTTCTCCGCTTTATTTCCGGAAACCTTGATCAAATATCGTAAATTTTTACATATATTTTAATTTTTATTTAATATAGGCAAACTTTTGTCACCTGATGGTAAGCGACGATCTGGTCGACGATGGAGTAAGCTTGCCTAGAAGATACCTATTCACTCGCGACTTTTTTTTATGTTGAATAGGCAAGCATTTGACCACTATCTCACCTGATGGAAAGTGATGATGCGGCCGAATATGTAACATGCTTGCCTAGAAGATACCTATTCACTCGAGACTTGTAGACTCCACATGAAGTCTCTCCACTCCGCAAACTACTTTGACTTAAAGACTCCACACAGACTTGAAGACATTGTACTCATCAGGAAACACCGACTATTAAGGATAACTCAAAAACTACCGGTCAATTAATCTTGATTATATTTAAATGGGACCGCAGTAAAGCACCAACATTCAAATAAAAAAAGATTCATCAACATCGGATCCCCTCGAAAAAAGTTCTCAAGTTCTCAAATAAATAAATAAAGTACAGTCGAACTGAGAACCTCCTCTTTTTTATGTCGGTTAAATGGTCAATAATGGGCATCAAAATAGTAATTTTAGACCTATTTATGTCCCGGAGACACCAGAATCTTAAAAACCAGTTGACATTTAGAGTGGAAACGTATATTATTAATTATATCCTGTACTTCAACAGCAAATACAAAAAAAATAAGAAAAAGCTTTTTCCACTAGGCAAAATATAGGCGCAAAAGTCTCTGTTCGCGGAAATCTTCTATTTTTTCAAATTTTCAAAGTTTAAGTTTTATTAAATACTAGCTTTTGCCCGCGGCTTCGCTCGCGTTAAGAAGTATTATTTTAAAATTGAAAAAGTTTCATACAAACTTTCATCCCCTATTTTTTCCCCATGGGGGTAGAATTAATCAAAATCCTTTCTTAGCAGATGCCTACGTCATAACATCTACCTGAATGCCAAATTTCAGCCCGATCCGTCCAGTGGTTTGGGCTGTGCGTTGATAGATCACTATGTCAGTCAGTCAGTCACCTTTGAGTTATATATATTTAGATTTTATTTTTTTATGAATAGATCGTTTGTTTTAAATACAATTCATAAAACTTGTTACATTATCCTTGACATTATTGTTTAATATTATCTTCAAAGCGCAATAGTTCAAAAGTACCAATCAATGGTACACTTTTCAAACCCCCAAGTGTACAACAAACTTCGAAGCTCCGTCAGTTCGTCTAGAGTTTATTAAATAAATGCAGTGGAAACTCGGTTAAGCCTGACGTGTAAATTAGTTCCAGTGGTTCCGTACAATTATTTTAAATGTGCCAAAGTTTGAGAGCCTTTGAAGCTGGGGAGGATGATAGCGCTAATTGTAGCTGTGGAGTTTCAACTTAAACTTTTTAGGGAAGATAATAAGAAGGACGTATTTTGATTGAAAGGGGTTTAGTAAAAAGCCTGATAAACACTGACTTGATAACCGGTAAAAAAGAACAGTATTTAAAAACACAATTAACACTTAGCGTAGAAATTACAAAGTCTGCACCATAGAATACCGGCGTACGGCGACTGCAAGTCGTCATTATTATTTTTATTAGCTTGATGCTTAACACAAACCCTAATATATATTTGCTTCCATCATATAAATGAAAAATAAAATGTAAAGAATGACTACAATCCATGACAAGGATTGTGATCAAGACACAGAAGACCTTATAATAATTACTAAATAAACACACACGCACACACACAGCCACTCACACACTCAAACACAGACACACACTAATTCATACAGTAAAAAAATTGTTTGCTTTGTAACCTAATTAAGTTAGATATTTGTTTATTTCTTTTTTAGATAATATTCGTAACTATTTGATAATTAATTCAATTATCTTTGTCTGAAACAGTATCATTGTTTGAAACTGTGTGCCAGAAACATTCACCTCCCATACACAATCACACCCAAAACCAGAAACACAAATTTCCCTTGGGGAGAAAACTTGTGTTCCCGCTGGGAATCGAACTCAATACCCCTGATTAGAATGTGAACGCTCACCTAACTAAGCCAATGGGTGTTTGCATCAAAGGCATAAAGGACCACTCTATATGCTCAATAATAACTTATTCACGAAGTTTATACGTGGAATGCTTCGCGAAACATCCATAACTCAAATAAAATAACGACTCCTTGTTATCCTCCGAGCGCATAAATACAATAAACACGAATAAACATAAGCATGTTAAGCGCTCTGTCTTAGTACAAATGTTTTGTTTTCGTCGGTGCTACAAGGGAGCGTATGTAATTTTTACCGACTTCCCAAAAAAGGAGGAAGTACTCAAGTCGTTTGTATTTCTTTTTTTTTTTGTGTGTGTGTGTTACCTCATAACTTCTCTCCACGTGAGCCGATTTCGAAAATTTTTTTTAGTGAAAGAAAGAAAGAAAGAAAATATATAATAATATTTGTGACAATAAACACCTAATAACAAAAAAAATTAAAATAAAATAAATGGTTATACATAAATAAATAATTGGTGCCATTGCCACAAATCGGTTCCAACTCAGCATAAATGTTGATCAAAAGATCAGCGCTGGTCTTCCGTTGGGACTGGATTTGTTGTGACGACACGGACTACCTACAACAACACAAAGCAACAAATATACAACAAAAAAAAAACAATAACATTAATAACTAGTACATTTACTAGTATTAAATTTTTCGTTAGAATTAAACATTATAATATTATTAGATTAAACTCATCCCGAAGAAGAGCATCGTACATGCTCGAAACCTAGGTAAACAATATCGATTAAATGACGTGAGTGATAGCCGTAATCTAATAATATCAAGGTTCCGAAAATGAAGTCGGTTTTTTTAAGCTTTGCTTGCGTTTAATTATTATTGATGTAATGTTCTATGTGAGCAAATTATATAACCGTATGTTAATTTTGACTTATATGTGTTACATCCAATAGTACGCTAAGAACTCTGTCGTTGTCATCGTTTGGAAGCGTTTGTTTGAGACATTTTAGTAGGTATGATTTAGTAGACATTTTATTTCATGAGCATTTTATTAGTAGATGTGGGTAGAAATAGAAGTACAGGAAAACCAAAGAAAAGAAAAGAAAATGCTCTACCACTAAAAATCGTACATTTAGTGCATAATTTAACATCTTACATGAAAAAAATTTCAAGCGTCATCTATTTATGGTTAATGTACCGCCAGTTCGCTTAAAGCAATTCGTTTTTATGATCATCATCTTAACAACAAAGAAGTAGAGGTTATTGCCTGCATCTTTGTTCCCTGAACGTTTTAATTTATGAGTCTTCGAGAGTAAGTAAATAAAACAAACAAAGTTGGGTAAAACAATGTTTATCAAGGTAAATAGTAGCTTGTGTGTTAATTCTAGGAATGAACTATGTATATTCCAAATTTCAAACCAAAACCGATCAGTCGTTAGAGCGTTAAGAAAAAACAAACATACTTACACAAACTACTTTTACTCAAAATCAAATCATAATCGTTCATTTACATGGGCCCCAAAGAAGCACTCATGAAATTTAATGACTCTACTGCCAGATTCGCAAAATTACAGCCATCTCGATAAGAACCTAACAGGAAAATCGGTGGCGCATTTTTTTTTTATTTTTTATTACTATCACATTACTACTATACTAACACATTTACACACTTACCCACGAACTTTCGTATTTATAATATTAATGTAATTACAATAATGCTTCTCTAAAAAAGAAACATTTATGCCATTGAAGTACATTAAAAGTAACAGTTACTAGCAGAAGTTGAATTTTATCGAGCACCTGCTTCGAGTAAGTTACCTGCGTTGGTAGAGTTACGGGTCGATTTATAGAGTTTAGTTAACTCTATTTTAACTTTAAAATGGTATCGATGGTTTAATAGTGAGTAGTTTTAATAAAAGTTTGGATACGGAAAGTTGTAAAGGAATTGCGAAAGTGAATTAGAGTTCAATGAAAATGCTCCGACCAGGTTTCGGATATGTAATCGATACAATACAATACAAAATTCTTTATTGTACACCAAAAAACAAAAAGATACAAATTCAAAACTACGAAATTAATAGTATAAGGCAGAACAATGGGCGGTCTCATCGCTTTCAGCGATTTCTACCAGACAACCTTTGGATGGAAAGATATTGTAGTAGCAACTGAGGTCGGTGGAGATGTACAGTACAAATTTACATAAATATAATATGTAAAGTTAATAAACAACATAAAATAATTAAAATGATAAAAAATACAAATAAAATACATATTATTCTTCATAAATATAAGTTATATCATATATTCAAATGGATAAGTAGTGTACGATGTTCTTCTTTTGAGAGCTATAGCTACAGACGGCGCATGCTTCAAACATAACGTAATACAAATACAAATATAAATACAAAATACAAAATTCTTTATTTGCAAAGAAACATATTACAATACAATACAACTAGTTGTTCGCCCCGAACTGACTCGCGTTTACATTTGCCTTATGTAAAAAAACTTTTGAGGTTAATTGCTTATATAACTTTTTTCTTCATGTTAATTGTTTGATTTCTGTATTTGCTGATCAAGTACAAGATATAACTGATATAATACGTGTCAGCTTTAAATGTGAAACCGTTTTTGAGATAGACCCTAGGACAAAAGTAGGTCTAAAAACGTTGACTTTGGTGGCCTACCAAATCGTTATTTTCCAACATAGATTTTTTTTACCGGTTTTTTTACTCGTACAAGCTCTTTGCAACGACGCTCCAAGGGTACATATAAAACTAAGAAATATTTTGCTCCCCACTTACATGTATGGGAGCCCCCTTCATATTTACATTTATATAATTTTAAATTTTTTTTCTGGCTGTGAGCCGTAATTTTACATATTCTATGAGAATTTGAAGTCATTCGCTTATATGGTTTAGACGCTAGATGCCGCTAGACGGACGGACGGACGGACAAAGTGCTGAACGACCCAAGTCAACTTAGAGATCTCGTTTCGCACGATCAATGATCAGTCATACTATACTATCCTACTAATATAATATTATAAATCCGAAAGTTTGTGTGTAAGTATGTTTGCTCCCTCTTCACGCTTTAACGGCTGAACGTATTTGGATGAAATTTGGAATGTACATAGATTATACCTAGGATTAACACATAGGCTACTTATTAACTTGATAATAGCGGGCGAAGCCGCGTGGCACGGCTAGTAATAATATAAATCCGAAACTTTGTGTGTAAGTGTATAAGTATGTTTGTTCCTTCTTCACCCTATAACGGCTGTACGGATTGGGATAAAATTTTGAATGTACATAGCTAATACCTAGGATTAACACATAGGCTTCTTTTTAACTTAATAAAAGCGTGTGAAGCCACGGGGCACGGCTAGTATTATATAAGCAGTTCTGTAACAATCAACACCAGGAATTCCCACCCACTTCAATTTCACAAATGATTAATCCCAAAACGAAAGTTCAACACAATATTCCGAACACAAAGCCTCTAATTGTGAACGGCTAAACAAATCATGAATTTATTACTGAAACTTCTCTGAACGGTCAACTAACTTCACATAATAGGAGCTGAAAGCCAAACTTTTGGTTAAGGGGAAGCATGTTGTGTGCGAACTATAATAATTTAATTTTACAGTAATAGTAACTTTTAACTTCCGCGATTTTAACTCATAGTTTAGGTAATATAGGCTGATTTTATTTATATAGCATTAGCCATGCTAGGCAGAACTAAAGTGATAAATTTAGAAAGAAAAAATTATCGCTTGAGGCGGGACTTGAACCCGCGGCCATAGGGTCTCATGCCCTATTGCTCTAACCGCTGAGCTACTCAAGCCCCGCCTTTAGCGACGAAATTAACCTTTCCTTATTATTAACGTCTTATGGGGACGTGTGACGTCATCTACCGAAACAATTTATCATTATCGTGTCACCTTATCACTTCATCATCCGTACAGCGAAGGAGTGGAACTCATTGTCCGCGTCTTTGTTCCCTGAACGGTACAATCTGGGTGTCTTCAAGTCTAGAGTGAATAGATACCTTCTAAGCAAGCATGTTCCATCTTCAGCCGTATCGGCACTTCCCATCACGTGAGATAGCAAATGTTTGCCTATCTAGCATTAAAAAAAAACCTTAAATCTGAAACGTTTTTTAGGTTGGGAGCTATTTAGCCACAAACAGACGCAACACACGTTATAACACCCCTCCTAAAAAATATTGTAAGAATTAAAAAACCCTCATAACTATTTTGACTGTACTGAACATCCTCCTTTTTCTGACGGACTATTTTGACTGTACTGAACATCCTCCTTTTATTTTTTTTCTGACGGACTACATGCTGCTGCCTGTGTGTAGCCTCTGCAGCGTCACCGGGCGGGAGGGCGAGCGCGAAAGGCGCTCCGCAAAACATCCCCTTAACTAAATCTAACTCACATTAGAACTTAACCTATCAGTACCCCGTAAACAAATTACGAAGCATATCGGAACGAGGTGCAAACTTCCCTCTCGGTATAGTGAAGTAGAATGTATGATTAATAGTTTCGAGCTCGGGGGTTGGACTAATGATGAAATCGAGTTTGCAATCGGTTTGAAATCGATATAGAGAAGATGCACAAACGACCCAGTTGGCGCAGTCGACAGATGTCCGCCCTCTGCGCTGTGGGTCCTGGGTTAGATTCCCGGCAAGAGCACAAATTCCTTCCCAAGAGATATTTGTGCTTCTGGTTCTGGGTGTAATGTGTGTGTGATGTGAATGTTTCCGGCACCCACGATACAAGTCTTTGAACTTAGTGCGGGGCTGTGAGTGTGAATGCGTTTGTTTGTTTGTTTGTTATTTATTAGTATGTGTAAAAATTGGACGAGCTTTTTGCTCGCCTTAGGTTAAAAAGAGATCCTACTAATATCCTACTTAATATTATAAATCCGAAAGTTTGTGTGTAAGTATGTAAGTATGTTTGTTCCCTCTTCACGCTTTAACGGCTGAACGGATTTGGATGAAATTTGGAATGTACATAGATTATACTTAGGATTAACACATAGGTTACTTTTAACTTGATAATAGCGGGCGAAGCCGCAGGGCACGGCTAGTAAACTTACGAGTATATCATATAAATGCAAAATAAAATGTAAAGCATGGCTACAATCCTTGTCATATTAAGACATAGAAGACCTTATAACAATTACTAAATAAACACACACGCACACACGCACACACACACACATATACAGTTAAAAAAAACAGTTCTAGCTATGTAACCTAATTAAGTTTGATATTATGTATAGTTCTTTTCTAGATAGATTCGTAACTTAAATTATTTATCTTTGTCTGAAACAGTATAATTGTTTGAAATTGTGAATATTGTATCAACATTTTTCGGAGGAGGGCGTTGGCAGCTGCGACACAGTTTTACACTACTGCAGGTGTCATCGTTTTACCAAAATGTTTGTCTGTACAACCTTGTTTTTATCCTAAAATAAACGATTTTCATTTTTTCATATATCGGAGCCACGTCTCATTATCTCAGTAAAACAATAAATCATAAAAACTCGCTTTCAATGAGAAATATACCGATTAAAAAGAAATGGTTTATATTTATTTAGTTATTTCAGTTATCTTAATAAAATATTAAACAAATTTATTATTGATAGATATTTAGTGTTTTAAAATGTCTGTAACAAATCACAATTAATCTTACTAATGTAAATCATAAAATTATAAATCTGAAAGTTTGTGTGTAAGTATGTTTGTTCCCTCTTCACGCTTTAAGGGCTGAACAGATTTTTTTTAATGATGGATAGGCAAGCATTTGACCACTATCTAACCTGATAAAAAGTGGCGATGCGGCCGAAGATGGGACATGCTTGCCTAGAAGGTACCTATTCACTCTAGACTTGAAGACGCCCAGATTGTATACTATACAGGGAACAAAGACGCTGGAAATGAGTTCCACTCCTTTGCTGTACGGATGATGAACTTAGAACCAAAATGCTTCAAGCGAACTCGAGGTATTATAAAAGAATATTTAAAAATTCTTAAATAATATATAATATAATATTTAGAAATTATTTATTCGCCTTATAAAAGAGATTGTTACACTCAAATCATATAGTTATAATTAATATAAAATAAAATTAGTTTTTCTATTTGACGGTGTACCAGACACACCGTGTTAGATGGTAAAAGAGGCATTGTGAAATGAACTTATGGATTTCCTGCGCACATCCACCAAAATGCAAACGAATGATGATGCAAGATGCGGCTAAAGATGTAACATGCTTGCCTAGAAGATACCTATTGAATCTATAATTGAAGATACCCAGATTTTACCGTTCAAGGAACATAGATGCAATGAGTTCCTCTCCTTCGCTGTACGGATGATAAAAGTAGAAGCGAAACGTTAACATTATTGTAGGAGTTTTGCCGCGAAAGTAAAAATAAATGGCGTTGTTGATTTTGTATAATTTTCCAAAACCTGTGATTTTTCGAGTGTTAATACACTTTAATAATGATGGTGGATTATTAACCGGTAATACTTAATGTGCGTGAGTGTAGGCAAGTCATACAAAGTCATACATTAGTACCATAACAATGAATAACAATCGCGATAGTTTTCATAATAAAAGTCATACAAAGTTGAAAAACGTGATTTTCGCATTCGCTCCAAAACTCCAATAGAAGTTCTAGTAAAGTTTCTACCACTTTACTAGGGCATGATTTGACTATGGACCTGACTCTTTTTCTTGACTTTGATTGTGACTTGTGACTCGTAATTTTAACACGAAATACACTTGAAAAATATTATTAATTGACACTGGCTAAATGCACAAGACCGCGAAGTTAAAATTAAAAAGAGAAACATTATTTAAAAAATATATATTGTAGTTTAAATATAGAGCAAATTTTTATTAATACCAAGTTACCACAGATCAAAGATGTTCCCAGTCTCATTAAAGTTATACTTTGAACATTGCAACTTGCAGCTAACAAGTTGAACACAATTATTTCATTACACTTTATAAAGTGTTCAACAACTTCTTGAACTATTTGCTCCAAATGATTTAACTGCTTCTATGCCATGTTCCAACACTTTATTAAAACTTACAATATGTACAATACTAATTTTGAAGTTTTGCCGCGAAAGTGAAATGGCGTTGTTGAATTTGGATTATTTACTAAAACTTGTGACTCTTCGTGTGTTAATAATTTAGATTATTAACCGTTAATACAAAGTGAACGTGCAGGAGTGTAGGCAAATCATACAAAGTTAAATAAACGTGAATTTCGCTTTCGCTCCAATACTTATTGAAGTTCTAGTAAAGTTTCTACCACTTTACTAGGGCATGACTTGGCATGATGACTGGACCTTGATTATTTTACTGTGACTTCTGACTGGACCGTGACTTTTTTACTATTATAAAATATGTAACACACATTATATTTTTTATTACTTGAAAATTGAATTGTCCTTTATTAATAAAAGCATTCACACTCACAGCCCCACACTAAGTTCAAAGACTTGTATTGTGGGTGCCGGAAACATTCAAATTACACACACATTACACCCAGAACCAGAAGCACAAATAACCCTTGGGAAGGAATTTGTGCTCTTGCCGGGAATCGAACCCAGGACCCACGGCGCAGAGGGCGGACACCTGTCCGCTGCGCCAACTGAGTCGTCTTATTGATAAAATAATGTGTTAAAATTCACTATGCAACCATGATAAAATAATTTATGGAAAATTACATCGTGCATTGTATTTATATTTCTTCAAAGAAAGATAGATAGATAGATTTACTCTTTATTAAACATCTTAAATGAGACAAAAGAAAAAACAAAAAATAATTATTTACCAAAAATTGTAATGAAATTATGATGAAGATCGTGGTGAAATCCTGTTGACATTGAAAATGTTGCTAGTAGACCTCACGATTTCTAGAAATTCATTCATAGTATCTCGTTGACTTGCCGAAGTGTTCCAGGACTTAACACTAGTGAACCATCATAAATAATCACCATCTAAGAGGTAAGATACAGAAAACAAATGCTAGTTAGAAAGTGTTTATTTTGCTTTTATTTATATAGCATTAGCCATGCTAGGCAGAACTATAGTGATAAATTTAGAAAGGAAAAATTATCGCTTGAGGCGGGATTTGAACCCGCGGCCATAGGGTCTCATGCCCTATTGCTCTAACCGCTGAGCTACTCAAGCCCCGCCTGAAGCGACGAATTTAACCTTTCCTTATTATGAACGTCTTACGGGGACGTGTGACGTCATCTACCGAAACAGTTTATAGAAACTACTACGGCCAACGAGTCTAACATTGCAGTTAGCTCAACGTTGTGTCGATAACGTCTACCCAAATCAATTGATTTTATTTATATAGCATTAGCCATGCTAGGCAGAACTATAGTGATAAATTTAGAAAGGAAAAATTATCGCTTGAGGCGGGATTTGAACCCGCGGCCATAGGGTCTCATGCCCTATTGCTCTAACCGCTGAGCTACTCAAGCCCCGCCTGAAGCGACGAATTTAACCTTTCCTTATTATCACACGTCCCCGTAAGACGTTCATAATAAGGAAAGGTTAAATTCGTCGCTTCAGGCGGGGCTTGAGTAGCTCAGCGGTTAGAGCAATAGGGCATGAGACCCTATGGCCGCGGGTTCAAATCCCGCCTCAAGCGATAATTTTTCCTTTCTAAATTTATCACTATAGTTCTGCCTAGCTTGGCTAATGCTATATAAATAAAATCAATTGATTTGGGTAGACGTTATCGACACAACGTTGAGCTAACTGCAATGTTAGACTCGTTGGCCGTAGTAGTTTCTATAAACTGTTTCGGTAGATGACGTCACACGTCCCCGTAAGACGTTCATAATAAGGAAAGGTTAAATTCGTCGCTTCAGGCGGGGCTTGAGTAGCTCAGCGGTTAGAGCAATAGGGCATGAGACCCTATGGCCGCGGGTTCAAATCCCGCCTCAAGCGATAATTTTTCCTTTCTAAATTTATCACTATAGTTCTGCCTAGCATGGCTAATGCTATATAAATAAAATCAATTGATTTGGGTAGACGTTATCGACACAACGTTGAGCTAACTGCAATGTTAGACTCGTTGGCCGTAGTAGTTTCTATAAACTGTTTCGGTAGATGACGTCACACGTCCCCGTAAGACGTTCATAATAAGGAAAGGTTAAATTCGTCGCTTCAGGCGGGGCTTGAGTAGCTCAGCGGTTAGAGCAATAGGGCATGAGACCCTATGGCCGCGGGTTCAAATCCCGCCTCAAGCGATAATTTTTCCTTTCTAAATTTATCACTATAGTTCTGCCTAGCATGGCTAATGCTATATAAATAAAATCAATTGATTTGGGTAGACGTTATCGACACAACGTTGAGCTAACTGCAATGTTAGACTCGTTGGCCGTAGTAGTTTCTATAAACTGTTTATTTTGCCTTTAAAACCTTCAAGAAACGAGGGTATAAGTATAAATAAAATTATTCCAAGTTATTTTATAAGTCTCATCAAATGATTTCAGAAAAACACAACAGAGAATGCTCATAAGGTATTCCTCCCCAGACACCGAACACAAAAAACCAGTCGTCCTTGAAAGGCACTCCGTGGCTGCTTCTCACACCGTATTTGCATCGGAGACGTAGCGCAGTATTTGTTGAGACAGTATTATATCTTGTAACGAATGTTTCTACAATCATAATCATAATGGTAATATATTTTATTGGTACATAAAAACTTACTTTAAGGTAGGTAATCAATTAGTGTTTTGATTGTCAGCTAGTACTGATGGTAGTAGAACACAACATAAGTTCAGTATACCTCGGATGAAACTCTGTCTCTCACACTACGATTAACTGTAAAAGTGAGGTAACAGCGTCAGTATATACTTAGTACTGGGATGTCACACATTAAATTATTTTTTTACTCAAAAGCTGACAAACAATTCAATGCATAATGAGAGGTGGTAGAGCATTTTGTGAGTTGCTCGCCTGGCTTGCTACCAAAGTAGCTTACCACCATCAAATTGAAAGTCTGCCGCCAAGCCAAATACGGTGTTCCGGCAGTTATCCTTGAGAGCCTGCGTATTCCAGGTCTAGTGTGTTTACCAGCTTCGATCACATCGTCACTTACCAGCAGGTGAGATAGTGGTCAAACACTAGCCTGTCACAAATAAAAAAAATAAATAAAAAAATGTAAGTTAATGTAGAAACACGAATAGATTGTTCCTTAATACACACAATTTTGTTTAATATCAGACAAGCAGCGTACTTGTCTTTTTTAAATTCAAGATAAGCAATATTTCGATCATCATCACAACTGTTGGTAAGCGACAATGTGATTGACGATGGAGCAAGCTTGCTTAAAAGATACATATTCACACGCGACTTCAATACTCCCATATTATACTCATCAAGAAACACCTACTCAGGCAAAGAATTCAACTTGCGGAACTTCACCCGCATTTTAATATAGTTTAGTTATATCAAATATTTTTTTGTTTTTGATATCATTAAAATAAATAAATTCTAAAATAACAAAAAATCGGCCTATAAGGCCAGACCTCCGATACTGCGTTCCATTGCCCTATTTGCGTCTTTAGAAAGGATATTGTAGTCCGATCCACTTATGAGTTTAATCGTCTCCATGAGTTTCTTATAAGGGGCGGTGGCGTGGAAACGGGTGGGTTTATAGGGCTGTCATAACGTTTTGTTTGTGTTTATTGTTTTATAAATGCTTTAAAATTTGCATAGCTACACTTCGAGTGATAATTAAAACAAAGTATCAACCTTCTGCTGATTCATGATCTCCTAGTAGATACAAGGAAACTTTTGATTCTTGTAGTTATGGCCGTGAATGTCCCTTTGAACTCGACCCCTTTTTTTGTTCAAAATATTAGTGACTGAGTGGATTAGAAACCCATAAGTCAATTAATTATGATTTCCGCTAATAATTATTAGTAGTTCTTTCAATATACGCTATTTTTTAATGCGAATAGACAATCATTTATCCATTATCGTACCTGATGGAACACACATTTAAACATAACATTAACATAAACGCTTTCACACTCATAACTCCACACACATTTCGATAAACTCCCTTTGGGAGAAATGTTATCTCTAAGATTTTATATTTCCACCGGGATTCGAACTCAATACTCAATACTGCTTTGAAGGCAAACGTACACCAAACTACGCCAGCGAGCTTACATAACGGCTCGCTGCACTGGCGTAATTAGAAGAAACATCTTTTACGAAGGAAATTTTGTTTCCAACCGGGAATCGAATTTAGAATCCCTGCCATAGAAAGCAAAAATTGCCAAGACAATAAAACAACTAAATTACAAACCAATTCAAACAACCAATAAACAACACAACATCTGTTCCCGATCCATTACAAAAATAAATATCCTCCGTTTTCTCAACATTCGATCGCCAACCCTGCTTGCCGAATGACAATAAGATATCTCGAGACTTTATCGACTACCCCCGCTTTTAAATCTGATTGGTCTGTACTGTTTTTCACAAATATATTCTCGTTCGTAAATCGAGCGGTTTATAATTCAGGACTCGTTTTGCACTTTTTGGTAGACGTCGAAAATTAAATGGATTGTCGTAAACGTCTGACATGGTTTGTGCATTTAAATTGAAATCCTTTATTATTGTTTGTTTAAAATATCTTGAGTTGCATGTTAGAGCTATGTGGTGATCTGTCCTTTAAATCCATTAATTCATAATTATTATGTTATATTCATAATGATTTACTTTAATAACTGGCTGTGTATCACTACAGTTAGCTCTAGGGCAACGTTTTGTTAACAGTTTGACAGCAAGGGTTCCCAAGATACAAGCGCAGCGTAATTTGGGCCCATTGTAATTACAAGAAATATATTGAATGTATTGTTATTCATATGTATGTAGAACGAAAGTCACCGACATAGCCCGGGTTAGCACGTTGAAGTGGCAATGGGCAGGGCACATAGTACGTAGAACGGATGGCCGATGGGGCCGAAAGATTCTAGAATGGAGGCCACGGACTGGCAAGCGCATGAAATAGTGAAGGTCGCAGGAAAACGCTGGGTGCAGGCCGCTAACAACCGTTCTTTTTGAAGATCTTTGGCGGAGGCCTATATCCAGCAGTGGACTTCTTGCGGATGATGATGATGTATGAAGTGCAAATATCTGAATAACGCTACCCACTGGTCACTACCAGTGGGTAGCGTTTTAACTCAAGTGCTCAAGCCCACTGGCTTGAGCACATGAGTTACCTATAAGCTCGATGTCTTGTAGGTAACTTAGTTCTTTGCTGTACATAGTTTTAGTTTAGTTTTAGGAAATATAGGCAATTGGCCCGTAGTATTGCGTAGATTATTTTTGGAATATGACAAATGCTTTACAAAAAAAATATCTGAATACAGAAGATCATTAGGTGTGGTTTACGTGGAGATATGTATTAACACGGTTTCAAGATCTTGGATTTGATTGTCCGGTCTAAAGTGGGTGTTATAGTAATCTAATCGATAATTCACTCCTTAAATCTTATACATTACTTTAAACTGTTCGTTGGTTTAGTTGAGTTCGCCTTCAACACAATAGTTCCTCAAGAAAAATTGTCTATCTGGTTTTGGGTGTAATTGTGTGTGCGATTTGGTTGTTTCCAGCACCAACGATACAAGTCATCGAACTTAATGTGGGACAATAAAAGTGTAAGCAAAATCTTTATATATACATATGTGTATATATAAAGATTTGGCTTTGCCTTCGCTATAGTAAAACATAAACTTCAACTAAGGAGATTCAAAATTGCAAGAAATTATTATAATAATTTGTAAAGAGAATCTTTACAATTTCTGTTGAATCATTTCAACAAAGCCATACGCATAGCGATAAATTGAAGTACCTTTTCAGAAACCGTTATTATTATATAATAATGGCTCTCATAAGAAATGTATTTCAAAACATTCCTAATTGCTTCAGGTACGAATTCACCAAACGCCGGTTAAGACATAACAGTAGCTTAACCGGGAGATTGCTTTGAAATGTTGAATAGCCGTCAAAGTCAAACGTAATCACATGCAACCAAGGATTTTGCAGCTGATGTTTAGGAAGGCTTATTTCCTATCTGACATCGATGCATGCAACAGTGATTGACAATTAGAACTTAACATCGAGATAAGAGATTAAACTGTCGGTTTAAAAATCTATGGGATTTAACCGAATATTTAAGCAACGGAATATTTATTTTTAATTTTGGCTTCTCAATCTTATGCATTTAGCCAGTGTCAAGTAATTATATATTTCAAGCGTATTTAATGAAATACGTATAATGATTAGACTTATAATGATAAGACCTAGTCATAAGTCACAGTCAAAATCAATTAAAAGAGTCAAGGTCCAGTCAGATTCAAGTCATGCCCTATTAAAGTGGTAAAAACTTTACTAGAACTTTTGGAGCGGAGGCGAAAATCACGTTTATCAATATTGTATTATTTGCTTACACTTATGCACGTTTAGTAAGTATTAACGGTTAATAATCCACCATTATAATACATTAACACTCGAAGAATCACAGGTTTTGGAAAATTATACAAAATCAACAACGCCTTTTTTTTTTACTTTCGCGGCAACAAACCAAATCAAATCATCAAAATTAATTATTCGAATGTTTGTCGTGACTAGTGACAATGTTTTAGTTTGTTCTTAATCTCTGAATACATTTTTGGTTTTAACTTTAAACTTGACTTGATGAAGCCCAGCCTCAGTTTGTCGCAACATGGACCTTTGAATATGGTATTTCCTGCTTCTCTTTCGGTGTTTGAGACTGACAAGTTCCCTTCATGTTACTTTGATGTATCTTGGGATCCTTTACATGAACCTGATTCTTTTTGTTGAATTTTGTGCTTAATGGGGATGTTTTGGACGACTTCAGACACCGTGTGCAAGTAATTTCGGCTAAGTGATAAACCGCGACTTTATTTATGTATTTCGCCCATATCTCCCTATTATTTGTAGCACATAATATATTTATAATATTCAGAATTGACAACAACGTTCTCTACCCTTTGCGCCGTGGATCTTGGGTTCAATTCCTGGCAGAAGCACAAAGATTCTCAAGGCAAATTTTTGCATCTGGTTCTGCGTGAGATTGTGTTTGTGATGTAAATGTTTCCGGCACCCACGACACAAATCTTCGAACTTAGTGCTGTGACTGTAAATATATTTGTATATTAATATTTGTTTTCTTTTCAGCCCTGCCGAGGCAACGTTTCTCTTCTAGAAGAAGACATATGGCGCGAGCAGCAATGTAGTGCCCACGACAACACTCCTTATGGAGGAGAGCTGTTCCATTGGAGAGCTCATCGTGATGATGCGGAACCTTGTGCCCTTACTTGCAGGGGTACCCCGCACCATTCTGTGCAGATCCCTGATGCAGTAAGTTTTTATCCTGATTGTTATTGAATTTACACCCGACTGCGGCGAAGCTTTCGCTTATTTTTTATGACAACTTTGTAGTCGACAAGTTTCGGACAAATTTGACGTCCTTCATCAGGATGAGTCAGAAACGCGATACACTAAGGCGAGTGGCTCGGGCCTCGACGCGTGACTATTATTTTCGATAATGATAAGATAAAGATATTTTATCTGTAAAACTTTAACTTTACAAAAGCCTTAAAAAGGCGTTACATACTTGAATCAGAATACCACTCTTACCCAGTTGTTTTATCATTCGTCAGACCGCAGCAATGGATGAAGAGGAACGTGTGGTGGTGGCAGTTCTAGCAGCCAGAGTGTCTGATGGGACTAGATGTCGTCCAGGCAGCTTGGATATGTGCATCGATGGAAGATGTCAAGTAAGTGACTGGTTGTTATCCTTTGTCTTAAATTTGACAATTGATGGAGTTCAACGGTTGTCCATAAGTGAATCGTTGTTATTGAGAAAGAGTTTGAGTAAGATGCTGTTATATGTTTGTGGATCATCAATCGAAACTCTTGAGTCGAAAACTGTGTGAGTGACCCTCAAGAAGAGAAAAAAATAAACAGTTAATTTACACTTTAACTGCCCTTTAGCTAAGTTGGGTGCACGTTCGTCTTCTAAGGAACGATTATCGGGTTCGAATCCCGGTGGAAACATAAGTTTTCTCTTAAGGGCAATTTGTGTTCCTGGTTCTGGGTGTGATTGTGTCTGTGATGTGAATGTTATCGGCACCCACAGCACAAGTCATCGAACTTACTGTGGGACATCATATTTTGACTATATTATTATACTAATTTCATCCAATATTCTGAAATAAATACTGTTATTTGTAATGTTACTTATTTGATCTCTACATTTAAATATTTGTACATCGGAAACGGTTGAGTAAGTGGAACTAATTCTATGTCTATAACCTACAATTAATTATATTATTTACCATACTCTGACAAATAAATAAATTTTGATTTGTGACTGTGAAAATATTCAAGCTTATGCTACATATTTCTGAGAACGAGGACCAAACATCATGAAAGGAAACCGGTTCGTAGCCTACATTACTTATAAATTCTTGTTGTTCCATTCAATTAGATCAAATCAACTATCAATTACATTTAAACCGCAGTTACCCAAAAATCAATCCAATACGTTACTGCGAAATAGTCACAACTATACTAAACTACACTAAAACGTTTGAAAACTAAAGCCCGCTGAAGCCGTAACTTGAACAGTTTATGTGTCCACATAATTTGTGAACGGATAGCTACCACCGAAATTGGTACGCTGCACCAAAATTATGCTGGTTACCTTATTTCAAATTTATAGCGACAGAGTTACACATCTCATGCAAACGCTGCGAGCCTGTGGTACTGTGTCGAATAAATATTTTCTAGCTAGGGTAAAGGTGGGTTTTAAGTAGAGTAGTGTGTTTAGGAGCTGTGTATTATTATGAAAAGAAATACTTGCTACGAAAAATTCCTTAAAAAATGTAGACTGTTATGAATTTTGCATCCGTTTGATTCCCGGCGGGAGCACAAGTTTTTCCCCTAGGAAAAATTGTGTTTCTGGTTCTGGTTGTGATTGTTTGTGTGATGTGAATGTTTCTAGCACCCACGACACAATTAATCGAACTTAGTGTCGTGTGAAAGCCTTTACGTTTTGTTATTCGAGGTCACATTCTAGCTACATTCCAAATTTTGGCCAAATATCCAAACGTTCACATTTATATTATGGTATACTGATCAGGATAAAGTTTCGGTCCCACTGATCTTTATCCTGTTCAGTAATTTGTCCAATTAGATATATATATACAATAAATACTATAATATTTTTATTATTATTTTAAATCAATTAAACAATACAACACACAACAAATTAACTGAACATAACATAACCGTATACGCTTTATCACCCAAAGTCCCTCATTAAGTTCGTCATGATGAAAAATACAATAAAAAAATTGTGTTTTATTTTTTCATACTACCGAATAAACTAACATTACCATTGACCACGAAATTTGTAACTTGTGAACCTATATTTCCTAAACTAATCTTAAAATATATACAGCAAAGACCTAAGTTAACTACAAGACATCGAGTTTATAGGTAATTCAAGTGCTTAAGCCACCGGTGGGTAGCGTTCCCATCATATGTAACCACTGCCGAAGTTTCAAGTGCATTTGATCGAAATGTGCGACTTGTTTCGTATTGAACTGTTTCGGTTTGGAAAGCAAACAATCATCGCTGCATTATTTTGGTCGTAGCTTATTATTACTAAGGTAATTATAATAAAGCGTTAATAAACAAAACTCCTAAACTAAACCATTTTGCATAAACAAATCATCTCTGTAATTTTCATTTCACAAGCGTATGTCAATTTCGAAACTGTTGAACCCGTAACTGCGATTCGTTGGCGTCCAATTAGAACTAAAAGCTTACCGAATTAATTATTCATGTATTTATGTGTGAAATTAATAGCAGGTACTTTTATATATAGACACAAACGTTTTTTCAACATTTTTTATTTTATTTCGATTAGGCAAGCATTGGAACACTATCTCATCTGATGGAAAGTGATGAAGCAGCCGAAGATGTGACATGTGACATGCTTGCCTAGAAGATACTTATTCACTCGAGACTTGAAGACTCCCAGATTATACCGTTCGGGGAACAAAGACGCAGGCAATGAGTTCCAATCCTTCGCTGTACGGATGATGAACGTAGAAGCGAAACACTTTGAGCGAACTGGAGGTATGTCGACCATAAATGGATGACGTTTGATAGTTTGTCTTGTTGTTAAATGGTAAAAAGGGGGCATGGGGGAATTAATTCATGTAATTCCTGTGCACAAACCTACTGAGACACACCCAAAACCATGAGATGCATTGAGTTTTTAGCTATTAATAATTATAGATCATAACAAAGAGGCACTAATTAAGTTAATGATTCTACTGCCAGATTCTCAAAATTACAGCCATCTCGAGAAGAACCTGGCAAGAAACTCGGCGGCGCATTTTTTTCATTCATTTTTTTTCATTTGATCACAATTATATAAAGATAACCTGTTTTTGTATAATAATTCTCAATTAACATGTGTAAGGAATCCTACCAATATTGTACAAAGTTCAACGTGCTTAGACAATATTGTACACGCAATTTCACACGAGATGGTTGTTTACACGTTTGTACACGTGTACGCCGTAGGACGTTATAACACGTGTTTGTAAACAACCACTCCGCAGGACAAACACGTAGGTTATGGAATTTTTAAGACATCCTTTTGATACTTTCGCGTGAAAAAGTTGGTGTGGTTTTGAATATTTTAGAGCGGAAACAGTGGTTTGGAAACGTATGTTTTGAAAGATTAGGTTCTAAAGATCGGTGAGCTGCCTTTTACCGACTTCACAAAAAAGTAGGAGGTACTCAAGTCAACTGCATTTTTATTTTTTATGTGTCATAACTTCACTCCACGTGAGCCGAATCCGAAAAATTTTTCGTAGTTCGAAAGATGTTGCTTTCTAATTGGTCCCATTTAAATTTAATCAAGATCTGATCAAGAAGTAGTTCTTGAAATATCGTCAATAATGCCTATTTTGTGGACTACTTTGACGATGTTCTCGTTTAACCGACTTCAAAAGTTACCTCATAACTTCTTTCGTTGTGAGCCGATTTTGATGATTATTGTTTTATTTGAAAGCTGGCTTATCATGTGGTCCCATTGAAATTTGATCAGATCTCTAGTTTTTGAGTTCTAGTCAATAATGCGTGTTTAATACATTAAATCTGATCAAGGTTCCGAAGATAAGTCGGTTTTTTAAGCTTTGCTTGCGTTTAATTATCTTACTTAAAAGCAGTAAGCAAACGTAAGTCACAAATTTAATTAATTTAAAAGCAGCCTTGAGTTTATCCTGAGTACAAACTATGTTCATTGGAAATTTCAGCCAAATCAGTTCAACAGTTACAGCGTAAAAATAAAACAAACATACTTACACACTAACACATTTATTCACAAACTTTCGGATTTATAATAGAAGTATCTGATTATAACTACGCATAAAGTTAACTACGCATTAGGGAAGTTATTTCAATTTTACTCTAAGGAATTATTAATAAAATTAAATGTCATTTTAAGTACTAATCAGATACAATTTACATGACTTTAACTTTATAAATAAAATACTTTCATATGAACTTTAATTCGCAATTGCACCACCTTATTGCACTCCTGGCAAAAAATATTTGTAACATAAATTTTCTATTTTGAATAAACTACTCAAATACCAAATTTCCATCTGTGTAACTTCATAAATAAAGAACTTTCGAAATAAACTTTCATCCCCTATTGTACCTCCATAATGCATCCCTGGCAAAAAAATTTTGAACTACTGAAATTCACATTTTCATTGCTATATGTTCAAAAACAAAGAACTTACATACAAACGTTTTCACACTATTTTACCCTCTTCGAGGTAGAATTTCCAAAAACCCTTTCTTAGTACACCTTACCCTACACAACAGCTTAGCGAACCGTTCTCTAAACATTTCCTGGCGAGGAATTCCGATAGCCCACTGCTGCTTCCCAAAGTATTTAGGTGTTACCTTGGACCGAACGCTGACTTTTAAAACCAATTTTGAGAATATAACACAAATATGCATGCCCTGTTTGGCATCGATCAGCCCATGCCAAAAAAGTGGATACAGCTCTTAATGACACATGTAGAAAAATAATAGGATGTTTGAAACCGACTCCGATAAAGATGCTGTATCCACTGGCAGGCATTACTCCCCCAGCAGTCAGAAATAGCCAGTGCAGTAGAAAAGCGGAAACAAGAAACCGATTCCAGACACCCGCTACATGACCAAAGTCAGTTTTTTTTTATGGACAAACATTTGACCACTATCTCACCTGATGGAAAGTGATGATGCGGCCGATGATGTGACATTTTTATCTAGAAGATACCTATTCACGCTTGACTTGAAGACTCCCAAATTATACCCCTCGGAGAATAAAGACACAAGTAAT
The DNA here is from genome assembly GCA_948107665.1 of Lomographa bimaculata. NCBI lineage: Eukaryota > Metazoa > Arthropoda > Insecta > Lepidoptera > Geometridae > Lomographa > Lomographa bimaculata. The sequence continues at coordinate 1,333,300 of OX403608.1, read as the reverse complement.
GAGTTCCACTCCTTCGCCGTACGGATGATGAACGTAGAAGCGAAACGCTTCGAGCGAACCAGAGGTATGTCAACCATAAATGGATGGCGTTTGACAGTTTGTCTTGTTGTTAGATGGTAAAACGGGCATGGGGGAATTAACTCATGTAATTCCTGCGCACACTCTCCAAAATGTAGAGGATAGAATACCGATAGACTAGCGACCTTACGTCGGTGACTGAGACTCCGATAGATAGATAAAAATGCATTAGATACGAATATTTCGTGTTTTCAAACTTATATAAATGTAATAATCGAATGAAACGAATCTACTCTATTATAACTATATTATTATCTGAGTAATTAACCCCTTTTGTCACACGTTTCAACATTATTTTCACAGAGACACCCAACCTCCCTGTATAATATTCACAAAAACACCCTGTATATTCGCGGCCGTCCACAAAGCATAACTAAATGAATTACTGCACTGTGATACTATAACAGAAAAGTGGTTTGAAGCATAAGAAATAGCGGGTAAAATAATAATGACAATGCCATACTCACATAAAATAGATTTATCGATGTGTTTTACAGCTTTCCTCTTTTTTTGGCCTCTATCTCGCTTGATGGAAAGTGATGATGCGGCCAAAGATGAAGCATATTTGCTTAGAAGATACCTCTGAGTCTAGAGGTATCTTATTCACTGTAGACTTGAAGACTCCCAAACTATACTGTTGGGGAAGCAAAGACGCGGGCAGTGAGTTCCACTCCTTCGCTGTACAGATAATAAAGGTAGAAACAAAACGCTTTGAGTGGAGATAAGGTAAATTAACCATAATGGGTGACGTTTTTCACTTCGTATTGTAGTACAATAATATAAAGGGTAAAGGGGAATCAAGAGGTGTAATCCAAGTGCACACTCACTATATACTCGTATATAGATAGAACGCCGATACACTACCTACTATAACTACTACCTACATTGCATAATTTTGGAACCAATCATCAATCATGGTCTTTCGTCTGCGCCTCTCTAGGCGTCAGGGTTCAGGCCTCAGTGCTAAGCACTTTTGCCTCATCTGGGCGCCGAGGGCTACTAACCTCGGGGAATCTTGGCGGGAGCTCTTTGCCTGTCTTGGCTTGGGCTCCCTACTGAGTCTTCCATTCCTGTCTTTGGTCGTCAGTCACTGCCGTCTCTTGCTCCCTCGGCTTCGTCGTCATCCTTGGGGATGTCGCGTGGGAGTGCACGCTAGGTCGTTACGTCCGGCGGTCGGGCATGCAGCGGCATGGGAGAATCAAGTGGTGTAATTCAAGTGCACACTCTCTATATATATATATAGATAGAACACCGATAGACTACCTACCTAATATAACTACTACCTACAATGCATAATTTTGGAACGCAATAACTGCAATAACGCAATAACTTCTACCAACTCAGGCGCCTCTACCGCGTGCACTGCGTCTCCTCGATGCTGTGGTCCGCCAACACCAGCTCGATTTGTTTCATTGCATAAACCAAGAGTTTCACAGAACGACAGAAAGTGTTTTTGGAGAGGTGTTTGCCCAACTTATCGAAAATGTAATTATGTGATTGATTGATTTAATTTAGTATATTTAAATTCATAAACTTTTTTTAGTTAAGGAGTATAGATGAGTGAAATGGGAATGCATGTAATGCTCACCCTGAAAGTTTGAATATAAATAAATAAATATTCCAAAGGCGAAAGTCTGCGAGTGTGTTTGAATGATTGTTACTTCTTCACGGTCATATGGCTAGACCATTTTTGATTAAATTTGGCACGGAGGTTGCTTGCACCTTAGATTAACACACTTTTTATCCCGACATTACGATATAAATTTCTATTATCTATTTATTATCTTACATATAATAAATAGATAATAGAAATGAGATAGTGGTCAAACACTAGCCTGTCACAAATAAAAAAAAAATATATATATATATATTTTGATTTTGCCTGATTAATGCATACCTCATGTCATTTTATTTTAACATCATTATTGTGCAATAAAGTATTAATAAATAAAAAAAAACCGCGGGGCGCAGCTATTCTAAGATAAATTTGCTGTAAAATTTTATATGTGACCACCTCTAAAGTATACTCTACCAAACAAAAAATAATTAAACGCAAGCAAAGTTTAAAAAAACCGACATCGACGCTTTATCTTCGGAACCTTGATCAAATTCTATGTTTTAAACACGCATTATTGACGATAACTCAAAAGTGATCAGATCTTGATTAAATTTAAATGGGACCAATTGGATAGCAACATCTTTCAAACAAAAAAATATTTCAAAATCAGTTCACATGGAAAGAAGTTATGATATAACACACATAAAAAAAATACAGTCGACTTGAGTACCTCCTCCTTTTTTGTGAAGTCTATAGAAAAAATCATTAAAATTAATTCATAGTTGGCGAAGATATCGCGTAACAAAAAAAAACAGTTGAATTGTGAACCTTCTTTTTTGGAGTCGGCTGAAATATGGTTTAAATTAAAACATTTTTTTTGTATATAATTCTCTTTCCGCTCACTCTTCTACCTTACTCCATCAAGCTCCACACGCATTACGTATTCACAACACGGTCGCCGAGAGCCGGCGCATAACGAGTTTATATTTAAGCAAATGCGAAAGCAAAACCATGTGAAAAAACCATTAAAATACCGCCCTCTCAGCCGTGAGGGCGACAGAAGTACAGCTATGGGCTCTTTTGAAAAATACGAGGAAGTAGACGCTTTGTTGATGTCAACACTCATAACGAGGGCTTTGTTGTGGAATTCGGAGTTGGTGTAAAGCGTTCATTGCACAGTAATACAGATATATCCTGACAGTTATGTTTTGCAAAGAAAAGTAGGAAGCTTAAGCCACGTGTCACGATGTTTTTTTTTTATTTGTGACAGGCTAGTGTTTGACCACTATCTCACCTGATGGTAAGTGACGATATGATCGAAGCTGGTAAACACACTAGACCTGGAATACGCAGGCTCTCAAGGATAACTTCCGGAACACCGTATTTGGCTTGGCGGCAGACTTTCAACTTGATGGTGGTAAGCTACTTTGGTAGCAAGCCAGGCGAGCAACTCACAAAATGCTCTACCACCTCTCAAATGTTACCTGATTAGCACCACCCGGGGACCACGTGTAGGGAGTCAGACTTAAGGGGTATCCTCCTACAGACGTGGGTGACTCAGACCCCATAAATCTATCAGGTTGTCAATGTTACCTTCACGTTCCCTGTTCATGACTCCAATTGGAGTCGTAAATTAATGTTTACGGTACACCCATTCCTATGGAGTTACAGAACCTATAACCACAAGTCCACAAAATATATTATCTAATAATCTAGATTATATAATATACTAGCCGTGCCTCGCGGCTTCGCCCGCTATTATCAAGTTAAAAGTAAGTTAGGTATAAGCTATGTGCGTTAAATGGGAACAAACATACGTATACACAAACTTTCGGATTTATAATATAAGTAGGATAGGATTTTATGGATTTGTGAAAAAAGCGAATATTTTGTTACGTTTGGACATGAAAGTAGACGAATTTTTTTTTTACGGATAGCAAAGTATCACAGCAATACCATTTTACAAATAATTGCAGGAAAGCTTATACGGTGGACAGGGGACGCGTAAAACATGAGGTATGTTTATGCAATTTTATGAGTGCGATCTTTTAGGTTATTGGTAGCACCAAATAATTATGTTAGGCACTCAAAAAAAGCCAGAGCTCACTTGACCGCTAAAAAACTGGGCATACTCCTCACCTTGGCAGCTTCTCAATTTGTATCAAACTCAGGTCCAATCGTGTATTACCGCGGCAATCTCTGGAATGGATCCGCTGACTACAATCACACCTGATGGAAAGTGACGATGTAATCTAAGGTGGAGCACGCTTGCTCAGTAAATATCTATTCACTTTACTTTTGAACACACCCAAATTGTACCTTGCGGGAAATACAGATGACAGCAAAGCGTTCCATTCTTTTGCTGTTCTCAAGTCTAAAACTCTACGTAGCTACGTTCTACGCTCGTAGAACAGGTTTGCTGCGAGATTAAAGACAATAGAATTTATATTGACAGCCTATTAAAATTGCCTATTAAAATTCTTTGAAATGTGTTGAATACACACGTAAGTTTGTGTGGATCAATAGGTTTTCGTATTGTAACAATGTTGTATACATATTCGTCTTTGGTAAGGTTGTAGCATTGTTACAAGACTGTGCTACGAAAGCAGACTACGTAGAACGAAGTCGTAGCTGTGAGCTACGAATGTAGCTAACTGCTACAATAGTATAATAAATAAATACGATATTTATTTACTCGGACATAGTAACAAAATTATAAAACTCGAAGATTTTATTCTTGCCCGATAGGTAAGCGTATGACCAATATCTCATTTATAATAGATGAGGTCAAGGGTGGTATAAGCATTAACTGACTTTTAAATATAGCTGCCGGAACATCATTTTACTATTAAAGCCTAACCTGGTGTTCTTAACTGCTTTTAAACGTAGCCTTAACATTTTCGGTATAATAGGAAATTCTTAGATTACATCATATCTGTTATTATATGCTACAATATTAAATTGAGGATGTGTGGAGATAGATAGATGAACTCTTTATAGTACATCAATTCAAAAAGAAAATAACAGTGAAAAATAATAATAAAAATGCGAAAAATAAATAAAGAAGGCGAAAAAAATAAAAAGGGGATGTGACAGTGAAAGGGTTTATTTGTGTATTTATTGTTAAAAATAGGTCAGCTTGGTTTAATTAGAAGATAACTTACTTAGTCTTACTGATCTACCAATTGGGTTATTTGGACGAGTGTTCACCTTCTAAGCAGGGGTGTCGGGTTCGATTCCCGGGAACACAAGTTTTCTTACCAAGGAAAATTAGTTTCTGGTTCTGGCTGTGTGTTTGATGTGAATGTTTTCGGCACCCACTAAACGTCATCAAACTTAGGGCTGTGAGTGTGAAAGCGTTTATGTAAGTAAATAACTTTTTTTTTTTATTCGTTATATGCAAACTTTTGACCACTATCTCACTTGATGGTAACTACAATTGAAGCGACGCGTGATCAAAATGCTGGCACTTATTTGGCTTAACGTATTAGCATTGCAATTCAGAGAGGCAATGCCGCCAGCATGATGGGAACGCTACCCACTGGTAGTGGGCTTAAGCACTTGAGTAACCTATAAGCTCGATGTCTTGTAGGTAGCTTGGTTCTTTGCCGTACATAGTTTTAGTTTAGTTTTAGGAAATATAGGCTATTGGCCCGTAGATTATTGAATAAAAAAAAATTAAAATAAATAAAAAATATTGACACAAAGCTTATAAGAAAGTATTCCAAATGATTCCGGAAAAAAGCAAGATCAGAGGTTACGATTTCAACATTCATATTTCGGTACCACTTTAGCCCTTTCACTCCAGCCATTTCTCCTATTTATTATTGATAGGAATTCGCCCCACGCACCCCGAGAAAGGGTTGCGAAAAACACGAGGGTGGCACCAGATTTGAATATAAAGTTGAGACAAATCGAATCATACGGTACGCTGTTTATTTTAAGTATTGCCAGACGCTTCTGTTTTAGGTCGAAGACGACTTTTGGATGGAAGATACGATTAGATATCTAATATTTTTAAACGAGTAATTCTTGTATATCTTATCTTATACCTATATAAAATTCTCGTGTCACAATGTTAGTTACCTTACTCCTCCGAAACGGTTTTACTGATTTTTACCAAATTTTATATGCATATTCAGTAGGTCTGAGAATCGGCTACTATCTATTTTTCATACCCCTAAGTGATAAATAAGGGTTGTTCACCTTTAACATTTTTTTTAAATTTTTTATACAAAATTTTTTTATTTTATTTTTCTATGATTCAGCATTAAAAAATACATACAACCCTAAATTTTCACCTTTCTACAATCAACCACTATTTTTTTATTAAACAAAAAATAAATTCTAGAAACAATTGATATGGCAAAACAACGTTTGCCGGGTAGCTAGTATATATATGTAATCTGAATCTCGGAAACAGCTTCAACGATTTTCATGTCATTTAGTATCAAGTGGAATTCGGGTGTAGCTAGGTTTCATTTTTAGAAAACGTTTTAACGAGCAAAGCTCGGTCATCCAGGTACTATATCTAAAATGGCACACCATCTTACAGCTAACTACCCTATTGGTATAGGTAACATAAAACAACTACACACCATCACACAATACAATAAAAAACATTTACATACCAATTATATTTGTATGTCGCTCAGTAAGGCCCATTGCATCTTGATAATAAAACCTGTTTTACAAAGATCTCCAACTCGTGTTGGAGGAAAAAAAAACGAAACATATAAGTCCGTTCTTCTATGGAGTATTGTTCTTATTCTCATTTGTAATGGTTCCGCTAAATATCAAATCAAGGCACTAGAGACCATTGCTGCACTCAATTCACTCATTAACAATGTACAGCTGACAGATGCTAGGCTTCAGAGCCTAGGGCATCGACGCAGGATAGCCAGTCTCTCGTTATTTTTAATCGACTTAAAAAAAGGAGGAGGTTCTCAATTCAACTGTATTTTTTTTTAGTGTTACCTCATACCTTCTTTCGTTCTGAGCCGATTTTGATGATTATTTTTTTATTTGGAAGCTGTTGCTTTTCCATTGATCCCATTTATATTTGATCAAGATCTATCAGTAGTTTTTGAGTTATCGTCAATAAATGCGTGATTAGTACATTAAAACTGATCAAGATTTTGAAGATAAAGCGGTGAAGTTGGTTTTTTGTTTTTTAATTTTGCTTGCGTTTAATTATTTTCTAATTGTAAGCTTTCACAATGGACTATAAAAAAGCTTCTCATAGTCTTAAAATCTCAAATTAAATGTAAAAATTTTAAGCATTTTCTAATTGCTTACTATTTCAAACCACCCGTTGGTTCAGTTAGATGCAAGTTCGCCTTCTAAGCAGCTGGTATCTGGTTTGATTCCCGATGGCGACACAAGTCTCCTCCCCAGGTAAAACTTGTGTTTCTGGTTCTGGGTGCGATTTTGTGCGTGATGTGAATGTTTCCAGCTCTTGGGTTCCGGATTATTTATATGTTTAATTATTAGCATATTCTTATAAGTTTTGAAAGTCTTACTTGATCTATGCCTAATCAAAATCAAAAATCAAAAATCAAAAATCAAAATCGTTTATTCACATGGGCCCCAATGAGGCACTCATGAAAGTTAATGACTACTGCCAGATTCGCAAAATTACAGCCATCTCGAGAAGAACCTGGCAAGAAACTCGATCGTCTTTTCATCATATCATCATCATTATGGAAGTAAATGTGGGATTTTCAACGTAGTGTCACCGTGTTTTAGACGGCACGTTAAGCTGTCGGTCTCGTTTGTTAGTCGTAAGACAACAGTCGCTAAGCCTTCAGGCGGCCTGAAAATCCAGACACTAGACTGCCCACTAGTCTACGACAAGCAAAGTTCATACATTATATACTAAGCAAAATAACTAGGTTCTATAAATATTGTGGCCAGCATTAACTTAATTATAATAAAAGTTAGAGGAAAATGCAAGCGTTCGCCTGTAAGAGAAGCCTTTGAATTTCATAATATTCTTAGAGATGTTATATTCTGAGAAGCAATTACCAAGATTGGTTGTTGCTGGTTTCTTTTTTGAAATTGTGGACTTTGTTGTTGATGCTTTGTTTTATGTTTGCTTTTTTATCATTACTTGACGGCCAAGGAAGGGTTATGTATTTCACGCGTATGTTACACTAGCTGTCCCGGCAACCTTCGTTCCGCCTAACAGTCAATGACTGTGCATGTTTAGGAAGCCATACCCGGCATGCGACACAATGCCACGTGACTATATTCCCTCCTTCATGTTTATGTTTGCCTAGTACTTTACCAAATCAGAATGACGTATGAGAAAATGATTTTTATACACCTATAAAAAAAATGGGACGTTTCTAAAAAGTATCCTATCTCCGCATCCTGGCTCTAAGCTACCTCTCTATCAATTTTCAGCCAAAGCGGTTCAGCCGTTCTTGAGTTATAAATAGTGTAACTAACACGACTTTCTTTTATATTTATATAGATAAGATGTATGTATGTATATTTGGCAATTTCTTTATCACCTCGTATCTTTCAAACGGCTAGACGGATTTCGACAGTTGATGTATCGTTAGATTCGCCAGAAAAACCCAAGTAACGAAATTAAGATTGAAATTTATGTACAGTATATTATTATATTCTGTTATAATATCCTTAGTCGCTACCGCTGCCGTCCCGCTATCCACTGTTTTCGAGTCCAAGGCCTGCTATATTGGCACCAGTCTGAGACACCTTTGTTTCTGTGACGACGCTATCTCAACTGATGGTAAGCGACGATGCGGTCGACGATGGAGCACTCTTGCAGAAGATACCTATTCACTCGCGACTTGAAGACTCCCATATTGTAATTATCAGGAAATAGCGACTCAGATAAGGAGGTCCATTCCTTTGCGGTTCGCATAATCAATGTTTTGTTTGATTTGTCTGTCGCTTAGCATCATCGTCATAACACAAATGGAATAAGAAAATTTACTGTTTAACTAGTAAATATTCGCATTGTTCCTCGAAAATTACTTGCAAAAAAATATAAAAACAGGGTTCGTCGAGAGCAGGCTTTGGCGGAGTTTGCACTGCTAACTACTTACACTACAACTGACGTTCCCTAATACCCCTAATAGTAATTAACTTACTGGCGGGCGGAAGGTGCCTTTATCTTAAAGCTTAACGAACTAAACGGAATGAAAGCTACATAATATAATAAGGAAGTTCTCATATAAATTTTAATCGTGATTTTATAACATTTTATTAGCACCGTTCCTAGCTTATGTACATATAAATGTATCTCAATTATGTTGATGCATATTCTTATATACAAGGTTGACAAACATTAGATTGTTTTTCTACCAACTTCATAAAAAAGGGGAGGCATTCAAGTCGGCTGTTTTTTTTTATGTGTGTTACCTCATAATTTCGTTCCACGGGAACCGATTTTGAATTTATTTTGTTTTGAAAAATATTGCTTTCCAATTTGTCCCATTTAAATATGGTCAACATCTGATCAGTAGTTGTTGAAATATCATCAATAAAGCGTATTCTGTGGACTACATTGACGTCGATGTTCTTGTTTTAACCAACTTCAAAAGTAACCTCATAAATTCTTTCTTTGTGAGCCGATTTTGATGATTATTTTTTTATTTAAAAGCTGGTGCTTTTGATGTGGTCCCATTTAAATGTAATCAAGATCTAATCAGTAGTTCTTGAAATATCGTCAATAATGCGTGTTTAGTACAAATCTGATCAAAGTGCCGAAGATAAAGCGATGAAATCGGTTTCTTTTTTTAAGCATTGCTTGTGTTTTATTATTATATTCTAGTCTAAGTCTAGTCTGTAAATGGTACTTAAACATTCTCTACTTTCTCTCGCTCTAAATAACAATATTACGATCTATTTTACACTAGACGTGCCCAGAGCTTTGCCCGCGTTTATCAAGTTCAAAAGTAGCCTATGCGCTAAGTCTATGTATAAACTATGTACATTTGAAATTTCATCCAAAGCTGTTCAGCCGTTACACCATGAAAAGGAAACAAAAATACTTACACACTAACACAAACTTTCAGATTTATAATTTTAGTGCGAAAGCGAGAGAAATTACCAAAATGAAACATCCATAAATGCACCCAAGACGTAAGAATGTTTTATGTAAATAGTGTTTTAATTATGATAGATAGATATATAAACTCTTTATTTAACAACTTAACAAATACATGACAAGGAATAATAATCTAGAAAATAATTATAACTACAAGCCATCTTATCGTTAAGAGCGATCTCTCCCAGACAACCTTTGGATGGAGAGGAGTAAAGCAATGAAAATGAACGACGGTGTTTTGTATAAGTATAAGAATTTTATTATACACGTGTTTAAATATTATTAATAACATGTAATAAAGATAATTTGCAATTTTTTTATACTATCTATCGGCCAATTGCCTATATTTCCTAAAACTATAAACAGTAAAGAACTAAGTTACCTACAAGACATCGAACTTAAAGATAATACAATGAAAATACATTAACAATAATATACCTAAATTTTAATAAAGAATACACACACATCCTACTAATATAATAAATCTGAAAGTATGTGTGTAAGTGTGTAAGTATGTTTATTCCCTCTTAAAACTTTAACGGCTGTACGGATATGGATGACATTAGAAATGTACATAGCTTACACCTAGGATTAATACATAGGCTACTTTTTAACTTGATAATAGCGGGCGAAGCCGTGGGGGCACAGCTAGTAATACATAACTATTATACATATTTACGTGACGAATATAATGCTAAAGTGACAAACCAGCATTAATTCAGTATATTAATTTCCCTATTGTTTGCATACATTTTGTATACCTGCAGTTAAAATGGTGAACCAAATCTGCGCTGTCATTGAATACATTCATCCCTTGCAAACTGCAGGGCTTTGAATTGGGGTCTAAGGAAAGCGATATAGGCTATTTGTGACACACGGATGTTTGTGTCGTCAAACGTGAACATATTTTCTTGCTTTTGTATTTGCTCTTTTATATTTTGAACCATCATAGACCTTGTTATGGGAACTATAAGTGATAATAGGTATAGTCTAAAATAAAGCCTATCTAATATTTATACATTATAATTATATGTTATCATCTCTTGTTTCTCCACCTAGTCGGGTCGGCATAACACGAAATAATTTCTGATAACATGATGATATCAAGAGGGAAGCATACTTGCAAGTTATTAAACAAATAAGTATTTGAAAAATCTCACCCGCTTATACCAAAGTTAAAAATGTATACTACGTACACTTTGATGAATTGAAATTGAAGTTTATATGTTGAAAGCTTTCATAATTTACCAGAACTTTGTTTGTTGATCAGCAGTGGCACCACGTGTAGTAAAGATCAGCTTGCTAAGTCTATATCACCGTTATTTCTCATAAAACATACAACATAGACCCTTACTATCCGCATTAGGATGTTTCGATAATTTTATATATAACTAACTAGGTGTCCCGGCGACCTTCGTTTCGCCTAATGGTCAATGAATGTGCATGTTTAGGAAGCCACACCCGGCATGCGTTACAATGCCACGTGACTATATTATTACCTCCTTCATGTTTATTTTTGCCTAGTACTTTATCAAATCCGAGTGACGTATAAGAAAATGATTTTTATACACGTATAAAGAAAAAAAAAATTACGTTCCTAAGAAGTATTCTATGTCCGTCTCCTAGTTCTAAGCTACCTCCCCACCAATTTTCAGCCAAATCGGTTCAGCCGTTCTTCTGTCATTATACGTCAATTACATTGCTGTCATTTGCGTTTTGTTATTCCAAGTCTGATTCTTTTTTGTTATACCACGTTTCATTATGACTGACGTTTCATGTCAAGTCACACGGGAATGTTGTCGAACGGGATAAAAAGTATCCTATGTCCTTCTCCTGGCTCTAAACTACCTCCCTGCCAATTTTCAGCTAAATCGGTTCAGCCGTTCTTGAGTTATAAGTGGAGTATCTAACACGACTTTCTTTTATATATATAGATAAATAATAATAACTATTAGATAATTCAAAGACGTTCAAGAAACAAAGACGCGGGCAATGAGTTCCACTCCCTCGCAGTACGGATGAGAAACGTAGAAGCGAAACAATTCGAGTGAGCTGAAAGTACGTCAACCATAAATGGATGACGTGCGTTTGTCTTGTTGTTAGATGGTAAAACGGGCTTGGGGGTATAAACTCGAATAATTCCTGCGCACACTCTCCGAAATGCAAACGATAGAAAACCGATAGGCTCGCTACCTTACGTCGGTGACCGAGACTCAACAGTTTCTACTCGACTAGCTTACTATCGCATATCATTCCTTGCTCGTCGTGCTACAAATTCGTCTGTATCGGTACTCCAAACATCCGCCAATATAAATGAATCCACAATTTTGATTTTGTATTGAAAAGGAGTTTCCCAAAGTGCTCCTTTGTTGCCAAACAAACGCCCGAGGCAATAATTAATTATCTTCCCGGTTCATAATCTTGGAGTGCTTTGCTTAATTAATTGAGTTTATCAGATTAAATATTTAGGTGTAAATTATTGCTGGAATCTTTGGTTGGTTGAGATCTGAAGATCCACTTGATTGTTATCATTTGAGGCTTTTGTTGTAAGTGAAACGGTATTTACTCGACTACGGCGAAGCCAAAGGGAGGGTTAAATTTTTAAGTTTAAATGTCAAAATGTATTTAGCAAGGCTACTTAAGAATAAACGTTTCACACACAAAGCCCCACAATTGTTCGTTGTGTCCTGGGTGCCGGAAACATTCACATCACACAGACAACCACTACCAGAATCAGAAACACATATTTTTCTTTGGGAGAAAACTTGTATTCCCGTCGGGAATCGAACCCGATACCCCTTAGAAGGCGAACGCTTACTCAACTAAAACAACGGGCAGTTCAGATTACTACTAATGATATATAACGGCAAAAATATGGAAGGCTCGGCAGTGGTTACATATTTGAGCCATTTGGTGTTGAGACGCTGGGCCCGATGGGACCGGGAGCTCATTCTATTTTCAAAAATTTATCAGAGCGCCTGGTTGAGGCGATGCGTGATCAAATGCTGGTACTTATTTGGCTTAACGTATTAGCATTGCAATTTAGAAAGGCAATGCCGGCAGCATGATGGGAACGCTAACCACTGATAGTGGGCTTAAGCACTTAAGTTACTTATAAGCTCGATGTCTTGTAGGTAACTTAGGTCATCGCTGTATATAGTTTTAGTTTAGTTTTAGGAAATATAGGCAATTGGCCCGTAGATATTAATAATACTATAATATATTGAAACTCTTGTATTATTTTATTTATTTTGGATTAAAAGGGAATGGTGATTTTCTGCTGCTTGATGACTATGGTCATAATAAACATAAAAACTGAGAGTTTTGCCGCGAAAGTGAAAAAAATTGCTGTGTAATACCTAGTGGTGGATTTTTAACCGTTAATACTTAGTAAACGTGCATAAGTGTAGGCAAATCATACAAAGTTGAAAAACGTGATTTTCGCTTTCGCTCCAAAACTCCAATAGAAGATCTAGTTAAGTTTTTACCACTTTACTAGGGCATGACTTGGCTGTGACTGGGCCTTGACTGTTACTTGACTTTGACTGTGAATTGTGACTAGGACTTTGAATTTTAAATAAACTTGAAATATATTATTACCTGACACTGGCTAAATGCGCAAGATTGCGAAGCCAATATTAAAAGAAAAAAAAGCATAAATACTTAGGGTATTTCTCGATTGTTCCTCTCGTGAATAATTATTTTATAAATTGTCAAATGTAGCAATAAAGCGCTAAAAGAGCTTAAACAATTTACATATTTCGTACTTTAGGGAATTTGATTATAATTACTGATGTTTGGCAGAGTTTGATTGCTACAAAGTTTTGTCTTGATAAATCTTTGTACTTAATTATTAGATTACTAGCTTTGTTTCGCAGCTTTGCCCGCATTAATTTAGACAAAGATATTAAATTATAATTTAAACGCAAGCAAAGCTTAAAAACCCGACTTTACCGCTTATAATTTGATGTTGGCTTGATCAATTTCGATAAATTTTATACGGGACCATCTCTGAAGTATAAAATACCAAACAAAATCGATTCATAATTGGCGGACTTATCGCGTAACATACAGAAAAAACATACAGGCGAATTAAAAAAAAACTCCTTTTTTGAAGTCGGTAAAAAATTTAAATAAATCAGGAATTAGCGTGTCGATTTCTAGATCGGTAATTGTTTCAATACAACAAACGAGGCTCCGGTAAATTAGGAACTCAGGACTATGGAGATGACCTGTCAATACCGATAGAAAGTCATATCAGAATTGTCAAAATTTTCCCTCAGGAGAAAAGTTCTCGCCGGGAATTGAACCCGTTATTTTTGCTAAGAAGATGGACGCGCACCTTACTAAGCAAACGGGCAGTTCTTTTATCAAACTTTTTTTAGATTGGTTTTAAATGTTTGCTTGTCGTGTAGACTAGTGGGCACAATGTCAGGATTTTCCAGGCCGCCTGAAGACATCTGACACGGCTTAACGACCTTTGTCTTATGACTAACATCCGGACTCGACGGCTAGACGTGCTTTCTAAAACACGGTGACACTCTGTTGAAAATTCTTCTTAGCGGTCACCCATCCAAGTACTAGCTTGACTGAACATATTGCTTAACCTTGTCAATCAGTTATAATTGGCCAGCCGGACCGTGCTACGTGGCAAAATAATGTTAGTATAATGTGGTTCGAACTAAGTTCTAAGTTACTAAGTTCGATGACTAGACTATTAAAAGTAACATTCACATCACATAAACAAACACAACCAGAATCAGAAACACAAATTTCCCTTGGGGAGAAAACTTGTTATTCAGCCGGGAATCGAACCTCTGCTTAGAAGGCAAACGCACGCCCAACTAAGCTTTCTAATTATATTTCTTTCAAGATAGGCAAACTTTTAAACTGATGGTAAGCGACGATGTGTTCGACGAGCTACGGGCAGATTACTTTATGGGCAGATTCACTTGTTATTAAGTGATAATATTTTCTAGGGATTAAAGTCACTATAAAAACACCTCATTGAAAACATTTCTAATGCAAACATACAGATTAACAACATAAGTAAGAAAGAAAAAGAAAAACTTAAAATTACGTAAAATTATAATATATGACATAGTTTGAGGGCAGTAGATAAGCCTTTAATTATGCACGACTGGGGATTTCTAGTTCCCACACTAGGATATCCTGTGTTGTGCGTAACTTGTCTCTTCCTGGTTGTGTACAGTCAATATTTGTCATAAGATATGAATTTACATAAAAGAAAAACGGTAATTGAATGTTAGACACTTTAGAAAAAAAAATATGAAGATAAATTTGACATAATATAGTAGTTTACAATATTATTGTTGATTGAAGGTCTAATATTCATTTGATTGACACCTGTGTGAAAGTTTTTCTATGTGAGTTCGTCGCATGTGCGTGTTTGAGTGCGAATTGTAAGTACGATACAAACTAGTAATACTAGTACCCTCAAGGGTACAAAGTTAGAGTACTAGCGGTACTACTTCATAACTAGTCGTTCGCGCCGAACTGAGATCTCGCGCCTACATGTTGCCTGATAGAGAAAATGTTTTGACGTTACTTGCTTATAACCTTTATTTCTATATAATTATTGTTTGATTTCTGTATTTGTTGTTGATGCACAGGATATAACGAATATTACACGTAAGTTTCAGCGTTCGGCGTGAATCCGTTTTTGAGATAGACCCCGGGACAAAATAGGTGTAAAAACCAAAGTCACTTAGTGGCCTACCAAATCGTTATTTTCCAACATGCATTTTTTTATACCGGTTTTATACTCTACTTGTCAAGCCCTTTTCAACGATACCCCACAAAAGTAGATGAAAAAATAAAAAATAATTTGCTCCCCACTTACGTGAACGGGAGCCCCCTTAATATTTACATTTATATAATTTTTAATGTAATTTCTGGCTTTGAGACGTAGTTTTACATATTCTATAAAAATTTGAAGTCATTCGCTTATATGGTTTAGAAGCTAGATGCCTCTGACAGACGGACGGACGGACGGATAAAGTGCTGAACGACCCAAGTCAACTAAGAGATCTCGCTTCGCTCGATCAGAAACTAGTGCTTACCACTGGTTTCGCTAGCCTCTTTAAAGGTACCTACTAGCGATACAGGCTAGTACCACTTGTACCCTCAAGGGTACAACGTGAGGGTACTTCTAGCGGTCCTACTCCTAGCTGTTATCTCATTTACCAAACAGTAATAATAATGAAAAGAATTCAAGTCAAGATTTCATCTCTCAAACACAGTCTATTTAAATAATGAAAAAAAAACACTACCAATCGACCCTGATTTCCTCGCCTTTTCTTGAAAACAATGCCATTTCTCGGAACCCAGTCCATTTTATTCCTTAAATCAACGCGAAGAAAATTAAAATAAATTTTGTATTTCTTTTTTCTTATCTGGGAGTTAATCACTTAAGACTTGCTGAGGAGGGAATACTTTTGTATCTGACTGTTTTTAGTTATTATTTATACAAAAGCCGTGGAGAGTGTCAATTGATAAATTTTGTTGTCTTGCCAAATGTTTAAACAAAGGTTTAGAAAAAATACACCAAATATTTATTAGCATTTATTCCCATTTAGAATATTTGATGTATTCGCCACATGTAGTTAAGCACAGTTATTTTTAAAATAAACGATATTTTTAAAGATTTTGCCTTATTGCAACACACGAATTTAAAATAAAAAACATGGTTCTTATAAACAAAATATGGCTAATCTACTATGCTTTCTATTCCTAACATTGTTTTGTATATTAATTTAAGTTCAGCTCTAGAAGCCAGAGCTAAACTGGCTGATAAGAAATTGGGTATCCTGATTATGACATCCAGTATTTTAATATGTGTGATTTCGTAGCATTTGCTGCGTAGATTCCACGTAGGTAACGGCATTTGCGTAGCCTCCGCGTAGCGCACCTAGTTTTTAATGTTTACGAGGGCCGTTGCGTAACTCGCGTAGCGCATCCAATAACATAATGTGTGTGATTGCGTAGCTTCTACGTAATGTAACGGCAATTGCGTAACCTCCGCGTAGTGCACCTAGTTTTTTAATGTTTGCGAGGGCCGCTGCGTAACCCGCGTAGCGCATCCAATATCATAATGTGTGTGATTGCGTAGCTTCCACGTAAAATAGCGGCAGTTACGTAGCCTCCGCGTAGCGCACCTAGTTTTTTAATGTTTGCGAGGGCCGCTGCGTAACCCGCGTAGCGCATCCAATATCATAATGTGTGTGATTGCGTAGCTTCCACGTAATGTAGCGGCAGTTGCGTAGCCTCCGCGTAGCGCACCTAGTTTTTTAATGTTTGCCAGGCAGCTGGAATTTTTAACAAATACATCTTGATCTTTTAGTTGAGTGACACGAAACAACTGACTACGAGTGTGCTATCATTGTTAAATATTTAATTCCGTCTATTATGGGACTGCTATATTAATTTCTTACAGCATTTTTGTCTGACATAAAAACTCTTTATTTTCACGCTTCTGCAACCACGGTTCAATAACCACAAATTGTCGTTTTCACCCCATAGCATCAAAAAGGTTTTCACCGCAAGAAAAACCTATAACCATTTAGATGAACGGCCTCACTCAATACTATGTATTGGGGGTCGAAAGGGTCCCATGGGTTCATCCGGGACTTTCGATAACAGACTTCGGGCCCCTAAATTGGATACGTGAGACAATTAAATTTATTCGGAAATCAGTTAATTGATCTAATTGATTGTTCTTCCGGAACACGTAAGCTGCACGCATGAAAGGGCAAATTACGGCATATTACATTTATTGTATTGTATTTTATTATTTTAAGAACCTACTGTATTATATTATGCAAATCAGTATAATCTGTATTAATTAAAAACATTTTTTTTTATTAGTGACAGGCTAGTGTTTGATCACTATCTCACCTGATGGTAAGTGACGATGTGATCGAAGCTGGTAAACACACTAGACCTGGAATACTAACGATATTTGATTGCATACCTAATTATTTATTTGTCAGCACTGCCTTTATAATAAATGGCAATACAATATATGTACCAAAATCAAAATGTTTATTCACATGGGCTCCAAAGAGGCACTCTTGTAAGTTAATGACTACTGCCAGATTCGCAAAATTAAGGACAGCTGGAGAAGGACCTGGTAAGAAACTCAGCGGCGCATATGTGTTCATTCAATGTCAAGATTATTGTTTATTTATACCTCACGTGATTCACAAAGCTAAGGGTATGGAATGTTCATCAACGCACATGATCGTAAAATGCTTGCGAGTTTTTTTGGTAGCAAGTATGTATCTATGTATGTTCGTTTGTTCCTTCATTACGTGTGTTTGTATTGTTGTGAGTTGGTATTGTTTCTTTTTCTCTCTGTTTTGATTCGTCTCAATTCTACATATGTCATTGCCTAGATTTTTTGTATAAATAATTAAACGCAAGCAAAGCTTGAAAAAAATCGACTTCACCGCTTATATTTTGGTTTTAGCTTGATCGATTTCGATTAAATTTATATAGGACCACTTCTGAAGTACCAAACAAAAAAATAATTATCAAAATCGGACTACTTTGTAAAAAGGTATGCGTGGTCATACATTAAAAAAAATATGCGTCGTCTTGAGTACAGTAATATAAAGTGAATAGTAAATTTTTTTTTATTTAAAAGGACGTGCAAAAAAAAGAAAGGTGTTCCTACGTGCTATCATATCTGATAAGTACGTAGTTTAAATATTTTATTTTATTTTTTTTATTTGTTTTATAATTATATATTGTATTATAATTTATATATTATTTTTATTTTATATTATTTATACCTATGGATTCTAGTGATGATTGTTCGTTTAAAACAGTTGATTCTGATGAATCTTTCTGTAGTGTCGATGACGACTTACAAACTTTGGGAGAAGTCCTCAAAAGTCGATTTTTGGGATTAACTAAAAATTTTAACGTTTGCCATATCAACGCGCAAAGCATACCTTCTCATCATGCTGATGTTTTGGAATCTTTTGATTTAGACTGTCTTCACGCGGTTCTCGTCTCAGAAAGTTGGCTAAAACCCTCCCTCCCATCAGCATTTTTTCCTATCCCTAACTTTGTTTTAGTTCGAAATGATCGCATTGGAAAGGGGGGTGGTGGTGTGGCTATATATCTCAAAAGCCACTTGCGCTTTAAGATTGTACTACAATCTCCTTCAGCCTATTCAGCCGGGCCGGAGTATCTGTTTTTGGAAATTGATTTTGGTATCAGGTTGCTGCTGGGCGTGGTATATTGTCCACCAAATATCGATTATCTGTCCAACATTGAACATGTCCTTGAAAACCTCACTTCTGATTATGATAAGATTTTAATAATGGGAGATTTCAATACATGCCTTATGGTGAAGAACCAGCGTTCAAACCAACTCATAAATATCGTAGAGTCAGCTAATCTAAATTTTCTCCAATTACTTCCTACTCACCACACTGCTACATCTGATACACTGCTTGATCTAATAATAACATCAGATACTGACATGATTGCTACTCACGGGCAGATTCCCGCTCCGGCATTTTCTCACCACGACCTTATATACACGTCCTTCAGACTTAGAACTCCTAAGGCAAAACCTATTTATCTCAAACAACGCAATTTCGCTCGACTTGACGTCGATAAATTAAATAACGATGCTAATAACATTAACTGGTCTCAAACTGAACTGTTAGATTCAATTGACGACAATGTTGAACTTATGAACGCGAATATGTTGAAGTTATTTGACAAGCATGCCCCGATGCGTGTTATGAAAATCAAAGGCCCGCCTACACCGTGGATGAATAGCATGATTCAAAGGGCAATGGCAAAAATGGACCGTGCTTTTCGCAAATTTAAACGTGATCGGACAAACGAAAATTGGGAAACTTATAAAAAATTTAGAAACCGATGCAATCAATTGATCCGAAATGCTAAGCGGAAGCATATCGCTGAACAAATTGAATTGGCCACCCCATCTGGAATTTGGAAGTTCCTTCGAACCTTAGGATTAGGCAAATCTAAAGCACCAGAGACAAAGATCCCCATTGACCTCAATAAATTAAATAAAAGTTTTGCTACGACACCTACAATATCTACTCAAACTAAAAACCACAGTCTACTTCAAATCAAATCTTTACCAATATCCACAACAAACGAGTTTACTTTCGCAAATGTCACCCAAGATACAATCCATAAGATAATTATTTCATTGAAATCTAAAGCAGTGGGAGATGATAGTATCGGTAGAGTTATGATAATCTTCACGCTAAATCAAATCCTGCCTATGATCACCCATATTGTCAATTACTCTCTTGATACCAGTGTTTTTCCAAAACAATGGCGAAATGCACATATTATTCCTCTCCCTAAAGTGCCTAATCCATCCCTTCCTAATGAGTTCCGGCCAATTTCAATCTTGCCTTTTATATCGAAAGTTATTGAAACCGTGGTACATAAACAATTGACGCAGTATCTTTTCAACGAAAATCTTTACAACACATTTCAATCAGGCTTCCGACCCGGTCATAGCACAACAACGGCATTATTAAAAGTAACTGAAGATATACGAAATGGTATGGAAAACTCCATGGTCACTATATTGGTTCTCATTGACTTCAGCAATGCTTTCAACGCTGTTGACCACGAGCTATTACTTGCGTATTTACCTCGCCTTAATTTCTCATCGGAAACAGTTAATTGGTTTGCTTCTTACCTTGATGGTCGTCGTCAACGAATCCGTAACGGTCAAGAGTTTTCTGACTGGTATGACGTTGACGCTGGTGTTCCACAAGGTGGAATCCTATCACCTCTGCTTTTCTCTATTTTTATTAACCTACTTTCCTCCATTATTTCAAGTAGTTATCATTTTTATGCCGACGACCTTCAATTGTATTTCACAACTTCAGCCGATAACTTAAACCATGCTATCGACGTTCTCAATAATGATCTGTCTCAACTTCTCAAATGGTCCGATAGTTATGGCATCATGGTCAACTCTAAGAAATGTCAAGCTGTTGTAGTCGGCAGTTCGCGACAGCTTGCTAAGATTGATACATCTAAACTTCCTCCCCTCTCTTTTAATAATTGTATAATCCCCTTCTCTCCTGCAGTAAAGGATCTCGGAGTCATCATTGATTCTAATCTTAGTTGGCGGCCACATATTTGTGAAATTTCTCGTAAATTTTATGCTTCTCTCCACTCCATTCTCAGACTCAAAAACTTTCTACCTATCAAAACCAAAATTTCCCTCGTCAATTCTTTTCTACTCCCAATTATCTTTTACGCTGATATCTGTTTCATTGACCTTTCTGAAGAACTCTCAAACAAGCTTGACCGTCTATTAAACTCCTGTATCCGCTTCATCTTTAACCTTCGTAAATATGACCATGTATCTCAATATCGGGCCAAACTTCAATGGCTGCCTATTCGCGAGCGTAGGAATATTCGAACACTTTGTCTCCTTTTCTCTATTCTTAACGATACAAACTCACCAAGCTATCTAAAACCAAACTTTAAATTTCTCTCCGATACTCACGAACGGCAGCTACGATCCTCGCAAAACTTGACACTTGCAATTCCATACCATAAAACTTCTTTCCTAGACAAGTCATTTGGTACCGTTGCAGTTCGCTTATGGAATGCGCTACCGATGGAAGTTAAGCAAGCCGAAAATAAAAATATATTCAAACGACTTGTCCATAGACACTACCTAAGAGAGATCTATCCAGTTCTCAATTCTTAATTTCCTAGTAGATCCAATGGTATTATTATTACTATTTTTCTTTTACATATTCTTCATATTATTAAAAAATGTATCTATGTACATATATTATTTGTTTAAATATGTAATATATTGTATATGTATGTGTATATTATATATATATATATATATATATATATATATATATATATTGTAAATATGTATATCTAAATATCTATAATGTAGAATAAACATGTATATTATTTATATATATATCCTAAAATATTTATAATACATTCGGTTATTTTGTTTCTGCCGCACACCCACCGTTTTTCTTTCACGGCCAGGATGGCTGGTAGAGAATGCTATTTGGCATTAGGCCATTCCCTGTACTCTGATTTGTGCAAATGATTAAATAAAACTATTAGAAGATATTTCATACTAATAGTCGGGTAATGCCCTACCAACATGCATAATAGCACTATTTTGTTCTCTAAATTACCATTTACGTTATCATATTAACTTCTATCCATTTTAGTTACGCGCGTTATGTAAAATATTTTTTCTCAATTGAAAGCTATTTTTTTAAATGGCTTACATAAAATTTTAAGGGGTATTAAACTATAAGTACGAACGTGCCGCTATAGAATGTAAAGGGTCGATTTGTACGAATAATGTAGCGGTCTACCCCTAATTGGGTACGTGAGCGTAGCAAATGAAATGCCGCGAATAGAGATGCTTGCTAATTTGATTGTTTCGTTTGATTTCTATTAACGTTTAATAGGTTTGATGCTTAATTAGATTTCAAGTAATTAATTTTAGATAGGTATAATTTTTCAGACAAAGATTTTTAAATAGATTTTTATTCTCTAATAATGAGAAAATTTACTATACCTATGAATAACTGATTTATTAGACGATCCAGTTGACGCAGTGGACAGGGGTCCGCCCTCTGCGCTGTGGGTCCTGGGTTCGATTGCCGGCAGGAGCACAAATTCCTTCCCAAGGTATTTTTGTGCTTCTGGTTCTGGTTGTAATGCGTGTGTGATGTGAATGTTTCCGGCACCCACGATACAAGTCTTTGAATTTAGTGTGGGGCTGTGAGGTTGTTTGTTATTAAACGAGTCCAAATTTAACGTTAAAAATATTGAAGTTATACAAAAAAGAAATTTAGGGTTAAATATGGTTTAGAAGATCTGCTCAAAATGTTTGCTGCATTACTACGCTGTATATCATGATTTATCCTCTGCCCCAGATACACCACCCAGATACCCAGATTGTGGTCACGTGACGACTAAATCAGTCTCTTTGACACAATTAGAAAATTTCTGATGAACATTTATATTAAGAGCCCATTTTTTAATCCTACAAATATCACATTATCATAAAAATAAAAAATAAATATCATAAAATCCGTCTAAAAATAAACTACCAACAATAATAAATAAGATTCAAAACTTTACTACAGTCCCAAAAGCCCCACGAAATTGTATGCAACTTTAAAACAGCGACATTCAAAAAGTAAACAACGTTTTTATATTGTTCGAATGGCAAACAAATATTACTGGCTTAACATTCCGGGCCACATAGTTTTAATTTTAAAACGGGAGCAAACAACGTGCCTAGGACAAAGGCGTACACAGAGTGGCTGGCGCAAGTCATAGGCTAAAAGCTATTACATATTTTTTAAGTGAAACTTTTTAAGAGGCCGGGGAGTCTGTGAAACGAGTCTATGGCTATCTCTGTTTAACTGGCAAACTGTGTCCATGCTTGATGCGATAGCACTACCCACCGAACAAATTATGATAGGTGCCGTACCTAATACTAAAAATTATGAATGAAAATGTAATGTTTAGCCATTGTTTTTTTGCATTAATAGTACCTTGAAATCATAGTCAATGTTCCTGTTGTAATGACTAAAAAAATGCGTTAGTTTTTAATACAAAACGAATAAGTTGCGACATTTACGTCGTAATAATGTGCAAAAATCAATCGGTTTATATTTCGTTTTAGGTAATTATTTTTGATTAAAATATAACCAGGAACCTAGATTAATACGTTTTTTAATCTAAATAACAGCAAAGTATGGTGGTAATACGCTTGAATTATAAATAATTTTGTTATTACGATTGTATGGGCAAATCAACCTCCGCAGGCCCCTTAAGGCTTTGAAGTTCTGATCCACAAAATTCGCAACCTTTTTGTTAATTAAAGAGTAATTTGTGCAAAAATATAACTTACATAGGAATAATTGACGACCCAGTTGGCGCAGCGGACAGCTGTCCGGCCTCTGCGCCGTGGGTCCTGGGTTCGATTTCCAGCAGGAGCACAAATTCCTTCCCTAGGGATATTTGTGCTTCTGGTTCTGGGTGTAATGTGTGTGTGATGTGAATGTTTCCGACACCCACGATGCAAGTCTTTGAACTTAGTGTGGGGCTGTGAGTGTGAATGCGTTTGTTTTGCGTATGTCAATAATATTGTTGGAGGACTGACTTCATGCAGAGTGTTGAGTCATCGATAGTTTATAAAAGGCGAAGCGCAGGCGGCGCACGCCCAATTTTGCTCGACTTTGTGCGGAACGGACGTATTTTGTTAAGATTACCCTCATTGTAAATTAGATTGTAGTTTTAATTAATAGTAGTTTCATGAAGTTATAATTATTGTTATTTTAAATTAAATCGGTTTAGGTTATATCGCGTGTTCTTTTTAAAAAACCTAATTCGGTCTCGTTTGTTAATAATATATATATATATTGGCAAATTCATCAGCTGATGTGGCAGTTTCTCTGTACATATATTATTATATGTGCAGAGAAAATGTACATAATTTTGCATTATGAAGAGATATATTTAGGTATGATGGTGCTGGCATACTAATATAGGTAAAAGTCCCAAACAAAAGTTGAATAAAAAATATCTTTTTGTTTGACGTGGTGGGGGTAAACATACAATGTTTACCTCTAAATAATTAAAATGCTTGTAATACAAAAGTTTTACTTCTATCGTGTGTCTTAACGACACATACGCCATCGGTTTTTATGGTCTCGTTCGTATCTTTTGGGCACGGAAACTAAAAAAAACAAATTTAATAAGCCTAGTTAGATGTAGTTACAATAATAATTTCCATCGTAATTTATAAATTACTAGCTGCACCCCATGGTTTTACCCGCGTAAGTCCCGGACTCGCGGAAATTCCGGGATAAAAAGTAGCCTATGTGTTAATCCAGGATATCAGCTACATCCATGCAAAATTTCATCAATTTGTCTAGGCCGTTTTAGTGTGAAGAAGTAACAAACAAACAAACACACTCACAAACTGTCGCTTTCATAATAATATAGTATATTATTAGTGTTATAAGGTAGCTCACAATAGTCGATCTTAAAACGTGAGTCAAGTCACCTTTAAAGATTGACTCTTGCGACCAAGGTTCTCGAATAATTTCCACCCGCGTTTTCTTGTAATTTAAGCCATATCCGAGCCTTATTATTTCGCGTCCCCATTCCGTGATGATGTCAGGTCGCATCCGCCATTGTGTCACGGGGTTTCAATACCTATTTTTTTCTTGTTCAGGCTAGAAAGGACTCTTTAGAATTCTTTGGAGATGCTTTTTTAATATTTTAGATGTTGTAAGAGCTAGGATATTGTTATAGGTGGTTATTAGTGGCGAGGAATAAAGGAAAAAGTCATTAATTATTCCGTGATTTCGATCAAAGGAACATTTCCTTTTATCAGGATAATCTATTTACTTTTCTATTTATAGACACAAGTCAACTTCAACTACTTCTAGATGTGGTCAAATCTATAACGCATTACCCATCAGTATCAAAGACTTACCGTATAGCAAATTTATAAATAAACTCAAAGAATGGCTGCTAGAAAAAACCTACTACACTGTAAATTACTTTCTTGACAATTGTAAGCATCATTAAAATTATACTTATATTCAATCGTGGGACTGTAATAACTTATGACATAATAATATTTTAGTAACATTTTTATCTTTAACATTAATATTCTGAAACTAAAATCATCTCTTGACATTATAACTTTAATGATGATTTTTCCATTTTCACTTATTGTAATTGGGCCACATATAGAATATATTAACAATATTCAAAATTATTATTATGACGCTATAAAGATATCTAACTACCTAGCCCTCAAATCAATATTTGCATGTCACTATTATGACCAAGTGTGTGAACTATATTGATACACTTAACCTTAAATCTGTTTATACCTACACTTGAAGCAAATAAATGCATTTCATTTCATTTCATTTCTTTAAATGACGACTATAGGGCTGTCGCACCATAATTCTCCCAATATCGCGTATAGTAGGAACGCTGTTAAAACAAATTTAGTTACTTGAAGTTACCGGGCATATTTTATAGACACAAGTCATCGAAGTGATTGGAGCTTCGAGAAGGAAACGTTTATATAAAAAAAGTCAAACGTCATCCATTTATGGTTGACATACCTCCGTTTATCATCCGTACAGCGAAGGAGTGGAACTCATTGCCCTTGTCTTTGTTCCCCGAACAGTATAATCTGGGAGTCTTTAAATCAAGAGTGAATAATTTATAGGTATTTTATAGTGAATAGTGAGTGAATAATTTATAGGCACTTAATAATTGAATAGGTATTTTCTAGGCAAACATGATACACTTAGGCTATATCATCGCTTTCCATCAAGAGAGATTGTAGTCAAATGCTTGCCTATCGAGCAGAAACAATGTGAATCTGAATAAAAAAAACGGCACGAGACCTTTTTCTCGGTGTAGGATTGCAACGAAGACTTCATTCTCTTCCTAATTAAATAATACGTTGAACGACCGAGTTCTGCAGTTGAATGATAAATAAAACCAGACGCAAGAAGCGTACCAACTTAACCAAAAAGCATTTGACCAATCATGGTTCCAAACTTCCTCCTGAAATTAGTATTCCTTCCCAACACCGCTCGCAAGATTATGTAAATGTTCCAACAGAACTTCTCACTTAAATAATATATGAAATTATGTAAAATACCCAAAGAAAGACGGGTGGCCATTTCAAAGTTTTATCACTTTTTGAGACGCGAATGCTCGAGTTTTGAGTCTCTGAAGAGGGTACGTGTCGTATCACGTTAAAGATTTTTTTTTGTAAAAGTTTGTTAAAGAGGGAAATGTTTTGTAATAATCTCGTTGATTTTTGATAGGAAAAGTGTATGATTTTTTCTTTAAAAAAGAACTAATATTTTTTAATAACTGTTGTCTCTTTTATTCTTCAAAAGTAATAATTATATACGTATAGGAATCATTTACATCACACACACAATCACAGCCAGAACCGGAAACAAAATTTCCTTAGGAAGAAAACATGTGTTCCTGACGGGAACCGAACCCGACAAGCTTAGAAGGCGAACGCTCATCTAAATAAGCCAACGGGCTGTTAAAATGATTTCGGCCATGTTAACTTCAAAAATCTGAAATTGAATTTTCAAAATCTATACATATAAAAATCAATGCCACTTTTCGTTGTTATTTTGTAACTCAAGAACGGGTTCACCTATCCAAACCAAATGTTTAGGCTTTGTTCGGACTGTTTAGTCGATGGTTTATGTGAAGTTTGCACAAAATCGGTCGAGCGGTTCTTCATTTATCACACCCGGGCGAAGCCGGGGCGGATCGCTAATAGATTATATAAAGATACATATTCGTTTAATGATGTAGTACTATTATAAACTCCGTGAGCGCCGTGACCTTCCGTCGTGAACTCGCCTGATGATGGGGATCGGACATCCCCGAAACCTAGGTCGCAAGAGTCGACCTTAAATCGTGAGTCAAGTCGTTTCATTTATACAAAGTATATTATAAACTCATCCTGTTCCATGAAAGTAAATTTAAAATCGTTCCACATTTGCAAACCCATTCAATATCTACTTACATAATAATCTGGGCCATATTCGTGGTCATACCCAATATCGTTCCATCTCCTTCCAACTACGACAGTGGAAAAGGGACGGATATACCCTACTTTATTATGATAATCGGAAGATTCGCCACATTCGAGCGAGTGTTGGGCTGACTCGATTTCCTTTACGTGAATAAATGATGAGGTGTATCATTGCCCGGCAATTTTGGATACGAGAACGGATTTCTAGGATTCCACTGGTGGGAAAGGAAAGCTTTTACACGGGCTAGATACAAGCTATCCCTAATTTGGGAAAATAGTTTCGGTAAATATTTTGATGAATATTTAAAATGTTTCCGTGTATAATATGTAAGAATCTGTTTTATTAGATAGATAGATATATTCTTTATTAAACACCTTAAAATAACAAAGAACACAAATAGGAATGACTTTAAATAATTATATAAGTGTAACAATAGGCGGTCTTATCGCTTAAAATCTCTTCCAGACAACCTTTGGATGGAGAGGAATAACTCAATGTTATAGGACGTCGTTCTACGTTCATAAAATATCAGAACAGTGAATAAAAACAGAAGATATATAAATAATAAATTTACATACACGTAAACAGATAGTATATTAATATAATAAAAAACTACATATTTTAAATATACAATACATAGTCACCACGAGTCACCCACGTCCGTAGGAGGATACCCCTTAAGTCTGACTCCCTACACGTGGTCCCCGGGTGGTGCTAATCAGGTGACATTTGAGAGGTGGTAGAGCATTTTGTGAGTTGCTCGCCTGGCTTGCTACCAAAGTAGCTTACCACCATCAAGTTGAAAGTCTGCCGCCAAGCCAAATACGGTGTTCCGGCAGTTATCCTTATAGTCCTATCCTTGAGAGCCTGCGTATTCCAGGTCTAGTGTGTTTACCAGCTTCGATCACATCGTCACTTACCATCAGGTGAGATAGTGGTCATGAATGATCTTGGGCAACACTAACACTAAAACTAACAAAAACATCTATTGTGTGTCTTTACGACATTTAGATTAGGCACTAAGATTAAACAACGAATAAATCTTTTGTGGTAAATGGGGTTAGATTTTACAATAGAATTTCTAAAATTGTAACTGGACGACCACTGGGAAAATTCAAATCAATAAAACGGGCATTAATAAAGAAACCTTATTATGAAACGATTGACTACATTAATGACAAGGATGCATGGAGGCAAACTGCACAAGAGCTTTCTAGCGACTACATCATAAACATACTCCTAGGCGTCCAATATGCGCCGCCGAGTTTCTTGCCAGGTTCTTCTCGAGATGGCTGTAATTTTGCGAATCAGGCCTTTCATGGGTGCCTCTTTGGTGCCCACGTGAATAAACGATTTGGATTTGATTTGATTTGACACTGAGAAGAGCCTGCGTATTCCATGTCTAGTGTGTTTACCAGCTTCGATCCCATCGTCACTTACCATCAGGTGAGATAGTGGTCAAACAATAGCCTGTCACAAATAAAAAAAGACACTTTTTTATTTCGATCTACGACTAAATACACTTGGCTGATTTCTTATGATGTGTTTGTTATTGTCTGTAAAAATAATGCTTATACAGGTAACACGAGCTCAGAAACTGTCAAACATAAAAATATACGAAATGAAAAGGACAAAATATATGTAATTTGAGTATGAAAAAAAATTTGAGTTTGTGGAGAGGCGACGCGAACGTTGCGATCGGCCACCTCCCAGATGATGGGCATCGTACATGCCCGAAACTAGTCGGAAAATCCGACAAAACCGCCGCGATTACCAGCCAGTTAGTAAACATTAATAATAAAATATATGTAGTAAAAGTTTAAATAAAATATAGTAAAAAAGTAATCGAACTAAATTAATTATTTCGAAAAGACATAACATTGTAATAGTGCAAACAAAATATACAATTTCTTCTAACCCCGCGCTGTTTTTTTGTTTTTTTTTTTTTATTCTCGATAGGCAAGCATTTGATTACAATCTCACCTGATGGAAAGCGATGATGTCACCGAAGATGTAGCATGCCTGCCTAGAAGATACCTATACACTCTTGTCTTGAAGACTCCCAGATTATAACCGTTCGGGGAACAAAGACGTTTATAATACAGCATCCGCAAAATATTTTTCTAGAATCATTCATCATAATTCTTTTATGTTTGTCATGAGACATCGCTGAAAATGCAGAAAAAAGAGACATAATTTAAATTTCAACACTTTAAAAAAAGAGGTTCTCAATTCGACTGTATGTTTTTTTTTGTATGTTACGCGATATCTCCGCCAATTATGAATCGATGTTCAAAACTTTTTTGTTTAGTAGATTATACTTCAGGGTGGTCCCATACAAATTTTAACGATATCGATCATGCCAAAAACAAAATATAATGTAGTCAGTTTTTTTAAGCTTTGCTTGCTTTTAATTATATCACTTACTTAAAACCTAATAACAAACCCTATTATTCTAACACAATCAAAATTTTAATTCACAGTTAAAATTAAATAGAGATCTCTCACCAACGGAACCCGTATCGTAATGGCTTCCGCCACTCTCTTAGCCAAATTTTTGCAATATCCTAAAAATATTTGGCTGTTTGCCTTTTTCAGTAAATAACTGTTATTGGACTGAATATTGATGAATGGTAAACTGGTTTACTTTTACCAGAAAATGTATGGTTAAATAATATTGTTAGTTTCAATCAATTCTATGGTTAGTTTATTAATTTAACAAACAAGCGCCTCTCGTTCAATTGTAAAAAAAACTGAAAATTATCTACAGTCCTAAAATGACATAAACACGCACAAACATACACACGGATGCATTCACGCACAAACACACACCTGCAGCATGCAAATTCCTACTTAACTAATTTTAAAATAATAATGGTAATTTACGAATAATAAAATAATTTGACAAAAAAAAAAACAAAAAACGCATTCACACTCACAGCCCCACAATAAGTTCAAAGACTTGTATCGTGGATGCCGGAAACATTCACATCACACACACACTCATTACACCCAGACCCAGAAGCACAAACATCCCTTGGGAAGGAATTTGTGCTCCTGCCGGGAATCGAACCCAGGGCCCACGGCGCAGAGGGCAGACACCTGTCCACTGCGCCAACTGGGTCGTCGAAATAATAAGTAATAAATATATTAAAATTTCATACTCAAAAATAAATCAGAATAAATAATAGGTACATAACAACAGATATCTACATACCAATTGTCTATAAATCTAAAATAAGATTATATAAATCCTATACAGCAAGACTCAAGTCATCGAGCTTATTTTAGCAAGTAACTTGGGTGAAATTGTATGTGCAAAGCGGCCGAAGATGGAACATGCTTGCCTAGTAGCTACCTATTCACTATGGACTTAAAGACACTCAGATTGTACCCTTCAGGGAACAAAGACGCAGGCAAAGAGTTCCACTCCTTCGCTGTACGGATGATAACATAGAAGGGAAACGCTTCAAGCGAACTGCAGGTATGTCAACCATAAATGGATGACGTATGACACTTTGTTTGATTGTTAGATGGTAAAACTCGTTCTAAACAATCCTTATTCCAAAGCTATAAGAGACGCATTACCTGTAAAAAGTATGCTGTTTATATTTCTGAATAAATTAAGAGAAATTGAGCTTTATAGCTCTGAATTTAGAGTATAAACTTCTGTTTCAATGTCGACCTGTGGCTGTGTTCAGGCATCTTGTGACCTGAAGAAGAGTCCTCATATAATATTCAGAGATAATAACGCCTTTGGCTGAACAAATGTGCGGAATATTGAAGGTGTTCTATTTTTGCGTTTATCACCTCCTAAAGTATGGAACTTATCTGGAATTTTAGGATATCCTGTTCTTTTGATTTATCCTTTTTCCTTATACAGAAGTCGTTATTGATGTTTGTTTCTCTGAAGTTTGCGAGCTAAGCCATCGTTACCGTCGCTTACCATGGGAACCACTTGTTGCAACAAAGATTTGAATTAAGTTGAATTGAGATTGAAATAATTGAAAAGGTTTGGTTGAAAAGATTAGCAAATAGTTACGTATGAGCGAATTTAAAATTATATCAGCTAAAAACTTGGCCTTGTATTTTTTGTATAATAAATCATTACGCAGTTCTGTACAAAAATAGTTGCGTAAGTTTAAACCAAATTTAAACTATACTTATATAGCTTTACAAAATTAAACACCTTGGATCTGGAGCAAATTTAAAACTATACTAACAAATGAAAAATAACTTGGCATTATATTTATTTACCTGTATAAATAAATTACTTAGAAACTGGAATACAACTAAACCCAATTAGGACTTTAAATTTTTTTTTATATTTAAGAAAAGAAGTTTTATAAGCAATTAACCTCACAAGTTTTTATTTATAAGGCAAAATGATCTCAGTTCGGATCGAATGACTCATATTTTAATGAATATTAAGAACCTACAGAAATAGCTCTTTTTGTTTCGTGTGTGACGTTCAAAAGTGTGCTAATATTTGTGCCTATTTGAAATAAAATAATAATAATAATATTATATCGCATTTTGGAGATTGTGCACAAAATATCAATTACATTCATCTACGAACTACTAAATCTACGAACTGCTCGTTGCCGGCACTGCCGGCAGGAACACAAGTTTTCTCCTTATGGTAAATTGGTTCTGGGAGTGATAATCGACACAATTCATCGAATTAGATAGATAATGGGTATGAATGAGGTTTAAATATAGGTCGACAATTTTTTTAATGTCTTTATAAGTATAAAATTTCACCTACTTATTATGTTTTTGTTTACATTTTTTAATAAATAAAATGCGATAAATGTGCTTGAGAAGCATTTCCGGAATCCTTAATCCGCTACGTTAAGTTGGTCATATTGGCGGGGAAGTCAATTTACTCTTTAATATTTTTTCACAAACATATATTCAATTTTATTTTTTCCTTTGCCCACAGCGCGTTGGCTGTGACTTGCGAGTGGGTTCTACAAGGCGGGTAGATGAGTGTGGTGTGTGTGGAGGAGACGGGTCTACCTGCTCAAGACCCAGGTACCACTGGCTGGCTACTCCAGGGTCCTTGTGTTCCGCGACTTGCGGTGGAGGTAAGATACAAAATAACTATAATTTGATTTACAGATCGCAAATAGAGGTAAGAAAGACGAATCAAGAACAGTCGTAGTTCACCAACCCCAAATAGAAATATCTGAGGTAAAATCATTAAAAATTATGTTTTGACAGTGATTCTGCAGTGCGCCAATACACTGCGCTTATTGCCATTATTATATTTTGATACTAGAGAGGTGTCAAGGGACAACCGGATGGAACGAAGATCAATTTCCGTCTAGCCCCCTTTCGCAACGCGCGATAAGGAACTTTCGTTCCTAAATTAAAAGAAACATGCAATTTTGGTCTTAATGTTTTCCGTTTAGCCCCTTTCGCAACGCGCGATAAGGAACTTTAGTTCCAATATGTTATATCTTTTGACAGTAATGCTACTTGTAACTTCATTGGGAAGCATTTAAGTCTGAAATATAATAATACTTGCACAATATAGCTTGGCGGCTTAATGACAGCTTAAGGTGCGGTCATGCCATAGTTGGAAAAAGCAAAAGAGACCGAACACTATAATCCTACTAATGTTATAAATCCGAAAGTTTGTGTGTAAGTGTGTAAGTATGTTTGTTCCCTCTTCAGGCTTTAACGGCTGAACGGATTTGGATGAAATTTGGAATGTACATAGATTATACCTAGGATTAACACATAGGCTACTTTTTAACTTGATAATAGCGGGCGAAGCCGCCGGGCACGGCTAGTGGCCTATATTTCCTTACACTAAACATAACTATATACAGCAAATACCTAAGCTATAAGACATCGAGCTTATAGGTAGGGGAGAGGCGTACAAAATGACATACTAGTTATACAATCGGTTATAAAATCTTTATTTATTGGAAATTTTGAACTCTTTATGTAGCTACATATTCTTTGATATATTACCTACCGAATTATCACAGAGACCATTCAATTTAAACCTAAACACAAAAATTATTAAACATTAATAAAATCTTTTATAAAATCCGTTTTGTCCGCCCTAGGCGGGTAAAATGACACACGTGGTGTGGACAAAATGGCATACCAAATTTGTACTGAAAATCAGTCCAATACTTGCAGAGTTCACATGTAAAGCTTCAGTGAAAGCTTGTGAGGAAGAGAAATCATTTTCACTGTAGGAATGAATATCCAAAGCTTTTGAAACATTTTTAGCATTTTTCTTTGAAACAGATGGATTGAATATATTTCTTTCGGCACTGGAGATAGCACGATGACTGGAAAATTGTTATATATGCCTTGGAGTATCAACCTAGGTGATGTGGGAGTCGCAGGTATTGCAGCAGCTGTGTCAACAGATCGGGCCGTTGAGAGTGGACCTGGATTGTCTACCGCTGATATACACTCAACCATCAGTGATGTTTTTTTTTTTTTTTATTTGTGACAGGCTAGTTTTTGACCACTATCTCACCTGATGGTAAGTGATAATATGATCGAAGCTGGTAAACACACTAGACCTGGAATACGCAGGCTCTCAAGGATAACTGCCGGAACACCGTATTTGGCTTGGCGGCAGACATTGAAAAAAAAAAAAATTGTTGAACAGCATTCTTCCGCCTGAGATGGACCTGTTGCGGATATGATTAGATTTTTTGCTGCCGTTATATCTTTTTCGAGCTTTACCCGATCTTGTTGCATGAGGATGATTGTTATTTCAGCAGGCTCAAACAAATAAACAATTATTTTGAAGAAGAAAGGTGGGTCAAACGACATACTATGCCATTTTACCCGAACAAGTGGTATGTCATTTTGTCCACTTTATAACCTCAAACATTAAAAAACAATAACTAAAAATAAAATAACAATTTTTAAGTTTCAACACATTCTCTGAGTTATTTAGTAAAATAACTATAAACTTGAGTCAATAAAAACAAAATAACTTAAAAAATACTTACTTTTGCGAAGAAAAAAAATCCATCTGAGTAAAACTCGTGACTGCAAAAATCAAACAAACACGAATACTCATCACACGGTCATACGGAAGCAACTGCCGTCAACACAGGTTGCGATTTGTTACTAAGCGGCCCTCTGCAGGCTATTGCGAATACTAATATGTCAGTGGTTTTGGAGAAAAACAAGTGTGTCATTTTACCCGCCTATGTCATTTTGTACGCCTCTCCCCTAACTCAAGCGCTCAAGCTCACAACTAATGGGTAGTGTTCCCATCATGCTGGCGGCATTGCCTCTCAGAATTAATTAGGTAAAAAGTTGCACCTCGAGGTTTTACCCGCGTAAGTCCCGGACCCGCGGGAAATCCAGGATAAAATTTTCTTTCATAAGAACCTTCTCATAACAATAATTAACGCAACAAAAAAAGAATAAGCGAAATTGTTCCATCCGTTCACATGTGATGCGTTAACCAAAGGAAATAGAGATTCATAATATATATCGATAATAATTCATGTAATAACTTGCATGCATTATTGAATGTAATTTATGTTTATGATTAATTCAAGACAGGCAAACGTTTGATCACTACCTCACTTTGTACGTGCTCCATGTCGACCGTATGATGTAGCACGTTTACCTAGAAGATGCCTATTCACTCGCGACTTAAAGACTCCCATATTGTAGTTATCAGGAAACACAGACTCAGGTCGTTTCCCGATCCATTCCTTTCTATTCTAATACGGTCCACATAATGAATGAAGAATGATGTATTTTTAAAACAGTGAGTATTTATGCTTTATGATAGATTTTTTGATTCCAACAACTAGATTTCAGCATCCAAAACTATCCCTCATCCCCTCGACCTCGACCTCTGTCACTACCCCCAATACATTACAGCAACATTGTTAATTGCCGTCGGCAGTAATTTATATCGCCAGTCTGCCATTACTCGAATCCGACGATAAATCAGTGAGTTCCTTTTGTTGAGCAACAGTTTCTTGGGGCGAGTAGACGGGCGATGATATGTGGTAGCGGTATTGGCCGATGAAAGTCATGTTCTACTGTAACTAAGTTCCTTTATTTTTTAAGACTAAACTAAATATTATCACATACCAAAAGAAAACTCTACGACGACCTTATAAAACCAAACTCTAATGGTAGTTCGATGATTTTTCTGGGGCAGATGAGTCGTGTTTCATTTCCTTATATCTTTCATAATCAATCACTTACCTTTATTTTTGATCTACTATAACACTACACTTTCAAATCTGGATTTAGTTACGGATCAAGCGAAAAAATTACTTCTCCGTAGATCCACACTGTCAACAAATAGGTCTACTAAGAAAAAGTATCTCAATAGATCCATAAAGGGTCTGGACAATGGATCTACTGAGATGTTCAATCGATATCGATATCGAATAAATCGATTAAAAAAAAAATTAACACTCTGCGTCAAACAAACACTGCTTATGCTATTAAGAGAAAATATATGTAAGGGCATAGGAATACGGCTAATAGCTGGTATATTTATGTATTCAATTACTAAACGAATTTAATTGTAATGTCAAGTGTATATCAACGTAACGTCGTTTAAAATTGTAAAAAAGTTTCAAAACTAAAAATGAATTATTGTAATAGACTATCCCTCTTTCGAACAGCAAATAGTCCCTCGTCTAGCCTCTCGCAATCCTACCAAAATTTAGCGCAGGCCGATTCTAATTAAGAACCCCTGAAAGATGAATACCAAGATAAGAATTAGCACTCAGCTTCGCAATTTGTTGTGTACCCCTGACACGGGGTCAGGAACAAATATTTGGATTAAAGTTTTAGTCAAATATTTGACCGAAATTTGGAATATCTTGTTGGAATTTTGGGGTGATTTTGGATAAATTTGTTAAAGAAAATTCAGCTTGGAGACATTGATAGAAATTCTGTGTTTAAGATTACTTTTGGAAATGATTATATGTATCCCAGAATACCTCAATTTAGAACGTCCTAGGTGGTGAACAAGTAGACTAAAGCGAAGTACTAAAGAAAGGAAAAGCGATATCAAAACAAAATCGTTCTCCCGTGGACCACAAAGCCGGAAAATGAAAATCCTATATTGAAAATGTAGATATACCACTAAAATCATTTAAATCAAAAATACAGTCAGACCCAGAACCAAAAACACACATTTTAATTTTGAGAAAAAACTTGTTAGACCCACAACAAACTACGCCATGAGACTGTTCAAAAACTAATTATTAAAAGGGTATTAATTTGGTAGGTTAAAAAAAAAAAACATTTAATTAAGAATTCAAAATGTTCAAATTATAATTAATGAGTTACAAAAATATATTTTATGTAACATAATAATGTCAAAATTATATTAAAATATGTTAAAATGTAATATAATAAATATATATTTTTCTGGAAGCAATCCGTTTAAGCAAGCATACATTTAAAGTCAAATGAATTATATTGTTCCAAAATTCTAGTATATTATTATATATTTTTGGCGCCATACAAAACACACTGTTGTGCATTAGCGTTGTAATGGACAATGACTTTTAATACTTATAGTTGGCTATGCCCCGAAATTCCACCACAATACCAATTGCGGAACATAGAATTAGGAGTCAAGTTAATTTCATTGGACAGTACAAATCAACAGCTATATATATTTCTATATAGTTTTTTATGCTGCGTTTGTCACATTCAGGTATAGGTAATATCTCGGGACTTATTCACGCTAAAAAACTATATTTATTTACCTTGACGTTTCGGCCAAGTTGCATTGGCCATTTTATCCCGCGATAAATCTGCTGATATTGTGAGTATTGTGTGTCGTGACAATTATTTCTCACAAGACCAAGTGCGGGTAGTTGGAGACAATACTCGCTCTTTCCCACGCTGACACCCGCAATTACCAGTCTTCTCGAGACCATGGCCAATGCAACTTGGCCGAAACGTCGAGGTAAATAAAAATTGTTTTTAGCGCGATTAAGTCCCGAGATATTACCTTAACTATGTGTTCGAATCGCGAAAGTTACAATAGCACATTCAAGTAATGGCTTGCTCAATGCTGCGTTTAGCATACCACAGTCAAATCGTCAAACCAGTCAAATTTCAAGTAATTGTACTATTCTTTGGGTAAGGAAAGAAGTCTAAGTTCAGTGGTCTTAAACATCAGTGTTGTCTAATGGTCTAGTGAGGGATGGTTGGTACTCAAAGCTGGGTTCGACTCAATTACCATCTTATTTTCATTTTCCCACAAGTGGGGATAAATAGTCGTCCTATAGTAAAGGATTGTTCAGTATTGGAACCCTTATTGTGAATAAGATTTGGCATAAGCTTTTATGACCAGACGCCTGCCTCGTTCGTTGTTTAGATAGTCACTACGGAGAGACAGACAAAACTTCTCTTATTTATGTTGTATCTAGTAAAAAAAGGAAATATTAAGTAAATTAAGTATAATAAAATATTTATCTTAGTTTAAGGTATGTTATACTATACAACCTGTACCAAAAAGGTGAAGTAATACTTGGTGGTGTGTATATGTATCGTGCCAGGAATTGTCTGTCAGAAAACGAAAATCGAAATCGGACATAATTTTTTCCTTACAAATTTAAAAAATATTTTTGACAACCCTACAGTTATGTAACTGTGGCACGTAACCTTAAACATTATCATGACCACCACTGTCAGACGTCTAGGTCCCAATACTATGTGTTGTAGAACGGTAGCTGATGAAATAGGGTTGCAAATGACTTAATATTCACGCTGCTGCCGCGAATTTGAAGTTTCTGTTATTTTATACATATAGGTAGCTAGATGCGTGGCTTGAGTATTATCACACCTTTTTGTTACACATTGTATATAGGTTAAACTTCTTTAAATATTTTATAATAGTAATGAAGTTGAAATAAAAAATAAAAATGTACACACTAAAATTGCCCACTAAAACTACTGTAATAGTTCTGGAGAACACAATGCGGCTGCCTTATTCTAATCCGAATTAAACAAGGGTTGTAGCACCCCGCTACCAAGCCACATCAGGCGCAATTAGTGGACATGCGGGTCGCTTGAGCCTCACACCCAGTGCACCAGTTTGTGGGTTGTTAAGGGTTAAACCGTATCACACTTACAAGCTTTTACATTCGTAGTACGTTCGTGTTTGTAATGTATATTTCAATTTAGTAAAGTGAATATAAACATTAACACTTTCACGTTTGGTGTTGAGACACTGGGTCCGTGGGGACCGGGAGCTCATTCTATTTTCAAAAATCTATCAGAGCGCCTGGTTAACGCGACGCGTGAACAAAATGCTGGCACTTATCTGGCTCAACGTACTAGCATTGCAATTCAGAGAGGTAATGTAGCCAGCATGATGGGAACGCTACCCACTGGTAGTGGGCTTGAGCACTTGAGTTACCTATAGGTTCGATGTCTTGTAGGTAACTTGGTTCTTTTTTTTTATATAGTTTTAGTTTAGTTTTAGGAAATATAGGCAATTGGACTGTAGATAGCTTCCTAAAAAAAAAACACTTTCATAAAACACAAATGCTGGAAACATTTACAGCACACACACGAATTGCCTCTGAGGATATAAGTTGTGTTCCCATCGGAAATCGAACCCGATGACCCTGCATAGAAAGCAGACACGCATCTAAGCCATAGGGCAGCTCTAAAACATAGTAGGCTATTTTTTTATGCTGGTACATAATTTTGGAAAGTAATGGTAAGTAAGTAAGCCCGTTCGAGGCAATCAGTTCCAGAGGTTAAACTCATGGTAAAAACCCATTGAATCTAGTAGGATTTTTTTTTCATGGTGGAAGCACATTTTTATTTTTTTTATTTGTGACGGGCTAGTGTTTGACCGCTATCTCACCTGATGGTAAGTGACGATGTGCACATTTAGTAAAGGGAATCAAGCAAGGCTTCATGAGCAAGAATTATTCACGATGGTACCAAATTTAGTGAAGTGAACCTAGTAAACTATTTTTTCATGTTGGAATCTAATTTAGTAAAATCAATTTGGAAGGATAATTTTTTATGCTGGTATCTCAGTGGTTTTTTTTAATACTGGTATATAACTTAGCAATCAAGCAAGGCGTTTACGTGATGGTAAGCGATTGTTGCATTAATAATATATGTGTAGAGACTCTACCGAATTAAATTCATAGTTAACACTCAAGTAGGAAATCTATCTCCAAACGGTGCTCCGTCATCTATTCTTGAGAGCTAGTTTCCATAAAAATATTTGCGTAATTAAATAAGCTAAGCGTGTATGTCTGTTATATTAATTATCTTCTTTCAGTCTAAAAAGTTTCAAGGCATTATGTTTCTTATATTAAAAATTTGCACTCACGACCCCTTACTTAGTTCAAAGACTTGTATAATACTGGCAGCATTTTTTTTTTTTTTTTTTTATTTGTGACAGGCTAGTTTTTGACCACTATCTCACCTGATGGTAAGTGACGATGTGATCGAAGCTGGTAAACACACTAGACCTGGAATACGCAGGCTCTCAAGGATAACTGCCGGAACACCGTATTTGGCTTGGCGGCAGACTTTCAACTTTTTATTTTTTTTATTTACATCTCACACACACAATTACACCCAAAACCAGAATCACAGATTTCTCTTACGAAGGAAACTTGTGCTACTGCCGAGAATCAAACCAAATACCAACAGAGAAATTTGTTATATTCTATCTAATACTTTTAAACGAGCAATTCTTGCTTATATATTTTTTTTATGCCTGATAGGCAAGCATTTGACCACAATCTCACCCGATGGAAAGTGATGATGCGGCCGAACATGTAACATGTTTGCCTAGAAGGTACCTATTCACTCTTGACTTAAAGACTCCTAGATTATACCGTTCGGGGAACAAAGACGAGGTATATGTAAATATATAATCTGAATCTCAGAAACGGCTTTAACGATTTTCATTAAATTTAGTATGCTGGAGGTTTCAGGGACATAAATTGATCTAGCTGGTTTCATTTTTAAAAAACGTCAATTACCAAAACAATAATTAAACGCAGGCAAAGCTTAAAAAAACTGACTTAACTGCTTTATCTTCGGAACTGATCAGATTAACTACTAAACACGCATTATCGACGATATTTCAAGAACTACTGATTAGATCTTGATCAAATTTGAATGGGACCAACTAGAAAGCAACATCGTTCAAACAAAAAAATATTTCAAAATCAGTTCACGTGGAACGAAGTAATAAGGTAATATACATCAGGTAATATACACATGAAAAATAATACAATCGACTTGAGTACCTCCTCCTGGGATACTGAAAACCAGCCCTGCACAAACCCTTAGTTTGTGCAGTCTTAGCGCTGAACATAATATTATTCCAATTGCCAAATATTACTTCCATGTATTTTTGTTGTTTTGTGTAACATAATTGTGATTGTTTGAAATATTTAGCAATAAATTTCTATTCTATTCTATTCTCCTTTTTTGTGAAGTCGGTCATCCAGGTACTTATTCCCTAACCTCCCTTAATATAAACTTTATGCAAAATAAACAACCTAATTCAAAACCGTATTTGTTGGTACAGTAAGCGGCCAAATCTGATATTCCGAAAATCCGAGTTCAAAATGAGCTTCGTATATTTGCATATTTATGTATTCAAAAGAACTCCGTCGTCTACCGGCTCGTTAATCGCTCATTACCATGTTCTCGAAACACCAAGATATAGAGATCATAGAAGTGGCATCGTACTCCCAGCCTCTTCTATGTATGTATCTCAGTTGTGAGAAGAAAGTACGCTCACATCTATTGTTAAAAGTGAATAAATTAATTCGAATGCTTAGTAGTTTTTATTTTCAACCGACTTCAAAAAAAGAGGTTCTCAATTCGACTGTATTTTTTTTATTGTATCTATGTTACCTTAACTTTTATGAATTTAAACCTGAGTTTTTTGAAGTTGGTTGAGATGGCTGTAATTTTGCGAATTGGGCAGTAGAGGCATTAAATTTTACGAGTTCCTCTTTGGGCTCATGGGAATATACCATTTTGATTTTGATTGATTCTTGATTTTCGTTACATTTGATATGTTTTTCATATGCATATACTAATAACTTTTACTAAAAGTTGCTTCAGAGACAAGGCGGAGAAACTGGCCGCTTTATCGGCGTACGAAGACTAATCAGTTAGACATATTAAATAAAATGTATGGCAAAAATGTTGGCCTTCATGAGTTTTACATAAACGTCCACGACAGCATATATCTAACATGTATATATAGCTCAGAATTCGACTGTTTTTTTATTTATTTTGTCGGTTAAAATTATAATCGTCACAGCTAACCATGCATTTTCATCCAAACAAAACGTGAATACAACATCTCAGCTCAATCGGTTAAAGATATCTGCTTCAAAATTGAGTTGCAAGATTCCACCCGGACACATATCTATACATACATTGCTTGTTAAATAAATGCTTGTAATTTAACTGGACTACTTCAAGGCAAATTTGTTGTTGTACCTTCCAGCGGCTCTGTATCCTCTCCTTAATTTCGTTCCAGAGTTTCGCCCTAATGGATATTTGAACACTGTAACTTTTACGGTATATTTTTACTAAAGCCAATTTCAACAATTTTATCTCGCCGAATGAACACTCTGCGGCTATTTTATTCGAAAATAATTGCGATGCTTGTTATTTGTTATAGTAGTTTTTGTAAATGAAAATGCGGTTGGATAGCGGCTCGGTTGGTTTTTGTTGGCTGATTTTTGGCTCGGCTGTACGAGTAGGTCAAGCCAGAAAAGTTGAAAGGTTACATTTGTGAAAGTTCATTCAATTTAAGTATTAAGTGGGCTGGAAGTAGGCTACAGACTTTTTTTTACAATGCGGACTGTGTAAGGGTTGGCAAGAGCCCAAATAAGCATTTAAATTTAGTGGAAGGAATGAAAACTTTTTAGCTTAAAAGCATATTCAGTTCAGCAAACCAAGTCGAAGATAACAATTTTTTTAAGCTGTTATTTAAGTTTTTTTATTTATCCGGCCAAGGAAAAACGGTTTTGTTTTCAGCGGCATATAGATACCATGTTCGTTTGAATCCCAAAAAACACTCAAAACATATTAAATTATACATTGATTTACAAACCAATGAGCCTCGGGCCTAGCACAAATTTCACGTAATAAATGTAACGAAATACAATGTGTAACAGAAAGGTGTACTCAAGCCACGCATCTAGCTACATGTATGGAGTCTAACAGGACCATGAATATTGAGCTATGATTAAATAAAAGTTTCTAAAAATAATAATTTTAACCGACTTCAAAAAGGAGGTTCTCAATTCGACTGTATGTTTTTTTTATTTATGTTGCATGATATCTTCGACAATTATGGATGGATTTTGTTGATTTTTTTGTTTGGTAGATGGTCAGAGATGGTCCCATATAAATTTTTATAAAAAATTGATCTAGCCAAAACCAAAATATAAGCGTTGAAGTCGGTTTTTTAAGCTTTGCTTGCGTTTAATTATTAGAAGTGAAATAAAATGGATCCATATTGGCTCGCATAAAATCTGAAGTCGTAATTTAAAGTAGCATAACAACTTTTGGCCCACGCATCAATACGGCCACATGATGATAAGCATAACGTTTTATCATAAAAAAAATCCGCATAACAATATTGAGCATAATGATAAAGTGGCCTAAAACGAATGTGCATAACTATATCCTGTCACTTCGCCGGCCGCTACCGCGACACGCTCGCTACGCTCGCTCGGCTCGCGCGTTTTTGTGGTCACCAGTAACCTAACGCTCCTCCTCGCTTCGCTCGTCGACGCACCTATATATGACTTGGCAACGATT
Source organism: Lomographa bimaculata (assembly GCA_948107665.1). NCBI lineage: Eukaryota > Metazoa > Arthropoda > Insecta > Lepidoptera > Geometridae > Lomographa > Lomographa bimaculata. Next base: position 1,290,117 of record OX403608.1, on the reverse strand, counting down.
GAAATATTATGCCTAAAAACATTAGGCCCACAAATAGTTATGCAAAAATAAACGGTATGCCCTAACATTATTATGCCAAATCATAAAAAATTAATAATTGTAAATGATAAGTCTTAAGTTACTTGGAATCAATGAATTATTATTATAAATATGCGAAACATTTTCGGCCAAATTAAACTAGACACTGGAAGATTATGCGAGTCAATAGGCACTCAAATAAGATAAAGAGTTTTATAGCATGTAAAGTTTTAACTAAAGTTTCAATCAAGTATTTCTTTCCCAGGATACAAGATGTCGCTTGCAGTATGCCGTGATCGACTGACAGGCTCCGACGCCCCAGAAGAACTCTGTGACGCTTCCAGTAAGCCGCAGGCATCAGTGGTCAGATGCAACATACATCCTTGTCCTTTCAAGTGAGATTCTTTTATCACGTCTAGCTTATATTCAAAATTGCGTATGTTTGTATGTAGTCGACGATCCAGTTGCCGTTATTTTAGATGTGTATGGTATAAGTATGTAGGTATGAATAAAAATAAAATAGGTAAAAAACTAATAGATAGGCTTTCTAGGCCAGCATAACCCATTTTAGGCCGCATCGCCACTTTCCATCAGGTGAGATAGTTGTCAAATGCTAAGGCTAGCAATGCCGGACAGGCATCCAGTATAGCACATGATTTGACAGTGACTTGACAATGACAGAACCATGATTATTTTACTTGACTTTGACATTACTGTGTAACACGGCAGCAATATACACGGAGATTTGCCGCGAAAGTGAAAAATGGCCTTGTGGATTTTATATAATTTTCCAAAACCTGTGTTTCTTCGAGTGTTAATTTGTAATAATGGTGGAGTATTAACCGTTAACGTGCATACCTGTAGGCAAATCATACAAATTTGAAAAACGTGATTTTCGCCTTCGCTCTAAAACTCCAATAGAAATTCTTGTAAAGTTTGTACCACTTTACGAGGGCATGACTTTACTATGACTTAACCTTGACTGTGACTTGTGACTAGGACTTTTAGTATGAAATACACTTGAAATAGATTAATACTTGACACTGGCCAAATGCACAAGACTGCGAAGCCATCATTAAAAGAAAAAAATACTTAGTCAGGCTAATAGATTTGCTTAGTTGTGTACCGGGATAAATCTTTATATTTTGTTTTAATGCACAGTAGTATTGTGTCAATAAAACTATTTATTTCTTTCTTTCTTTTAATAAGACTGGTTACTAACGCTTTGTATGAGATAGTTACCTTGTTATTTATTAATTGATACTGGTCAAATGAACAAATACAGCGATGCCAAAAAATAAATGAATTTGAAAACTGCCACAGTACAAATATTACGAAGGCTATGCCAAATTAAATCCTAAATATTAGTTTCTAAAACTGCAGTATACTTCTTTCTTTCTGAAGCAAAATGCTACAATCATAAAATAATCGTAACTCATGCCACTTAGAAAATGGCCGCTACAAACAGAACCAAGATAAGCTTTCAGAAACACACTTCTTTAATATTAAGAAAGTGCACAGTGCTCTCTATGTTTACTGTAGCGGGTATAATTTTGAGAAGCTATAAATACGGCATTATTTTTTTTCTACCGACTCCACACAAAAGGTTTTTTTTATGGTTGTTACCTGATAACTCCTTTCCACGTGAACCGATTTTGACATTTTTTTTTTGTTTGAATGAGGTTGTTTTCCATTTGGTCCTATTTAAATTTGATCAAGGTCTGACCAGTAGTTCTTGAATCAATAATGCGTGTTTAGTACATCTGTACTAAACACGCATTATTTAGTACATCTAATCTGATCAATTTTTGAAGATAAAGCGGTGATGTCGGTTTTTTCTACCGACTGCACAAAAAAGGAGGAGGTACTCAAGTCGACTGTATTTTTTTTTTGTGTGTTACCTTATGACTTCGTTTAAAAGATGTTGCTTTCCAATTGGTCCCATTTAAACTTGATCAAGATCGGCTCAGTAGTTCTTGAAATATCGTCAATAATGCGTGTTTAGTACATCTAATCTGATCAAACTTGCGAAGATAAAGCGGTGAAGTCGGGTTTTTGTAAGCTTTGCTTACACTCCATAATCACGCACACGCTAATCTATATATATATATATATATATGAAAATCAATGCCACTTTTCGTTGTAATTTTATAACTCAAGAACGGGCTCATCTATCCAAACCAAATGTTTAGGCTTTGTTCGGACTATTTAGTAGATGGTTTATGTGAAGTTTGCACAAAATCGGTCGAGCGGTTATTCATTTATCACACCCGGGCAAAACCGGGGCGGATCGCTAGTATAATATATGAAAAACTAGATTATTATTATTTTTTTGTTGGTCAATAAACAGCATTTCTTATTTTACTGTAATAAGCCTGTTACTACGTACCCGAACAATGCTCTTCTAGTTTAGTCTAGATAGTTCTAGGCAACTCTACGATCCGCCCACAGCATCATTGGGCGTATATCGCCGCCCTGTCGAGTGAGTATTAGGCGCGGCGTGTTCATAGAGCGCACGGATTATTGCTAAAGACGCATGAGACGTTGAGAGTTGAGTTGACTAAATTAATGACAAGGATGCATGGAGGCAAACTGCACAGGCTCTTTCTAGCGACTACCATAATAACACCTAGGTTAAGAAAATTATGTATTAGAAATTAAGAATGTTTAAAAAAAAAAAAAAAAAATTAAAAAAATGCGCCGCCGAGTTTCTTGCCATGTTCTTCTCGAGATGGCTGTAATTTTCCGAATCTGGCAATAGATTCATTAACTTTCATGAGTGCCTCTTTGGGGCCCATGTGAATAAACGATTTTGATTTTGATTTTGATTTTGAGATGTGTGTTCGACGGACTCAAAGCTTGTACGTGTGTTGTAAGATAATTTCATGGGTCTATTAACTATGCTTTAAAAATAAGTTTAAACCTTAATTTGTTCATGTTATATTTTTGTTTGAAGGAGTGGATCTTATTGCCTGCATCTTTGATCCCGAAAGGTATAATCTGATTTCGAATCTAGAGTGAATAGCTATCTTCTAGGCAGGTATGTTACATCTCCGGCTGCATCTTTTTTTATCCTAGATAGGCAAGCATATGACCGGTATCTCACCTGATGGAAAGTGACGATACGACCGAAGATGTAACATGCTTGCCTAGAAGGTACCTATTCACTCTTTACTCGAAGACACCCAGATTGTACCGTTCATTGAACAAAGACGCAGGCAACGATCAATGTTCTTCACTTTCCATTAGCTGAGATAGCGGCGGAATTTAAACTAGGTTGCGTAGATTTAAGTCCCATGAGATACCGTTCAGCCATACACACACAGGAATAACATGATATAATTACTCCCTTTTTTAGCTTGCACTGTATGTATGTATGTTTGTTTGGGTGGAATCTTGCAACTCAATTTTGAAGCAGATATCTTCAACCCATTGAGCGGAAATTTTGTATTCACGTTTAGTTTGGATGACAATGCATGGTTAGCTGTGTGACGTCATTCTAAGTCCAACATGGCGGAACACACAAAACGGCGGACAAGTAATTTTTAATGCACTCCTATAACATGGGTATCAAATGAAAGGGCCTGCTAAGAACAACTCGAAAAATAAAGTGACGTAACTTTAAATCCAATATGGCGGATTTCTAAAAGCTTGTCTTTAAAAAAAGTTTTTAACAAGTAACTTATTACCATCTAACAACAAGATCGTCAGTCATTTATACATGTTAACTTATCTCCAGTTCCCTCAAAGTGTTTTGCGTTCATCATCCGTACAGCAAAGAAGTGGAACTCATTACGTCTTTGTTTCCCAACGGTATGATATGAGAGTTTTCAAGCCTAGAGAATTATCTCTAGGCTTGAAAAGGTATACCTATTAAGGTATACTATTAAGTATTAAGTATACCTATTAAGGTATATCGTCACTTTCCATCAAGATAGTGGTCAAATGCTTGCCTAAAAACCGCTTTCTATTACACCACAAGCAAAAAAAACTATTTTTAAAACCGTTAAGCCACACCTTATTAATATTGTATATAATATTGTTTATATTGTTTTTATTGTTGCCGTGTTCGTGGTGTTGCGCATTTCAAATGCATACAGTCTTTTGGGACTTATTTAATATCTTTCATTATATATATAACTCTTATCGTTAATAAAATTATAGTAGCAGTTTTTCCTTATTGATCTATAGTTTTTGTATATGTATGAATTTATTTTTTATGTAATAATTTTATTTATATCTTTGACTTGCCGTACGTCACCCTACACAGGTCGGAGCTGAAAACCAGCGCTGCGGCTCTGTCTTCAGCATTATGCTGAGCTTGCAAACCTTTTCCGGCAAACTAGAATAACAATAACGTTCTTCGCATTCGTTTTATCATTGGTAGTTAAGTTAAGTTTGTCGGAATAAATGATTATTCTATTCTATTCTTCTATTAAATTTTTCACAAAGGTGGTACGTCGGCGAATGGTCATCCTGCAGCGTTACTTGCGGAGGCGGTGTAAGGTCTCGACGGGTGCTCTGCGCCAGGTCTGCCAACGTCACCAGGGCTGATACTTATGATCCCGGTAAGTATTTATAATTCCTATTTCCATAACAGATTTTTATTTGAGTTTTTACTCTTAGAGATCACACTCATATTATAAAGGCGAAAGTTTATAAGTGTGTTCGTTTGTTTGTTACTTCTTCACGATCAAACGGCGGGACCAATTTTAATAAAATTTGGTATGGAGGTAGCTTTTTATCCTGGAATTCCGACGGGTCCGGGATTTACGCTTTCAGCGAGTTGGTGATCTACCACGAGTTTCTTTTTCCCTCTATGTGATCCTGGAGAACAAGCCTTTCTAGCGAGGTTTCGTTTTTAGTGACATGGTCAAAAAACTTCAAAATTGGGGAAAGCACGGTGTACAAAAGTCTATTTTTAATTTAGAGCTATTTATGGATGAAGTTGTTTGTGCGAAATGCCGTCCAAGGAATATAAAGTAGACGTCTCCAACACCACATTTCTAGCGCGTCTATTTTGCAGCCTCACGGACCAAGTTTCAGCTACATAAAGTAAGATTAGAAAGACCAGACATCTCATGAGTAGAACCTTTGTTTTCTTGGTTATTTTCCTGTCTATCCAAACCTTTGCTAGCCTCTCTACTGCTCAGCTGATCTACTGCACACCTTCTTTTTATCTCGTCGTAGCAACCACAATTTTTTGAGATAATAGAGCAGAGATATTTAAGTAAATAGCTTTGAACTACTTCACAATTTGAAAGTTCTTCTGGACATGTCTGCAATAAATGTGATTAAGATTATTAGTTTTTGATCGATAGGCGATCGCACTTTGTTACTTGTTACTAGAAAATATCAAGCAAGGAGTTCCATTACTTTGCGGTTGCATATGAATGTGGAATATAAGAACTTACTGTTACAGATACAAACACGGAGCCTGGGTGTGTTTCTCAGCCTCCAAGGTCAACGCAGCCGTGCAATGAACACGACTGTCCTACGTGGGTTGCAGGATCCTGGTCTGGGGTATGTTAAATTCAAATTCGTTTATTTGCATGGGCTTTAAGAAGGCAATCATGAAAGTAAATGATACTTCTGCCAGATTCGCAAAATTACAGCCATCTCGAGAAGAACCTGGCAACTCAGCGGCTCTTTTTTTCTGAACTTTTATTAAATGACTGATACAGGAACTATCTTAACCTAGGTATATATATGTATATATATATATATCATGTAGTCGCCAGAAAGCGCTTGTGCAGTTTGCCTCTACGCTTCCGTGTCATCATTCGTTTTATAATAAGCTTTACACATTAATTACAGTCGAAGAATCACAAGTTCTGGAAAGCAATACAAAATTGATTTCAAAATCAATATTTTTTATATGTAGTTATCACATTCGACACTTCTCGAGATGCCTGTAATTTTGCGAATCTGGCAATAGAATCATTAACTTTCATGAGTGCCTCTTTGGGGCCCATGTGAATAAACGATTTTGATTTTGGTTTTGATTTTGACATTATTAGGTAAAAAGACAAGACTTACGTACAAAAGATAAATCCGAAAGTTTGTGTGTAAGTGTGTAAATGTGTAAGTACGAGTATGTTTATTTTCTCTTCACGCTGTAACGCCTGAACGGATTTGGATGAAATTTAGAATGTATCACATATAGCTTATATCTAGGATTAGCACATAGACTACTTTTAAATGATAAACGTTGCCTAAGCCGCGAAGCACGACTAGTAATATAACTAAACCCATAATTGGTTCAAAACCAAGCTAATAAACAAACAGAACAAATATTTTCACTCCCACAAAAATAAAAGAGCAGTATTGCCCGATTTAGATAATAGAATTGGATAGCATAAGACGTAAATTCCCCTAACCTGATTGGAAATACAAAGAAACCGGAAACAAAGTCACATATCTCCAGAATCTCATTGAAACCTTCCTTGGAGATTACCTGAACAATGTGAGAAGCCTGTGAGCACAACTTTGTTGCAGCTTTTCAATACTTTTAGTTCGGTTGTAAACTTTCATACGACAATATAGTTTTAGTAGAAGTAATGCAGGAGACGCGCTTGGGTTTTGTAGAAGGGAAAGTCAGTGAATAGGGTTTTGTATTATTGATGTAACTAATTGTGAAAGCTTGATATAAAATAACTACATTAATGACAACGATGCATGGAGGCAAGCACAAGCGCTATCTGGTGACTACATAATATAGATGTACCTCGGTAAACATACTTTCTTTATTAGTCATTTAAGAGTGTTAAAAAATGTGCCGCCGAGTTTTTGCGATGTTCTCCTCGAGATGGCTGTAATATTGCAAATTTTGCAGTAGATCATTAACTTTTATGAGTGCCTCTTTCCGGCCCATGTGAATATAAAATGTTGTTTTAATAAATACACGACCGGGACCACGTGGTAATCAGATTCCCGTCGCCTAATAGTTTTTTTTTCCAATCAGTCGACTGGGACGACAAACTTGGTTTAGTAATCAAAGTGATATTGAATTAAGCGAGTTTTTATGTTATTGAGAGATAAGACCAGCAAGTTGCTCGCCTAATTTTAAGCGTCACGCTTGTCTATTACAGTTCAGTGCCACCTAAAGTTTTGAACTTATACAGATCAAAACTCTCTGCGGCAAAGGACTGCGCTCGTCACCCTGAGATATTAAATGTTAAATCTTTTTATACCCTGTAATAACACTGAAACATTGCCCTTCAATCCGGAATACAGTAAATATTTGCACACTGCTGCTTGGCGGTTGAATGTCTGGCAATAGTGTGGTGCTGCCCCACTGTGGCGGACTCTGCAAAAGAGTCCTATTACTACAAAATACACTCACAAACTAACAACCAAGATACATAACACTTTTTTTTTCACTTATTATATATTATGTTACTTACCTTTTTTTATATAAACTTACAAAATAAAAATAAATTCTGCTTCTGTATAGTTATTAACTACAAACTAAGGACTACCATGACTTTATTTTCGAGTAACACCTGAGATCGATGGGATATGCTGAAAACCAGCCCAGCACAAATCCTTAGTTTGCAGTCTTAGCGCTGAACATATTTCATTGCCAAATATTTTTTGCATGTATTTTTTTTCTTTTGTATACCATAATGTGATTGTTTAAATATTTAGCAATAAATGATTTCCTTTCTATTCTAAAATATGTTTAAACTTTATTGCTGTAGTTTATACATACAAGTTGGACGGCTTAATAATGATTTGATTTGTTATTTTATCATAAAATCAATTACTTCTATAGCATATGTCAGTTGAATTTACATTCGGTCAACTTTTACTTTATAAATATATTTCATGCTTACAAAGAATTATGATAATATGTTGTGCAACTAAGTTATATCATCTTCATCTAACTTCTTTTACTTCTGTTTTAAATCTTATCAAGGTATAGGTACTTTCCGAACCGCATGACCTTAATCACTGTTCACAAAGTATACGTTAGCGATGAATATAAATCGGTTATTTAGTGGATTCTTTGAGATTTTACTTGTTATTACAATATTAGCATGTTTATGCAAAAAAACAAATTGTTTGAATATTTTGAACAAGAATTGCACGTCCTTAATTTAGAGGTACTTTTTTTTTATTACTGACTATGCAAATATTTGACTACAATCACACCTGATGGAAAATGACGATGTAGTTTAAGGTGGAGCACGCTTGCTCAGTAAATAGCTACTTACTACTACGTTAATTTACGTTTGAACACACCCAAATTGTACCTTTCGGGAAATACAGATGACGGCAAAGCGTACCATTCTTTTACTGTTCTATAAATGAAGGAAGACGCGAAACGTTTCGTGCGAATGAACGGTATTTCAACCATAAATAATAACTTATAAGAGGTGATTGTCATTGAGTTTAATTTGTTTGTTGTTATCGTGATCTGATATCTATATTCTTATATATTCTTATATTCTTTATTGTACACACATTAATAAAAAAATTTACAATAAGGCCATAACAAAAGATGTACAAAGGTGACTATTATTATCTACAATCTACAATTGTTGATTAAAGATTTGCAAATTAAAAAACGTCAAAATTAGAAAGTTTTGTCAGTAATATGTGGCATCGTATCTCTCAAACGGCTGGACCGATTTGTTTTTTTGTTAAAAAGGTGACTTTATGGAGAAACTTCTAAGTTTTGCTTGCTGAAAATCAGAGCAGCCGTTTTTCGAACCATGTCACATGCAGTAAAAAAGTATAACGTAGAGTTTTAAGCTATTGCATAGCTTCTATCGCGGGCCTTGAGCGGGCAGACCGAATCCAGAAATTCCGTAACGAAAATAACCTAACACCCCCCACTCCGACCGGCACAGCGGTGATACTTTTTAGTTTTGCCATCTATCGATGAATAGGAGAACTTTTAATGACTTTTTTGAAATATTACGCTTGTCTCTTTAGTTCAGCAACTCGCCTCTAGGTGGCAGGAAAAAAAATACTGCATAAATAAAATAAATAAATAATTATAGTTGCATAAGTTGATAAAAAATGCTATGCAATAGCTTTACCGCGGCAGTCCCCGAGAGCCACACGTCTTTTTTTTTGTTTAAAACTGTTCCATACCAGTATTCGGGTTTCAGTTATTGAATCTCGTTACGACGATCTCTTTCTACCCTCTTATATCTATCTATCCTTCTTTATCCTGCCACGTTTCAACCACGAGCTCAAAACTTTACACTAACAAGCACCTAACTTGCTACGAGAGTTGATGACAAACTAAAAAGATAGACTCGACCGCTACTAATTGGTAAAGACTTGGTTTCCTCCTAGTTAATTAGAAGGTTTTCAAAGTTAGCTCTTTTAATGGAAGTTAAATAGTTAGGTTGGAAAGATTTCTTTCAACCACCGATTGGACCCAACGCATAAAAAAAGAAAATACATTTATATTTGACACAAATTATTTAATAATAAAAACAAAAACATACAATTTTAATTCTTCATCATCATCATCATCCACAGCCCTTTTGATCCCACTGCTGGGTATAGGCCTCTCTCATATTCTGCCTTTCACCTCGGACCTGTGCTAGTCTTGTCCAGGTTCGACCCGCAATGCTAACAATATCGTCAACCCATCTTGCCGCTGGACGTCCGACGCTGCGTTTGCCTTCTCTTGGCCACCACTCTGTTATAACCTTGCTCCACCTGTCGTCACTTCGCCTAGCAATGTGTCCCGCCCAACTCCATTTGAGTCCCATAAGAAATATTTCAAAGTCTCGAACTTTTGTTCGTTGTCTATTTTGGGATATTAGGGACTCGATCTTGTTGTTTAATGCCGAGCATGGCTCTCTCCATGGCTCTCTTTTAATTCTTACATATATTAAATTGTTTATAAATAATATAAAAAAAGGAAAATCAATCAAACAATGTATACATATACTTTTTTATTTAGAAATTTTTAAACTTTCTATTTATGTCAGCCTCATCGTAGCCTTAACAACATTCTAATATACACATAATTATATTTAACCATTTAATACATACGAATATATGAGTAAAAGTGTCTAAAAGTCATAAAAAGTGTCTATAAGTTTTATTCAAGTATTTGCCTGTCTGAGAGTCAATTTATTGGACTACTTATCACTATGGTTGTGATTGTGTATGTGATGTGAACGTTTCCGGCACCCACGACACAAGTCATCGAATTTAGTGTGGGGCTGTGTGTGTGTGAAATCGTTTATCATCAAAGTTTCTTAGAGCGTGTTTGTATGTTTGTTTCTTCTTAATGCTCAAACGGCTGGGCCAACATTGATGAAATTTTATATGTAAGCAGATGACTCACTGGATTAACACATAGGCTACTTTAATGTATATAGTCCCATATCTCACAGCCTTTATTTCTTCCAGTGCTCAGTGTCATGCGGTTCAGGGGTGCAAGTTCGAGGTGTGCAGTGCACGCCATCTGGCGGGGGTTGTGATCCGGCAGACAGACCGGAAGTATCACGCGCATGCTCCACGGGCATCGCTTGTGTCGTCTACAGAGAAACAGAGGAGCCTGAGGTACGTATCCTTGAGATCCAGTCTGAATCTAGATGTAGCGCACTATCATTATTTGAAATAAAGTGTACACTGCCGTCCCTGTTTGTAATATTTTTATCATCTCCATTTCGTTGTCTGGAAGAAATTGCTTTGAGCGATAAGACAAGCCCTTTGTGCTACTATGTTATATTTAAGATTTCTTTGTAAGTGTCGTTTTTTGGTGTGCAAATAAATAAAAAAAAAACGCAAACGCATTTACACTCACAGCCCCACACTAAGTTCAAAGACTTGTATCGTGGGTGCCGGAAACATTCACATCACACACACATTACACCCAGAACCAGAAGCACAAATATCCCTTGGGAAGGAATGTGTGCTCCTGCCGGGAATCGAACCCAGGACCCACGGCGCAGAGGGCGGACACCTGTCCACTGCGCCAACTGGGTCGTCAAAATGGCACACGTGCTAGTGATGGAGTTTTTTTTAAAATAATCGCATTCACACTAACTGCCCCACACTTAGTTTGATGACTTATGTCTGGGTGCCGAAAACATTCACGCCACACACACAATCTCAACCAGAACCAGCAACACAAATTTTCCTTGGGGAGAAAACTTGTGTTCCCACCGGGAATCGAACCCAATACCTCCTGCTTAGAAGGCTAATGCTCACCCAACTAATATAACGGGCAGTTCAATATAACCGCCCAAGTGCAATTCAAACTCCTGCGAGTTCTATACCCCACACAATGGAGCGTGCCCAATTTCCCCACATTTTTTTTATTCGCTTTTTATACAATACTGGCCGTGCCCCGCATCTTCACCCGCTATTATGAAGTTAAAAAGTAGCCTATTTGTTAAGCCTAGGTATAACATATGTACATTCCAAATTTCATCCAAATCCATTCAGCTGAGAGGGAACAAACATACTTACACATTTACACACAAATTTTCGGATTTCTAATATTAGTAGGATAATTTAAAAATAATATAATAAAGCGAGAGTAACTCCGTCTTTCTGTAACGATTTCACGCCTAAACTACTAAACCGATTTTGATGTAATTTGGTGCAGAGATAGATTAAAGCTTGGGAATAGGCTACTTCTTATCCAGGAAATCCCGCGGGTCCGAAACCTACTCGCAGCTACTAGCAATACAATGTAATTCAGAAAAACTTACGCTATTCCTCCTACTCCAGGATGACATAGAAGACCTTCTCCCAGGAGTAGAATACCATACGGCTGTGTATGGTATACTACTCCTGGGAGAAGGTCTTCTATGTCATTATCCAGGAAATCCCGCGGGTCCGAAACCTACTCGCAGCTACTAGCAATACCATGTAATTCAGAAAAACTTACGCTATTCCTCCTACTCCAGGATGACATAGAAGACCTTCTCCCAGGAGTAGTATACCATACGGCTGCGTATGGTATACTACTCCTGGGAGATGGTCTTCTATGTCATTATCCAGGAAATCCCGCGGGTCCGAAACCTACTCGCAGCTACTAGCAATACAATGTAATTCGGAAAAACTTACGCTATTCCTCCTACTCCAGGATGACATAGAAGACCTTCTCCCTGGAGTAGTATACCATACGCAGCCGCTGATCCAGCAGTATCCACCTCCTCAACCGAAGACTGAGAGGCTGATAGGAGAACCAGATGTACCCGTGGAGGCCACGTAAGTTCTATGTTGTGGCTTTGTAGTTATATGGTGTGGAGGGGTACGAGATAAAAAACGAGAAGGCGGTATTAAGTGTCTTGGAAGATCATTTTTCAACCAACTTCGAAAAAGGAGGTTCTCAATTCAACTGTATCTTTATTTTGTATGTATTTTACGCGATAATTCCTCCAATTATGAATCGATTTTGATGATTTCTTTTTGTTTGGCAGTTTATAGTTCAAATGTGGTCCTATATAAATTTAATCGAAATCGTTCAAGCCAAAACCAAAATATAAGCGTTGAAGTCGAGTTTTTAAGCTTTGTTTGCGTTTAAATTATCCAAATAAAATAACGTTTATTTGAAGAAAGCCACTACAAATTTCACAAAATGTTATTAAGGTATAAAATAAATTAATCAATTTGATAAGTATTTGGTTAAAAACTGTAGCAGACCTCCACACCAAAATCTTAATGCATAGAGAATTTATTTGACATGAATTTTGTCACAGTACCTAATGATATCATTACTCCCTATTGAAACATTACTGTGTGATCATTATTTTTACTGTGACAAAGTTTAAATCTATAAAAATATCAGTACCTACATACTTGTGAAGTCTTGCATGTATATACCATTTAAATGTGAGCTTTATAATATGTTTATGTGATTCGAAATATTAATAATTATAATGCTAATTCACAATAGAATTGATTCAGCAATCAGATGATAACACAATTGTTGTTTCTTGCTTTGATGCACATTGCAATTTCTAGTCCTGTTTTATTTTCCGTTGAAAATTTGAACATAGAGGTCGTAAATTAATTATGTAAACCCAGTTGGCGCAGTGGACAGGTCCGCCCTCTGCGCCGTGGGTCCTGGGTACGATTCCCGACAGGAGCACAAATTCCTTCCCAAGGGATATTTGTGCTTCTGGTTCTGGGTGTATTTATTTGTGATATATAAATGTTTCCGGCACCCACGATACAAGTATTTGAACTTAGTGTGGGGCTGTGAGTGTGAAAACATGAGTTGTTAAGGTGGGGGGGGGGGGGGATGACAAGGGGGGAATTGGTATCAGCCTTTAAACTAGCAATTCTTGGGGCGATAAATCGATCTAATTAGGTTACACTTTTAGAAAACGTCGTTTTAACCGAGCATAGCTCAGTCATCCAGGTACTTGTCTTTAAAAGTGAATTAAATTATCTTGGGTAATTCCGTAGCGCCAATAACAATCATTATTGGCACTGCAAGTGTAAAACTTAAGATTAAGGTTTATTTTAGGCTAGTTTAATTTTGCTTTTAATTTTAAGTCGTTTTAGGGCCAACTTTTCAATCCTCAGATAAACAGACACAGTTTAATTTCTATAATAGCAAACAAAAGCAATTTTTCCAACTAATAGGCTTTGTTTGACTACTAAGTCGACTACCAGATAAATAACTTAATCTATTTTTTCGACGACAGATAAGCCGATATTCAATGGATTTCGACGCGACATGTCAGATAATCTACGCGTTAAAGTCAACGTCAATTTTTCAAATAGCAGAATATCATCGCTCTCATTCTAACATGTGCAACTTAGTACAAGCATGTCATTCCCTCGAAATTAATGTGAAGATAATTAATTAAGACAAATAATTAAACGCAAGCAAAGTTTAAAAAAAACAGACTTCACCGCTTTATCTTCGGAACTTTCATCAAATGCAATGTATTAAATACGCATTATTAACGATCACTCAAAAACTACTGATCAGATCTTGACCTAATTTAAATGGGACCAATGGGAAAGCACTACGTTTTAACCGAAAAAAATATCTAAATCTGTTCACATGAAAAGGAAATATGAGGTAACTCACATAAAAAAGCAGTCAAATTGAGTAACCTCCTCCTTTTTGTGAAGTCGGTAGAAAAAAGTACAAATAACTCGATCGATTACAGAGCATTGAAATTTTGTTAATATTTATTCGGTACAAAATCGTAAATATAAAATATAACTAACTAATAGGTAATTAACTTGACAGTTTGTCTGACATTTGAAAAATTAGCCCTTAGTATGACAATGTGGTTTATTACGCACTTATTAAGGCACATAATTCACTGCAATGTACCTAACAAGCAATGGTTGCGAATTGATGACTTTTAAGTTAAAATCCAAAATCATCTGCTGAATCAATTCGAGAAAATACAAAAATAAATATGTGTCAATGGCTCAGAGTATTTTGTTGTTGTTCTTTCAGCAATTACAAAATATTCTTTGCGTGTGGCTGGTTGTATGTAAGGTATTGTACCAAACGACAGATTTTTAAGGTTTACTATATACCGTTGTATTCGTTGGTGGTACATTGGTTGTTTACGTTGGATCTACATTTGCAGCATCTACATTTATATTAAGTAAATTGTTTAGGATATCTGCACACATAACGTTTTTTTTTAGATTTTTGCCGTTTTATTTATTATATTCTGGAAAGGCAAGCACTTGACGATCAACTTACCTGTATGGATCAAAGTCTGTAAAAATATTTTCTTTTAAAATAAATGGAGTGGTAATTATATTTTTAATAAATACAGTTAAGTACTATTTCGTTTTTTTTTTTGCAAGTTTTTAAATATCAACTAAAACGCTCTAGCGTTCACATTTACTTGTCCAGCATACATAATCATAAATAATTACAATTTATTTAGTTTTAGAAAATATAGGAAATTGACCCATAGATTCAGTTCAAGTTAAAAGAACACCTGTGAATTGAAGGCCTATTCAACATTAAACTTTCATAAATGCTAACATAATTTTTTTAACTAGACAACAATTAATTCCAAAAATAGATCCCATTCAAACTTGCGTGAATAACGATTGTAACGCTAACGAATTAACGGAAATCAGACATCACACATCAGGAATGACTTTACCCTCCATAGACACTCATCACATGACCTTTTACAGACCCAAATGGCTGGTAGATTTTTATTTATTAGCTTTTTAGTGAACAAGAAAGAAAATAAAAGAAAGTGGCATGTTATAGAATAACTTAAAGGTTTATACAAAAATGTAACACTATAGACATTGTGCAAAAGGATATATCAAAGGTAAAACGAAGACACTGAAACAGTTTTAAATTGGGTTATTGTAGTAGCTCTGCGATACTATAACGCTAAAAAAATTAAACGAATTTTTTTCAAAGAGAATTATTGTACTTTCATGCCACATTCTATGTATAATTGTTTCTATAAAGAAAGAGAGATAACCTTGTGAAATAGATGATCCTATAATTCCTTATAAAACAAAATTATGTATATACACATATCTTTGAACCTCTTTAATTTTATGTATTTATCTATAATGCACTTCCCTACCACACATCATTGCTTTCACTTACACCGTCTTTTCTACTCTATGCACTGCACAATAAAGTTTAACTTTCCTTGCACCAACTACACCTTAAAGATCTTTCTTTGCTACACTTTTCCTATTTACATTTCTAGCAAACACTCACACTGCTACAATTTTATCAAAATTTATACACACGAAAATAACTCTTTGTACCTTGTTAATAGATATCAATTTCCAGGTACATGATTGGCGGTTAGATACATACACACTGGTGCATACTTCTACATATACCAGCCATATTGTATAGGTTTTATAGTATTTAACCCTGAGCACCTAGCATGTCTTTGACCTTGTGTGAATCTTTAATAGAATCGTTTAGAATAGCATTGACATTCTCAATTATTAATTTTTCTTCTAATATGATATTAGTATAATAATTTAATGATATTTCACTAGTTACATCAAAGATGATGAATGGGGTCCGTGCAGCGCTACGTGCGGTGAAGGTTGGCGGAAGAAGGAAGTTCACTGCAAGATCTTTCTAGAATTTTCTCGAACGATAGCCAAGCTTCCAGATAGCAAGTGTATGGGACCGAAGCCTGCTGAAGAAACGGAGAGATGTGTAATGGAACCTTGTTCTATGGCTTACGGGACTTCCTTTGGAGATTCTAGTATGCCGTCTTATAGTGGAGGCGATAGGTGAGTACTCATTTATTTCAATGTCTTAATCTAAGTTTGACTCATTCAAGATTCAAATGCATAAGTTATCTCAAACTTGGTTATCGTATCTAATCATAATATTGTGTTTCATATATAAAGATATTAATAATAGTATAAGCCATACAAGAACAACTTATGTTAAGATAAAGACTCAGCATAAAAAAAACTGCTTATGTACCGGTTATAAAACAAGCCAAATCTTTTCACAACATGCATTTTGTAATTTTAATAAATGAGTTTATTTTGTGATGGTAGAGAAAGAAAATAAAGTTATGAAAGAAGGACAGAATTGATTATGGTACACATCATAATACAAAAAGTACAAACTCAACCAATAAATATGTCAAGCACAGCATATTAAAGTTTTCATAATAAAAATAACACTGTATCCTTATAATTATATACAATTGCACATTCTTAATGGATAAGCTATTTCAACCATTATTAATATTGTATCAAGATATAATTATGTTAATTTCACTGTAATAAAAGTGTCATATTTAATAACGACGGTAATAATATTTTTATTATTTATCAACTATAAAGATCAATGTGTACTGAAAACAATCGATGTTAAAAAACGTTACGTATGAAATATTTAAGACATTCTCAGTTCGTCTTTGGGCATCTTTTCAGTTTAAAAATTTTGTGGTTACATTGGAAAAAATTGCTCAAATAAAACTGTTACATTTTGTGACATGCAACAGTGTTCAAGTTTCATAATTAGGAAAAATAAATTTTCACATAAACTTGGAACACCTTCTCATATAACTCTACTAGTGGTGTCAACTAATTTGTTTTGGAGTTTCCAGTTTGTTTAACTGTCATTTTATTAAAAAATTGGGTACGAATGAATCAGTACATGTTCGTAGATTTCATTACGAATTATCAATTTGTCGAAAAAATTATGACAAAGGCAACTGAGCAGGACATTATTATCGACTAAATTATCAAAGGCCATTATAGAAAACTATAAAGAATTTATTTCTTCGTAAAGTTTTTCCAGTACTCCATTTTCTATAGATTCTCTAACAACATCATTAACTCTAAATTTAAACAATTCTTCTTCCCCTGGCACTTTGGTTATATCGATTTCAGGCGTTATTTTAGATCCTTTTAATATAGCTTCATCTTCAGGAGTGGTGGTTACAATTTTCATTTCAATCAAAGCTATGAGAAAACCAAACGGACGTGTTTCTATAATATCACTTTCAAAATCCTCTCTTGTATAAACTGAACTGACTTCTATGTCGTATAGTTTTAAAAACGATTTTAGACTGTCATAATAATCGCTTAGGAGATCATCAAAATGTGAAGTTCTAAATGTGGAGTCGGTGCAGAGGTATAGGAAGTGGAGAAAGTCAGTCGCGGGGCTGGTGTAGCGCATAGCTTGGAAATCTATGAAGCAGACTTTTGTTTCTTCAGTATCCTAAAAAAATGTAGATACATTACATCCAATAAAAATTATACTGCAAAATGAAAATTATAGTCAAACGTGACGCCAGCAGTTGAACGTTTCGTCACTCAATTACCATAAAAAAATAAAGAAGTACATTTAGAAAGGAAATATATCGCATTTAAACACGACTTAAACGATGCTTCCTGCTCTATCCACTGAGCTATTCAAAGCGCTTTAAGCAAAAAAAAAAACGGGCACGTGCGAGTCGGACTCGCGCACGAAAGGTTCCGTACCATTATCTATAAAAAATCATGTTTGTTGTATGGGAGCCCCCCGTAAATATTTATTTTATTTTATTTTTAGTATTTGTTGTTATAGCGGCAATAGAAATATATCATCTGTGAAAATTTCAACTGTCTAGCTATCACCGTTCTTGAGATACAGCCTGGCGACAGACGGACGGACGGACAGCGAAGTCTCAGTAATAGGGTCCCGTTTTTACCCTTTGGGTACGGATCCCTAAAAATATGTTTTTCATATGATTAACGTCTCAGCTTTCCTACTTTAGTTCTGCCTGGTTTAGCTGATATATATATATATATATAAATTAACAATGAAAATGTCAATGTAGTTTTGACTTCATTAAAATAGATGTCTTATTACCATGACGTCAATTTTTAGATTTTGTAGTCATAGAAAGGGGTCAAGCAACGAGCAGACCGTAGAAAATAGTATGCTTTTAAAAGTTTAATTTGAAAGCAGTCTGCATGTATGTCTGTTAATTACTTTTTCACAGCTAAACCACTGACCTCATCTAGATGTATGCCGTCAGGGAATTTGTAATGAGAAAAATATGGTGCTTTTTCGTACACAGTGGTGCAAGGCATTATCGCACTTATATCCAGGAGTTTGTTTGTATGTGTGAATATGCTGAGAACAAAATGTTTTTGTAACGACTGGAAATAAGTAGTATGGAATAGGACTAGGTTTGTGTTATTTCGATTGACGCGAGTAGATCCGCAGGGCACAGTTAGTGTACGCGCTAGTATGTGCTGTGCCGATGGGAAATCCCTTAAAGAATCTCGCATCTGACTCATCCCGATGAAGGACAAATAATTTGTCCGAAACTAGTCGTCTTTTGTTACGTGTTTTAAACCGTATATAACTTTGACATTGAAACATTATATGATATACTCACGATAAGTTTAACTTCAAAATAAAAATAAAATACATGTGAAATAAAACTTACTTCGTTTTGGAACATCACATTATTCATCCAGCAGTCTCCGTGACATAAAACATTCCTCACCCTCGGTTTCGTATATAATTGTAAGATATCTAAAAGCTTAACTTTTACACATTCTAATTTTTTCTTCGCATCCAAATTCTCAACTAAATGTAACGACATCTCAAAGGAGTCCTGAAAATAATTTCTAAGCTTGCTCTTATTCAAAAAGCTGTTTGAGAATATTATATCTTGAAATTCGGATTTAACTTTGACAAAACTTTCTGGGTCACGATTTTCGTAAATAAATGATAGAGCGTGGAACTTTGCAAGGTTCTTTACAACAGTTCTTGCTTGGGAATAATCCAAACGTTCATAATTAAGTAATTTATTGTCAGTTGCAAATTCTTGATCTCTCAAATCTTCTAAAATGATCACTTCATTATTTTTTTCAATTCTTGTATATAAACACTTTGGTAAAGTCAACCTTTCTTCTTCTACTATTAGACTTTGTAGATCTTGAAACTGTTTCACAACTTCTTTATAAGCTTTCACTTCTCTATTATGCAAATCGTGAAATAGTTCCTGTCTCGTTGTGTTAATCAAAGTTTTCACAATGGCTCTGAAAGTTTTATTTGTATCTTCACTGTCTATTATAGTCACTCTGAATATGTTAGCTATGAAATTTTCTCCTTTGCCACAAACGTAATCAACATGATATGAGAAGTTTTCTATACTTTTAATTTTTGCAAATTCTTCTATACAACTATGTAACTCATTGCAATTAAACTCATCTGGTTCACTGATGTTAACGTCAAGTGACATTTTCAATGGTTAGATAAACACTGATGGGCTTTTTAGTCGATTTCTATATTATTGGAAGGAATGCTCGTTGTAAATCAATCATTACTGATAATTGATAAGATTAGACATATCAGTGATAGATATACTTTTGCTGGTAGAAATAATGTCTGACAACATTAAGATTGTTTAGTGGCTGATAACAAGAACTGACAACAGATCGTTTGCCTTATGTTACTATCAGATCATCACGCGTATCTGTAAAAAAAAAATATGTAGCCAATTGCTTTGATTTTTCAAGGCCATTACAGCACTTCATTGAACTTATCCCCCAATAACTATGTTCATAGATTTTATCTAGCTTAATAAATTTATAAGCAAAAATACTACAAGGCGGTATAGCTTAGAATACAAAATATTGCCATTAAGGTGAATAAAGAATACACCGTTCTTTTGAAAACTGGTGGAGTCGTCTTCTAGTATCGAATAACATACGTAAAAAATCTGAGTAATTGATAATTTATAACTTTTTTAGTCGATTAAAAATACTACCATTACAGTCGTTCGCTCACCTTTGGAACGTCGAGCAACATCCGCGTGGCTCCTGGCTCTCCTGGAAAATCTTACTCCTGGAAGGAAAAAGGATATACTAGCTGCAGCGCTTCGTGTCTAAGTGGTGTCCAGGTAAAGTTTATTTCAATGTTAATGAGTGATAATGAAGTACAGAGTGGTGGCAAAAACCAAATAGGCTTTTAACGTTTCGCTTAAGCGTATTTTTAGCAAAATGTATAGCAGTCAAAAAATATATATTTTTCAATTTTTACGATGGTTTTTTTTTTTTTATGATATATAGGCAAGCATTTGACCACTATCTCACCTGATGGGAAGTGAAGATGCGGCCGAAGATGTGACATGCTTGCCTAGAAGATACCTATTCACTCTAGACTTGAAGACACCCAGATTGTACTGTTCGGGAAACAAAGACGCAGGCAATGAGTTCCACTCCCTCGCTGTACGGATAATAAACGTAGAAGCAAAACGCTTCGAGCGAACCGGAGGTACGTCAACCATATAAGGATGACGTTTGATAGTCTGTCTTGTTGTTAGATGGTAAAAAGGGCAAGAGGGAATTAAATCATGCAATTCCTGCGCACACTCTCCAAAATGCAAACGGTAGAATACCGATAAGCTTGCGACCTTACGTCGATGACCAAGACTCTGCAATCTAGACTCGACTAGCTTATCATCGCCAATGAGCCTTTGGTTTAGGTATTCAAGGTTCCGAAACACAATTTAGGATAGTTTTCTCAATAAAATGATTGCTAGGTTGATTATCCATTTTATTCTTATGTAAACAACATATCTCAACAATTTACGTTTTTTATAAATTTAATTAAGAACAAATGATGTGTAATATAGTAGAAAATAGCCCAATTACATTAATATCGTTTTTAAAACAGTCAATCATTTACATGAACTATATTTCTTACCACAATTTTGCTTAAGCCGTTGTTAAAGTATATTAGGTACTCAATACTCATATTAATTATTTCCGATTGTTGCACTTTTCAATATATTTTTTAAACACCGAACGTCCAACTTTGTTTTGTAGATACTCTCCATTCAAAGGTTGTCTGAAAAAAATCGCTTTTAGCGATACGACTGCCTATTGTTACACTTATTTTGTTAGTCATTATTTTCTGTTCTGTTTTGTCAAAATTAAGGTGTTCAATAAAAATTAAATCACATTTAAACACACACATTATCTATCTATCTATCTAAAGCCCTATCTCTTGAAAAAGCGTAAGCTGTAACCCAACGAAACTGCTTTTGTTAATAATAATGTTTTAAACAAAAATTACATATTGGTCTGTTGTGTATATATTGCATTAAAAAATAAATAGAAATTATTTGTTCCCTTCCCAGGAACTGATAATTCAGTGCGTCAGAGACGAAGACGGCAAAAACGCATCACCTTACATGTGTGACCCTCTCACCAAGCCTGAGAACAGAGTGAGGACTTGCAACGACCACCCATGTCCTCCAAGGTATGATATCCTTTATTGACTTTTATTAAAGTAATAAATGTAACTAAAACACTTAAAAGAAAGAAACAAGAGCAACAACTTTTAAAATACCCCGACGCTGTAACTAATTAATTAAACTCAAGCAAAGCTTAAAAAAACCGACCTCACCGCTTTATTTTCGGAACTTGATCAGATATACTAAACACGCATTATTGACTATATTTCAAGATATACTGATCAGATCTTGATAAAATTTCAATGGGACCACATGAAAAGCACCAGCTTTTAAATAAATAAAAAAACATCAATATCGGCTCACAACGAAAGAAGTTACGAGGTACAGAAGTTATGAGAACATCGTCAATGTAGACCACAGAATTCGCATTATTGACGATATTTCAAGAACTACTGATCAGATCTTGATCAAATTCAGCACCAATTGGGACCAATTGGAAAGCAACATCTTTTAAACTAAAAAAAAATATCGAAATCAGTACACGTGGAAAGAATTTATGAGGTAACACACAAAAAAAAATACATTCGACTTGAGTACCTCCTCCTTCTTTGGGAAGTCGGTAAAAAAAGGCTGTACTGTTTTTCACGCAAAGAACACTCTTTATCCAGTCAAATTTCAAACAAAAAGACTAAATCAAAATCGAGCCAGCCGTTTTGGGAGCTACGGCACCACAGACAGACGCAACAAAACTATGCATCCACTTTTTTCGCCGGGGGCTAAAATTATCACTGGATGTGTATGTATGTGTTATATTTAGTATTATTATAAATTAAGAATAGAGTTATGTTGAACTGCCCATTGGCTTAGTTGAGGGCATGTTCGCTTTCTAAGCGAGAGTATCGGGTTCGGTTCCCGGCGGGAATACAAGTTTTCTCCCCAAGGAAAATTTGTGTTTCTGGTTGTGATTGTGTATGTGTGATGTGATGGTTTCCGCCACCCACGACACATTTCATCGAACTTAGTGTGGGGCTGTGAGTGTGAAAGCGTTTATGTTTATGTCAGGATCGTAGCAGGTGGAGATGTGGATGTTCCTCTTCCCCTATGGTAGGCATAGATGTGGTCTCTGTCTACTGTTTGTATGTATGTTTAGTGCCTAGTTTTTGTTTTGCCACAAAAGCCACCTCCGCTTATCTTGAATTTATTCATATCCATACAAAGTTTGTTTGGAAAAGATGGTGTTTTTATCGACTGCCTATTGTACCTATTCAATTATTATGTTTATTCGTTTCAATCAAGAGTTATTGTATTGTACATTCACAAATGCATACGGTGTTAAAATTTTATCTTCGTCGTAGCCGGATAAAACTATTATATTTCCAAACTCATTAGGAAACTTGGCAAACATTAATTAATTTAAAGCAAATTAATTTGACAATTGAAGTGGTCGTAAAACTTGTAAACTTTCTCTACATGTTGAAACTTATTTCAGGTGGAACTACACAGACTTCTCGCAGTGCACAAAGTCTTGCGGCATTGGAATACAGACAAGGGAAGTCACGTGTATACATGAGGTAATAATAATAATTATATTCTATTAGACATTTAATTTAGATATTTATTTGGCTCAACGTATTAGCATTGCCATTCAGAGAGGCAATGCAGCCAGCATGATTGGAACGCTACCCACTGGTAGTGGCCTTGAGCACTTGAGTTTCCTATAGGCTCGATGTCTTGAAGGTAACTTGGTTCTTTGCTGTATATAGTTTTAGTTTAGTTTTAAGAAATATAGGCAACTGGCCCGTAGATCGATATTTGGAGGAAAAAAAAAAGATATTTATTCTTTTAGATATTTAAGCCATATAACATCTAAAGCTATTATATATAATAATTATTATTGTATGTCCGAAAAAAAAGCGATAACCAAATGTTTACTCTCCAATGTATTACAATAATCAACTGACATTCAGCCATCCCCTATTCCGTAATAATAATCATAATTATTCATAATTATTATAATCATAATTATTGTAAAAGCGTGTCCAAGCTACCCGTTGGCTCAGTTGGGTGAGCGTACGCCTTCTAAGCAAGGGATCGGGTTCGATTCTTTTTCTGGTTGTGATTGTGTGTGTGATGTGAATGTTTCCGGCACCCACGTCATCGAACTTAGTGTGGAGCTGTGTGAAAGCGTTTATCTTTATGTTAATAAACATAGGTGGTGACACTTTATACGTGGAAAATATTATCGTCCTATGTTGAGACATGCCTGATGATATTTTCAAATGTAAAAATATAAAAGGACCTCTCAGCGTTGGCTACGGCTCCGCTAGTGCCAAATAAAAGAGAGTTAAAATAAACTGAACATTCTCAGGTGACAAGAGGAGGCACCAACACAGTGGTGGTTCCGAACAGCATGTGTCCCCAGCCACCTCCTCCAGATCGGCAGTACTGCAACGTGCTGGATTGTCCAGTGCGGTGGCACACCGGAGAATGGTCAAAGTGCTCGAAGACCTGCGGTGGAGGGTTGAAACAAAGAGAGGTAACTAAAACGCGAATATGTATTATCAAGGCTATCTTGCTCCATCGTCGACCACGTAGTCACTTACCATCAGGTGAAAAAAAATCTTCTTATTGTACGTGCCTTACATAATTCAGATTGTTGAACTTTTATTTAATATGTATCTAAGAAATGTAACCTAAAATTAAAATCTGTACAAATTGCAGTTCGTCAAGAAAATGTTTTATGCATATCATAACCTTCTGTGTTCGTCATTGAATACTACTCAAAATCAAATTTAAAATCGTTAATTCACATGGGCCCCAAAGAGGCAGTCATGAAAGTTACTAACTAAAAAAATTTGGGTAACTCCAAATTTCGAGTCTCCAACTAACTTTCTAACAATTAAAGTGATTTAGTTTAGGCGCCACGGCTTCGTCCTCTTTATTAAGGTTAAAAAAATTGCAAATTTTCTTACATACATCCATTATGATCAATAAAATACATAAAAGCTAAAATTAAATCGGTCGAGCCGTTCTGTATGTTGATGAATGACATTCACGCGGCTAGTGAGTTTTATAGATTTATAATTCGTGATTTTTATTTCACTTTGGTATTATACTATCCTACTAATATTATAAATGCAAAAGTTTGTGTATGTTTGTTACCGCGTAACGAATAATCCGATTTTATGAAATTTTGAATGTAGATAATTTACGTTCCAGAATAACACTCAGGCTACTTTTTAATTACCGCGGGCGAAGCTGCGGGGCACGGCTAGTATTTTAATGTTGTAGTTTGCTCATAATATTATAGTTTTATAATCTTACTAGCTGCGCCCCGCGGTTTCACCCGCGTTAGTTCCGGACCAGCGGGAATTCCGGGATAAAAATAAGCCTATGTTCTTTCCCAAGCTCTGGATTATCTGTGTACCAAATTTCATTCAAATCGGTTCAGTAGTTTTGGCGTGAAAGCGTAACAGACAGACAGAGTTACTTTCGCATTTATAATATTAGTAAGGATTTCTCACTGTTTTATTTATTTTAATAATAAAGATATATACCTATATCCTACTAATATTATAAATCCGAAAGTTTGTGTGTAAGTGTGTAAGTATGTTTGTTCCCTCTTCACGCTTTAACGGCTGAACGGATTTGCATGAAATTTGGAATGTACATAGATTATACCTAGGATTAACACATAGGCTACTTTTCAACATGATAATAGCGGGCGAAGCCGCGGGGCACGGCTAGTATTTTATATGTGTTTAATGTCTTAGGTCCGCCACCCAGAGTTGAGACTGAAAATAAGCGCCTAGTGTTACACTTGGCAAAAATGCTGAATCGTTACCTCCTTATGTTTCTTTGTAGGATGTTATATTTTTTCTATTTTATGTTATATTTATCTTGTTTATAGTGCCGAATAAATATTTCATTAATTCATTCATATATTTTTTTATAAAACCAACATTTTTTATATTGAATAACTATTTATTTTCAATTTAATACCTACTTTCATTTAATTCATTTAAATGTGTTTTTGTGTTTGTTATTATCTGATAAAAATGTATTCTATCTATTTCCCCGCCAGGTGGAATGTAAGCAAGTAATGGCCCAATCCCACGTGGTGGAACGGCCAGCATCACTCTGCAGTTCTCCACGACCAGCCCCCAGCAAGTCTTGCAACTCTCGGCCTTGCCTCCTGGATACAGCATCTCCCGAAATATCTCTTGCTAACTCTTCTTATATTCAGCACGATCCAAAGAAGAAGAAGGTAAGCTAAAATTATTGTTATTCGAGACGTTCTGGTTTTCTCATCACACGGAGAAAAAAAATTTGACAACTAACAGTCTTACTTATAAAAATGTCGCTAAGCGATGCTTAGCCACCACTTAGTTAAGCTGCTCTTAAGCCCATAATCAATGATTAATATTATATCACTCATAAACATTAGTTATTCGCTGCTTAGTTGAGAAACGCACAGAAAATCGAAAATAATAGAAATTTACATGATCGCCACAGATTATAACCAAAATAGTCGACTAAAAATTAAATTATAGGAATACAGCTATCAAGAATGTGTTTTTATTAATCTATTGAGATGAAAATGAAAGACAGGTGACATTCATTGTCGAAGTAAACAATTTGGCGCCTTACGTAAAAACAAAAAGTTTTGGCACATTTATTATTAAAAGTATGATAAGCATTACTTAACGATCTTTTAACGCTAAATTGCATTTATGTTCAACTGTAGCCAAGCAATTGATTAAAAAGGAAGAAGAGTTTATAAGTATGACTGTCAGCTACTAAAGTTCTGAGAAACATATTTTCTAGTCAAAATTACAGTTACTACGTTCTTTTTACAAAATAAGCTAGTTGTTACAAAATAATTTTGTGATTGTTACTAATTAATCATAGTTGGCACATATAGCAAAATAATGTTTATTTGTATATTATTTCTCAGTGCAATCAATCACAATCGTCTATTCACATGGGCCCCAAAGAGGCACTCATGAAAGTTAATGACTCTACTGTTTTTTTTTTCTATCGAAAAAACCGCTTTCATGATCATAGCCCCTCACTAAATTCAATGTCTTGTGTCGTGGGTGCCGAAAACATTCACAACACACACA
This sequence comes from Lomographa bimaculata, assembly GCA_948107665.1. NCBI lineage: Eukaryota > Metazoa > Arthropoda > Insecta > Lepidoptera > Geometridae > Lomographa > Lomographa bimaculata. Next base: position 1,263,338 of record OX403608.1, on the reverse strand, counting down.
CAATCACAACCAGAACCAGAAACACAAATTTTCCTTGGAGAGAAAATGTGTGTACGGGCATCGAACCCCTGCTTAGAAGGCGAACACCATCCAACTAAGCCAACAGGCAGGTCAATTAAAATTATATGTAAGTAGGTCACGGGTTTGAGGTTAAGGGGCCTGCGGAGGTTGATTTGCCCATACAATCGTAATACCGAAATTATTTATAATTCAAGCATATTACCACCATACTGTGGTGCTATTCAGATTAAAAACGTTTTAATCTAGGTTCCTGGATAGTTTTTATTCCAAAATAATTACCTAAACCGAAATATAAACCAATTGATTTTCACACATTATTACGAAGTAAATATCGCATCTTTAACTTATTCGTTTTGTATTAAAAACTAACAAATTTCTTTTGTCATTACAACAGGAACATAGATTATCATTTCAAGGTACTATTAATGCAAAAAACAATGGCTAAACATTACATTTTCATTCATAATTTTTGGTATTACGGCACCTATCATAATTTGTTCGGTCGGTAGTGCTATCTCATCAAGCATGGGCACAGTTTGCCAGTTAGACAGAGACAGCCTATAGATCGTTTTACAGACTACCCTGGCCTCTTAAGTAGGTGTGTGTGTGTGTGTGTGTGCATGTATGTGTATTTGTTGGTGTGTGTGGGTGTATTTGTGTGTGCATTTATGTGAGTATACTATGTCCCTATATCAATAATTATTTTTGCAGGTGACCGTAAAAGTGGGAGGCTCAGCGACTATTTTCTACGGAACGCAAGTGAAGATAAAATGTCCAGTGAAGGGATACAACAGGACGAAGATTCAGTGGGCGAAAGATCATCAGATAATCACGAAAAGCAAGAAATATAAGATTTCTAAAAAGGTACAATATTTTTAATTTTTTTAAATTATTTTAACTTCTAGACTAACAGAACAAATACAAATAATTATTTAAGTTTTTAAGTGTTATTTATATTTCTTATGATTTGATTATTTCATTGTTTGTTATTTTAGAAATATTCAAATTTATTTTCAAAAAGATCACTTCTAGCAATAAAACTAACTACTTTATATTAAACAACTTTAAAGTTATTTATGATATTGTTTTTATGATTGATTATACAAAAAACAAAAGTTAATGTTTGATTGTTTTTAATAAGAGCTTATGATTAAAAAAAAAATTCAAATATTTATTAATTTTACCGGGGTCTTTGCTTGATAGATGTAGATACATAATTTTAGTTTAGTTTTAGGAAATATAGGCGATTGGCCCGTACATAGCGTTAAAAAAAGTTTATTGCAATCTGTAATAGTCAGCACATGGTTTTCAAAATTTACAGATCAATAGAGACCCACCCTGTCGGGCACAACAACAATAGAGCAGTACTTGAGTTATAGTCAAATTTAAATTAGGAAATTTAACTCATTGCCTTCGTCTTTGTCCCCCGAACGGTATAATCTGGGAGTCTTCAAGTCAAGAGTGAATAGGTAACCTACTAGGTAAGGATGCTACATTTTGGGCCGCATCATCACTTTTCATCAGGTGAGATTGTGGTCAAATGCTTGCCTATCTAGCATAAAGAAAAAAAACAAAAAAAAACTAAGGCTATTCTAAAAATATTTAAAACTAGCCGTGCCCCGCGGCTTCGCCCGCTATTATAAAGTTAAAAAGTAGCCTATGTGTTAATCCTAGGTAAAATCTATGTACATTCCAAATTTCATCCAAATCCGTTCAGCCGTTAAAGCGTGAAGAGGGAACAAACATACTTACACACTTACACACAAACTTTCGGATTTATAATATTAAGTAGGATTCACAAGAAAATGTAAGCAAAATTAAACCTTAAAGCATTTTCTTGTAGCTTATTATACAGTCTAGTTTATGCATAAATGAGCTAAGCTACTTTGAACTATTTTCTTTTAATGCAACTTCAGCTCGGTTACGTCCAGTTTAGCATAGCAAGCAGTGTCGGACAATGGAATAACAACGCAGTTAACATTGTACGTGTTGAAAGTTAAGAACTGTGTAATAAATAGGTTACCTACGTTAAAGTTTTACGTGGAAATTCAATGTTGCTTCCAAAGTGAACAACCGTTGACTTAGTTTATTCCGGGTCCGCCTTCTATGCAGGTATCGGGCTCAATTCCCAGTGGGAACACAAGTTTTCTTGTAATGGCAAATTTGTGTTTCTAGTTCGGGGTGTGAATGTGAATTTTTCCGATATACACGAGACAAGACATCGAACTTAGTGTGGGGCTGTGAGTGTGAAAGCGTTTCAATTCAATGTTGCGTCTTAAGTACGAGTTTTTAAGGTATATTAGGATAGTTGACTCCCCCGCGTGGACCGCAAGCGATGCGTCTCCGTTTCAGCTTGGGCAAAAATGCTTTTGTATGTCTGGCGGATGTCCAGCTGTTTTCTCAGTTGTTTTTTTTTTCTGTGTCTCTGCAGGTCACATCTAAACCGATTCTCGTTAATTTTTGTGAGCAGGGTCAATTATATGGAACTCTTTTATAGATTCAACTTTTGCATTTCAAACAAACGTCATCCATTTATGGTTGACATACCTCCAGTTTGCTCGAAGCGGTTTGCTTCTACGTTCATCATCCGTACAGCGAGGGAGTGGAACTTATTGCTTGCGTCATTGTTCCCTGAGGGGTATAATCTGGAAGTCTTCGAATCAAGAGTAAATAGGTATCTTCTAGGCAAGCATGTCACATCTTCGACCGCATCATCACTTTTCATCAGGTGAGATAGTGGTCAAATGATTGACTATTTAGCAAAAAAAAAATACTAAATGGCGGAGATATAGGCGAGTTTTTCAGCTCCCTTTGGTCCCATTTAAATTTGATTAAGACCTGATCAGTAGTTTTTGAGTTATCGTCAATAATACGTGTTCAATACATTTAATCTGATCATGGTTTCAAAGATAAAGCGGTGAAGTCGGTTTTTTTAAGCTTTGCATGCGTTGAATTATTATATTATCAATTATTATTTATTTATTTATTTTTGCACAATATAGTTATCGGAGTACCTACTTAATGTTAATACAGCATTTTCTGCCAGTCATCCGAGAAGGTGCAGAAAAAATCGTGGTAGTGCAGTACAAGGACTATTAACTATGATTTAATTAATTATTTATTAATGATTATATTAATGTTACCCAGGGCGCTCTCCGCATCACATCCCTTTCCCTCCGAGATCATGGAGTATATACCTGCGTCGCTGGACGATCCAGCGCCAACCTCACTCTCCTCGTGAAGCCAAGACCTGGAGAGTTTCCATCCAGTGAGGAGATCGAGAGGCACAAGGCACTGGACGAACCATCCTCACCGCTATCCGACAGGTCAGTGATTTTTAGAAGTCTGGGAGACGGTGACTTGTTCATTCTCATAATTTGACATCTCTAAAAGTCATCAATTGTCATAAAAATATTCTCTACATATATATAACATCCCCTCATGCCTGAATAAAACTATCTACGCTATATTTCCTAAAAGTAAACTACATCTATACAGCAATAACTTAAGTTATTCACAAGGCACCACCAAGCTTATAGATAACTAAAGTGTTTATGCCCACTACCAGTTTCCATCATGCTGACGGCGTTGCCTCTCATCATTTCAAATTAAATTGTATTTTTTTTTTTTATTTGTGACAGGCTAGTGTTTGACCACTATCTCACCTGGTGGTAAGTGACGATGTGATCGATGTGTGTGGTATTACAATGACCAAATGCCCGTACTTTCTAAAAATAGAGAAAGAAACGAATAGAGAAGAACTTAGAAACCCATTAGCTCTCTCGTTTCATTTTATTGTCTTCCAATATTCATAATATTCAACCGACAGAAATAACCCAAGTAGTATTAAAAGTTCATCATTTCTCACAGCAGAGCTGACGGTCGATATCGGGCTATGGTTGGCGGATCGTCAGACGACCAGTCGCATGAACAAAGACCGGGAGACCAGAGGAGGAACTACAATAAGAACAGGCAGAGAGGTAAGTGTACTTTCAGGTGCAACCAGTTGACTGTAAATCTTCCCTAACGAAACAAATTATTGAGCAATCGAGCGCTAAGCGCAAGCGAAACGTCTCCTTTTCAGCTTTTTTTTTTACTAATTAGTTGTCTACGGTCCAATTGCCTATATTTTCAGCTTGAGCTAAAATTCTTTATCATGCCCGGTGGATGTCCGGCTGATCTATACAGGTCGCATTTCTCAACTGGCTCTCGTGAAATGTTGTAAGCAGGGTCGATAATTAAGTATACAGTTTGGATTTTTTTTAAATAGTTACGGGGGCGAATTATCCAAAGAGAGATCAGCTCATACAACCACTAGTATACCTTATGTAGAACAATAAGCATCAATTCAGTAATTAATATAATTGATCGTTCCGCAACTGATGCCAAGGTTTTTACGGTTCCAAATTCATTTTCCTTTTCGAGAAATAATGTTATAAATAAATTAATTAGTAGGAAAGTCATTAATTTTTACAATATTTTGATGTTTCTTGACTTCTACAAATTAATTAAAAACTACAGAATTTTATATTGATTAATAATTTCTTTTTTGTGGCTAAATTAAAATTAGAGTCACCTTCAAAATGTATCATAATTTTTACCTAAAGACTCTCCAAAAATAAGCACGAATTAGGAGTTCGTGTTTATTTTTGGAGAGTCTTTAGGTAGAAATTATGACACACTAGCCGTGCCCCGCGGCTTCGCCCGCTATTATCAAGTTTAAAAGTAGCCTATGTGTCCTAGGTATAATCATATATATATATATAGTGGAACTCATTGCCTGCGTTTTGTTCCCCGAACGGTATAATCTGGGAGTCTTCAAGTCTCGAGTGAATAGGTATCTTCTAGGCAAGCATGTCACACCTTCGGCCGCATCTTCACTTTCCATCAGGTGAGATAGTGGTCAAATGCTTGCCTATCCAACATAAAAAAAAAAAAAAAAAAATCTATATACATTCCAAATCCGTTCATCCAAATCCGTTCAGCCGTTAAAGCGTGAAGAGGGAACAAACATATTTACACACTTACACACAAACTTTCGGATATATAATATTAGTAGGATTATACATTTTAAAGGTGACTCTAAACCACATAAAACTCATTTAAAAAATGTATAACCTTATTCAAAATTAAGTTTAAAACGTAATATCATCGTACTTGAGTTCACGACTAAATGGCTTTTTAAAATTCATGGAGAATCTCTGAAAGAGAATCCTAATGCCCAGTTTGCATGGAGTGATTTTAGTTGGGCGACTTTAGTATAAGTAATCTAATTTTACCTTTGTTTTTAACCCCTGACGAAAATAAGGATTGAAATAAGTTGTTAGTGGTGCTAATTCTGTTGAGCACCGAACTAACCTAAACTAAACTAAAAATAAACTAATTTTAGTAATTCTGTTGAGCACCGAACTAACCTAAACTAAACTAAAAAAAACTAATTTTAGTCAAAGAATACCTTAACGGTATTCTGATTTAACGTTGAACTTAATTAAAAAATTGTAATGACAGGACTAAAATTGATTTGACAGCAACCAAATTGAATTGTATTCACAAGAGCCGCAATCACATATTCCTCCATTATAGACTTTGTAGGTCAGTATTTGCTTCATTAATTGCACGTGTTATTCTTTTATGTATAAGATCACATTAAAAATAATCCAGACCTTTTTCATACAGACTAATTTGAGTTTAAAGTTTCTATTTTTAGTCTTAATTTGACGTAAAACATGTATATCAGAATATGAATTTGGTCATTTTCACTAAATAGAGTAACTAAACTAACTTAGTCCTGTCAAACTTAATTTTAGTCTAATCTTGCATTTTCTGAATAGGTTTTGGACTAAAGCAGGACTAAAACTAATGTTAGGCTAGTTAAGTCTAATTCTGGACAACAGAATCGGCACCAGTGTGTAATATTCAAGCGATCTGACAACGGAAACGTTTTGACTTACTCATTAGATTAATACAATCTAACCAGGGACACTAAACAGTGGCCGTGGTCAGCCTCCTGATTTAGAACGGTTGACGACCCAATTGGCGTAGTGGACAGGTGTCCGCCCTCTGCGCCGTGGGTCCTGGGTTCGATTCCCGGCAGGAGCACAAATTTCTTCCCAAGAGAAATTTGTGCTTCTGGTTCTAGGTGTAATGTGTGTGTGATGTGAATGTTTCCGGCACCCACAATACAAGTATTTGAACTTAGTGTAGGGCTGTGAGTGTGAATGCGTTTGTTTGTTTGTTTGGTTGGGTACTCAGTAACCGTACGATTCTGTTCGTTACGAGTATGTTTATCGTCAATATCAATGTAACTGACAGCAGATACACAACTACACGATACACAACTGACAGCAGATAATAATCTTTAAGTCGCGAGTGAATAGGCATCTTCTAGGCAAACGTGCTCCATCGTCAACCGCATCGTCACTTACCATCAGGTGAGATAGCGGTCAAACGTTTGCATATATTGAATAAAAAAAAAAAGATACATGGTGATATTTTTTTGTTTGAAAGGTGACTTGGTCGAGAGTTCTCTTAGCTACTTGTGGTCAAAATTGGTGCAGCAGCTTTATAATAAAAACGTAGGGGGTATTTTCAAAATGTTGTATCCAAATACAACAAGTTTTGTAATAAATCACATGATATGGTGACATTCCGCGACACATTTCCAAAGGAAATATAAACAACCCACATTTTTGCGTTACAATGCGGCCGTACCCAGAACGCCTGTAGAATTAAGCAAAATTTTTTTTATTGAGGGGCATCGTTGCTCGTGTAGATGCGCCGTTAGCATGACGGGCGGCAGTTGCGATATAATGCGGATACTAAGTACCGGTAATGTTTATATTTACAATAATGAAAGTGGAGCGAAGCGAAGCTTTTAGCATCTTAATTGTATACTCCATAATTAGAAGGTAACACGTACATAGGTACGTGGGTTGCAATTTGTATAGGTTTGAAAGGAGATTTGAAAATGTTATATCTATCTGCGCGATGCACATGATGGTGATGATGATGATGTCGTCCGCGTCGTATCCGACGATGGCGGATATGTCTATTAGCCTATGTATATACATGAATATTGTCCCAATTGACTGCACTATCGGGCATTAAATAAATAGGTTCCTAACTATAGTTGCAAATTTTTTGATCGAAAGTGAAGAATTTACATTTGAGTAAGACAAAGTAAAATTTTCAACATCAATTGAAATTTTAAAAATAAATGTCTATAGTTTCTGGGTGATTTTAAAAACTTTGCGAGACTAAGTTTTCAAAATAACACAAAAACTATACTACTTAAAAGGCTATAATTAGCTGATATCGGTCTTGAATAGTATTGAGGAAAACAATCCAATATAGTTTAGGTGATATCTCAAGACTTAATCGATTTAGATTAGTTAAAAAAACTATTTATAAAATTCCCATAATTGGTTGTCCGAGAATAATAAATGCCACAAATCAAAAAAACTCATAATTACTGCAATAGTAATTGTTAAAATAAATTATTTTTTACTCGTGGTCCTGAATTATTTTAATTCTCAGGTAAAATTGACAAAGTCAGAGACGCCCTCTACGGCTCAGCCACCACCAGTACCAAAGCTGCACCAAGCTTCAACTCTCAAGCCAGGGATATTTACGACGAAAATGAGGTACGTATGGTTATTATGTATTTATTTGTGAGGGTTATGTAGATAGATCATCAGTGAATCATAAGCCAAGTGAAAGAAAAGTAAATTATTTTTGACAAGTAACAACCTTTAGTTTAATGTCTTATTTTCCGAGAAATATACGTAAAAAAATAATATGTCACGTCACACTTTGCTTACGTGCGTAACACGAGTCGAACTTATCCAGAGGTTGTATGAACGTTCGTCCGTAGCACAAGTCGAACTTATGCGGAAATTGTTGGAAGGTACGTGCGTAGTACGAGTCGACCTTATGCGTAGATTGCTGGATCGAAGATACGTGCGTAGCATAAGTCGATCTTACGTGGGGAATGTTAGAATGTACATGCGTAGCACGAGTCGATCTTATGCGGAGATTGTTAGTACGTCCGTGCGTATCACGAGTCGACCTTATGCGGAGAATATTGGAACATCCATATGTATCACGAGTCTAACTTATGCGGGGATTCTTAGTACGTCCGTGCGTAGCGCAAGTCGACCCTAAGTGAAGATTGTTGCAACGTACGTGCGTAGTACTAGTCGCCTTATGTGGAAACTGTTAGAGCGTTTTTTTTTTATTTATTTCTTACAATTAAACAATGATTTACAATACAATTGTATCGAAAAACCACTGGGTTTGTCTCGATACAATAATTCGCAACGCGCGCTATATTAACAACGTTGCACAGTAAAATTTAGCTAGACTAATCATTAATACAAGATCGGCAAGCACCTATTTGTATAGACGATGCACTGTGCACGGGCTCGGAGCTCGTACGGAACCGGTTCTGCAACCAGCCCGCGCGCATGCAGCGTCTATTCAATAATTAAATACAGGATGTTTAAAAGTAGCTTTCTTAAATTATATTAGTAGAATAATAATTGTAATAATAAGTATATCTTAAGTTGCATAGTATTAAAGGATATAGAAATACTTAAAAATAATTTGTATTTATAGGTATCCTACTAATATTATAAATCCGAAAGTTTGTGTGTAAGTGTGTAAGTATGTTTGTTTGTTCCCTCTTCATGCTTTAACGGCTGAAGATCTTCCCGTCGTTTCTGAAATCAGAGCATCTTCGTGAAACATATCTAAATTAATTCCCCCAACATTAACAACGTTCCATTCAAATACATCTTCAATTCAGCAATAACTGTTTTATTATACCGTAAAATGGTACATAAATTTTATTACCCCCGTTTTACAACCGAAAGTTGTATGAGCCTAAGGCCTTGATTACACCTCAGAGATCTGTTCTGTTTTAGTTAGTGAAATACTAGTTAAGTCAAGTTCCGCATTTGGGATGTGTAGTAAATTTTGTTTTAATTGGTAACGTCTTGATTTGGTTGATAGTACTCGATGGGATTCAATTGTTAAACTTAATCTCAAGTACTATAGAACTACTCGAGAACTATACACTCTAAATTTCTGGTCTCAAAGAGAAAGGAGAAAGACAGTGTGCGTGATGTGAATGTTTCCGGCACCCACGACACTAGTCATCGAATTCAGTGTGAGGCTGTGAGTGTGAGAGCGTTTATAATAAACATAGTGGTCAAAGCTTATTCTGTCTGATGAAAGGAAAAATTTAATGTTTTTTTTTTATAAAGATAAAACTACTGGTAAGGAGTTAACAAGCATTTTTATTATGATCTGGCAAACAGCCAGCCGGCTGCCGCAATCGGGAACGCTTGAACAAACTACTGAAAAGTCTGAAACTGCAAATAACAAAATATTTAGCCAAACTTGCTCTTTGATATTTTTTCGTAGCTTTTTAAACTAGCTTTGGATTTTCCGTGTAAAGTTTTGACTTCCAATAACATTGTGTACTAAGTAGATAGACCAACGTCGGATTTATTTTTATTTCTTTTAATATCTAACGATAAAGAGCAAGCTTCCAACAAAATAAGATGTTTGGCAATTTTTCTAAGTCGATCAGATATTCTATGAATGTGTAACTTTAATATATTACTTTTCAGACTTCTTTCTTAGACCGTTGGAACATTTTTTATCTCTCATTATACTCTTACGAAAAAAAAAAAACAAAATAAAACATGTTATTTTTTTTCTACCCTTCATTTAGTCCATTTCATGATTGAATGAGTTTCATTTATTAGTAGTTTTCATCAAAAACTATGCATTTTGAGTTTTGTTTTATTCGTTGCCGACTTTATGCCGTAAATAAATTCTAATAATAGAAAACGTACGTATAAATAGCCTTAGGCCTTTGACTAAAAATCTTCTACCCTCCTTTAAATATAAATAACCTCGGACTATTTAATAAAAAATATATTTTATAATGCGCATAGGGGATAATTTGAGGAAGTGTATACGTAAGATTCGGACAAAATAACATGTTCATACCTCCATTTCGCTCGAAGCTATTCGCTTCTACTTTTATCATGCGTACAGCGAAGGAGTGGAACTCATTGCCTGTGACTTTGTTCCCTGAACAGTACAATCTGAATGTCTTTAAGTCTAAAGTAGTACCTTTTCCCCCTCACAAAAAAGATGTCTTTTGAAGCATCAACTCATCATGATAATATTATATAAGTTATTAGGTATATTTTATTAGCACTTAACAGCATGTTACGATTAGTTGTACCGCATTCCCCGCATTATTTGTATCAAGATCAAAGGTTGGTGGCCCGAATTTATAACTAAAACAAACACATGCAAGCATCGACATATTTTTTTAGACCCCGCTGCAATAATTAATAATTTAAGCGCAATACAAGCAAAGTTCAAAAAAATAACCGTCTTCACCGCTTTATATTCGGAACCCTTGATCGGACTTAATGAATTAAATACGCATTATTGAGAATTACTTAAAAACGACTAGTCAGATCATGATCAAATCGGGATAACATGGAAAGCATCAGCTTTCAAATGAAAAAAAAATCATCAAAATCGATTCACCTAAAAAAAGTTCTGAGGTGACCTATACGGGTCAGGATTTTTTGATACTGATATTATGTTTTTACACATACGCGAACTTTACCTGAAAAACCAGTCAACAAGCTCCAAAACCACATTCGCGTTAATTGTGAATGTGCCAATAGATAATTGAAATAATTAATCTTGTCGTGCCTTTAACTTTAAAGAAACTTGGCATTGTCCTGATGATCTACCTAACACCCCAACATAGCCTAACATTGTCAGTGTCCTAACTTTGTAACCTTCGCACGCCGCTTGGGACTTCAGGAATCCGCAGTGTCCTCACAGATGCTCCCACCTATACGGAACAGTGCATCGAGACTGCTGCCATGCCTGCACTATATTATCATGCAGTTCCAGGTGAGGAGTTACTAGAACAGACCTTATCTGAATGGGATGAGGTTCTAATTTTGGTGGATTTTATTGCGGAGCATGTGTTCTTTTTTAGGTTTATTATTCTTCATGTTTCTTTTAGATTGGCTATATTTAGATATAGATAGTGGGTTGTTATTGTCTATCATTTCAAATTGGGTTGAACCTTAAGGCATGTGGTTCAATAGGGATTATATTCAGGTTTTAAATTTGACCTTAATGTTTAATTCCTATTAATTAAAAGTGTATATATTTCGTTATTACTACTTATATAGGTGGGTTCTAAAGCATGATGGAAATAATTTTAAATCTAACCATATAGCAATATTAATAAACAGGGCATCGAATATCACAGAAGCTCATTCACTTTTATTTATATTGAACCTATTTCATGAATTTTATAAATGTAATAATTTTGAATGTCACAAAAGCTTAAATTTCATCACCCACATGACTTTTAATGTAACCATTAAGTATGTTAACTTTGAATAGTTACAATTTATAACTGATATGTTCAGTTAATTTGGGACTTTCAGACCATTGGGAACTCAAGAGGACAAAGGACAGTGGACTCTATTATAATGTACCAGAACTATGGAGTTCCAGCTAAGACCCACGTGATTAATCTTGAAGATAAGCAGATAGTATTTCCTGAAGACGACGATTCGGATATTATTATTGTGAATGAAGATTACAATAAACAAATGTACGACGGAAGAGTCGAGAATTTGATGGAGCACGTGGATACCACTACGGAAAAAAGGTAAGCAAAACAAATGATGTAACAAAACTCGTTGATTTTTATACTCGACTAGCTATACACGGCATCTGTTTCACAATGTCATGTGACTAAACTATTACCTCCTTCATGTTTATGTTTGCTTAGTGTTTAATCAAAACCAAATAACGTATTCAAGTCAAGAGCAAGCATGTTATATCTTCGCCCGCATCATCAAATTCCATCAGGTGAGATTGTGGTCGAATGTTTGGCCATCGGGCATAAAAAAAAAGTGACAATGATTGTTTTGTATAATTTATTTTTTCGTGAATTTATGTTTATTGATTCTAATTGATTCTGCTTGATTCTAAACCATTCTTGAATCCACTCGAACACACACAAACAAATTCATCAAAATCGTTACAGCCGTTAAGGAGGAGTTCAGTCACATACACATGTACAGAAGATTTATATAAAGATACAGTATCTAAAGATACAGTATCTAAATATGAAAAAGAAAGCAAATTTGATACTATCTATTTACTATGGGAAATAAAATAAATACGTAGTTATGAACAACAATCATGGTGAGAATAAGCAAATAACGTAAACCGCAAAAATATATCTCGTTCACCTTTATTTCTGAAACGATTGAGAATCAGACCCGTACTGACTACATTTGACCGCAGTCATCTGGCCCAGATTTGATGGTAGACAATATATAAAGCAATTTATTTTTAATATTATCGGTTTTACAAAAATTTCACTCATTGGCTTACAATATAAAACATGGGAAAACTACGGGCCAATTGCCTATATTTCCTAAAACTAAACTAAAACTATCGTCTAAACTAAGCGTCGCGGCAACTTCGGCAGAAAACATGCAAACGGCGAAAATATGGAAACCTCGGCAGTGGTTACATATTTAAGCCATTTGGTGTTGAGACACTGGGTCCGTGGGACCGGGAGCTCATTCTATTTTCAAAATTCTATCAGAGCGCCTGGTTGAAGCGACGCGTGATCAAAATGCTGGCACTTATTTGGCTCAACGTATTAGCATTGCAATTCAGAGAGGCAATGCCGCCAGCATGATGGGAACGCTACCCACTGGTAGTGGGCTTGAGCACTTGAGTTACCTATAAGCTCGATGTCTTGTAGGTAACTTAGTACTCTGCTGAATATAGTTTTAGTTTAGTTTTAGGAAATATAGGCAATGGCCCGTAGATTTAGACAGAAAAAAAAATGATTTTTATTATATAACGTATAAATCAATGGTGTATATCGAGTGAATCTTTTTATTCTTGTTACTTTAAGACTTTTCGAAGCCTCCGATGGAAAGGAATATGTTTGGAAGACTACTGCCTGGTCGCCGTGCACAGCTTTGTGTGGCAAAGTTGGTCATCAAATCAGAGGAGCTGTTTGTCAGGTAAGTTGTCCAAACAATAAACAACACGTAAATATTGTAAACATAAAAAATGAACAATTACTTTTGACAAGTAACAACACGCAAAGCTCTTTACCGAAAACACTTTGGCTAATCATCCCCACTACCGAATTTCTAAATAAATTGGCTAAATTGGCATCCAAAAAACTTCATTCTACATTCAAAACTGCATCTTCACTAATGTCAGACA